>CAWUFW010000625.1:1200000-1820000 GCA_963921515.1 Calotriton arnoldi
TTCAATCACCACCCAGTGCATATCATTGGTGGTGTGGCCAGCCTCTAGAAAGTGGTTAGTCATCCGATGTAAAAGAAATACTACACGCATATTACTCGGATGTTCACATATGCGAGTCTTGATTTTTCGGCTGGTCATGCCGATGTAAGTCAGTCCGCATGGGCAGATGATGCGGTAAATTGCATTCATGGTATTGCAATTTGTGTGTTGCCGGATGTGCCATGTTTTGTCAGGTTCCAGTTGCAAGCTTTTGGTGGGTTCCGTCAGGTGGCATACACTGCAATTCCCACATGGGAAATGGCCTACGATATTGGGTAGTCCCCAGGCATTAAGTACAGTGTTAGCGTGTCTGGATGGTTGCGAGGGCGTGTGGACACTAGTGTGTCCTTGAGGCTTCTGGCCCGTTTATAGGAGAACAGAGGTTTTTCCCAGTCTAGTTTGCCAGTGTTAAGTATTTTCCACTTTCTTTGAATAATGCGAGAGAATTTGTTAGAGATGGAATTGTACGTGGTTACACATGTTAAAGGGATGGTGGTAGTGGCACGGTGTGTCTCTTCCAGCACCCCTCCCGGTTCTGGTTGTGGGTGCATTGTTTTTGCCTTTTCAGTGATTCTTTTCGGGTAGCCACGTTCGTGCAGTTTGGTGGTCAGGGATTCCGCTTGATCCTTGAAATCATCAACTTCACTGCAGTTTCTGCGCAGGCGTAAGTATTGCCCAAATGGTAGGTTCTCCCGCAGCATTCTGGGATGGAAGCTGGTGTAGTGTAGTAGGGAGTTTCTTGCTGTCGGTTTGAAATGGGTCTTGGTTTTGAGTTTCCTGTTTGCGGCTTGGATGTCCAGGTCAAGCAAGATGATGTTTTCCCGTGTACGCTGTGCGTGAACTTCAGATTGGGGTCACAGATGTTGATCCATTGGAAAAATGTGTGGAGTGAGTGGTTGTCTCCTTCACAGATGAGAAAAATATCATATATATATAGCGTTTGTAAAATTTCATCTTGGCAGCGTTTGGCATGTTGGAGTTGAACAAGTGTGTCATTTCAAAGCTGTAGACAGAGTCCTGCCACACTGGGGGCAAAAACACTCCCCATGGACGTGCCGTATGTTTGTAGATAGATCTCTCCCTCGTACTCAAAATAATTTTCTTTGAGTGCCAGTTCCGCGCATTTTAATACAAATGCTTTTGGGGTGTTGTAGTTCCATGTGGTAGTATCCAGTGCCAGTTGTAATACTTACACAGTGTCATCCTGTGGCAAACTGGTGTACAGGTTCTCTACGTCAAGGCTGACTAAGAATGATGTATCTGGATTGTATGAGAGGGTGTTAATATGACCGAGGAGGTCCTTCAGATAAGTGCTGGTGGACTGTACAATGGGTTGGAGGGAAAAAAAAAAAAAAAATCACAATAACGTGTGAGGGGTTCTAATAAAGACCCAATGCCCAATACTATGGGGCGGCCGGGTGGCGGGATTTTGTTTTTGTGAATTTTAGGGACTGTGTAGAAGTACGGGATCTTTCCTGCATTGGTGGTTAAGAACGGGGCTTCCGGTTTAGTGATGTGGCCCGAGATTTCTGCATCATCCACTAGGTTCCGGATTTTGGCCTTCAGGTTATCACTGGGGTCACGCTCCAGCCTCTTGTAGTTCTTGGTGTCGTTGAGAAGGCGTTTACATTCTTTGTGGTAGTCTTCCTTGTTCTGAAGAACAATCCCCCCGCCTTTATCCGCTGGTTTTATGATAATCATGTCGTTGGATTTGAGGGTTTTTAAAGCTTCGAGTTCCTTAACACTGGTATTCATGAATTGGTGGTCTACCTGTAATGCTTCTATTTAGTTGAAGACCGCTTGTTCAAAGGCGGTGATTTCTACTGGTATGGTACTTGGAGGGGGAATCCTCACTGAATATTTGAGGAGTAACACTCCTCCTAAAGGCTTAATCGTGACAAATGCCCCACGCATCTTCCTCGACGACGCGGCCTTCCGAAGGGATTGGGCCCAGATAGCGTGGCATTGTACGAGGGATTGGATAATCCTTACCATACAAAAAGATTATCCGATGCCATCCTGATTGAGATACAAGCCACAGAAACCCACTTCAAGACCACACTTACATCATTTAAAAAGAAGCTTGATGAAGTGACTAGGGAAATGAATGAATACAAGGAAGGATTGACTCGAGCAAAGATACAGAAATTCCAGAAAGACCTGAAAAAATTCTTGTATGTGAAGACATATCCATATGCAGACGCAGAGTACAAACCTTTAAGACGTTCCGACACATCAGGAGGCTCCTCCGACGAGGACTCATCCGTGAGCAGTGGCTCAAGCACAGGAAGCTACCACAACAGACAACGCAGCAGAGGGCGAAACAGCAATTGGCAGCAACCTTGGCCACCAATACCACCGGTGGGCAATACACACTTCCAGACCCCTTACCCACAGATGAACCCACAAACGAAGTAGGTTTGGAACCCTCCTTTTGGTCCACCACCACCTTACATGAACACAAACCAACAGTTTCCTTTTTAGGGAACGGCAGACGAGGAAGAGGCAGACGAAGAAGACAAACCCAAGTACATTGGGAGGAAGACCAAAACCCGGGAGCACACACCAGGAGCAAGACAAAAGAACTACCGGGACCCAGTGCCAGCTAAGCTTAGTTACCAATCTCTCCTCCCACATGCTAACACCCACAGAGGAGACAGTCCTCAACAAAGGCCTGGGCTTTGTCCCATCCGCTAGACTCGATAAGTTCAAATTGCACTGTGAACTGGTGGACTTTTCAGTAAACTTAAACTGAAAGCTTTTTTCAAAACCTCTCTATTGAGACAAACCCAGAAGCGCAGGGGGACACAAATTTCAAAACCAAATCGACCTTCATTCCCCCTCCAAGAACCATACCAGTAGAAATCACCGCCTTTGAACAAGCGGTCTTCAACGAAATAGAAGCATTACAGGTAGACCACCAATTCATGAATACCAGTGGTAAGGAACTGGAAGCTTTAAAAACCCTCAAATCCAACGACATGATTATCATAAAACCAGTGGCAGAAGTGAAAGGCCGGTTACTAGCCTACACACTCTGGGTGGGAGGTGCTCCTCTGGTGGTGGGTTCGGTCTATGCCCCGAACTCGGGACAAGAACAATTTTTGAAAATAGCACTATTCGAGGTCTTATGTTCACAGGAACGGAAAGTGGTCATAGGAGGGGACCTGAATCTGGTCATGGACGCTGAGAAAGATAGATCGGGGCAGCGATATGGCCAAACAGGGGCAATTTCTAAGACAGGAAGGGACTGGCTAAAGGATAGGGGACTACTGGACTTATGGAGGGTGACTCACCCCCATCTCACACAATTTTCCTATTACTCCCATGCACAACACACATACGCTAGGCTGGACCACTTCATAGGGACCACAGAAGTACACACAATGGTGGACACAGTAAATATCACACCAGCAGCACTCTCGGACCATGACGCAGTGGTATTGATTCTCTCTATCCCCTCAGTTAAGCGACCTCCAGGGAGGTGGAGACTCCGAGAAAATTTGCTTTCCAGAGCAGGGGTGTCCCAACAACTACAACAATGCATCTCTAACTACCTCGCGATAAATGACTCCCCAGACACGCCTCTTTCAGCACTCTGGGGGCATTGAAAGCCGTGGTGAGAGGCGAACTAATCGCTATCTCTGCCGCCGAAGCCAAAGAACGCAAAGAAAAACGGGAACTCCTTACAGAGAAAGTGTTAGAACTGGAACGCATACACCAGCGGCTAGGCGCGCCGCGGATATGGCGTCAACTAAAAGCAGCACGAGCACAGCTAGGATCATTAGACCTTGACAGAGCCGAATACGCGGCCCTTCGACTGAAGCACTTATACTATGTGGGGGGCGACAAAACGGGACGACTCTTAGCTAGTAAGCTCAGGGCCCGAGCCCAACGGGTCAAAATACAAACGCTCCGGAATGATGATGGGGAACCGGTTGAGGGAGATGAGAAGATCGCTGCGGTCCTCTGGGACTTTTATTCCACGCTCTACGGGGAAGCCTCACAGCTAGGTGGTGACGGGGCCACATACCTCCAGGGGGCAGCCACGTCGGCACTGGACGCCGCGGGAGCTGAAGCACTAGACGCGCCCATTACGATAGAGGAAGTAATTGGAGCCATTTCCCGTCTTAAACCCTTGAAGTCGCCGGGCCCTGACGGCTTCTCGGCGGGATTTTATAAGGCCCTATGCCCACTTCTAGCCCCGATTCTCACACAGCTTTTTAATTCCTTCCAGGGACCTGGGACTATACCTAGGGACATGCTGACGGCAGACATCGTAGTCATCCCTAAACCAGGGAAAGACGCAACTCAATGTAGTTCTTACCGCCCAATTTCCCTCCTCAATCTCGATCTGAAGTTGTTCACTGGGATCCTAGCAGCTCGATTAGGCCCGCGACTGCCCGGAATCATTGAACCGGACCAGTCGGGTTTCATCTCCAATCGTCAAAGCAGTGACAACACTAAACGAATACTGCATTTGATAGATCAGGCCCATCGCACTACAATGAACGCCCTACTGCTATCGGTCGACGCAGAAAAAGCGTTCGACAGTCAGTTGGGACTTCCTAGATAAAACCTTAGCTCATTTCGGCGTGGGGGATCGGTTCCGAACATGGGTAGCGAGTTGCTACTACAAGCCTGCGGCAGTAATTAGGGTAAATGGCGTGACCTCCCGACCCTTTGAGATAGAGAGGTACGAGACAGGGATGCCCGCTGTCACCCCTTCTTTTCGCCCTATACGTAGAACCGTTAGCGCAACGAATTCGAGACAACCCTGATATTTTAGGTATCCCTTTCGGGGGGGGGGGGGGGGAACAGCATACCGTGAGCCTATATGCCGATGATATCCTGGCATCCTTGGAGTCCCCTGAACGCTCAGTCCCAGCCTTCTTGCAAGAACTGACCGCCTTCGGTCAGGTGTCCGGCTTCAAGATGAACGTACAGAAGTCCATGGTTTTACATCTAGGGAGTGGGGCAGAACAGCGGGAGATAGAGCGCCCACAATATGGTGAGTTGCAGTCTTGTGACTCAATTACTTACCTAGGGATAGAACTCGCTCCCTCTGTGGCGCGCACGGTCACACAGAACTATACTAAACTCCTCGCCCAAATTCAGAAAGACCTTAGACAATGGCAAAAACACTCTTTATCATTACTAGGCCGCATAGCAGCTATCAAAATGAATATCTTGCCCAAAGCTCTCTACATCTTTCAGACCATACAGGCCTGGCCCCCACCGGGGACCCTACACAAACTCCAGAGTGCGGTGCAACAATTCATTTGGGCTGGGGCCCGTCTGCGCATGCGTAGGGATCTTTCACACTGACCCCCAGACGAGGGAGGATTGGGTATCCCAAATTTCTTAGAATATTTCAGAGCGGTGCAACTTGGACACTTAGTGGAGTGGAGCAGACCCGAGTCCGAAAAAAGATGGCTGTTCCAGGACCGAGCACTGGCGAAGCTCTCCTTGTGGAAGGTGCCTTTCCTCAAACGGCCAGATAGACCACCAAATCTCAAGGGGTCCCCAGTCACCAATACGCTGCTAAGAGTCTGGGACTCGGTGGCGGTGAAACGCGGATTCACATCCTTTCCCTCACCAATGACTCCCATATTCGATAACCCGGAGTTTTTACCAGGGCTTGAAGAACGAGCGTTTCCGCAATGGCGAACCACGGAATGCAGGTCGGCGGGACACCTCTTCGATCTGGAGGGGTTTCTGCCGCTTGCGGAATTACAACAACTCTACACAATTTCCGCCCCGCAACGCTACCAATACTTTCAAATTCGCCACTGGCTCCTCCACCCCGAGGTGAGGCCGCTAGTTCACAGGAAGCTCACCACGTATGAGAAATGGCTATTAACCAAAGATTCGGATAAAAAGATGATCTCTGACTTATATAGCATGTTGCGTTTACCAGTTCCCTCCTTACCCTCTGCGGGACAGAGGCGGTGGATGCGGCAACTCGGCAGGGACTTAACGGCGACGGAGTGGCAAGCGATATATTTTCGGGCTAACCACACAGCCCGCAATACAGCTAGCAGAGAAGCGGCGGTCAAAGTGGTTACCTACTGGCACCTAACACCGGCCAGACTACATAAAGGGAACCCTGATCGAAGCCCGACTTGTTGGAGGGGCTATGACGAAGAGGGCACACTGACGCACCTACTATGGGACTGTAAAGAAGTGACTGACTACTGGGGTGCCATCTTAGATGACATAGATAAGCAATTCGAGACTGAAATTCCCCGATTCCCCGCATACACGTTACTGGGGTTGCCCAATCCACTCACTTACCCCCTGAAGACGATTAGGGGCAAACAGATGGGTCTGGCGATGGGGGCAGCTGTTCAACACATTCTCTCATTATGGGGGACACAGACCCGACCAACACACACAGGTTGGCTACATAAACTTTGGTACCTTATAGGTATGGAGCGGATCCAAGCCACCCTGACGAACTCTACAGATACTTTCCGCACTATATGGCGCCCACTGCTGTCCCTGTTAGAGCTTGAAATGACTGAACTAACATGCCCTAAATACCTCCGTATCCTACGGCTCACCGAAATGGGACATACCGACGAGCCATCTTAACCTGCTCACTAGTACAAGACTCCCACATCAGGTTCCTCAGAATCACTTATTCAGCACACCGGTTCGGGGAGGGGGGAAGGGGGCTAGGGATGGGAAAAGGGGGCTAGGGAGGGGAAAGGGGGGCTAGGGAGGGGGAAAGGGGGGCTAGGGAAGGGGAGGGGTCAGGGAGTTTGTTTGTTGTTGATCCACACATCAGTATCATCTATTGCGGACTTCAGACAACCCCAGGCAACACCCCCATGAGTCTACCTCCACGCTTGGCCAGAACCGGCTTAAGATGATGCATTTATATGTCTACGGATGTGACGAAAGTGGGAGGAAAGACGATTGTATGCGTACCTTATGGGTTTGTCTGTTGTAACTAAAGCTACATCATTATTTTGATATGTCTGAAAACAATAAAAACAGAGTTAACCATAAAGAAAAGGAAAACGCTACTTACCCAGTAGGCATCTGTTCTTGGCATGTAGAGCTGTAGAGTCACATGCTGTGCATAGATGGCCATCTAGAGTTGGGTCCGGATGGTTGCACTTTTTTCTTCGCAGAAGTCTTTCCAGTCACGAGGTAGGTGACTCCTCCATTCGGTGATGGTGCGCATGGGCATCGACTCCATAGTTAGATTGTTTTCCCGCAGAGGGTGAGAATGGAGTTAGTAAGAGTAGTAAAAAGAGGTGTCCATGAATGCATGTATCTAAGTAAGATGTCACTGCTACAGGTATAGGTACCCGGGGAGGCGGGTGGGCGCATGTGACACTACAGCTCTACATGCCAAGAACAGATGCCTACTGGGTAAGTAGCATTTTCCGTTCGAGGCATGTGAGCTGTAGATCACATGCTGTGCATAGACTACAAAGCAGTTATCTCCCAAAGCAGTGGCCAACCTGTAGCTGTTGCAGTGGTTTGAAATAGTGTACGTAACACTGCTTGGCTCACACTAGCTTGCTGTCTTGCTAACATCTACACAATAGTGTTTTGTGAATGTGTGAGGTGTAGACCATGTTGCAGCTTTGCAGATATCATCTATGGGTATGTTTCCTAGAAATGCCATAGAAGACCCTAGTTTGCGAGTGGAGTGTGCTCAAGGGGAATTGTTAAAGTTCTTTTTGCTTTAGTATAGCATATCTGAATCCATTTGACTATCCACCTTGCAATTCCTGACTTTGAGATTGGATTGCCTTATGTGGTGGAGCAAAAGCGACAAATAGTTGTTTTGCGGAAAGGTTTTGTCCTTTCTATATAGTAAAGAATAGCTCTTTTCACATCTAAGGTGTGTAGAGCACGTTCTGCCACAGAATCTAGTTGAGGGAAGAACACAGGCAACTCAACAGATTGGTTGATATGAAAGGCAGAAATGACTTTTGGTAGAAACTTAGGGTTGGTCCACAGAACCACTTTGTTTTGATGCATTTGTAAGAATGGTTCTTCTATAGTTAGTGCCTGAAGCTCGCCCACTCTCATCAGAGATGTGATAGCTATGAGGAAAGCTACCTTCCAAGTGAAAAATTGTACTTCACATCTATGCAATGGCTCAAAGAGTGGAACCATTAGCCTGGTGAGGACAATGTTGAGATTCCACACTGGAGCAGGTGGAAGTCTTGGAGGAATGATTCTTTTAAGTCCCTCCATAAATGCTTTGATGACGGGCACTCTAAAAAGAGACAGATATTGTCTGTTCTGTAGGTATGCAGCAAGATGCAAGCATATGGAAGAGTACGCTAAATTGGAACGCTGCAGATATAGTAAATAGCAAATGATGTTTTGAACTGAAGCATCCAGTGGATCTATTTGATGGTTATTGCAGTATATCACAAATCGCTTCCACTTTGCTGCATAGCATGCCCTTGTGGTAGGACGTCTAGCCTCTGATAATCTTCCGCAAGACTGCATGAATATTAAGGTAGCCAAACTCTAAGATTTCAGGTGCCAGATCGCAAGGTTGAGATGGCTGGGATCTGGATGTCTTATCTCTCCATGGCTCCGAGTGAGAAGATTGGGAGTGAGGTGTAGTTTTTGGGGAGGAACTACTGAGCGCTCCAACAGGGTTGTGAACCAAGGTTGTCGAGCCCATGTGGGAGCAACTAGGATTAATGTCGGGACGCCTGTCTGAGCTTCCGAACCACTAGTGGAATGAGTGGGAGAGACGGAAAAGCGTAGGCAAATATCCCCGACCAATTCATCCATAGTGCATTGCCCTTGGACAATGGGTGTGGATGTCTGGATGCGAAGCTTAGGCATTTTGCATTTAGGTTTGTGGCGAACAGATCTATGTCCGGAAAACCCCACATTTGGGAGGAGAACTTGAGGGTGGAGTTCCCATTCGTGGATCTGTTGTTTTGGACGACTGAGCAGATCTGCAATCTGATTTACTCCTGGAAGGTGTTCCTCAAGGAGAAACATTTTGTGACATATGGCCCATCTCCAGATGGTCTGTGCTAGTTGTGACAGCTGGAGAGAGTATGTCCCCCCTGTTTTTGTATGTAGTACATTGCTGCCATGTTGTCTGTACGGATCAGGACACCTTTGCCTACTAGATGAACTTGAAACACTGAGCGCTAGAAAAAAAAAAAAAATCGCTAGCAGTTCTAGATGATTTATGTGAAGCTGCTTTTGCTGCCTGCTCCACATGCCCTGAATTGTATGTGTCTGGAGATGAGCTCCCCAACCAGTGAGCGATGAGTCTGCTGTTAGTACTATCTGTGGAACCGGGTCTATGAAGGGCCGCCCTTTTGAAAGGTTTTGTGTATTCCACCACTGCAGAGAGCGATGGGTGTGGCCGTCCACCAACACTAGATCTGATAACAGACCGTGAGCCTGGTTCCACTGACGTGCTAAGCACTCCTGAAGGGGACGCATGTGAAGTCTTGCGTAAGGAACTATTAGTATGCAAGACGCCATCATCCCTAGTAACTGCATGAACACTCGAGCTGGCAATGAGTGTTGAGGCTGAAACTGGCAGAGTAGAGCCTGCATGTTGCGGATTCTGGTCGGATTGGGGTAGGCCAAAGCTTTGTGTATCTATTGTGGCTCCCAGATATGCCTGTGTGTTGGATGGCTGTAGATGGGACTTGGACAGGTTTACTGTGAATCCAAGAACATGGAGCAACTGCACTGTTTCGTGAGTGTGACGGAGACCGCTTTCTTGCGAGCTGGCTTTTATGGGCCAGTCGTCCAGATATGGGAAGACGTGAATGTGTTGTCTTCGAAGGTGAGCTGCGACTACTGCCAAGCACTTGGTGAAAACTCTGGGTGCGGTAGTTACTCCGAATTGGAGCATCTTGAACTGATAGTGCTGGCCTGCTACTACGAACCGGAGGTATTTGCGGTGAGCAGGATGTATTGGGATATGGAAACAGGCGTCCTTTAAGTCCAGAATGGACAGAAAGTCACCTTGTTGAAGGAGCGGGAGCACTTGCTGGCGAGTCACCATGTGAAAGTGGTCTGACTGAATGTATAGATTTAGTTCTCTGAGGTCTAGTATAGGCCTGAGAGAACCGTCATTTTCGGGAATTAAGTACAGGGAGTATACCCCGGTCCCTTGATGTTTTAATGGGACTGGTTCCATCGCTCCTTTCTCCAACAGAGAGAGAACTTCCTTTTTTAGAAGGGTAAGATGTTCCTGTGACATTGCGTGTGATCTTGGAAGAATGTTTGGGGGAGTTTCTGTAAGTTCCAGGCAATAACCATATTAGATAACTTGTAAAACCCATTTGTCTGAGGTGATGGTGTTCCAGACAGGGAGAAATTGAGAGAGACGTCCCCCTTCAGGAGTAGAATGATTGGGAGGTAGCGGAAGGAAGTCACGGTTTGTTATTTGCAGGGGAAGTGCGTGTGGCGTTGCCTCTGCCTCTTCCCTTACCATAGTTTCCTCTAAAACCTCCTCTAAAATATCCTCTTGATGAGGGCGATTGGTTGTTGCCCTTGTAAGAGGAGGGATTTTCTGTGGTAATATTTTTGGAGCCATCCCTGTAAAAGGAGCGCCGAAAGGAACCCCTACTCGCAGGTAACTGTAAAGCCCCCATGGACTTTACGACCTCAGTGTCTTTCTTCATTTTTTCCAGGGAGCTGTCAACTGCTGGACCAAAGAGGCGTTCCTTATCAAAAGGCTGATTGAGAATGGAGGCCTGAACCTCAGGTTTGAAACCTGAAATTCTCAACCATGCATGTCTATGTAGCAGTACGCTGGTGTTTACTAAGCGCGCTGCTGTGTCTGCTGCATCTAATGCGCACTTGGAGATATTGGTGATAAGTTTGCCTTCCTGGATAAGATCACTTGCCTTAGATTTGTGCTCATCAGGCCGAAATTGCATACATTTTTCTAGCTCATCGTAATGAGCCCTATCATATCTGGCTAGCAAAGCCTGAGCATTAGCAATGCGCCAGTGATTAGCTGCTTGTGAGGCTACCCTTTTGCCAGAGGCATCAATTAACTTTGACTCCTTATCAGGAGGAGGGGCCTCACCTGTGGTCTGTGAGTTAGCTCTCTTGCGAGCATTAGACAGCACAAGAGAGTCTAAGGGCAGCTGACCTTGATGTAGGCAGGGTCAGTAGGTGCTGGCTTATATTTCTTCTCAACCGTGGGCGTGATGATTCTTGCCCTTACAGGATCTTTAAAAACCTCATCTGTATGCTTAAGCATCCCCTTAAGCATTGGTAGTGTATGTGTAGTTTTCTGATTGGAGCTTAAGGTCTCATACAAGAAGTCCTCCTCTAAAGCCTCCTTATGTAGTTCCACCCCATGGTAATGAGCAGCCCTATTAAGAAGCTCAATGTAGCCTATATTGTCGTCAGGTGGTGATGGCCTGGATGGGTACAAGTCAGGGTCACTATTTGTGTGATGATCAGTATCATAATCCTCCCATGGAGGAACATGTTGTGGCCTATCCTGATCGCCCTCCCCTTCATCCTGTGGGTCAGGTGATAGTGGTGGTGGTGGTAAATTAGTGGGTGTGATGAGTACTTGAGAATTAGTAGGTGAGGGAGGTGCCACATTCCTTTTCTTCAGAGGCATGTGGTGGTCATCCTGATGGTCCAATTTCCTTTTTCAGGCAATTTGGCATGAATGTCCAGTATCTGGGTTAATAACCAGTTCTTTCTGTTTTGGATCCGAAGGTGGAACATCGGACCGAAGCTCTTTTGTGGGAGTCTTTTTATCTTTACTTGCAGTTTTTGGAGTCGAACGTTTCGGTTCTGAACTCTGTGGTACCGAAGATTTAGGCTTCGACAAAGATGGAACATGGACCAGGATGTGCTTGGATTTCGGCGCCGAGGATTTCGACTCGGCGTCGGCATGGGGCCGACTCGAGCCCGAGCCGGAAGGCTTTTCCTTGTGTTACGGCGCCGGGCCCGCGGGCGGGGTGCTCGAAACTTTTTCTCGGTGCCGACCTTGGCCCGCAGGCAGAGAAAGGACCGGAGCCTTTTTTGTCTTTGGTTGTTGGGGCAAGGGGGTTTCTGTACTCACGGTACGCTGACCCGGTGTAACTTGCTCCTCTTCTTCCATGTCGGATTCGGCTTCGGACACGGAGACATGTTCTTCTTACTTGGCTCCTTGAGCATGTTCTTGGTCGGAATCTTCTCCGAAGATGTCCGGTACGGAGTCGCCTTGTTGTTGCATTTCGTGACAATCGAGCTTGATGGTCACAGAGTGTCTTCTTCGATCGAAACGATCGGCATGAGTCGCAGTCTTTCTCGTCGTGTTCTGGGGACGAACAGAGATTGCACACTTCGTGCAGGTCGGTGCGCGGAAACTTGGTGCAACACCCGGGACAGAGCTTGAATGGAGTCAGTTCCATTGACTGCTAGCGAGCCCAGCGCGAGTAGGCCCAACTGCCCTCCACGAGTTTACCGATCGAAGATTCTTGGTTCGAAACGATACGCGGAGAATAGGAAACGCGATCGAGAAATAATACCGTCGAGGGTAGTGGATTGCGCTTCGAAGGGAACCAGAGAAACTGTGCCGAACCGGTGCGCAGAAATTCACATCCGAACCCGATGGCGGAAATAAACAATCTAACTATGGAGTCGATGCCCATGCGCACTATCACCGAAAGGAGGAGTCACCTACCTCGTGACTGGAAAGACTTCTTCGAAGAAAAACAAAGTGCAAACATCCAGACCCAACACTAGATAACGATCTATGCAGAGCATGTGATCTACAGCTCACATGCCTCGAACAATTACTTTTCTGTTGTGCAAATGCTCTCTATCACAGGGTTATACATGTGTTCCAAACTTGTGGGTCTTGAGGATGATTGTTGTCCTTAAGAGGTATAATTCCGGGCTGCATTGCCTTTTATCACTAAAACGAATAACATGACAGTTTTAATGTAAACCATTACTCAAGGGATGCATCAGGTTTGTATGAGCACCCCACTCTCCTTTCTTGGATTACCTGATCTGGAATAGCACTGAGGATTGACTGCTAGTTACTCCATGCCTACTTCACCTATACAAGAATTTTTTCTAAATTGCAGAGGAAATTTAGTATTTGGTGGGTAGCTACAAACAAAAGAACTAGCACACTCCAGGTGATTTACAAATGGGTCGGGTCAGTAATGCAGTCTCTGTATGCTTGGTGACACCGAAGCAGCAGTTAGTAGGATGGAGAGCTCCAGCATATGGACATTACTAAAATACCAACCCTTTACTTCTCAATCTTAGTCACAAATTAGGATAACCGTTTTTGGAAATCTTTTTCTTCGTTACTTATGCTATCAGCTTCCATTCCTTCAAGCCTTTCCCCAGTCCTTGGGACAATATGAACTTTCGTTTTTATTCCGGGTTTAGGAAGATTAATGAATATCAAGTGACCCAGAAGGTTAACTTCAGGTAAGTCACTGGTGTCACCATTAAAGCCCTAAACAGCCCTTCCTCCCCAGTCCCATACAGTCATCAGACTGTAAACAAAACTGTTGGATTTAAGTCAAACCTCTTTTTGTAGATCAATTAAACTGAGGACCAACTGCAGGTCTGTGGAGCTTATTAGCTGCTTAAACACAACAGTATTTATTCCTTTAAGTTAAGCTGTATGCTTACATATCGGGGGAAGAAAAAAACTCAAAGAAAAAAATTACGCCGGTTAGCAATGCAGCCTTCAGGCGCTATATTTAAAAAAAAAAAAAAAAAAAGTACAAATATAAATGGCTTTAAATTATACATTCAATTAATACAAAATATGGCATTTCTCCTTTAGAAAAGCACAGCTTTCTTCATATTGGAGGCATTTCTCTTAATAGAAAAATAAAAATCCCACATGTAACCAGACATTCATAGTTAATCAATGTCAACGAAGATCCAATGTCAGAACAAGAGATATTTGAAAATCATTCAATAAAATGAATCGTAAATCTGCTCTGGCAGCTGCAGACTGAGTTTAGGATCTGTTTTTTAAGGCCAGATGTGTTAAGTGAAATTTCAAATCTGTTGAACATTTAATTAAGAGAAAATGTCTTCCAAATGCATAATGAACACCAGCAAAAAGTATAGGTTGAAAATAAAAACAAGCATTTGCAATGCAGTAGGTCTCGCATTACTGAAAGTTTGAGCTATTGGCTTTACAAATAATAATGTAACGCCAATAGCTCAAACTTTCAGTAATGCGAGACCTATTGCTGGGCTTTAAGTAGAATGAAAAACAGAGATGTCTCTCAAAGGGGCGTGGCCGATGTAATTAAGGGTGTGGCTTAAAAATGCCCAAGCTAAAAATCTGTGCATAGTGTGCCGCCCGACTTGTATTTTGCTGCTTCTGTCATTGCATCAAGGTATATAATAAAACAAGTAACATTACACCTGCAAGTCAGAGCTATTATCTTTGCCAATGGTTGTTAGTTGTGTAAGATAAATAAGCAACAACTATGGCTTCATTGCATAGAATACTGAAAATACTTCAGTTCTCAAATGATGACTGTGCAAGAACTATAACGAATCTCTTTGATGTTACATCACAGGCAGTGAAGGGTGGCACTGCTGCAAGGTTAAGATATTTTTTCCCCTCAGGGTAAGGGCAAAAATGGAGAGCCTGAAAGGGACACGTCTCGGCACCTGCTCTTTAGAACTGCCGGTGCTTGGCACCGGCAGGACCCGGCCCACTTAAAACACCTGCCTATTGCATTGCAAATGCTTGTTAGACTTCACAATCGCCTCCCTCAGACACTGCACCTACTTTTAGTGGTACAGGAATTATTCATCAGAGCTCAGCTTCTGGTCACTCCTGTGAGGCAGTTGCAGAGCTAAGTAGTGGAAGTTAGACACATTTTAAAAAGCCTGCTTTAAACTGCACTGCTGAGGCGGACTTCAGCAAGGATCTCACATGTAGCAGATTTGTCCAGCAGAGGCGTCTCCCGTATAGCAAAACGTCTAGTTTTTGCCAATTTCACAGCAGCATAATTTCACCAAGGCGTAGGTGTGCAAAGCGGTATTACTTTACCTTTGTCCCGTTGAATGAACAGCGACTGAAAGTAGCCAAAACTATATTTTCTGCACTATTTATTTATCGATTACGACCAGTTGCGTAGCCAGGTGCCAAGGGCCTTACAGCAATCAAGGAATAAAGCGTCCGGATTTCTGGCTGGCAAATACAGCAATACATCCGACTTCAGTAGGCTCTCGGTGTTTCTGGGCCCCTCATTACGGTTGTTTGGGACCGCATATTTATTATTTCCTTTTATTCTTCCACCGTGGCTCTTTCTCCTGGTCTCTCTTCTCCGAGTTCTCGCTCTTGGTTATGCAAGTTATTCAAATAACATTACAAAATTACATTTGCGAATTCGCTTTAGAAATCACGTAAACAAAACTAAATATCAAACATCCAACTAATTAACTCACAGGAGGTCACCAAATCAGTTTAGAATGGTTGCAGTGCTTTGCTTAGAGGCAGCAGTAGTTAACCATAAGTGATGCCTGCGAAGGTGAGACCCTAGAGCGACCCCTCTTGTATAGTGTCTGCATTTGTTTAGTTGGTGCTGACATCTGTATCCCTGTACCTTTACTATAAACCTCCCTTGCTGTGCCAGGCGCTTTTCTTGACAGAGTGGCATCGATTTCCGCGGGGGTATCGATGATGATCAAAAGGGAACTATTGGGTGAGGAAATGTAGATGGGCCATGTCGAGCCCTTTGGTGACACTTAAGGGAATGCGGAATAGATATATCCATATGTCGGCACTCCAGACAGGAAGCATGCAAAACCAGTAGCGTTCCCCGGTCAGGGCTAGTTGCTGGACCTACCCAGTGTTATCAATGTGCCGCTCACTGAGCAGCGACGCTAGGAGAAAAAGGCTTTTTTTATCCTGTTATCTAGCACGCTGTGGCACTTTAAAGCAGTTTCCATTCTTGTGAATGGGCCTAATTCATTGTTTCATAATAAATATGGCGACTGCATCTGGGATGTTTGTTGTAGAAGTACTATTCCCGGTAATTGGTGCTCAACTAGTCGTGGTAAGACTCGTGGGTCGCCACCCGGTAGTGAGCTTGTGCATGTGCGCACCTCTCTACCTCCTTGGGCTTAAGCCAGGTCGGTACAACAGTGCAATCACCTCTCCTCTCTCCCGTTCGCGCTCTGTGTGAATATTGGGGGTTTCAGCGGGCCCCAAATCCAATCTATACTCCTGTCCCAACTATATATGCACAGCCCAGTAGGCATCAGGCTTCTCATCGCCATAGCCACGCCACCATCCAGCGATTTACATAGCACCTTATATGTGAACTGCAGTTTACATATTAGGCGCCATGTCAAAAAATGAAAATAAATAAAGCGCTTTATGTTTTCAGTAGGGACGGTTGCTGTTACGGTTTGTGGCAAGTGCGAAGAACGGGACACGTCCGACAGCCATTGCCATAACAATTGGACCTGGTGGTAGCCATGAGAGCAACTACAACAAATCTGTTTTAGAGCAAGCACAAACATTGCTTCTCGAGCCAGTAAATATATGGTCCTCTTATTGACTTAAGCAGGTGGCAGGGGGAAGAATTAAGTCATTTTATAAACATGAATATTGTAGCATAATAAGTAAATAAATTCCTTTAATAAAGGAACAAATGCAGTACCACAGGCTGTTACTAGGGACACCTAGTAACAGCCTGTGGTACTGCACCCTTTCTTTAAGACCTAATATGGGCATTCTATTACACAGTGACTTAAGAAAGAAGCACAAGCATTTCTTCCTTCACTGGTGGAATTTTTTTCTTATCGCAAAGGTTACAAAAGTCTAAATAAAATGCTCGCAAATGCTTGCGCTCGTTCGTACAGCCACTGAGTAATTGAATTCCTATATTAGGTCTTAGGAAAAGTGTAGTACCACAGGCTGTTACTAGGTGTCCCAGGGACACCTAGTAACAGCCTATGGCACTGCACACTTTCCTTAAGACTTACTATTTAAATTACATTACCCAGTGGCTTTAGGAACAAGCGCAAGTATTTTTGAGCTTTTGTAGCCTTTGGGGTATGCCGCAAAGTTAAATTGCACCATGCCGTCAATGCTAGAAAAGTAAATAAGTAGATATTAAAGCCGGGCTGTCACCATGCTGAAAGGTAATTCCGACATTGATGTTAGGGAGGCGGCCTGCCTTTGATGTGTAATTATTTACTTTTAGAGTATTGAGGCATTGCGCTCGATTTGAAGTTGAAGTGCAGCGTACTGAGTGGCAAGTAAATAGGAAAAGCGACAGGCATACGGCCGGGCAAGTAAATATATAGATAAAACAGCTGCTTCGAAAGTGAAAGTAAGCGATCCACGACGCGACTAGGGATGCAGCTGCCAGACTGCGCGCTGCTGCTCGCTCCAGAGAGCAAAACGCCGTGGGAGTGACACATTGGAAAGGAGGTGGGACATGCACCCGCCTTTGGCCATTTGCGTGCTTTCATTATTGAAAGCCACACGCAAAGGCCAATCCAATGTGTGGGAGAAGTCAGACCCACACCGAGAACTTTGGAGTGCTCACAAGAAGCCTTCCATAGAGCAGCGCATGCGCGCTGCGCTAGGCTCGACCTAAAAAAACTGTTGCAACTGGTGGAGGCCGAATAATTATAATGGGTTCTTTAGGCATCTATTCTGATCTAGTCCATTAGTTAGAAACAGCAAGAACAAGATAAAGAAACAGGCCTTGCAATGCCAATGCTGAAACCTCAAATATTCACTCTCAATGCTGTAAAAAGCCTGGAGCACTCTTAAAGACTTTATAATCCAATGTTAATCACTACCAAGATCATCCCAAGTCACTTGTAAAAGTATAAGCTATCATTGCCATCACTCACATATAGGAAGTAAATAGCGGTTCTTCTTACTTCCTCGCGCCTCATTTAACCTTTGAGCAGACCACAGTTTGGAAATGTACAACTTATCTTAATAAAAAAAATATGGTAGAACGTTGGATTTCCCAGTTTTATATCCCACAAAGCTGATGGACGATGCACTATTCAACCTTATGTCAACACACTTTTCCCTCTGTTGACTGGTTGTTAAATGCTACCACTTAGTTCCGAATGAAACATCAACACGTGACCTCAGTCGGAACATCAATTTAGGGAACAGACAATGGAAGGCAAGTTGCTCAAAAAAGGAAAATATCAAAATTGTAACTGAGTGAATAAATAGGCATTATACTAATCTTCCATCAAGCCATATTTGCAGACAGACAACAACAATACAATGCTTCTGTCCTCTTGAACTAAAAGACAAAGTTAGTAAATCACTTGTAACCACAGCATCGGTTACTGGCCTTGCAGATTAAATGTACTAGTATGCAGTTAGTAGCGAAGTTATTCGTCATGGCCAATATTAATAAATGTAAACAAGTGGAGAGAGCGAGGATTGTAACGGGGTACGTCCCCATCCCCAATGATAATGTACAACAAACACAGTGGACGGACCCACTAGCATTTGTAATCTTATGAGTGCCAGAAACCCATTGGTTTTAATAAAAGACCCCTCACCCACCAACCTAGTTGGTGGCATGCTTCATCATCGGGGTCCCTACTGGGTAGCCGAATGCCACCCAGTTGTGCTACAACACCTGATTACAGCAGAGCTGGATTTGTGTGGTAGTGTGACGAAAAAGTGGTGCAAGTTAAAATGGTCTCTGGGAATCCTTACTGAATAGAGCTTTATTCCCAGCAGCCCAGGACAAGGTTAAACAAGCATTGGCATAGCCAATAGGTCTCGCCTTTGGGACCTTATAAGTATTTAGTTATGCAGCAGGTCCCAAAGGTGAGACCTATTGGCTATGCCAATGCTTGTTGTTATGTCTGGGCATGTTGAGAGGCTAGGGGACTGGGTCTCTATGTCGGGTTGGGAGCACAGCAATGACCTACTCAATTTGAATGCGTAGGTAATACAACCGGAGGCGTGAAATGAAAGGTTCACTACCAGGAATAACAGGAAGGTAGAAAGTTAGGCTGGTTAGAAAGGTAAGGAGGGGTAGAGGCAGGCATGGTGGTGAGGGGAGAAACATGCATGCTAGGAGAGCGCTGTGAGGGAGGGAGGCGAAATGGGAAGAGGCACTGAAAGGTGAGTCGGGTAAAGACCGTAGTGAGGCAAACAGAAGGGTAGCGAGGGGTGAAGAGTAGACAAAGAAGTGAGGTGTAGAAGAAAAAGATTCAGGTGCAGAGACAGGTAAATCAAAGATGGAGAGGGAGAATAACGCAGTCGTAGAACGAGAGAGGGCCAGGTAGAGAGAGGTGTGTCAGAGACAGGTAGAGACAGCTGAGTAAGAGGGAATAATAAAGACAGAGGTAGAGGGTGCGTTGATATAAAGGAAGTGCAGAGATGTGTCAGAGAGATGTTACTGAAGAGGAAAAGAAGTAGAGGTATTGAGAAAGGAGTAAGGTACTAAAAGAAGTAAGGGGGTGAACAGAGGTAGAACGAGTGGAAGGGGAGAAAACACATAGAAGATGAATGGCAGGGTAAAGTGAGCGATCAGTCAGTGAGTGTGAGGAGTGGGATACAGAGGGATATGTGGCAGTGAGCGCGAGGTGTGGGGTACAGAGGGATATGTTGTGGCAGTGAGCGCGAGGTGTGGGGTACAGAGGGATATGTTGTGGCAGTGAGCGCGAGGTGTGGGGTACAGAGGGATATAAGGCAGTGAGCGCAAGGTGTGGGGTACAGAGGGATATAAGGCAGTGAGCGCAAGGTGTGGGGTACAGAGGGATATAAGGCAGTGAGCGCAAGGTGTGGGGTACAGAGGGATATAAGGCAGTGAGCGCAAGGTGTGGGGTACAGAGGGATTTTAGGCAGTGAGCGCGGGGAGTGGGGTACAGAGGGATATAAGGCAGTGAGCGCGGGGAGTGGGGTACAGAGGGATATGAGGCAGTGAGAGATGATAGAGGAGCGGAACAGTGGTGAATTAGAAGGCAGAGAAAGTGGTAGATAGATGTTGGGTATAGAGAGAGGGTGAGGTAAAGAGCCGATGTTGAGAGCGAGTGGAATTAGAGGCAGTTGCAGGTGTTGTACATAGAGTTGCAGAGAGAGGAAAAATGAATTGGTCCTTGTGTAAACCAAAAAAGGAACAAGGAAAGCGACATGACAGATTGTTTTTAAATGTAATTGCCACCAACTGTCTGGGAGAGCGAGGCTTGAGGTTGGGCCGCTCAAACATGCAACCTAAGTTTCTGGTAAGCATTCCCATCTGCAGAGTTAAGAAAAAAAGTTTCTCATGCAAACAGTTATTGACTTCAGACTGTCCCGATCACTTTACCAGGGGGCTCCTCGGAAGGTGGGGGCGTGGGAAACTGCCCAGTTTGACCATGAATTGAAACCAATCTGGGGAGAAAAGCAGTCCATTGGCAATGCAACGTGAATTTGACAAGCCGATTTTCCTGGTACTGGTACAAGGGAGCACAATAATGTGATAAACTGTCAAGGTCTGTAAACATTAATTCAGTAACTCCGGTGTTTGATGCTTGGTGATTGCAACGGATTCTTCGACATGCAGCATCTAGCAGCTGGCATAGACAACTACGCCAATATTTCTTTAAAACAAGCAGCAGCTGTTTTCGGGAGTGGTACGTGCTCTTCACTTTTCAAGCACTCCACTCGTGCTTGTGGCGCGCCGCTGCTCGCCTCCCGCAAGGTGGATGCCGCCACAAGCACGAGTGCAGTGCTTGAAAAGTGAAGACCGATGGCTAAAGGCCCTCCTAGAGCAACGCATGCAGGCTGCCTAGGCGAGACCTTAAAAGAGAGGAGGACAACTTTGAGATAAATTGATATTAGTTGTCACTAAAGATGGTCTACCTGTTTCAGCCCCATGACAAATGAGGCTTTCTTCAGGACCAGGTGAATTAAGTGAGGGTGTGGCAAAAACGTGCCACGTGTATAGTTTTTTCAACACACGCACTAAGGTGTGTTGTGTATTTCGTGGTGTCTGTGTACTTACGGACCCACTGTAAAAACCTGTAAGAGAAAGAAGAAGAGGGAGAAAAACACAAGTAACATAAAATGCAATCTTATTGTTATGCCACCTTCTTTATCTCTTTCGGTGTCTATGGTGATGTGGCACACGTGTGAGTCGATCAACGGTGCCAACCTGGTGGTTGGCAGTGCATACTGTTCAGGTATACTGTGCTCAGTTGGCATGCAGTGGTCTGCTACTAGTGGTGCAGTGGTTGCATGCAATCTTGCATACCAAAAACGAATGAGGCCCTGGTAGGTGCCACATGTGCGAAGTATAGTGCCATTAGCTCTACGATTAGCTGTTGTCAGCAGGAACACATCTATACACAAGCATCGTATGAATATGCTAATGAGGCACTAGGAAGTGCTGCATGTGTTTTCCCATTAACTCTACGTTTAGTAGTTGAATACTGAAGACATTAAAACATTAAAAATGGTCTGCAGGAACACATATTTACACTGGCTACGTGTAAGTTGTAGCAGTTTGCAGGACCCGGGAGGGGCGCCCGTCTGTAGTCACACACTGGGGGCAGAAAAAGAGAAATAGAGAAATGTGCGCAATTAAGTGCCGGAGAACAACGAGTACTGACTTGTAGAGCCACCCGAGGGGGTCTGCGTAGCTCGCGTCTTAAACAAACTGCTAGTTTGGCTGTAAAAGACAGGTCTTACTTCATCAAGACGTGGCGTCCGCGGTCTGCCCCTATTGCGGTCTCCTCGCGGTCCTGGATGTTACTGAGGTCACCGTCTTGTGTCAATTAATAGCGGAGAAAGCCCAGTTGCTGTAACTGGCCGTGGCGTGCTGACGTCACTGCGTCCACGTGGGTGCGTGTGACGCGGTGAAGTGTAACTGGAATGCTAACCTCTAAGGGCGAAGTGTGGTATAGTATTGGCGCATGTGCACAAGGATGCACAGGAAGGTTGGGAGGTAACTGTTATAGCGTGGTGCTAGAACGCTATTTGGCAGATTTATTCTTAGTGTAGCAGGGCTGATGGAACGCCACCTGTGATTTATGAGGAATGGTCTCCCCCATCATCTAAGGACATTACGCGATGTGTGGTGCGGATTTAATAGTTTGGAAACACGATAGGGATAGTGGTTCAATGGGGCATAATGATGCCCAGTGCCCTATGGGGGTCCCTAAAACAAGGGTCAGGACATAAGGCGAATTACACAGATTTGGAGTTCAGACTAAGGAATGTGAATGAAGGATCATGTGGGCATGGTGTGCGTCTAGAGCCCCATGGGAAGTTCATGGAACGATTAAGACTTGTCCCCATAATGTGCCCCAGGAGTGGTACTATGGGGGTTTGTTTAGGGCATTCTACGGGATGTTGTCATTGAGGCCCGTTAGATGAGTTGACAGACAGTAAATCCACTGCTTTTCCTTCTCGAGAAGGCGGGCTTGAAGGTTTGGCATTTTGGTTTCCAATGTTTCAATCACCACCCAGTGCATATCATTGGTGGTGTGGCCAGCCTCTAGAAAGTGGTTAGTCATCCGATGTAAAAGAAATACTACACGCATATTACTCGGATGTTCACATATGCGAGTCTTGATTTTTCGGCTGGTCATGCCGATGTAAGTCAGTCCGCATGGGCAGATGATGCGGTAAATTGCATTCATGGTATTGCAATTTGTGTGTTGCCGGATGTGCCATGTTTTGTCAGGTTCCAGTTGCAAGCTTTTGGTGGGTTCCGTCAGGTGGCATACACTGCAATTCCCACATGGGAAATGGCCTACGATATTGGGTAGTCCCCAGGCATTAAGTACAGTGTTAGCGTGTCTGGATGGTTGCGAGGGGCGTGTGGACACTAGTGTGTCCTTGAGGCTTCTGGCCCGTTTATAGGAGAACAGAGGTTTTTCCCAGTCTAGTTTGCCAGTGTTAAGTATTTTCCACTTTCTTTGAATAATGCGAGAGAATTTGTTAGAGATGGAATTGTACGTGGTTACACATGTTAAAGGGATGGTGGTAGTGGCACGGTGTGTCTCTTCCAGCACCCCTCCCGGTTCTGGTTGTGGGTGCAGTGTTTTTGCCTTTTCAGTGATTCTTTTCGGGTAGCCACGTTCGTGCAGTTTGGTGGTCAGGGATTCCGCTTGATCCTTGAAATCATCAACTTCACTGCAGTTTCTGCGCAGGCGTAAGTATTGCCCAAATGGTAGGTTCTCCCGCAGCATTCTGGGATGGAAGCTGGTGTAGTGTAGTAGGGAGTTTCTTGCTGTCGGTTTGAAATGGGTCTTGGTTTTGAGTTTCCTGTTTGCGGCTTGGATGTCCAGGTCAAGCAAGATGATGTTTTCCCCGTGTACGCTGTGCGTGAACTTCAGATTGGGGTCACAGATGTTGATCCATTGGAAAAATGTGTGGAGTGAGTGGTTGTCTCCTTCACAGATGAGAAAAATATCATATATATATAGCGTTTGTAAAATTTCATCTTGGCAGCGTTTGGCATGTTGGAGTTGAACAAGTGTGTCATTTCAAAGCTGTAGACAGAGTCCTGCCACACTGGGGGCAAAAACACTCCCCATGGACGTGCCGTATGTTTGTAGATAGATCTCTCCCTCGTACTCAAAATAATTTTCTTTGAGTGCCAGTTCCGCGCATTTTAATACAAATGCTTTTGGGGTGTTGTAGTTCCATGTGGTAGTATCCAGTGCCAGTTGTAATACTTACACAGTGTCATCCTGTGGCAAACTGGTGTACAGGTTCTCTACGTCAAGGCTGACTAAGAATGATGTATCTGGATTGTATGAGAGGGTGTTAATATGACCGAGGAGGTCCTTCAGATAAGTGCTGGTGGACTGTACAATGGGTTGGAGGAAAAAAAAAAAAAAAAAAATCACAATAACGTGTGAGGGGTTCTAATAAAGACCCAATGCCCAATACTATGGGGCGGCCGGGTGGCGGGATTTTGTTTTTGTGAATTTTAGGGACTGTGTAGAAGTACGGGATCTTTCCTGCATTGGTGGTTAAGAACAGGGCTTCCGGTTTAGTGATGTGGCCCGAGATTTCTGCATCATCCACTAGGTTCCGGATTTTGGCCTTCAGGTTATCACTGGGGTCACGCTCCAGCCTCTTGTAGTTCTTGGTGTCGTTGAGAAGGCGTTTACATTCTTTGTGGTAGTCTTCCTTGTTCTGAAGAACAATCCCCCGCCTTTATCCGCTGGTTTTATGATAATCATGTCGTTGGATTTGAGGGTTTTTAAAGCTTCGAGTTCCTTAACACTGGTATTCATGAATTGGTGGTCTACCTGTAATGCTTCTATTTAGTTGAAGACCGCTTGTTCAAAGGCGGTGATTTCTACTGGTATGGTACTTGGAGGGGGAATCCTCACTGAATATTTGAGGAGTAACACTCCTCCTAAAGGCTTAATCGTGACAAATGCCCCACGCATCTTCCTCGACGACGCGGCCTTCCGAAGGGATTGGGCCCAGATAGCGTGGCATTGTACGAGGGATTGGATAATCCTTACCATACAAAAAGATTATCCGATGCCATCCTGATTGAGATACAAGCCACAGAAACCCACTTCAAGACCACACTTACATCATTTAAAAAGAAGCTTGATGAAGTGACTAGGGAAATGAATGAATACAAGGAAGGATTGACTCGAGCAAAGATACAGAAATTCCAGAAAGACCTGAAAAAAATTCTTGTATGTGAAGACATATCCATATGCAGACGCAGAGTACAAACCTTTAAGACGTTCCGACACATCAGGAGGCTCCTCCGACGAGGACTCATCCGTGAGCAGTGGCTCAAGCACAGGAAGCTACCACAACAGACAACGCAGCAGAGGGCGAAACAGCAATTGGCAGCAACCTTGGCCACCAATACCACCGGTGGGCAATACACACTTCCAGACCCCTTACCCACAGATGAACCCACAAACGAAGTAGGTTTGGAACCCTCCTTTTGGTCCACCACCACCTTACATGAACACAAACCAACAGTTTCCTTTTTAGGGAACGGCAGACGAGGAAGAGGCAGACGAAGAAGACAAACCCAAGTACATTGGGAGGAAGACCAAAACCCGGGAGCACACACCAGGAGCAAGACAAAAGAACTACCGGGACCCAGTGCCAGCTAAGCTTAGTTACCAATCTCTCCTCCCACATGCTAACACCCACAGAGGAGACAGTCCTCAACAAAGGCCTGGGCTTTGTCCCATCCGCTAGACTCGATAAGTTCAAATTGCACTGTGAACTGGTGGACTTTTCGTAAACTTAAACTGAAAGCTTTTTTTCAAAACCTCTCTATTGAGACAAACCCAGAAGCGCAGGGGGACACAAATTTCAAAACCAAATCGACCTTCATTCCCCCTCCAAGAACCATACCAGTAGAAATCACCGCCTTTGAACAAGCGGTCTTCAACGAAATAGAAGCATTACAGGTAGACCACCAATTCATGAATACCAGTGGTAAGGAACTGGAAGCTTTAAAAACCCTCAAATCCAACGACATGATTATCATAAAACCAGCGGATAAAGGCGGCGGGATTGTTCTTCAGAACAAGGAAGACTACCACAAAGAATGTAAACGCCTTCTCAACGACACCAAGAACTACAAGAGGCTGGAGTGTGACCCCAGTGATAACCTGAAGGCCAAAATCCGGAACCTAGTGGATGATGCAGAAATCTCGGGCCACATCACTAAACAGGAAGCCACGTTCTTAACCACCAATCGAGGAAAGATCCCGTACTTCTACACAGTCCCTAAAATATACAAAAACAAAACCCCGCCACTCAGCCACCCCATAGTATCGGGCATTGGGTCTTTATTAGAACTCCTCTCACGTTATCGTGATTTTTTTCCTCCAACCCATTGTACAGTCCACCAGCACTTATCTGAAGGACACGAAGGACCTCCTCGGCCATATTAACACCCTCTCATACAATCCAGATACATCATTCTTAGTCAGCCTTGACGTAGAGAGCCTGTACACCAGTTTGCCACAGGATGACACCCTGGAAGTATTACAACTGGCACTGGATACTACCAAATGGAACTACAACACCCCAAAAGCATTTGTATTAAAATGCGCGGAACTGGCACTCAAAGAAAATTATTTTGAGTACGAGGGAGAGATCCATCTACAAACATACGGCACGTCCATGGGGAGTGTTTTTGCCCCCAGTGTGGCAGGACTCTATGTCTACAACTTTGAAATGACACTTGTTCAACTCCAACATGCCACACGCTGCCAAGATGAAATTTTACAAACGCTATATAGATGATATTTTTCTCATCTGGGAAGGAGACAACTCACTCCACACATTTTTCCAATGGATCAATGGCTGTGACCCCAATCTGAAGTTCACGCACAGCGTACACAGGGAAAACATCATCTTCCTTGACCTGGACATCCAAGCCGCAAACGGGAAACTCAAAACCAAGACACATTTCAAGCCGACAGCAAGAAACTCCCTACTACACTACACCAGCTTCCATCCCAGAACGCTGCGGGAGAACCTACCATTCGGGCAATACTTACGCCTGCGCAGAAACTGCAATGAAGTTGATGATTTCAAGGATCAAGCAGAATCCCTGACCACCAAACTGCACGAACGCGGCTACCCGAAAAGAATCACTGAAAAGGCAAAAAAACGCACCCGCAACCAGAACCGGGAGGGGTTGCTGGAAGAGACACCATCTCTAACAGTCTCTAGCATTATTCAAAGAAACTGGAAAATACTTAACACTGGCAAACTAGACTGGGGAAAAACCTCTGTTCTCCTATAAACGGGTCAGAAGCCTCAAGGACACACTAGTGTCCACACGCCCCTCGCAACCATCCAGACACGCGAACACTACTTAATGCCTAGCCGAAAAATCAAGACTCGCATATGTGAACATCGGAGTAATATCCGATGTAAATGAAATACTACACGCATGACTAACCACTTTCTAGAGGCTGGCCACACCACCAATGATATGCACTGGGTGGTGATTGAAACATTGGAAACCAAAATGCCAAACCTTCAAGCCCGCCTTCTTGAGGAAGGAAAAGCGGTGGATTTACTGTCTGTCCACTCATCCAACGGGCCTCAACGACAACATCCCGTGGAATGCCCTAAACAAACCCCCATAGTACCACTCCTGGGGTACATTATGGGGACAAGTCTCTCGTTCCATGAACTTCCCAAGGGGTATAGACGCACACCATGCCCACATGATCCTTCATTCACATTCCTTAGTCTGAACTCCAAATCTGTGTAATTCGCCTTATGTCCTGACCCTTGTTTTAGGGACCCCCCATAGGGCACTGGGCATCATTATGCCCCGATGAACTACTATCCTATCGTCTTTCCAAACTATTAAATCCGCACCACACATTGCGTAATGTCCTTAGGTGATCAGGGAGACCATTCCTCATAAATCACAGGTGGCGTTCCATCAGCCCTGCTACACTAAGAATAATTCTACATGTTCATGTACTTTAGCTCCACGTTGCCAAATAGCGTTCTAACACCACGCTATAACAGTTACCTCCCAACTTTCCTGTGCATCCTTGTGCACATGCGCCAATACTATACCACACTTCGCCCTTAGAGGTTAGCATTCCAGTTACACTTCACCGCGTCACACACACCCACGTGGACGCAGTGACGTCAGGACGCCACGGCCAGTTACAGCAACTGGGCTTTCTCAGCTATTAATTGACACAAGACGGTGGCCTCAGTAACATCCAGGACCGCGCGGAGACCGCAATAGGTGCAGACCGCGGACGCCACGTCTTGATGAAGTAAGACCTTTCTTTTACAGCCAAATGAGCAGTTTGTTTAAGACGCGAGCTACGCAGACCCCCCTCGGGTGGCTCTACAAGTCAGTACTCGTTATTCTCTGGCACTTAACTGCGCACATTTCTCTATTTCTCTTTTTCTGCCCCCACTGTGTGACTACAGACGGGCGCCCCTCCCGGGTCCTGCAAACGGCTACAACTTACACGTAGCCAGTGTAAATGTGTTCCTGCAGACAATTTTTAATGTTTTAATGTCTTCAGTATTCAACTACTAAACGTAGAGTTAATGGCAAAACACATGCGGCACTTCCTAGTGCCTCATTAGCATATTCATACGATGCTTGTGTATAGATGTGTTCCTGCTGACATCAGCTAATCGTAGAGCTAACGGCACTATACTTCGCACATGTGGCACCTACCAGGGCCTCAGTTTCTGGTATACAAGATGGCATGCAACCACTGCACCACTAGTAGCAGACCACTGCATGCCAACTGAGCACAGTATACCTGAACAGTATGCACTGCCAACCACCAGGTTGGCACCGTTGATCGACTCACGTGTGCCACATCACCATAGACACCGAAAGAGAAAGAAGGTGGCATAACAATAAGATTGCATTTTATGTTACTTGTGTTTTTCTCCCTCTTCTTTCTCTTAAAGGTTTTTACAGTGGGTCCGTAAGTACACAGACACCACAAAATACATAACACACCTTAGTGCGCGTGTTGAAAAAACTATACACGTGGCACGTTTTTGCCACACCCTCACTTAATTCACCTGGTCCTGAAGAAAGCCTCTCATTTGTCATGGGGCTGAAACAGGTAGACCATCTTTAGTGACAACTAAGATCAATTTATCTCAAAGTTGTCCTCCTCTCTTTTTTAACCTCGTCCTGGGCCGCTGGGAATAAAGCTCTATTCAGTAAGGATTCCCACAGACAATTTTAACTTGCACCACTTTTTCATCACACTAACACACAAATCCAGCTCCGCTGTAATCAGGCGTTGTAGCACAACTGGGTGGCATTCGGCTACCCAGTTGGGACCCCGATGATGAAGCATGACACCAACTAGGTTGGTGGGTGAGGGGTCTTTTATTAAAACCAATGGGTTTCTGGCACTCAAAAGATTACAATATTAAATAAGACAACCCGTAACATTAACTAAAGAAAAGAGGGAGAAACAATACTTGTAAAGTTAAACGTGTGGGAGCTAGTGAGCACACCATCCGCAGTTAGTTACATGTACATAAAAGACAATTTGAAGTTTCAGTGGCACGTCCACACTTTATAAAGCGCCGATCATACAGATACAAAATACATTATATTACGCCAACCCCTGGGCTGGCCACTGTAATTTAACAAGTAAACTTGAATGTAGCAAGGACACTTATTCGCCAAAAGGTTGGTAAATGCAGTTTTCTAGCCTCAGAAAGTAAACCGATTCAATTATCTGACAAAACATGAATTCCAACATGCATCAATTTTACTTACCATCATCCTCCTCTGCCACTTTCTCCTTGTCATCGTTGTGGTCATTAAGAGGCCTCCCAGCAATCTGACATAGCTCTTTGATGACGTCTTCAGTAGTGAGTTTGCTATCGATGGCCAGAAAAGCATCTTCCAAAGCCTAAACCCAAAGAAAGTCAGATCACAGAGGACAAAGCTAGTAGGAAAAATTCACTGGCCTGGGGATTCATGCACTGACAGTTCTGTAGACTTATTTCCCTTTAACAGTGCAATCATGCAAAAAAAAAAAAAAAAAAAAAAAGATTGGTCTTCTAGAAAGCTCAGTTCATTTAATCACAATTTAGTAACAGCCAATAAATCTGTGCAATGTATGCTCTACAGAAGGTAAAAAGAAGGAAAACTGAAGAGCAAACGTTTAAATGAAGAAACAGCGCCTCATTCATAGAACAGCCTTATTCTGCTGCAGTATGTTGCTTCTATACAATGAAGGAATAAGGCTCTTCCCCTCTAAGATTGCAGATCAACTGGGTATGGGAAGTTCTATCATTCTTTTGTAACAAAACCTTTGTCCCTTATATCCTAGCTCTATTCATTTCTCAATCTATCTGCTACCTGTTGGTGGGGCCAAATTATTATATTTTTTACAGCCATCTTGGGTGTCCTTGTTTTGACCTGAAAAGTCATTCCTTGCTCTGGATTTTGGGTTTATTTGTATTTTCTGCAGACACGTAGAGATAATTATATATATATATATATATACATATATACACATATACACACACATACACCTATACCGTTGGCTTTTAAAGTAGCTGTTTTGTAGATGTAATCCCTCCTTATGTTCACGCATACTGCGCTTCTTAAAAAAACAAAAAAAAACACTACATTACAATGCAGTAAAACTACGCTACTGCTCACACAACCCATCACCCTCTCCTGTCACTCTGTGCCTGTGTCTCTGCCTTTGACTATGTACTCCATTTTGGTTGGGTTTAAGCTAAATATGAACTTGTGACTTAATGGTACCATTTCAACATATTAAAGTACTGCAGGTTGAAGCAAAGGAGAGGTTCCTGCATATGTCTTAAATAAAACCCATTTTTCAGGGAGCACAGTTCCAATTAAACAAAACAGTCTAGTTTCTATCTTATCTGAAGCAAATTATAACCTGCCTGAAACATGAGGGCAGCTACATGGGATGGACCACATGCATTCTGCAGGCATTCCATTTGCAATGATTCGTTCTACAGCATTGTGCTATGGGAGAAATCTATCGGAAGATCGCAAAAATGTTTGCAGCATGACACTGCTTTTCTTATACTTTTTTAGGTCTCGCCTGAGCCAGCGCATGCGCTGCTCTGGCGAGACATTTAGTGAGTGGGCTTTAAAAAGCCGACCACAGCTTTTTGGGTGGCATAGAGCATGCGGTTACGCGCACAGTTACGAGCAGAGGCGCCATCTGGCTTTCCTCTCTCGTCATGGCTCATTAAGCGCATCGCTCTTTCACGGCCGCGCTTGCTTTCCGCATGCCCCTGCTTGTTTAGGTCGAGCCTTAGGCAGCCTAAATGACTTAACGCGGGCTGATTTTAAATGCTCCTATACCTTTGGCTGAACATTTCCCATCGAAAATTGCCAATTTTAAGAACAATGCTAATTTAAAAAGAGCTGTTAGAAAAGCGTTTCCCCGCCCTAAATATTAAGATTTTACAAACACTTCCTCCCTAAGACCGGACCCTGTGTAAGAGCATTCCGAATCTAAAAAAAAGCAAGAGCATTCCCTTCTTTAAAAATGATCCGCGTTGAACATTACTTCTCTTAAAAAGGCCTGCCTTTGAAATTCCAACTATGTTGCGAATGTTCTCCCATCATGCACGCACTGCCGAGCCACAGATCGTTCCGCCGGCCATTATACCGCACACGCCATTCCTTTCACCTGAAGGGTGTGCGCGATCCAAGCGGAAGTGGACATTCCGGACAGCCCTTATAGCTCCAGGCGGAAATGCGCTTCACAAACCGCAGTAACTACCATGATAATCTATTACATTGTTCGTTCTAGCATTACTTATTGCCTGTGTATTGCCAATTGTATTCTTGTTATATTTTGCGTATAAACTGCACATTCTCAATAGCAATTGGGAATCTCCCACACCTAAAAACGTCCCCGTTCTGAGAACTTCCTTGAGATAAACTCCCCTCGCATGAAGTCTGCCTCCTAAGTAGCATGCTGTCAGCAGACCTGTTTATACCTAGAATGATTGAAAGCGCTCACCAGTGACAGCTGAAGCGGCGGTGCACGCCCGCCTCACTCGGGTGCCAGTAGTTCAAACTGGCCTCGTGACCACCTCTCCCCCCTCCTCTTCCCCCCCTCTCTCCACTCTCTCCTTTCTCTCTCCCTCTGTTTATCGTCCTCCCCTTTCTTGCCCCCCCACCCGCGCCTCTGGATGTCTTTATGTCTCTTTTAATCTTTCCATCGCTTTTCTCGATTCTGTTCAATGCTGCTTTATTGATTTGTTTTTAGCTAAATCCACTTGAATTATGCGGCAAAGGACAAAATTATATGGCGGGGTAGACTTGCTACATCAGAAGGAGGGAGGACAGCAATCTGGTCACCAAACATTGAGACTACAAAGACCTTTAAGAATCGCGTTCCCATACAAAGTTGGCCGCTATCTTTTGATAGAGCATTTATCCAGACAACATGCTACGTATAATGTTGTTGTTTGTCTTTTGATTTCCGTGGCACTGTCATTAATCGTTGCTCTACAAATGTAGCTTTGCTTGTAAACCTACGTTTAACGTTGACAAGGCAGTATCCTCACTGTGCGATGGGCGATGAAAAGATAAGAAGGGTCTTTGTTTCCCTTTTGATATGAAGCATGACTTCTTCCCGCAGGCAGACCAATCAGATGGGCAGCCTATCTCCACCAATGAGAGCGAGGATTGCAGCTGACACAGCGTGGCCCCCGCCCCCCATTGCATATCAGGATGCAATGACAGATACAGCAAAATACAAGTCCGGTGGCACACTATGCCAAGCACACATTTTTCGCTTACGTGTTTTTAAGCCACGCCCTTAATTACATTGGCCACACCCCTTTGAGAGGACCCCCACCCCAGTTTTTTCATCCCACTTAATAGGTCTCGCTTTTGGGACCTTATTAGTATTTAGTTATGCAGCACAACATCCCAACATCAACTGTTGCATGGCTAGACACTTAGAAGGTCCCAAAGGCGAGACCTATTGGCTATGCCAATGCTTGTTTTAATTTTATTTTGCTGCAGAATCTACCTACGAGGGTAAAGGAGAGAGACTAAAGGCAGAAGGGAGACCAAATTTAGTGATTGTTGCTCCTAGTCTGAATGATTGTTTCATTCCCCAAACCTTCCCACCAAATTCCTCCATAATCAGCCTGGACTATACACAATGGTTCCATTTTAAAACAACCGGCGAGGCTGCACAACAGAATGTTGAAAAGGACATGGTTCTATGTTTAGATGCACAAGTGGGCAGTCGCAGCAAAGCTCTGCAATGATCATCATTGACAAGCAATTTTAGCTCATCCACTGAAAAGCAGATTTCCTAATGCTGGTAAAAGGAATGCACCTACAGCGTTCAGAGTAAAAAAGTAACCATCAAGGACACTTCATTATTTTCAGTTTCCACAGACAAGAAAAAAGGGAAATTACTGAAAAAGCAAAGATTCTGATCAGGAGGGACTGGGAAGAGAAGACGGGAGGAACACAATGGGGACACTACTTCTCGTTAACAGAAAAAAAGGTATCAAAGTTAAGTGGCGCTGAATCCTCACCCTTGAAACTATATAGACAAGTGGAATGATCAGAGATTTTCAGGGATGAGGAAAATCAGGGTACTAGCTGCTGCCAAGACCTCTTTCAGATCAGCACCTCAATTTCCCCATTGCCCCAGGAATAAAAACAATATTGGAATAGGGTAAGGGTGACTTAACAGGTGCAATGAGAGTAAATCTAAATATATGCTAGTATGAGCCATAATGTGGGTGTATGTAAATATATATGTGCTATATATCAACTTGTTCTGAGGAGTTTGATGCAAAATCCGACAAGAATGACAAACCAAATTCAGCATCAAATTTCATCTTTATTTATCGGAGTGCTGTAACTGAATAGGTGATTGTAAGCAGTCGGACGGTTCAATTAATATTTGTGCAGGGGGGCGTGGCTAGCAGCCGACGAAGATGGCTGCACACTAATGTGGATCCGGAGTCCTACACCGTCAATCCTGCAATATCCGCTTCAAGATCCGAACTATAATGCAACAAAAACATTGAGACCAGCTTGTGAACTAAGGGGCTTCTAATCAGGCGCCTGGCAAAGAGGACACCTTCCTGTAAAACAGCTCCGTCCTGATCGAGGCACACGCCAACAGCGGGACGAAAAGATGGCGGCTCCACGATCACCGTATCAATTGTGAGTAGGCGACCACTGTTCAGATCTGGCCGTGTAAAAAGCGTACTACCCATACATACCAGCGAGAGTTGCAGTCATCACTGCGAAAACATCGTAGGCCCCACAAGCCCAACCAATAGTGGACCGCAACCACGAAACCAGCCTGGATAAATAAATCCTGGCGGTCGACCCTGCCGGAAGAGGGCGGAGACACAGCCAGACACAGGTGAACCACTGCCGAGCGGAAAAAAACAGTCTGCGGCTGAACGAGGTATAAGCAGCAGCAGGTCACCGAAGTTGAGTGAGGGGGGGGGAGGGGGTGCAAAGAAAGTTGGGCAGGCAGCGGCGCTTGGAGAGTGGGTGTGGCACCCGTCCCCGGCAGAGACAACAACTCGGATCGGAGGCTGTCACACGGCAACGGAAGTGTAAGAAGATGAGCGAGGTGCAGAAGGGCAGAGGGCCAACAGATAAAAAGCCCGAAGGAAGAGAGGGAAGAGCCCGGGCAAGCACAGACTGAGCACAGCAGGACCCCCCTGGTCGCAATCAGCAAATCTCCACGGCAGGCAAACCGCACCAAGGGAGGCAGTAATCTGGGATTACTAAGAGACTCGCATAGCTTCATTGTCAATACATCACAGGCACGATCCCAATTTCCCACAGTGCAGCACACCCAAGGCTCAAATAGCGCTCGCACCAGAGGGAAACTAGAGGCAGCGGAGAGGGAGCCAATCAATGGGAGACCTGACAGGCCGGACGGGGCAATCAGCCCAAGAGAAGGCGGCAGGGATTACCTGGTGGACCCAGACTCCCTGCACAAAGACCCTTCCAACTCGACAAAATGACAGGTGGCAAGAGTGGATGTACTGCACTCCAAACTAATTTAGACAAATACGCATGGCAAAAAGGGGCAGAATCACAAGGCAACGTAATGAACGCGACCCAACCACGGGACCAAGCTTCTGCAGAGCACTCTGAACTTACCCTTCAAGATATAATGGCAGCTATAAACAATGCAAGTAAGTCGCTGGAAGCGAGACTAGACTCAGTCACTATGGAAGTCACCCTGCTCAGAGCTGATCTGCGCAACAAAGACGCAACATTTAAAGAAGTGGAAGACACAACTCACTCCCTCACAACGGACACAGCCCGCCTCAAACAGCAAGTAAGTGACCTGCACACCAAAAGTGAACTCCTGGAAGCTCAACTACACGACTACGAAGACAGGGCACGTCGAAACAATGTACAAATCCTTGGTGTGCCCTAGCGCGTAGAAGCTCCGGCACCAGATCTATTCGTAGAAGAATTAAATTACAAAGCACTTGTAACCATGAGGCCTCTCAAATTATTTCTCATTAGAAAGAGCCCACAGAGGGCCAGGAGGAAGGCCAAATCATGGGGCTCCCCCTAGACCACTACTCACCTGAGTTTTTAAACTTTCGCGACAGATGTCAACTTACAAACGGCCTGGAGTGCTCCACCGGTCACCTGCGAAAATGGCAATATAACAATCTTCCCTGATTGAACTTTTACTGTGTAAAGACAAAGAAGAAGCTTCTTGGAAGTCAAGCGAACTCAGAGGGAAAAAGAAATCAAGTACGCTATGTTATTTCCAGCAAAACTAAGAGTAGAAGCTGAAGGCAAAACCTGGTTCTTTACTAACTCCAAAGAAGCATGACAGGTGGTGACAAGTAAGAAATGGAACACCAACCGGAAAACGCTGGAAGCAGAACCACCAGAATCAATCACACACCAACCCAGGAGGTGAGATTCCCGCAGATGACAAAACAGACAAGACCCACAATGAACATTGAGACAACAGAGGCAATAAACTGACACAGCGATTGCCCAGACTGCTTGTTTGTGCTGAGAGCAAAGACACTGAACCAGCCGACACTGAAAGGGGACACAGTATGTCTAAAAGGTTCAAGAGGGGGGCGCAGCGAGCCGGCTGCCACGCTGTGAGGCTCTGCAGGCTGGGCAGCAGATCCAGCATTTATCCTGTGGGCTGCCTGCCCATCGCAACCTACAAAGCAGAGGAATCGATTCAGTTTATGCTGCTGCACCAGTCTGTGTTGAGGTTGGCTTTGGCGGGCTCTCGGATCCGCAAAATTCAGAAGGGAGTCCCTCCGGAGACATCATGCTCCCGGCCCTGCTTCCTGTGACCCGGGCTTGGACCGAGCTGGGGCTGACGCCAGGGCCTCCCCGGCGCAATAGGCCGAAGGCGGCGCACGGCGCCGACTGAGAGGTGAACCTGTGACCGGCTGCCACCGAGGGACAACGGGGGCGTGAGGCTTGCTGCTCTGTCCCCTGGGCCTGGGCCGTCCCGCGTGGAGCCCTCTGCGGCGGTACCTGGGCCTGTACATTCAAGTAAGTGGCGGCACCAGGAGGGGCGCATCGGCCGGGGAATCGCCCGGCGGAGACGGAGGGCTCCTTGTGCGACCCCAGGGGCCAGGCGAGAACTGACGGGCAGACTGTGGAGTTGAGGCTCTGGACCCACGGCGCTCGCTCCCCGCTGGGCCTCTCCCGCTGGGTGTCCCCGTCCTGGGCGTTGCGAGGGAGAGCCTCCCCTGCGGCGACACTGGAGTGCGGGCGGCCGGGCCCGGGGAGGGTGGGGGTGGGGAGGGGGAAGAAGTTTGGCCCCTGCTGAATCTGCCCGAGCAGGCGCTGACCGGGGGGACCGGAGTCCCCGTTGCTGCATTTGGACTGCCGGCTGGGCCTTCCTGCGCGGCGTGCAGACCGGGGCTGATCTTGCACGCGCATTTATGCTAGTGGCCCCCTGGGACTGGCGCTTCACCCCCCCCGGAGAGCCATACATCTGGGCCCCCTGCGGAGCACCTGCTGCCATCACTTGGAGGACGCATGGGGTGGCCCCGGGAGGAGATCTAGCGGGCCCTCGCGTTGGTGTTCTGCGGCCCGTACTGCCGGTCCTGGATTTTAGCTGGAGCGGTTGGTGTGACTGGGGGGCTGACCTGCGAGCTGCCCGGCTGGGTGACTGGGGGCCCCGATACTGACTGCGGTGGGAGTGAATCCTGGGGCCCCTCTCCGCGCACAGACTGCGTGCAAGCAACATTGCCCCCTGGGCTATCTGTGGGGCAGGGCCTGATCCCTTGCCGTGGCGCGCCTGGGCCCGCATCGACCTTGCCACGAGAGGCCCCTGGCGGACTACCAGTGCCCGTCTCATTTGCCCTGCACACGGTGGGTCTGGTCCCCGGCTTCGAGGGGGCGATTGTTGCTTCTGGTTCGCGCTGGTCTGTCGGGGTCTCCCTAGCAGGCACAGTGCCGGTGTGGCAATATGGGCAAGACTGATACCAGGCAACCAAAACCCTCCTTTGACCCACGGAAAACCTCCAGGGCGGCCGGCCCCCCGGCGGAGGCGCCTGAAGGAGAGAGCATGGAGACTGCATCGGACCCGGAGCCCAGCATACGATCCATGTTCACTGAACTGAAGACCTCATTGGCAGCCATTGATTTAAAAATAGACTCCACCTGGACCGCCTCAAAGACAAGGTAGCCAATCATGATGAACGCATAGCGGAGGTGGAACAGCGCACCTACGCACTGGAGGATGAGGGTACGGCGACGCGTGAGAAGCTTCACAACATGGAGAAGGTCCTTGAGGTAATTCGCGCTAAAAAGGAGGACCTTGCGGCCTGGTCCCGGCGCAATAACCTGCGCATTTTGGGAGTCCCAGAGTCCACTGCCATGACGCGTGTGGAGGACTATGTGGAGGACATGCTTCTGGCACTCTTCGGGGATTCCCCGTCGGCTGTGTGCATAGTGGAGCATGCCCATAGGTCCCTGGGCCCGCGGCCTCCCCCGGGCGCCCCGGCCCGCCCCATCATTGCGAGGCTGCTGAATATAGGGGACCACGACATGGTTGTTCGTAGGGCCCGTGATCTGCCGGATTCCAGATATCAGGGCAACGCGGTTTCGTTCTTACCGGACTTCACCGTGGCGGTCCGCCGTGAATTTGTACCCATCAAGCGATTACTTCAGCAGCAGGACATCAAATATTCTCTCCTGTACCCAGCGAAACTGCGGGTATTCCATTCTGGCAAAACATCCTACTTTACAGACCCTAAGCTGGCTGCTAAGTTTGCCCGCACTCTCAAGCGCCCGAAGCCGGCCACTGCCGTGGATATGGATCGACACGCAGGAGATGATCTCACTGAAAACGACTGAGTATTGTGCAGCTGTCTCGCCTTATCTAATTGATCCTACTGTATTCTTAGGTTCCTTTGCTTTTCCTATTGGATTATTGCTATATTGCCATTCTGCCCTTTTGACACCCCGAACTGGATGGGTTGTGCTTGGGACGACTGCCCGCTTGAAATTGTGAGCTCTATATGAGCTCTTGCCCGGTCACCCAGCTCTTTGGGCTGGGATCCGCCGAGCTTCCTGGTGTTCCCCCCTGGGATGAGTCCCACATTGTGCTTGGACGTTGGCCCCATACAGCCTTGTTGGGGATGGGTGGGTTCTCTTCAGCCTGTTTGGGTGGCTGCAGTGGGTGGGTGGGGGGTTGGGTTGTGGGGGTGCTGGTTGCACTGCATAAAATGTTTTTCGTCTGTTCTTCCCTTGTTTCCTTCCCTCCCCCATTTCCTCCCCCTCTCTGGCACAACAGCTACAGTTGCGCGCTATTAGGCTCCCCTCCCCCATTGCTCGCGTCTTGGGGTGATGGCTGACGACACTAACATCGAGCGCACGCTCAAAGCTATTACCTGGAATGTACGGGGCTTGAATGACTGCAGAAAGGTGCAGCTTGTAGCAGCATTGCTGAATCGCCATGGGGCAGATATATGCTTCCTGCAGGAGGTGCACTTGACGCATGGTACGTAGTCGCGCTTACGGGCGGGCTGGATGGGAGAAAAATGTATTGCAGGATACTCTGGGTATTCTCGGGGCACGGCTATCATTCTTCGAAAGGGTCTCCCTTGGCACACCCGTGCTACTATCCTAGACCCCCTGGGTCGGTACGGTATGGTTTCGGGTAAATATTGGGCGGACGCCCCGTCTGACTGGTCTCGAGTTACAGGCCTAACGTTGACGATCCCGTTTTTTAGTGAAGAGTGGGGGCTTGTGGAATCTCTGGGCCTGTGCTGTGTGTGTGTGGGGGGGGAGAGAAAGAGATTTAACGTGGTACTTAACCCTGCCAAAGACAGATCATGAGGCTCACGCCGCCCACACCCTCGGGCTCCGGCGCAACTGCAGGTGCTGATGGAAGACTATGGTCTGACAGACGTCTGGCGACGGCTCCATCCACACTGTCGTGAGGGTACCTGCGTCTCCACCGCGGGCCCCACATGGTCCAGGATAGACTACTGGATCGTCTCACCTGATGCGGGCATGTGGGTTCGCCGCTGCTCGCATCTAGCGCGCACCCTTTCAGATCACGCCCCGGTGCTATTGGAACTCGTGCCGCCTGGTGCACCGAGCAGGTCCTTCTGCTGGAGGCTGCCCGCAGGAGCTCTCCGGGACCAGGTCTTCCGGGAAGACATCGAGCATACAATTACAGAATACTTAGAGCTTAATGAAGGCTTGGTTGACTCCCAATCTACCCTATGGGAAGCCTTTAAAACTGTGATTAGAGGTAAATGCATAGCTAAACAGGCCGGTGTCCTTCACTCTCTTCGAGGGGACTTAAAGCGCCTAGAAGGCGAGATACGACTGCTGGAACGGGAGTACTTTGCTTCCAACAGACTTTCTCTTCTCGCTCAGATTAAAGCCAAGTTGGTGGAATTTGATGAGGCAGCACAGCGGGAGACCCACTATTTGGGCAAGGAGGCTCGCGCCCGTCGGTACGGTGAAGGTGATAGAGCCGGCAAGACTCTGGCAGGTCTCCTTCGGAAGCCGTGGGCTAATGACTATCAGTGAGCTGCGCTCGGGTGAGGATGAATTAGTGGTGGGCCAGGAAGCGGTTCAGACCGAAATGATGGCATTTTACGCCTCGCTGTATGCACCGCACCAGCCGGAAGCCCCTGCGGACCTTCTAGCGTTCTTCGACTCGATCGAACTGGTCTGGCTGAGTGATGCTCATCGCAGGTATTTAGATGAACCTTTCTCCGTTGAGGAGGTAATTGGAGTGATTCGCGCTATGCCTGGAGACAGAGGGGCTCACCCCTGCTTTTTATAAGGAATTTGCGCCGCTGCTCGCGCCCCATCTGCTTAACATGTACGAAGATTCCTTAGAGACAGGTGTCCTCCCTCCCTCCCTGCGGGAGGCACTCCTCGTGACAATCCTTAAGCCGGATAAAGACCCACTATTATGTGATTCCTACCGGGCTCTCTCCATGATTAATGTGGATAATAAAATTCTCGCAAAGCTTCTCGCCTCGTGCCTGCTACCCTTACTTCCCACGACCCTTCGTCCGGATCAATGTGGCTTCGTTCCGGGCAGGATTACGGCCCACAACTTACGCACCCTCTTTGCCGTGATGCAAGGGGTTGATCCAGCCCTCCCTGAGGCAGACGTGATCCTCAACACTACCAAAGCATTCGACACACTTGTGTGGCAGCATCTCTTCGCGCTGCTAGCCCGAATTGGCCTGAGCCCTGCGTTTATTAGGAAAATTGCATTGTTGTATACCTCCCCTTCAGCTCGATTGCGAATCAATGGAGAGGCCCCCACCCCCCCCGGTTCGAATTGCCCGGTGCACCAGGCAGGGGCGCCCGCTGTCGCCCCTGCTCTTTGCGATCGCGACGGAACCGCTGGCGGCCCGGTTGCGACAGCATCACGCACGGAGAGGTCTCGACTTCACGCCCCGGGTGGTCCTCAAATCCATGTATGCGGACGATGTGACCCTGTACGTCCAGCATCCCGCGGACAATCTTGATCCCCTTATATGGGAGATCATTCGGTTTGGCGGCCTTTCGGGTGTTACCATAAATTGGGGGAAGTCGATCATCTTTCCACTCACTGCAGCAACCGCTGCGTTCCAGTCGCAGTTTCCTCTTAAATGGTCCGATTCCCCCGTTAAATACTTGGGCATCTAGATTAGTAGGGACCAGGCGGAACTGTGGAGCTATAACTATGGTAGACTCATGGATTGGTTTGAGGACAGACTTCCTCGCTGGAGGGCACTTACCCTCTCGCTCACAGGGCGACTCGCCATTGCCAAGATGGTGGTGTTGCCAAAGTTCCTTTACACCTTCGTTAACCTCCCCCTTCCCCTCACGGTCGCCTTCAAGACGCGTCTCCGCTCCAATTTAATCTCCTTGGTCTGGGCAGGAGGAGAGTCGCGGGTCTCCTGGGAAATTCTCACGCTCACGTTTGAGCAGGGGGGTCTGGGAGCACCAGACATGGAATTATATCAATCCTGTGCCCAGGCACAATTTGCATTCCATTGGGTCTTCCCGACACCGTTGCTAGCGCATACGGCCCCCGAATTCGACCTGGCGGACCAGACTCCGCTGCCTAAGGTGATGTTTCACTCGCAGAACCGCCCACGGGCAGCGATAGAAACGATTGGCAGTACGGTAGGGGCGTGGCAGACGCTCCGCCGACGAGCGGGTCTAGACACCCTATTTGCGCCCTCTGTGCCGCTTACGGGCCACCCGGAGCTGCCCTTTGCGGGAGAAGCGGGGGTCTGCCGGCGGTTGTGTAATTTGCAGGTACACACGCTGGGTCGGGCATTCCCCGACGGGGTTTTCATCGACCTTGACGCTGCCCTGGGCGAGGAGCATACAGGACTCCTGGACAGGTTGACTTAATTTCCAGCTCCGGGCGGCCATGAGGGCGAAATTTGCCTCATTCCCGCTGGCTCCACCCACGTTTTAGGTTTTGGAAGAGTTTTTAATCAAACCCCTCCCCCTTAAACTCATAACGCGTCTGTACATTGGCATGCAGCGTGACTACCCTGTGATGGTGGCCCCGGCACAGGCTGCTTGGGAGGAATGTCTGGGTGCGTTGTTTGAGGAAGGAGTGTGGACCTACTGCTGCGCGCAATCCAGGGACCTGTCGCCCAACTACAGACTTCGATTAGTTCATTTCACGTTTCTTCACAGACTTTATAGAACCCCGGTATGGATGCATAGGGTGGGGATGCGTGCGGACGCGTGCTGTGTGCGATGTGGCAAGTCTGAGGCCTCATTCATGCACCTCGCATGGGAGTGCCGAGAGGTTGCGAGCTTCTGGGGGAAGTGTGTTTGATGCTCTTGTTGGGATGCTGGAGTACAGGGTGGAGCGCACCCCGCTATGTGCCTTGCTGGGCTTTGTTAAACCTCTGCCTAAGAGCATCAGAAGGCTCACTGCTATGCTGCTGCTACTGGCTAAGAGGCGCGTGGCAATCTGCTGGGGGCGTAGGCCACGGAGGGACGACTGGTTGTCGGATGCAGCGTTTTGCCATACACAGCTGTCTGAGTATTGGGATCTTATGCCCACACAAGCGCGACCACTGGATATATTGGAACCTCTGCGAAGGTTCCTGCAAGAACAACGCAGCACGCAAGCCCAAGGCCCTGCGGGTGAGGGGTAGACGGGAATATGATTTGGAGGGCGTCCAACGGAGAGGGGTTCCCCCCCCTCACCACCTGCGCTCCAACGAGCGGTCATTAAGTTATTTTGACTCGGCCAGAGAGGTTTCCCCCCTCCCCTTTCTCCTTCCCCCTATCCCTCCTTTTTACTGGATGCTCAACTGTATCTCTTCTGTTCTATGCTATGTTGGACCATATTAAGCGTTGAAAGACAGAGACCCGGTTGGACTCCATGGACTAAAGCCTGCTATCCGGAGCATTTTCTTAGGCTTCTACAGAAAGCTGCTGTATTGTATCACAGTCAGGTGGGCATGCTCCCTGATGCATTCTCATACTCATGCTCTTCTTGTCCATAATGGATATTTTTCTGTATGTGGTCTTAACTTACCAATAAAGGTTTTTGAAATTTAAATAAAAAATAAAAAGTTTCAAGAGCGGTTGTCTACACAGCAGCAGGTAAAATAGACCAGGAACGGCAGAGATTAAATGTTTTGAAGTTTGGCCCTAAAATACTAAAAGTTGCATTAGAGGTTAGAACACAGCATGCGGGAGAGGGGGTGGGACCAGCGTGACCACGAACTCTCGACTCTCTGGGGGAGGGCGACAGGCACTCTGCGATGTTGGGGAGGTGGGTAAATTTTGCGCATTCATGCAGGGAGGGGGGTTAAGTTAATCCAAGCTAAGGGGATGAATTGAGTTCAGTCAGAAAGCTAAGGGGAAAAGAGAAACTGTCCACATAGCTATGTAGTCCACTTCACAAAACACACTCGAATAAACGATGTATCCACTGCACCAAGACCCACGACAACAAAAGAGGATTGATACACACTATACACACTATCAAGGCATTAGGATGCAGGATCTGGAAATCAAATTCGGACGGATATCATACCGATCATGTCAGATAAAGCTGAAGTTGTACTCCGAATCCTAACCTGGAACATAAACGGATTGGGAGACAAACTTAAGCGGGGGATCATATCGCAATTTATAAAACGTCAAACACCGGACATAGTATTACTAAAGGAAACTCATTTGGTGGGCAACACCTGCAAAGCCCTGGATAGATGGGGGATACAAATTGGTAGCACACGTGGGGTTCACCTCAGGCTCCACGGGGACAGGTATTTTAATCCGTAAAAACTTCCCCTTCATAATACAGAAGTCCTGGGTAGACACGCAGGGGAGATTTGCGGTAGTAATGGGATCATGGGAAGGAAAGCCCATAAACCTTGTATCAGCCTATTCCCCCCCAGCACTCCAGAAAAACTGCCTGGGTAGACTTATCCTAGAACTCCCAAAAGGATCTCTTGTGATGGGAGGTGACCTCAACATGACGATCCAGGACAAACTAGATCGATGTCCTCCTCGAGGTCATTCGCAAAATAACTCCCCACTAGCTGACTTTTTCGCCGCAATGGGTTTGGTGGATGTATGGCGTCACCTCAGTCCCCAAACGAGACAATACTCATTTTACTCTGGGGCCCACAACAGCCTATCACATATAAACTATATACTTACACTAGCAGACAATGTACGCAACTTCAGAGAAGCTCTAGGTCTGGCACAGGGTATCTTGGACCACGCCCCGATCTGGGGCAGATTAGTCTTAGACTCACACACCAAATGTACGGCTCTCACGCTAAACCTCTGGTACCTGAAAATCCCACAAATTAGAATTTAATTAGCACATCACACGGACACACACTTCACAGAAAATGACGGATCCGTCCAATCGTCACAAACACTCTGAAAGGCATTCAAAACAGTAATAAAAGGTCCAAGCACTATCACTCACAGTGGGACACTGGAAAGAACAAAGAGCTAAACTAGAATCATTAGAGGAGATACTAGACGGAGAGGCACGGACCCTAGACCCTCTAGATATGTCGTCCAAGCACGCCCTAGACATCAAGAGGCTCGAACATAAACTATTGGTGACAGAAAAATCAGGGGGAACACAGGGCAACACAAAATAGAATATACGAAATGGGTGATAGGGCAAGCAAACTCTTGGCCTGGCTCAAGAAATACAAGCTGGCTCACCGCTGGATGCTGGAACTGAACAGAGGCGAGGGTGAGACCCGGAGTGACCCCCAAGAGATAGCAGAGACTTTTGCAAATCACTTCGAACAGTTATTCACACCCACGACCACAGCCACAATAGACGACTCCTGAGAATGATTAGAAGATGTCCCACTGTTGACTCGATCCCCCGAAGACTGGGAATCATTAGAGGGAGACCTTCCAGAAGAGGAACTGCTCTCAGCAATGTACAGTCAGGGAAGGCAATGGGGCCAAATGGCCTACCAATAGAATTTTACAAACTAACCGCTACACCGATAGCTCCCTATCTAAGAGACATGTATTTAGAAAGCAGACAGAAAGGATCCATGCCTCCCGACCAAAGACTGGCCTTCATAGTTGTAATCCATAAGCAAGGTAAACCGTCGAGGAGCTGCAGCTCGTATCGGCCCATTTCCTTGCTCAAAGCTGAGGCCAAGATCTTGGTGAAGCTTCTAGCTGCACGCCTGAAGCCCATCATAACAAAAATAGAACACCCAGACCAATCAGACTTCATGCCTGGGCGAAGCACAGCCTTAAACCTACGCCGCCTCCACAGCGTGATGGGAAAAAGGGACACAATCAGAGAAGACGCAGTGATACAGTCTCTGAATGCACAAATGGCATTCAATACGATAGAATGGCCTTATCTCTTTGCAGCCCTAGAACAAAAGGGATTTGGCCCCAACTTCCTGAATTGGATAAAGCCGCTATATGCCAAACCGATGGCACAAGTGATTGTGAATTGCCATTCCTCGCAGGAGTTCCGACCGGGAAGAGGAACGCACCAGGGCTGCCCACACTCACCATTAATTTTTGCATTAATGTTAGAGCCCCTTGCAAACTGGGTGAGAGGTGACCCGATGAGAGGGCTAATATGGGTGGGAGGCTACAAAGATAAAATGTCACTGTACGCAGATGACGTATGTAGCGTCGCCGGCTACATCCATTAACAGAATCCTCCACATATTTACTAATTTCGGCAAGTACTCCTAATGGCTCCATTGACTCGGCTACAAAAAGATGTGCGACATTGGCGATCATTGCCTCTGTCCCTACTGGGTCGCGCAGCGCAGTTTAAAATGCTGGCGCTACCACGTTTCTTATACGCGCTGCAAAACACCCCATTTAAAGTCCCAGAGGTCTATTTCGCCAACACAGATAAAGAGAGAATGCGGTTATGGGATGGAAAACCCCCACGTATAGCCACGCATAAATTAACAAGAAGTTGGTACGATGGTGGAATCGCACTCCCCAACATCAGATTATATTATTGGGCAACTCAACTGGTGCTAGTCAACCACTGGATTTACCATCCTCATGACGATCCTGCATATCAGATGGATAGACTTCTCATGGGCCCTGGTGGGTACAAGACAGCCTTATACTCGAACCTTGAACACCAAAAGCTAACGGGCCCAACGACACAAACAATAACTATATGACACCAGGCAACTAAAAAAATTAGGTGGGCACAAGTAAGTGACACAAGCAATGCCCCTATGGGAAGCAGAACAGTTAGGAAAACTAAGTAAATACCCTGGGTTTGACAAATGGGACACTATTGGCATCTCAACGGTAGGAGATCTCTGGAAAAGAGGGATGGTTATCCTCTTTCCAGAGTTGCAACTAGAATATACAATGACGAACCAGGAAATATTCAGGTACCTACAAATACGTCAAGTCTCGACAACGGTCTTTCCTCAGGGTGAGGATATACCAGAATCGTCCTTACTGGAAGATAGGCTCATAACAGAACCCATGAATCGTAAGGCATTCTCAATGACCTACCAAAAATTAAGCAATAATCTACCAGACCCACTCCTGCAACTATGAGAGCGCTGGCAAAGAGACATAGGTAACCTAGAAGATAATGACTGGCATGAAGCGCTGGCCTCCCCGTGAGAGGCAGCCATTCCATTGAAATTCAGACTAATCCAGCTTAAAATCCTACACAGAACCTATCTCTCTGGTACACCAACTAAAATGGGGAGGGGGGAGGACTCGAGATGTCTTAGGCTCTGTATGAAAGAAGGCACATTTTATCATACCCTCTGGGAATGCCCAGTTATTTAACTATTCTGGGTGGCTATATCCTCCCAGATGCAATCTGGGTGTAGGTGGATCTCCTTTTCACACACTGTTTGCTCAACATATGGGAGGTTACAAACTGGGCTACACTAGGAATGGCTCTTGCCAAATATAACCCAGAAGTTGGGGTGGGGAGGGTCGGGAGAAATACCTACCCTGGAGTGATGGGGAAAAAGATCTGGATAAATGTATGATCGCTGAGAAAGACTTATATAAAACAGAGGATGTCCTGGAAAATGGGATAAAAAAATGGGGAATATGGAATCCACAGAGGAGAGATCTGCATCTCCCCCACGAGAGAATTCAATAGGGGTTGGAGGGGAGAATCTGTTTGGGAGCCTCTCAACCAAACTCGAGACAATAGATGTACCACATTGTCAATCATTCTTCTATATAGATCAAAGTTCCTCTGTCTCACTGCTGTATGACTGAACAACTTAATAAAAAGAATTAATGAAAAAAATATTTGTTGAGTATTCAGAACTAGAAGTAGCTCTCAATGGGAGTATGACTGATGGGATGCCCTCTATACCTGGTAACTAACCACTACTTTGGCCATTTGAAATTCTGGTTTAAGAGACAGCGACAAGTGGAGTGGGTGAGTTTCAAGTGATCATTAGGTAACTGAAGGATTGAGGCCATAAATTAAAAGAACTTGTTGACATTGTGAGCCAAAGTCTGTTTAATGCACATATTGGTTGTAAACATGGGCTTACGCTTGACATTCTAATATTGGTATTGTACGCTGGCAGCAGATTTATACACAATATATGGGCAGAAGTCCTGACCAATGTAGGAGTCACCATTTCACAATCGCTAATGGATGCAATATCTAACCAAGCGGTCTCTAGTTTGTGGGTGCTTGCCAACCGTCTGGTGTTTCCTGGGTAGGTTGGCATGTTATGCGTCCATTTTTAGGGTCACAGCAGTACCCATCTACTCTTCATGGTGGACAAACATCCCCAAAACATGCAAATCTCTATTCACCACTAAATCATGCCAAAGCAGAAACATATTTGGCAATCGGTCGCAAAGACTATATCAGACTGTGTTTTTGTATTTAATTACAGAGAAAATATTCGTATCCTCACCTTTTGTAACTTGCCTTCCTTATAGGCTTTTTGCTCCTTGATTATTTCTGGTAGGTACTTAGCACAATAGAGTGCAACTTCCTCCCCTGAAATGATACAATACAAATGTGAGTTAGACACCTCTCAATGCACTCTGGCCATCTCTAAATGTCCTATATTTTCTTGAGAGTCCATGTTATGATGTACTATTTAAACCACGCATGTTCCAATACAAATTAGTCCAATATGTCAACAATGCAGTCATCTGGTGGCATGTGTTATGCATTTAAGTGAATTTATTAATGGTGCATGAAAGTCACTTCAGGAGGACTGGGGGCAATCCGATATTACTGGACCCCAATTGCGTCCGCTGGAATATATATCCTGGAGCACAATATTGCGAATCCTAAAACTGAGGACCAAGTAACCCTTTTAGCACTAAGCTCTCAAAGGAAGGCGACAGATCAATCCGCAGCAGACTCAGGTGTGTGTTGTAAGAGATATATATATATATAGCGCCAATCCTGTTAACAGCAAAATAACAGGCGCTGACTCCGTGGAGATATGACACAGGAATTTTACTCCAAACGAAAAGCCTCGACGCGTTTCGACGGCAAGCCGCCTTGCTCACAACATCGGGTGCCATGAGATTACATCGTTATATACAAAAAGTCACTCAGCAGGTTGTCACAGCAACCATGTTTTAGAATGGACATAGAAGTTAAACACGATTAAGTGAAAAAAAAGAAATTAACAAAAACTGTTATAGAGTTCTTCTATATACATGCACAGCTAGTGTAACAAAAACAATTATTTGTTTTTTGAAAAAAGCAATAACTCATTGCAATAAACTAAGAGGAAAGACTTCACATCAGTCTGTATCTCAAAGTCACAACCATAGGTGTATATACAAATTCAAACAAAGCGCATCAGTAATGAGTAGTGCGATATCTCGAGTTGTGGTTGCCTGGGTGATGGCACTAAGTTGGTAACTCGGCGATCAGAAATACCAAAGCCTAAAAAGTAAATAGATAAGTTTGCGGATAAAATCCGTACATGTAGCCTTGGTTTAAAGAATGATCTCAAAGTATGTGATCGAGGCTAAATTATTGCCAGTACACAAAACTAATATTCTAAAGGGCCCTCAATGCGTGCTGTGCTACTAACTGCAAGCCATAGTGGGCTTTCTACAGCGCCTATGAGGGACAAGAAGGTACAGCCCCAGTGTGCTTTTGAAGTGATTCGCCAATAAACTGAAAAACAGTGCAGGTACCCAACTCAAAAATAGATAAAAAATTATTAGCAATTGATCATATGATGCGGGTTGCCCTAGTGACAAAAATTAAAACAAAGTGTAATGTTCCATAGACCCGGGAGTGTCTAGGGAGAGAGAGGGGGAAAGACAGAACTTGCTTATAAATGTACTGATAGTGCTTCATCAGCATTCATCCCATACGGAATCTTGGAGTTCATCAGGAGGATGTATCTAGATTCCAGCCTCCTGAGTGCCAGTTGTCTATTGCCTCCCCTTGGGTTCTTGGGAACGGTATCAAACACGAAATATGATGGGTCTTTCGCATTGCCACCGTGGCACAGATTGATGTGTCTAGCAACTGGGGTCATCATTGGTGATCGCCCTGAGGTGCTGTAAAATTCTTACATGTACGGGGTGTATGGTACTCCCCACGTACTTTTTGTTGCAGGTGCATTGAAGGATGTACACTGCAAAAATCGCTTTTGCAAGTGTAACTCCCTCGAATTTCGAAAGGTGTTTGTCTGAAAGTTGTTTCTACCATCTTGGTGTTGACGCCATGACGACAGGCTTTGCATTTAGAACACCTTTGGAAGCCCCTATGTGTCCTCAGCCAGTCGGTGCCTTTTTTGATCACAGATGAGTAACACGCTAATTCGTTACGCATTGATTTTGCTCTCCTGAAAGATATAGGGGGGGGGGGGGGAGACTCTGGCAATGTTAGAGCCAATAACAGGATCGCGTCTAACGATCTGCCAATTCTTATAGAGTATTTTGCGGAGATTAGTGTGGTATGCATTGTAGCCAGTGATGAGTCGTGGGGTACCTTCTAGTGTGGTCTTATTCTTCCTATTGCTGTTGGTCTGACCAAATAACAAGTCTTCTCTCTTAATACGTGAAGTCTTAGCTTGGGCTATCCTAAGTGTTTCTGAACTATAACCACGTGATCCAAGCCTCAAGCAAAGGTCCTTAGTGGCTCCCCTCAGACTCTCTGCAGTGCTACAGTTGCGCTTCATTCGGAGGCACTCAGCATAAGGAATACTTTCCTTGAGTTTAGTGGGGTGGAAACTACTAGCATGTAAAATGGAGTTGCCCAACGTAGGCTTTCTTTATGTTCTAGAGTGCAGCTTCTAATTTTCCACAAATATCTCTAAATCAAGAAAATGTATAGTATCTATGCTGGTGTTGCAGGTGAATGATAGATTCAAATTGTTGGCATTTAGCTCCGATGCAAATCTACATGCCGATTACGGAGACCCCTGCCAGAGAAAAAACAGGTCATCAATATACCGAACATACAGAATGACATTTTCAGACATTTCCCTACTGAAAGTAGTCATGAGTACCTGCTCCTCACACCAGCCCATATGCAGATTCGCATAGCTGGGGGCGAAGCAGGTACCCATGGCTGTGCCTTGCAGTTGTTTATATGCAAGTTGATCAAAAATAAAGATGTTATTGTCAAGGCACCATTCAGCCATTTGGAATAACATTTGTGTATGCTGGTATAGATGCATCGGTCTCTTGGCTAGATAGTATGCTAGGGCTTTTAAACCATCCCTATGCCCGATACTCGTATAGAGTGCATTAACATCAAGCATCATGAGCCCATATTGATTATTCCATACAACATTGTAGATCTTTTTCAGGAAGTCTCCCGTATCCCTGATATACGAGGGGAGTACACAAACATATCGTTGTAGAAAGAAGTCTATGTATCTGGAAGTGTTTTCGAATAGTCCCCCCTATGGCAGCAATTATCGGTCTTCCAGGGGGACTACTTGCATGCTTATGTATCTTAGGTATAAGATACAGTTGCGGTGTAATGGGATAATCAGTTTTCAAAAAGTCCAGTTCTTGCTTGGAAATCAGTCCTACACCTCTCCATTCATAAAGCGCAGAATTAAATTTTTCTTTTATTCCTTGTATACTCGTAGGGCTTATTCGACAATAGCACTCTCTTTCTTGAAGTTGTTTTTGTGCCTCTTTGTTGTACATATCCAATGGCGAGAGTACCACGTTGCCCCCTTTGTCGGACCACCGCACTACAATATCCTGCCGTTCTTTAATTTTGTTAATTAAATTGGTATATTGTGTTTTGCGATTATAGTCACTTAGTGTAAAATCTTTGCTGGATTGGATTGCCAATTGTTTGAGATCTTTAATCACATTTTCTGCGAAGATATCTAGCCCATCTCTTGGCATGATGGATAGAAACACAGATTTAGTCTTATAGGGGGTACGCATGCTGCCATAGATATCAATGCCCATTGTTGATGCCAAGTCTGTGGGTAAAATTCCGATTGTTTGTTCACCATGTTGTAGTTCGTTCATATCTTGAAGAAGAGTCATATCCTCAACTGATAGACTTGTGGTGGTGTAGCTAAATTCCTCATTCTCTTTGGTGTTCTTCGTAACATTGTAAAAGTATTTTTGCAACTTAAGTTTCCTGACAAATTGGAAAATGTTTACGCGGGTCTGGACATAATCAAAGTTAGTTTTCGTACAGAATGTAAGACCCAAGGATAAAATCTTCTGTTTATCTTTATCTAAAGCCATGTTAGTAAGATTGATAACTGTGTTGTCAATGTCTGTTTATTGTTACTTCCTCCGTGTTAGTCTGGCTGTTTGTTTTGCCCCTATATTTATATTGTCCGCCCCAGCATCTGTTTTTTCTCCTCCTGCTCCTCGTCCTCTGCCTTTCTGCTCGTGGCGTGGAGGCAGAGGTGCATTGTGCGCTCCAACCGTAAAAAACGCAACTCCTGTATTACTGAGGGCGCTTCCCTACTTGATGGGTTGGGCATACTATCCTCCAAGCCAGTATCTATTTCTGAACATATACATAATATATATATATTTATTTGTATATCTCCTTAGTGCACTTTCAGCAGTATGCCAGCGAGCTCCAACCATCGGCTGTGCTATACAATGCACCCGCTAGCGTGTAAATAACACCCAGATACACCTCCTCCCAGTCAAAGAAGAGAACGGCACTCCAGTGGTAGTTTCACACAATCTGCATTTTGATGGCCAAGTATATCAACACGTTTTGGCGAAAGCCTTGATCACGATCAAGGCTTTTGCCGAAACGTGTTGATATACTTGACCTTTAAAAGATACTTGAATGAAATTTGGCAGGAATACAGATTAGGGCGTGTAGATGGTTCTTTTGGGTAGTAACGGTAAGTATATTTACAGTCAACGTATCTTAACTTTGTGATATCTGTGGTCGCTGTAATTTTGCTAGTTCAGTGAAAGTACAGCCGTACATAGCAATGACAAGGCATTATGCGAGTGGCTAATGATTGTCTTTACAAAAGTTAATGGCAGACATATTGTTTTAAGTACACTTTGGCTGTGTTCTTGCTCCCGGCCTTTGATATAGGTAAGTATTAGGTTTTATATTTTTTCTCTACCTATTACCACTTTATTAAAGTTGTAATAGTTAGGAAATTTAAGTTTCTATATATTTTCTAAAAATATAGAAAGTACTTCCTAGGAAGTACTGCGGTACTTAAAATAAAATACATTGTACTACACTATATTTCACAAATCGTGTACGTTCCATTTTTTACATATCTAATTATTTAGAAAGAAAGCCTACGGAGTACCACAGTAATACCTACAAATTACTGCACTACTTAGATTGTTATTTTTTTTATTTTTTTTAATGGAGATATAAATACATTTCTCTACACATTGCCACTTTAAGAAAGTGGTAAAAGTTAGGGAACAATATTAAACCCTACTACTTACCTATATCGAAGGGCCTAACCAAGAACGCAACAAAAGTGTGCTGCAAAATTACATTTCTGCCTTTTACGTTTTGTAAAGACAACAATTAACCAATCAGATACTGTTTTTTCATTTGCATGTACCCCGGTATGCCGCGAAGCTACTGCGGTAAACCACTGCACAATATATAACTAAGTAGTTTAACACTCAGAACTCTAACACTACTCAATTATTTACACCCGCTACTGAAAGTTACCTTTGACACCTCAATCTATATTCTTGATACATTCCATCTACATCCATTCACCCACTTTCACGCTACGTCTGTTTCAAGTACTGTACTCTGCTCCACGCCACACTAGAACAGTATACAGCACTCCACCCTACTCCACTCCACTATACTATGGTCAAGAACACTGTACTCCACTCAAATGACAGTGTACGCCCCTCCACTCCTCTGCAGCACTCCACTGTACAACAATGTACTCCTATCCACGCGAGTTTACAGCACTACTTTACACTACCATATGACTCTACTCCACACAACTCCAACTGCACCGCTCCACCCCACTTTAGTAAACACTGCTCCACTACTGTACTCTACGCCACCCTACACCACTCAACTGTACGACTGTCTATGCCACTCCTCTACCATACTGTACCGCCCTTTACTCTACTCCACACCACTACACTGTAACCCACTCTACTCCATCCTACAACACTTTATGACCCTCAGAGCCTGGGGGAAAGCCAGGAGACCCCCCCCCCCCCGACAGTTGGGGATGATGATGATGATGATGGCAGAGATCTCTGATGAAGATGTCGAGGGGGGGGGGGGGACAACAATAGATCTGATAGACTGAGTGGGGAGGGGTTACTGGCCCTAAGAAAGTAGCTGTGTTCCCTGCCATCCCAGTGGTGTGTCTGCTGGGCAAAAACCTTGAGACATTTGTCTGGGTAGAGGTGGAGAGAAGGACTCCGGCAGCAATGCTGGGTCTCCCTAAGTGGGTATGTGCCTCCACCAGGGCACACAAGCCATTAAGGGAAAGTCAAGGGACCTTGGAAAAATGGCCCATGTCCCTAGTTTTAAAGGGAAGGACAGGAAGTCTGGAAAGGCCATTTCCCAAAGTCCACAGGCCCAGAAGGAGTCTAACCCTAAGGGGGAAGGTCTGGTGCCTGAACAGGAGGCTGCTTCTTTGAAGGATTTGCCTGACCAAGCAGAACTCAAAGGAGCGAGTGGACCCTCCAGAGAGGACTTGAGCCAGGGGCAAAAGTCTTGTCCCACTCTTGAGGGCCTGAGACAGCTTGCTGTCAACCAGTAGGAAGGAGAGGTCACTGAAACCCATAAGGTGTACTGGGAGGAGGGAATCCTGTACAGTGAGGCAAGATATCCCCAAAACCGGGGGCAAACAGGAGAGTGGTGGGATCACCCAACAGTATAGAGAATTCCTCCTTAACCTGGCCCATGACACCCCCTTAGCTGGACATCTGGGGTAGACCAAAACATGGGAGGGATTGGTCAATCATTTTTACAGGCCACAAATGTAAGACAGGGTGAATGAGTTTTGTCACTCCTGTGTCACTTGTCAAGACAGGTGGCAAGCACATGGCTCCCCTTGTACCACTGCCTGTGGTAGGGACCCCCTTTGAGAGGGTGGGGATTGATATTGTTGGTCCTCAAGACCCACCTACTGTCTGTGGAAATAGGTTCATCTTGGTGGTAGTGGACCATGCCACCAGATAATCTGAAGTTACACCCCCCCCCGCCCCACCAGGACAGTTAATGTTCCTGTAGTAGCTAGAGTCCTACTTGGTATCTTCCCCAGGGTTGGATTCCCTAAGGAGGTCATTTCAGATAAGGGCACAATTTTCACATCTGCCTATATGAAAGCCATGTGGGATGAGTGTGGAGTGACTTAAGTTCACTCCTCTTACTATCCCCAAGAAAATGGTCTTGTGGATAGAATCAATAAAACCATGAAGAGCATGATTATACGTTGTAAAGGCATGTGTGTGGTAAAGGCATGCGTTGTAAAGACGCAGTTATGGTAATGATCGCGCTGTAATTGCAGGCGGTCCCATGATGCTAGTTTCCGGTCCAGGGAAGACCTGGCTTGACAGTTCGGGCTGGACTGTTCCCATGAGGAACAGGGTCAAGACTGATTAGAATACAGCTGGGTCTGAACCGGGGTGGCTAAGTGAGCTAAAGAACGATGATGGATTCAACCCAGATCTGTGATTTGGGGGAGAGTGTCTGAAAAGTTTCATCATCACCTTGCGTTTGCCATGATTATTTGTTTCCCTGGGAAACTCAGAAAGAGATGGGATGTTCTCAGACCATGCCTACTGTTTGTATGCAGCGAGGTTCCTCAGAAAGGAGTAGGTTTCAGTCCATGTGTACTACCCTTTGGGCACCATGTAAGATATTCCTTGAGTTTGGTGAGAGACGTTTGGAAGAGACCTCTAAAAGAACTCAAACAAAATATTTTGGACTATGTGCTAGGACTTCGCTCCAGAATGGCTGAACGCATATCCACTTCTCCTAAACTCCATATCATGTGCCCATTTCAGATATACATAAGTTTCCTTGATACCCATTCTTCACTCTACATATTTCACCATATGAATTGGTCTATACTCTGTACACAATGAAAAACCATTGTACGGTGCAGCTCAGTTGTTAGCTCTGGGTACCTTGGGTTGTATATACCACCGTAACCAGAAAGGTTTAGCGGAGCTAATGTTACATTGTTTTTGTAAAATCGGCCATTGTGACAAAAGTTACAGATGAAAAGACAGACTGTCACAAATGGCAATTTTTTCCTACTTGTTTTCAATATTTCTTTATTTTAACAGTTATCTTTGGGATGGCTCGCCTCGAAACTAGAAATCTGCTTGCCCGAGGCCGCGGCGCTGGTATGTAGTAGTTCAGCTAACTTGCTATGGCTGCTATCAATAAATAAAATTAATGCTTCAATCAATCTGAGCTGCCTGCGCCCCCGGCCTGTAGTGTACCGAGTCTCAGAACTGTGAAGTTGCACATTCTGGCTCTGCACAGTTTTCAGCTGCCTGCCGTTAGCACACTTAAGTTCACTGACTTCTTAGAGTTTCACACTGCTCAAATGGGTGTCATTTCTGATATTCATATACTTCCCTAGTCTTCATTGCTTAATTTTGCTTGCGAGAAAGGTCACTCAGTCGTTGAAATGTCACTGATAATTACGAAAATGGCACATATAGCAATCTGAAACTATGGCAGCTATGACCTTATCACTACGATAACCTCATAGTAGCAATCAGAAACAGAAGAGAGATTATGGTGTTGACCTGCTTAGCCCAAAGTGAATCATGCAATAGGACAACTCTAAACACAATAATAAATCTAGAACTTTCACACAAAAAAAGAGAGAGAAGAAGGATCTTAGAATCCCCAAGTTAAAGTCCAGACCTCAACCTGATGGAGATGTCGTGGTGGGACATAAAGACAGGTGTGCCTAAAACCATCACGTGCTTAAGCAGTTTTACAGGCGGAGTGGGATACAATTGCTCTCAGGTGACGAGACTTAAAGCTTTCCAAGTAAAGATTTATTTCACATTTATTGCCGCTAAAAGGGAGTCCACGTGTTAATGAATCAAGGGGGACACTTTTGACATAAGGCTTCTGAAACTTTGTTTAATATTGCATTTAACAAAAAAAAAAGTGGCAAAGTGAAGGGTGTGTGTAACTTGCTAGTTGAGCTTTGATGTATCCAATATTGGGATTTAGTGAACATTGGATAAAGGTCAGATATGTTGTACTGTCTAAAAATAGAGACTCTTAAAGAGGGTGTGCTTTCTTTTTCATGGCACTAGATATATAAAAGATCACAGATGTAACTTTTGGTTGTATGTTATTATACATACACATTATTGCTACAGATATGAAACAACTTGAAGATAACTGGAATCAAATATAATCACAGGAACTTACTGATTATCTTATATGCCATTACAATGTTTTTTTTTTGTTTGTTTTTTTTTTTAATCAGAAAGACTCAACCAGTCCCTTTATGTAGTGAACAACCACAAATAAATATTTCATTAAAAAAACTGACGAGACCACAAACAAAATGAAACCTTGGTAAGGGGTTTGGCAGGCACTTTCATGACCCAGAGTGGAACAATCAATGTAGTGTTATCAAGCAAATAAGAGACCATTTGACATGTAATAGGAAGGATTTGTTTATTTTGTGCCGTTGCGTGTTCTATTGTCTATGAAATGCATTTTTGCCCATTTGATTGAAACAAACTAAAACAGTATGGATTTCTCTTTTAAAAAGTACCAAACAGTACCTTTCTGGCTTAAATTACTGCATAATTGGAAAGATGTTTCCTAAGCAAATCACCGCCAACTGTTGCCTAATAGTCATTCATTTTGTTTCAACATAGTACCATTCTTTGATACAACTTAAAGTATGGAGCAACATACTTTAAAAACCTGAATGTCCATGTAGCCTCGAGACAGCACTTAAGACGTGCATGGAACAGTGGACAAACTAAATGAAGTTTCTTAAGCGGGCCATTTGTGAAAGGCGTGGGAAAAACAGCAGGGTGAAAGACAGCTGAAGGAGTTTTGGCATGAAGGCTCAGGGAAAATTAAAACTCTTTACATTAACTGGGCTGCTTTATAGAGGGCCGTGTGTCACCTTGTATTAACTTCAGAGCATTTTTTAAGCACCCACTCCATCTAGGAATCCAAAAGTAGAAGGTAAATCAACTAATGGATTGAACATAAGTATTGACAGTACAAACTACATGCAAAACAAGAAAATATCTACCTCCGTGCCCATCATAGACAGAAAACATAGCAGTCTCGCTGTCCAATTCTGGAATGCAGTTATGGGCATCCTGCAATAAAGAAAAACTGTTAACATGCTCTTAATTGCCATAAAACCTTTTTTTTATTTTTATTTTTTAAAGGAGGAAAACTACAATATTCAACAAGCGCAGCAATTTGCCAAACAACGAGAGCAATACATGCCCACATGCAGATGAAAGCCATGTATTTCAAATGTATTCGTACAATACAGTGATAAGAACAGAGGATCATTTATTTCCAATGTATTTCAGTTAGGTGACTAGCACTGCATTTAGTTACGCATTCCATTTCTCTGGGGGGCACAGTGCTTATGACGGGTCATTGTTTAAAGTGAAAATTCAGCTCTTGCATCAACTGCACCTCAGCTCCAAAGAGTTGGGATTCTGTACACGGTGGCTGTATACAAATGATCAAGAAAAGAGGGAGGAACCCTATATTTATGATAATCGGGACGGGGTAACTACAGGAAACAAAAGAAGTCCCTGGTGAAATTATCCGGATCATGTGTTGAGACAAAAATCTGTAACAGTGTAACAATTTACATACATATTAAGTGAATTAAAATAAACCAAAGATAAAATCAATAAAATTCAAAGTATCAAATTTATTCAGAATCGTTGTTTAAAAAGTTTTTTTCATATAAAAAACTAGACATGAGTTAAACATACAAAAATAAAAACAGTACATAAGATACAACATTCAGTGTTGAAGATCAAAATCATGAAGAAAACTACACAAAAAAGGTCGACGCGGCGTTTCGGTGTAACTTGATACAAACATCTTCTTCAGGACAGAGTTTTCTAACAACTGTTAGGAGATTCCTTGATGTATTACTAGGCATGGAACCTTCTTCAGGATATGAGTAAAAACGGGAGAATACCTTTTTATGTGGTATTCGTGTTTGATAATTGCGTTGTGTGGAGCCACCGATGAAGGCAAGGAGCTATGTTTTCTTGCACCATAAAAAGTCGTTTAACAGCGACAGGAAATAGGTACACCGTGATTGTGCCACTATTTATCTTTCTACCGAATTTTTTTTAAATTAGACAGAGACAAAACTGGTGTTGTTGCGTTTGTAATTTTTGCAACTTGAAGGATAAGATCTAATGCAGTTTCTGCGGCCTCCCTGCTCCAGCACGAACGACTTCCGGGTTAGGATATGTATCCTAACCCGGAAGTCGTTCGTGCCTAGTAATACATCAAGGAATCGCCTAACAGTTGTTAGAAAACTCTGTCCTGAAGGTGTTTGTATCAAGTTACACCGAAACGCCGCGTCGACCTTTTTTGTGTAGTTTTCTTCATGATTTTGATCTTCAACACTGAATGTTGTATCTTATGTACTGTTTTTATTTTTGTATGTTTAACTCATGTCTAGTTTTTTTTATATGAAAAAAACTTTTTAAACAACGATTCTGAATAAATTTGAAACTTTGAATTTTATCTTTGGTTTATTTTAATTCACTTAATGTGTATGTATGTAAATTGTTACACCGTTACAGATTTTTGGCTCAACACATGATCCGGATAATTTCACCAGGGACTTCTTTTGTTTCCTGTATACAAATGATGCCCAGTTTAGTCCTGAATGAGTTGCAATGATGCTTCTTTCAGTCCATTCTACAACGGTCAGCCCTAACTAAATATTTACAGATCCTGTTTCTGCTTACACCAGCAGTATTACTGTACAGTGATCAAAACTTGGGAGTCTTTTCTCTAACTCTGTACAGACTGCTGCCAAGCACAATTTCAGTCATAGTGGTGATGATAAAGAAAGAAAAACAAGCATTGCAAAGCCAAACGTTTGCGCCTTGTTGACCTATTGGCTTTGCCAATACTTTTGATGCACAGCATTGCGGAGCATTTTAAATGAATAAAAAAAAAAAAAAAAAAAGCCGTAATGAGTTAGTAGGTAGCTAGTATGATGCAGGCGTGCACATTTGTAATGACATATGCGTCTAGGTCATTTAATGATCCAAGGTGGTAAAATTGCTTAATGCACTGAAGAGCAGCCCACCAGCAAGTAGCAGCTGTCAAATTTGCACAAATGTAAAAAGTAAAAAAATTACAAATTTTAAATGGCAATAAGAACAATAGAGGTGGCATGGGGGCCCATGGGGTTGAGTGGAAAGTGGAAAAGAAGCATACAAGAAAGGGTGCAACACCAACAGCAGGAGTTGAACCACACAAGGGAACGTGCAACACGGAGCACAGGAACAGGCACATGAAGGAGACAGCTGGAAAAAAATATGTACTCCCAAGTAGACTCCCGACAGGCAGACCCCACCTAAAAAGCACTAGCTTACATTAAAAAAAAAATAGCAGATTCTAGGAGCTAAAAAGAAGCTGTGACAACAGTAAATTAATATTAAAGATGCATTGGAATGTTCAGATCAGCTAAAGAAACCCGTGTAAAAAAAAAATTAAAAAACACCAGGGGGGGGGGGGGATGGCGAAACAAGCACTGACAAAGCCGCTGCCAGACCTTTTTTTGTCAATGGTTGTTATATCTTTACCTGGGAAGCTGCCATGCTTTTACCAATACAAGTAGTCCCTAGGACTGATAGCATGTAATTTGTCTCTGGATATGCTCCTTGAGAAAGAGCAGATAGAGTGCGCTCACTCACAGACCTGACCAATTAACCTACGCAGTCCAGCAGCAGTTCTGAGCATTTTGCCTTCTGTGGGATCCCCCAATGAATCACAAATTAAAGACAGAGAGCCACGCCTATACAAATTATGATTCAAACGTTAAACAATACAGGAAAAATAAAAAATAAAAACAAGTATACATAAAAAAAAAAAAAAATACAAATGATAAAATATTTTATTCACCAACCAAAAATACGCAAAATTGAAAATTTAAATGGGAAGGTTGAAGCTTTTGTAAATGCTAATCCATTTCTAAAAGATGAAATTATATGCCAAACTATCTTTTTGCTCCTAGCACATGCTCTCTTTGTCGACGCCTTTCAGTGTTTCAATTGAAGCCACCACTTGTAAATACTTGGTTATGTTTGCTGTACTTGAGCCCCTGCAAAGAAAAGATGAGGATACCAGCTTAATTTTTAGCCTTCAGTTTTAAATTCCTATTTAGTTAGTATTTTACAGATTCCAATTTTGTTTTTTGTGTCTATATACACTTCATTAATCGGCTAACACTATTCAATTTTCAAAACAGTCACGGACTCTCTAGCAGTCCACAAGTTAAGAACCCCTGGTAAGGCAGAGTAAAAAATGTGGACAGACGAATGGTAGAAAGCCTCTATAAGATATTATATATTAATACAGTAAATTCAAAAGGTATTGGCAAACGCCTGACCCAAAAAATATTTTAAAATAATGTTAAAAAAAATATACCGGGGGCGTGGCCGGGCAAGATGGCCGGGTAGACGTGTCTTACCTAGGCTCCCGGTCCGCGCCAAAATCCCGGAGCAGCAGCGCCATCAATTCTGCTCAAACCGGCCCGACGCGACCCTCAACAGTCGGGTGACACGGTGGCGGACCGGCAGAGGAGATGTGGCAAGTCCCCGCCGCTCAGAAAAGCTGAGTTTGTGGTCGGGAGCGGAGGGTCGGAGCCCTGCAACATGGCGGCCATAACAGGGGAATGAAAGAGCAGCCCCGGAAGTTATACGGCTCCCGCGACGATCCCAGTGGAGAACATCAGGGCTCACTCCGGATCCGACCCCGGCAAACCCCTACGGAGAGACGCGGCTCATCAGGCAGGGTCGGATTGAGGTGCACCCTTGTGGCTGCGGAGCTCACAAAATGGCGGCCACCACCTACAAAGGAGCGGAGATCACCCGCTAGCGGTGTCGGCTGCTAGGAGACCCACCGCTTCATAGTGAAGCCTGCACCGGAGCACCATCTTCGGGAGCGGCGAGGTTTGCACCACGGCTGGAGGCCTCTAACAACAGCCCGCGGGAGAGCAGAAGCGAGGTGCCCGGCAGCGCAGGGTGGTCAGAGCTGCTTCCTACGTTGCTAGTGAGTGAGGGGGAGACGTAGAAGAGGCCTAGGGGATCTCATATTGGTGGCGGGGGCATCCCAGACCTGGAGAGAACCACCAGCCTGCATGGCTCCTCACCCAGAGAAGGATCACTCGGGTATGCCTGACCTCAACATGGCCGCCAGTGCTACAGCATTCTCATAGGACCAAGAGGGTGATTCCGAGGTGTCTCCCCCCCCCCCTCTGGGGACCCTGTCCGCCCACGACGCAGCGAGAAGAGAGGGAGAGGCTCTGAGCCATGCGCCCCAATTATAGAAGTACCTGCACGCAGAACCCACCTGGGGGCTCCAAGGGGCAGGGAGAAACAACCCTGGTGCCGGTACCTGTTCAATCCCGACGGATCTAAAGGGTTGGAGGTGCGCATAATATTTAAGCCACTACCCTGACGCAGATAGAGGCGCTTGAGGGGAACTTCTTGTGTGAACAACGTCACACCCTCAAATACAGGCGGGCATTGGAAGACGCATCTATGCCACCAAAGAAGACACCTGCTAAGGTCTCTAATTTTTTCCCGCCGGCTGAGAAACAACAATCATCGGCGCAGGGAGACTCCACTGACAACATGGCGCTCACGAGAGAGGATCTGTTGACATCGCTACGAGACTTTAAAACAGAGCTGCGTGCAGAGTTGAACCAAGACATCAAGGCCTCCATAGAACAGCTCAAATCGGACCCGACTACACGGGTGGCGACGCTCCAGCAAGACGTTGACTCAGTCGGCACGAGGGTGCTCGATCTGGAGACCCACACTCAGGACCTGGATAAGCGATCCACGGACACCCAGGAGCAACTACAGGATCTGCAGAAGCAATTACACCTCGCACTGCTGAAGTCCGAAGACTTGGAGAACAGGGCCCGGCGGGAGAATATAAGGGTTCGGGAGCTGGAAGAAGGGGCGGAAGGGCAAAACCTTGAGGTCTTCCTGGAGGGACTTTTTGCGGAAATTCTCAGCCCACGGCAGCTCAAAATCAAGCTGGAGAGCGCACACCGAGTGGGGGTTCTATCCACAGGAGACCGCCGCAGACCGCGCGATGTCCTCGCAAAGTTCCACTCCTTCAAAGTTAAAGAAGCCGTACTCCAAGAGGCTCGGACGAAGAGCGACATCGCCTTCCAGGGTTTTCGCTGTACCGTATACCAGGACTTAGCCCCGGCCACGTTGGCGAGGAGACAACAATTCGGCCCCATTACCACAAAACTCCGCGAGGACCGCATCAGGTACCGGTGGACGTACCCCTTCGGACTGAGCTTCGAATTCAAGAATAAGATGCGTCATATCACGGAGTTCGAGGAGGGAATGAGAATACTGGGACTCGATCCTGGAGAAGTGAGGACCGTGCTCGATAAGCCGGGGGGCAAGGAACGAGACGCCCAGAGAAACCGCCAGTGGAGGGCAAGTCTGAACGGAGGGCATAAATGATCGGAATCTTGAGGGAAGCTGTGGTCAGGACTATCGATGACCAGAGGCCGCGAAAACTTGCAAGGACAGAGGCAATCTCCGAGACTGTTCTACTTTTGGACCCGTGGAGTGCGGCCAGTCCTGCTCAGTAAGGGTGAAAACCAGACTACGCTTCACAGGCTCTATCCAGGTAACAAGGAGCGAACCGCCCTGGCATCCGGGGTCCCGGGACGGGGGCTTACCAAGATTTATGGGACATTAGCCGAAGCCCTATTTGAGGACGGCGTATACAGATACACTCATGTACACTGATGATGGCGAATATTGATGACATCACCAGAAGCCGGGATGGGCGCGGACGGGAACTCAAGCTGAGTCTCCCACCGACATGCCCAGCAGTGGAGTGCTCCACACAGGCGACGATCCAGTCTTCATCTACCATAACTGGTTGTTGGGGGATGTTATTTTATGTTCTTTAAGGGGGGGGGGGGGAGGGAGTGGTGGGACACGGTGGTGGCTTACGAGACAGCAGGTGGGCTGGAGCAGTTACGTGTCTAGTATGGCTTGTATAGAGGGCTGTCATGTTCTCAAAACGCATACGGGGGACACGGATAGACAGACGTGGGAAGAGGGGGTAAATTCCCATTGACAAGATGGTAATTACGATTGCATCATGGAACGTATGGGGCCTTAATTCACTGCAAAAAAGGCAGAAAGTATGGAAATACCTCACAGATCACCATTTTGATATAGTGGCACTCCAAGAGACTCACCTTCAGAGGGCCGACGAGCGGAGGCTTAAACAAACAATATCCCCTCATCTATAGATCATCAGCACTTACCAAGCACCGGGGGGTGGCGCTCCTCTTTCGCTCAACGAAATTTCAACCTCTAGACGTCCAATCAGACAAGGAAGGCAGGATAATCTTGGTAAAGGGCTCCCTAAGGGGCACACTGTGCACCTTTGTGGCCACATATGCACCCAACACGGGCCACGCAAGCTTTCTCACACATCTACTAGACACAATAGACCACTTTGCGGAAGGTCATATAATTCTGATGGGAGTCTTTAATCTCACATGGCAACCGGACATCGATAGCACTCACCCACACAGGGCAGACACTGGCTCCTTCACTGCCGACTTACAGCAAAGAATGATTGCCTTAGGTCTTCGAGATGCATGGCGGACCCAACACCCACAGACCAGGGATTACACGTTCTACTCCCACGTACATCACACTTACTCCCGCTTAGATTATATTTTTATAAGTCAAAGACTACTGGGCGCGCTTCAGGAAGCTAAGATCTTTCCCCTCACCCTCTCGGATCACTGCCCGTTAGCAATCTGCTTACACTGGGGTGCAGCTTCCACCACGACACCCAAGTGGTACTTCCCAGTTTCCCTCACCCGTGAAAGAGTGCTCCGAACTGAACTTAGAGAAGCGATCATAGAATTCTTCAACAACAAGCCTGAAGACACTTCCCCGAGCATTAATTGGGATGCCTTTAAAGCAGTCTTGCGGGGGAAATGTATCGAGCTTAACTCCACCCTCAATAAACAACGGGCGCGGGAAAGGGAGGTCCTGGAGAAGGAACTGGAACAGGCGGAAATAGAACACAAAAACAACCCCTCTAGGGTTATACTGTGCCCCCTTACGGCTTTGCGCGGTAAGCTAAAGGCCATCTACAACAATAGGGCAGAATACACCCTTCTAAAACTCCGACACACCTCTTTTGCGCAGGGGAATAAAATAGGTCGACACGTGGCACGGCAACTCCGGGAAAAACGTGAGAGGGAATATATTGGAAGCCTCCGTGGTGGGAATGGTGAGCTGATCCAAAGGGATGGGGATAAAGCTGACCTCTTCCGCGCCTTCTATGAGTCACTGTACACCGTGGACCCTAAAGACTCATCTCTGCAAGACAACTATCTACGGGCCCTGCGGTTCCCTCGTATTTCACAAGCCGTGAATGACCAACTCACGGCCCCGATAACCGTGGAGGAGGTGGGCAAATCCATCGCAGCCCTTAAACTACATAAAGCCCCGGGGCCAGACGGCCTCACAGCCCACTTCTATAAAACCTTTGCCCCCGACCTTATTCCCCATCTCACGAGCCTTTTCAACCAGATGGCGGAGTTAGGAGAAGTGACCCCTTCAATGGCCGATGCGGTCATTACGGTTATCCTTAAACCTGGAAAGAATGCACAATTATGTGCCTCTTACCGCCCTATAGCGCTTCTCAACTTAGATGCCAAACTCTACTCTACTATCTTGGCGAACCGGATTCAAGACCCAATGCCCGAGTTAGTTCATCCCGATCAGTCTGGGTTTATCCAAGGCCGGCAAACACATGACAACATCCGGCGCACAATACATCTCATCGAAAAAGCCACTAAACGAGGTCTTGGTGGGACTCGACGCCGAGAAGGCCTTCGATCGGGTGGATTGGGCATTTCTTTTGTGTTCTTCAATCTTTTGGCTTTGCTGATAAATTCATTCGCATGATCCAGGCCAATTACGCACACCCACGCTCTTGAGTACAGGCTAACGGAGTGACGTCGACACCCTTCTCCCTTTCGAGAGGCACACGGCAGGGGTGCCCTCTGTCACCCCTGCTCTTCGCATTAAGGATTAAGCCCTTTGCAATGTCCATTAGAAACAATTTGGCGATACAGGGGATTCCCTTTGGGGAGAGATCACAAAATGTCGCTCTTTGCGGACGATGTACTTCTCTCACTCGCAGATCCGGCCGGATCCCTTCCAGCACTAGAAATTGAACTGGCCAAGTTCGAGGTAGTAGCCGGCTTTAAGACTAAGCTAGACAAGTCCTATGTTCTTAACCTCACTTTGCCAGACGATGAAGCACGGACTCTCCAGGCTCAGACCCCTCTACAGTGGACTAGCCACTCTCTCCAGTATTTGGGAATCCAATTAACCCCACGGGTGGAGGGGCTTTACAAAGCCAACTTTCCAGCGGCACTCCGTCAAATTGGAAAAGATCTCCAACGATGGAAGCCCCTATTCATCTCTTGGCTTGGCCGCATTCATGCTATTAAGATGACACTACCCCCCAAATTATTATATCTATTTCAAGCCCTACCTATCGATCTTGATGCCACCTTTCTCCCTAAAATTAAATCGTTATTTACACAGTTCATATGGCAACGGGGCGGGCTCGTTTATACTTTAATATTCTGCGGCACCCCAGAGCTAAAGGAGGAGTGGGGTTACCAGATATTGGGCTATATTACAAAGCTACCCAACTGCGAATTGTGACAGAATGGTTTAAAAAGGAATCAGGGAAACAGGCTCCATATGGATAGGGGAATGTCAGGGAGGACGATATGGGACCTAATTTGGAAAGCCAAGAAGGACCGCCCCGCGAACGCATACATTAGCACCCCCCCTATTCTGAAGGTTTGGGATTCTGTGTCAAGGGGCGAGGGGTGGACCACGTTCCCCTCTCCGTACACCCAGATCCACTTTAATCCAGCCTTTCCGCCAGCTCTCCGTGAAGGCCCATTCGATGCCTGGAGAGAAGGAGGCTGCGTCATGCTCGATCACCTGTCCCACAACCACGACATCCTCACTTTTGATAGCTGAAGGGATTTCCACTTAAGACCAGAGGAACACTTTCATTACCTTCAACTCCGACACTGGGCACTCACCCCTCAAGTACAAGAACAAGCAACAAGGGAGAAAACGGGTTTTGAGAAATATGTTAAAACGGTGGGCTCCATGAGAGGAGTGATCTCTTTCCTCTATAACTATTTGCTCTCCAACACCCACTCCGCCCAACCACGTTACATGTCTATGTGGAAGGGGATATTGCAGCGTGATATTCAGGATAGAGAATGGACGGCACTATGGTCCGACGTATCTAAGTTCAACCACTCCCTAGAACTTAGAGAAACACACTTTAAAACAATGATGGACTGGTACTTAGTTCCCTCCAAACTCAAACGAATTTTCCCCGAACACGACTGACCGCTGTTGGAGGGGATGTGGGCTACTGGGGGACTTCCAACATATCTAGTGGGACTGTCCCACCATCCGTCCTTTCTGGGAGGAAATCCTGGCTCAAATCAAAACTGTACTGGGGTACCCTATACCGACCACCATGGAGGGTATCCTTCTGGGTCTTTGGGATCCCTCCCTCGAACATCAGACCAGGGCTGATAAAGCTATTATGTGGACCTGCATAGGCGCGGCGAAGATAACTATTGCAGCAGCCTGGAAGAAGACAGCTCCGTCCCTCTCTATCTGGCACTCGCGATTATGGAAACTCCTCTGCTTGGAACGGATGGCGGATATATTCTGCGACGACTACAAGGGGTTCGAATTTAAATGGGGTCCCTTAGTTACCTTCCTTACAAAAGGCCTGCCCCTAGTGGTGTGCCCCCCCCAATCGATCAGAGACATGCACCTATTCCAATTTTAATATCCTACATTGTTGCCTAGCCGACCACGCAAAGTTCTTACACAAGGTCACCACCAACCACCTAGTTAAGGGGGGGGGAGGGTTAGGGAATTGAGGGTTCTTAGGTTTAGTAGAGTAGATTATATTCTTTCCAAGGAGTGCCTTCCCGGTTGGAAGGTCGAATGTAAAACGGTCACGGGGCATTGGTTTTTGATCACTTACCTAGAGGCCTTTATCATGCTGTATCTGGATCATTATAGGACACTGTACGGCTCAATAGAGACTTTCTTCTAGCAGACGGGTACAGCAATGTTTATACCATCGCCCTCTATCTGGCTATCTTGTGATAATGTGCATTGTATACTATGATACGGCTATTCCTGTTGATGTGACCCTAATGATGACTGTTTTTACGAAATGCCAATAAACATGTTTTACACAAAAAAAAAATATATACTCCACTAGACCATCATGTATTCCGTGGAACACCAGTCTGTCACCCAACTGTGAAATATACCAAATGAATTTGCTTTCTGAAATTCCTGGCGCCTGTATCACATCACTAGCATTTTTTGTGTGAAAAATGAAAGACCTCTAATACAAACAAGTTCTTTTATCTCACAAAGCATTGAGAAAGTCTGAGAAGGTGCATATTACCACGCAGTAACCCGCAAGCTCAAACAATTAATTATCGGACATTGAAAAATGGGAAATCATAAGCGACACAAGGACACCTCACCATAAGGATGTTCATCAATCCGCATCGTTCCAAGATCACATGAATGTGCAGCATGGTAATACATCTGAAAGGCTACAGTCTCAAAACAAATCATTACTGTACAGTTCTACGTCAAGAATATCCAGAGATTGGTACAAGGTAAACTGGCACAAATCGCTGGCATACAGCCCCAAACCCCTGAAACACTGGCCTTCCCTACCGGGGGACTTAAGGACAGTAGAGGACGGTTTTGAATACTTGGGGATTTTTCTTACAACAAACAAGAACCTCTGCTACGAATATAACATACTGCGTATAGTGCGCAATTTTAAAAAAGACTGAAAGTTTGAAGATACTCCCACTCACGATAATTGGGCGGGCTGCAATGTTCAAAATGATTTCATTGCCACAGTTCCTATAAGCCTTACAGAACACATACCATCCCCTCCCGAGAACAGTGTTCAGAGATATCGAGGCTGAGCTGCATTCACTGCTTTGGCTGAGAAAACACCCACGAATAGCGCTACTTACATTACAGAGAAACCCCTATAATAGGGGCCTAGCAGTACCTGACAGAGGCGTATTATTGGGCCAAACACCTAGTACACATAAATGACTGGATACATCCAGCAGGGGACCACCCCACGTATAACCTAGAAAAAGAAACACTGACAACACACGTTCACCCACTATCTGTATGGGGGCGCAGGGAAACACAAACTCCTCCCGGCCACACAAACTACGCTGGAAGCATGGGATCATAAGGTGACCAGGGCAATGGCACTATGGAAAGGGAACTGGCTGCGAGAAATAGGAAAACTGAAAGGCTTTGGACAGTGGGACCTAGCGGGGATTTTGACAGTGGGAGATATTGTAGAGAAGGGGACACTAAAATCCTTTCCTACCTTTCGCACTGAATACCAACTTCAGATACCCCAACTCTTCAAATATGCACAGATACAACATGCCTGGGCAGCAGAATCCCTGAAGGTAGAAAACCTCCTGGAATATGCGTCACTAGTAGGTCGACTTTTGCAAGAGGCCCTTCCTCACAAAGCAGTAGCGCTTACATACACAACGCTAAACAACAACATGCCGGAGAACCTAGGTACACTCAGGACTAAGTGGGGGGAGGAGATGGGGGAAATGGAGAATGTGGACAGGAAAGTTGCTCTTATGCACCCCAGAGAGGTGGCGATCAGGGCACGATTGCGACTTATACAATATAAAAATACTACATATGGTATACTATGATAGGGCCAGCTCCATAAAATAAGGAGAGCTGGAAACCCTAATTGCCTGAGGTGCCAGGGAGATTTCTACCACACACTGTGGTCATGTCCCAAAATACAGGCATACTGGGGCGCGATGATTAAAGACCTTGATGAGGTGCTTCAAGTATCACTAACCATAGACCCAACATTTCTTATATTAGGAATAAACAGTGAAGTGGACATACCGAGACCGCAATTACTATTCAGCGCCCTGGGTTAGTGGTGGCAAAAAGAAATATAGCATGACACTGGGGAGCGCATGATACACCAACATTACAGGAGTGGAGAATAGGGAAGGACCAATGTATGGCAGCAGAGAGAGGGACGTATAAAAATAGGGGGTGCCCAGCCAAGTTCTGTAAAATATGGGGACACTGGATGAAACACTACATACTAGATTATATGGACGAACTCACACAAGAAGCAAACGAGAATGTGACTTAGCCTCCATGAATGGGGAGGGAGAGATGGAAGGGAACAACGTAGACAGAGGGTGGAGAGAGGAATATGTGATTGTAAAGACATACTGAAACATGTGTATGTGCGGGAACGAACTGAGAACCAGAATAGACAAATGTCTCTCACATGTGCAATTGTTATGTTGTTATTAAGGGGGAAAAAAAATAAAAAATGAATAACCAGAGATTAGTATCGTAGGAAAGTGGGTTATTATTTGGGATGGATAAGACCCCACCTCAAGGGATAAGGCCACCACCTAATAGATGTCAAAAACTAAATAAAATAGACCAGTGCTCAATCCCTGGTAAAGTGGCATGAGCCAGTCACGCTTATATCAAAAGGTAATGTTTTTTTTTAGGCAAAGATGGCCGCCGAGAGGCTGTAGTGGCAGCAGCCCTGAGCTCCCCTTCCCTGGAGAGCTAAAATGAACAGATAACGCGGATTGTCATGTTATTCTGCACATATCCGGTACACTTGACCATACTGCTGGCGGATTGGCAATTATCAGGCGATTTCAAACAACAGCAAAACAAACAGCAAGATCAGCCACGCACCCAGAGTTGGGGGAAAACACAGAGGCGCAGGAGCGCTGTCTGCATTATCCGATCATCGCACATAAACCGCAGAAGCATCGGAAACGGCAAGTAGCTGACAGCACTTAAACACTACACTGTAGCGCTTGGGATCAGGATGGCCCCCCGGACCTGTAAGCAGAAGGATCCCAAAAGTCAGAAGGATCTGAAAGATAACCCGAGGGAGCGATCGAAACTGCAGGGATCTGCATCGGGACGTGGCATCGGCCAGCAGCAGCGGCGTGCACCGCAGAACCTAGTGGAAGCCGGATTGAATGCCTCGCAGCGAAACAGCGGCAACCCCGGTCCCGCTAACAATGCTCGGACTAGTATCTCTTTGAGACAACCAACACTGGCAGAGCACTTCACACGCTGCGAGCCTCACCGGTGAAACCTTAACGCTGCTGGAGGGAAGTCAGGCACCAGCTACGGCAACAACGGAGGACGCGTTGACAGAGCCGTTGACAGAGCCGTCAGCTGCTCTCACACTGACGGCGAATGCTGTAATGCTGCAAGCATTCCCTGGGTCAGCCTGCAGGGGTGAGAAGCCGAACGAAGAGATCACGATCTTGCCTGACAGCGGAGCACAGCGATTCCCACAGGTAACGACACAGACCGGTAGCGATGAAGTGAAAACGATAACCAAACCTATCCCTTTTCCCCGCGTTCTAGAATTTGCTGGGCCTGCTGCGAGCCATCAAAGTGAAATAACAGACACTAGCTCATGTATAAGCCAATCAAAGGCGGCTCCAACGAGCGGTTATGAACAAATACAAGTTAGTTATATGTGGGGGGGTGGAGAGGCGAAAAAGACTACCGGTTCGCCAGATGGAGTTTCTTTTCTTTAAATGATGACTGATATTCCTCACACAAGTGAAGACAACTTTACGGATGATACAGACTCGGGAGAGACCTCCTCGGGGCAGAAGGCATCAAGGGCATCAAGGGCAACAGTGGCAAGAGTTAGGTCAAGATCAAAGTCCAAAGGTAAAGGGAGTCAGACGGCCCCCGAGGGTGCAGCAGCAGCTCGTAGACTCACCTGGGATTATTCAGCCTCCTCCCAACTATACCCTGAAGATGGTACGACACCCAACCCTAATTCTAACGAGGATACCGGTCTGAATGCAACCACTACAGCTCCTGCCACTAGCCCTACGTCAGCTCCTACGATAGAATTGATATACATTACATTAAAGCAAATGCAGGGAGAAGCTAGATCAGAGTCTCGCAGGGCGCAAATGGCGACAACGAAACTGCAAGGCTCACTCCGGAAAATAAATAAACTCTACAAAGGCCTAGAGAGCAGGGTTACCCAGGTGGAGGATCGGACTGGAAGGCTGGAGGATCAGGTTAATGAATGGCAGACTTTCAAGAATACACAAGAAAAGATCTCCGAAGACCTGCAATGGAAGATTGAGGACTTCGAAAATAGACAGAGAAGAAATAATGTTAGACTCTTGGGCTTGGTCGAAAACGTTGAGGGGAGGGATGCAAGAACATTTGTGGTTGCCCTTTTGAAGGGGGCATTTCCGGATCTTGCAGAGTGGAATTGGGACGCGGAGGTCCAGCGAGCACATCGGTTCCCACTGACCCAAAAGAGAAGAGGGGCAGAGGATCAGGGGGGGCACCCAAGGGTTATGCTTGTGTATATCGGTAACTACCTCCTTACGCAAGCTATTATGGATAAGGCGAAGCCAGAGGCCAAACGCACGTTTGATGGGAATACATTCTTTGCCCGCCCCGATTTTTGCCACGCCACTGTTGAGCGGAGGTGGCGTCTCAGGCAAATGATAAGATCGTTTCAGGAGGCAAAAAGTGAGGCTTATCTGCTATACCCTGCCCGCCTAAAGGTTATCACCAATGGCCAAGTCCGCATGTTTTTCTCTGAGATCAAAGCGCAAATCTATCTAACGGAACTTTTAAGTAAGAAAGGAGCAGATGGCACTTCTTGAGCAGTCATCAAATATTTGAAACTGACTTCCTAATAATGTTGTCACAAAGGGGGTGTTAATTTTGGGTGGTATTCTCTTCTCTATGGCTGGTGTGAATTGTGGTTCTAACGGTGGGGGGTATGTAAGGTAGTTTAGGTTAATTTACACCGACTGGCGCTCTAATACTAATACATGTCCTGATCACTTTCGAATGGGAATTATGGTTGTTTTTCTAGAGCAATGTCTGATAAGAAATAGGTAGGCTAGGATCGTTTCAAATTATAGATATGGCTTATATATGGATTAGTATTATGATAAATGAATAGTATGTGCAATATGACATATGAAAAGGCAGGGATGGGGCGGCTGCGCTGCCCTCTTCAGATCTCTGCTGCCACACACAGGTCATTCTTGACCTATTTGCCAACAAGAAGGGTGGGGGGTGGGTCTGGGGTTTGGGCAGGGGGGGAGTGGTAGGGGCAGTCAGGGTGGGGGGGGGTTTAACACAGCACAGCAGAATGGTTAGGGGATACAAGGAACAGTGTAATGGATACAAGAGGATGGAATTTACAAAATTGGGAGAAGGAGTCTGCAAGATGATCGGAGAGGGTACCGTATGGGGTCTCATTCTCAAACCGGATAAATGGAGTTGAGAATAGCTACAATGAATGTGAATGGACTGAATGATCCAGGCAAGAGACAACGAGTCGCATCAATGTTACGAACAATGCGGCTTGACATTGTGTGTGTAAGAAACACACATAGAGGGGATCAAAGGCAGGCTCTTGGAGCAGTTAGGTTTTTGTCTTTTGGCATGTACTAGGCAGGGGACCAAAACCCGTGGGGTGGCTATCCTGACGAAAAGAAAGGATATAACAGTAAGACGGAAACTTGAGGATAAATGGGGCAGATGGGTGTTAGTAGAGTGTGGGATGCCGGCTGAGATTTTTACTATATGCTCGATATATGGGTCCACGGAAGACGACCCTGACATTTTTGAGTTCCTGGATACAGAGCTGGCCTCCTGGTCTCCCTTGGTTATCATGTGTGGTGACTTTAACATTAACGGTTTGGGAGGATTGTGGGATGAAGGAGGAGATGGGTATCAGGGCCGGAAGAAAAAAGTATTTAGAGCACTTTCTAGCCTGGTACGTAATAATGCATTGGTTGATATCTGGGATACACTGAAGCCGGATGATCCTGGTAGTACATTTTATTCAGCCCCACATAAATTAGTAGTCAGGTTGGACTACTTTCTTGCTTCTAAGTCTTTAGTTTCTCGATGCAGGATAGAAAAACTCCCCAGGGTAATGTCAGATCACAGCCCTTTAGTTTTAACACTAGATATTGGGCTGGGAAGGCCTGTGATGTTGGACATTCGAGAGGGGACTTCTCAAGGACAACACATATATAAAATATATGAGAGAATGGATGACTGAATTTTGGGAGATTAATAGAGGTACCGCCAGCGTGGGGATAGTATGGGATACCTTTAAAGCAGGAGTAAGAGGGGAAACTTTAAGTTATTGTCTGCATAGACAGAAACAAGATCGATTGCTGGACTCTATAAAAAGTAATAAAGTAAGAGAGGTAGAGGAGGAGCTTTGCCAGGCAATTACCTTTGGGGTAGACCTAGATGGTATTTTACTCAGATTGGCCCTCGCTAAAGCAGATGCACAAAACCGATTGGCAGCCAAAGCGGCCACGACCTTTCTGGCTAAAAGGGAACAGTGTCACAAACTCAGCGAAAGGGTAGGGCACACGTTGGCGATACGTTTAAGGCAAAAGGAGGCAGCTGCAGAGATCAGGGAGATTGAAGATGGAAATAGGGAACTGATTAACGACACAGTGGGGATCCAGGAGGCCTTTAGGAGTTACTACAGTAAACTGTATTACGAAGATCAGGATAAGGACCCCTCGGATATTCAAAGTTATTTAGATGAGATTACCATAGACCCGGTGGATGTAACTGACAGAGAGGCATTGGACGCCCCATTTACGTCGGAGATCTCTGAGGCTTTATTCAGTCTTCCATCGGGCAAAGCGGCTGGCCCCGATCAAATACCCTTAGAATTTTACAAGGTCTTTATTGACGCCATAGGACCTCAACTTATTGAGATGATTAAGCAAGTACAGACCGGGGGCTTGGCTCCAAATTCTTGGGCGGGGGCAGACATTGTGGGCTTCCTCAAAAAGGGGAAACCCCCTAGGCAGCCTGGGTCTTACAGACCCATTACACTGATGAATGGGGACGCAAAGATCTTTTCTAAGACTCTGGCTTCTAGGTTAGGAAAGATAATTTCCAGAATGGTTAGTCCGACTCAACACGGTTTTATTCCCGGGCGGGGACGATACAACATATCCGCCAGGTCATAACGCTCTTCGATGCCGCGGCAGCCTCAGGAGACCCCATGGCGGTGCTATTTATGGATGCAGAAAAGGCCTTTGATCGGGTCTCCTTGGGCTACCTCTGGGCTGTTATGAGACGGCATGGTTTAGGGGAGGGGTTTATAAGAGCGGTTCAGGTTATGTATGACTCTCCATCAGCCCGACTGAAGATTAATGGAGGATATACGGCCTTATTAGATATTAAGCGTGGCACCCGACAGGGTTGCCCTTGCTCTCCATTGCTCTTCGCAATTTATATTGATCCTCTTATTCGGAAGATGGAGGCAAACGAGTACATCCCCCCTATGAGATTTCATGCACTTGAATGCAAAACCTTAGCATACGCAGACGACATCGAGTTAGTCACCCCAAACCCGGTCACGGCTTTGAGAGCAATGGAGACAGAAGCGCAGAATTTCGGTCGGGTGTCAGGTTATGCTCTGAACAAACAAAAACCCCAAATAGTTAAGAACACGGTGGCAGTCTGTGCAGACACCCGAGTCACTGACTCTGCGGTGTATTTAGGGATAGAAATCACAGCTGATCTGGGGAACATAGTGGATAAAAATATGACACCAATAATCAACAAAGCCAGGAAAGACTGACAGGGTACACAATCTCCATTTATCATTAGTAGGGCGATGTAATGTTGTAAAAATGGTTTTTCTCCCAAAATTTTTTTATCTATTCAGGGGTATTCCACTAGAGGTCGAGAAAAAGTGGTTTAGTGCATTAGAGAACTTAGTGAACAAATTTATCTGGGCTCACGGGAAAACCAGAAGGGCAGCAAGGTTCATGTCATTACCAAGGGAACGAGGTGGTTGGGCCATTCCGGATTTTAAACTATATTACTGGGCCACTGCTTTCCAACACATGCGGGGATTACTGGGAGGAGAGGGCATAGCAGAAGGGCCTGGGGATGGCTCAATGAATCTGTACACATATCTTATTGGAGAAAATGCTCAGAGCTGTTTGGTGAAATTTACTGACCCAAACTATTTCAAAAGAACGCGTTTCAAGACACTACAGGCAGCATATAAAATTTGGGAAATATTCCGTAAAAAAATTGGCCTTGGCCGTTTGAATGCCTATACGAGATTATATAAAAACCCGACATTACCAGGGGAAATATTTGCAGACTCAACGATGGCAGAGTGGGAAAGATCGGGGATACAGAGGGTGGGGGATCTAATGGGACCTAATGGTATAGTACAATTTGCCGATTTGCAGAAGACCTATGATATAGGTCGCAGCAATTTTTTTAAGTACTTACAAATTCGTAGCTTTTTTAGTAGTAAGACAGGGGGAGTGCTGAATTTAAGGATAATAAAATTATTGACATCATTAGGGCAGGGGAAGACTGCACCATACGGAGGTTATACACGGAGTTATCTTCCCTGAAATCGGATGATCTTGAGAAACACGGTGGAAAATGGGTAGTTAAACTTGATATAGAGCAATCCACGGTAATGGATTCTTTAGAAATGGGTCAAACACTACTATGCTCTGCCGCCCTACAAGCTCAGCATTACAAGACTGTATTCTCTCTGTATCACACACCGGCAAGGATTGCGCAGTGGGGGGACAATCAGGAATTAGATGTCCACGGTGTAATAGTCTAGAAGCTGAGATTGTACATATGTTTGCAACCTGTCCCCAGCTGCAAAAATTAAGGAATGATATTTCAGAGTTTCTGGGTATCAATGTCTCCCTGACGCCATCGTTGATTTTGCTGGGAGTTATAAATGGGGATAGGCTCAACACGAATAGGAGTTTCATGTTCGTTGCAATGTCGGTGTTGAGAATTTGCATAGCAACAGCTTGGCTTGATAGAGATCCTCCAGTGTTTCAACAGTGGCTTAACAGATTGCCATCTACTTTTAATTTGGAAAAAAATATATACGAAAGAAAGGGGAAAAAGGGCAGGCAACGTGGTAGACGTATTTGGGACCCTATATATAGACTGAAGGATAACGCTTAGTAGAGGCATTTTTTTTTTTTCTTGGACAGATACTTTCATGTTTATACCTCTAAGTTTCACTGTAGGCGCCCTCCCTCATGGTTAATTTCGTTTTTTTGTTAATTAGCTAATTTGATGTATGTCGCTGCAATATGAGTTTATGATAACAGCATTGTAAAGTATATTCTGAATTAAGTTAAATCCTGTTTTTTATAATAATGTGATTTATCTGCTGTGAAAAAAACTTTAATAAAAAAATAAAAATAAAAAATATGTCAAAGGTAATGTGTAAATTAAGCAGTGCATACACTGTTTAAAAAGTCAGACAACACACAAAACTCCACGACCAATTTCAAAATAAAGAGAAAAATGTTAAGAGTAAAATAAGACCAAAAATCCAACAACAGGAACTAGAGATTCAGTGAAAATAGCGCCATAAGCACAAAGCACCAATTATAGTCTAAGGAAAAGGTAGACCGGGACTTTGCCACGATTTGAGGCGAGCTGTGGTGGAGACCTGGTCAGATGCTGCAAGTGGATTAGTCCCGGTGAAATGTCTGGAAGACAAAAGGTTCACAAATGTTTAAGACTCATTCCAGAAAGGGGCTGTCACTTTTTGGGGAAAAATACCTCCCAGAGTGGCCATTACTGAAATTGTAGGTGCAGCTGTGGAAAGGTAGGACAAATACTTTAAACCGGTTGGTACCACTGGCGTTTTCTTAGCAAAACACTTTGGGAGTCCCAGGCAGGAGGGACTTAAGTAATTTCTCCTGAGGTCAAGACGCCATCCGTAACCACCACCACCTCATCAAGTCCGCCAAGAGAATCTCCTTCAAAGACCACCTCGACAACAACGCACACAACAGCAAGGAGCTTTTCAACATCGTGAAGGAACTCTCCAACCCCAGCTCCAACACCAACGACATCCCGCCGTCGCAACCCCTGTGCGATTCCCTCGCCACCTTCTTCCACCGCAAGATCGCCGACATCCACGACAGCTTCAACACCCAGACAGCCCCAACTAAGATCGATGCACCAGACCCGCCGCACACCATCGACCACGACCCCCTGCCAGCGTGAACATCGAGGACACCATCAAGACCATGAGCACAATACACTCCGGCTCCCCGTCAGACCCTTTCCCGCACCACATCTTCAACAAAGCCAGCAGCTCCATCGCACCCCACCTGTGCAACATCATCAATCTCTCCTTCGAGACCGCGACCTTCCCAGAGAGCTGGAAACACGCAGAGATCAACGCCCTACTCAAAAAACCCAAGGCGGACCCGAGAGACCTCAAGAACTTCCGGCCCATCTCCCTGCTTCCGTTCCCAGCCAAGGTCATCGAGAAGATCGTCAAACAGCTAACCCGATACCTCGAAGAAAACAGCATCCTGGACCCATCCCAATCGGGGTTCCGCAGCAACCACAGCACTGAGACTGCCCTCATCGCCGCCACCGACGTTATCAGGATCCTGCTGGACAACGGTGAGACCGCAGCCCTCATCCTGCTGGACCTCTCCGCCGCCTTCGACACTGTCTGCCACCGCACTCTACGCGCACGCCTCCACGACGCAGGGATCCGAGACAAGGCCCTGGAATGGGCCACCTCCTTCCTCGCCGGCAGAACCCAGAGAGTCCGCCTCCCACCATTCCGATCCGAAGCCTCCGAGATCATCTGCGGCGTACCCCAGGGATCGTCCCTCAGCCCAACACTATTCAACATCTACATGGCCCCGCTCGCACGCATCGCCAGACAGCACGACCTCAACATAATCTCCTACGCCGACGACACTCAACTGATCCTCTCCCTCACCAAGGACCCCCTCGCCGCCAAATCCAACCTCCATGAAGGAATGAAGGCTGTCGCCGATTGGATGAAGATCAGCCGACTAAAACTGAACACGGAGAAGACAGAGGTACTCATCCTCGGCTCCAACCCCTCAGCCTGGGACGACTCCTGGTGGCCAACGACGCTGGGAGCAGCCCAGACACCCACCGACCACGCACGCAACCTGGGAGTCATCCTCGACTCAACGCTCTCCATGGCCAAGCAAGTCAACGCAGTCTCATCCTCCTGCTTCAACACCCTCCGCATGCTTCGCAAGATCTACAGGTGGATCCCGACAGACACAAGAAGAACAGTCACCCAGGCCCTCGTCAGTAGCAGACTTGACTATGGGAACGCCCTCTACGCGGGAGCCCCGGCCAAGCTCATCAAGCGACTGCAACGCATACAAAACGCCTCCGCTCGCCTGATCCTCGATGTACCACGCCACAGCCACATCACCCCCACCTGAGGAACCTGCACTGGCTCCCCGTCGACAGGAGAATCTCCTTCAAACTCCTCATCCACACACACAAGGCACTCCACAAGACTGGCCCAGCCTACCTCAACAGACGACTCCTCTTCTACGTCCCCAACCGCCAACTCCGGTCCGCCGACCTCTCCCTCGCCACCGTCCCTTGCATTCGAAGAACTACCACCGGCGGCAGATCCTTCTCCCACCTCGCCGACAAGACCTGGAACACCCTTCCACTAAGCCTACGACAGACCCAAGACCTGCTGACCTTCAGGAGGCTACTCAAGACCTGGTTGTTCGACCAGTAGCAGCACCCCCCCCCCTTTTTTCCCCCAGCGCCTTGAGACCCTCGCGGGTGAGTAGTGCGCTTTACAAATTTTGTGATTGATTGATTGATTGAGGTGCTTGGAGCCTTGAGCGAGCTGAAACTGAAATTCAATCCGATGCTGTGGAACTGTTGATAAGATACTTTTCCCCATGGGTCCTGCTAAAGCTTTGAAAAGTTTTCAAAAGTTTCCAAACTTTCTTCAGGTACCCAAACAAGCACAGGAGTAAACTTGTATGGCTCCCAGGACCTTAAGGGAGGTACTCAGACGCTCAGGGTGTCAGGAAAAGGCCAACAACAAAGTCTAGTGCAGGTCCAGTTGCCAATGGTCAGACGGGCACTTCGGGTAAAGGCTTCCTGAAGCTTGTGGTGTCTCTTTAGCCACACAGGTCGCCAGGGTCAGCTAACTGACCCTTGGAGCCCGCTTTTGTCCTCCAAGAGGGAGCAGGTCCAGTCCATTAGGGCTCCTCTCAAATTACAGACATAATATTCAGCCCTCTCCTGATCTTCCACAGATCTAGAAAGTGTTCTGGGAAAGGCTGGGTGAGGGTCGAGCTTTGTACATCCATTGTGGAGTGGTGGGGGGTCACCACAAGATGCTCCTAGTCTATTTCAACGGTGTAAATTTACCCAGGCCCTGGCCTGCCAACTTTTTCAGTAGTTCCAGTTTGCCTTACAGCAAACGAGGCCAACATGCAATGTGCCACGGCAATGCCAAGAAGGCTGAAGTTTTGAGCCACACTGAACTTGTGCTCCGAGAACTCTGTGTGTGTCTGGGAGGGAACTATTGAAATCACCAGAACACTCCCACATAGAACACTGAGATTCAGTTTGAAGAAGGCCCTGGATCAACAACATAACAGGAGATACAAGTCTGGTAGAGCAAAAACAGTCTTTCACCAACCAGACAGGGGCAACCAAATAAATGGTTTATGGTCTTGTTTAATCACCTTCAAGAGTTTCAAAAGTTTTACATGTGCCTCAGACAGACCAGTGAGATAGGATTTAACACTGTTGTGCTAACAGGATGCCCACAGTCTCCAGCCTGCATATTCTGCTGAGCTCAAAGAAGTCATCTATGCCCATTCTGGTCGAACAGTCAATCATACTGACCTACTGTGTAGCTCCCGAGAGAAAGTTCATACCTCATTCAGGCCAAGTGAAGGCTGGCCAGCTGGCGGCACAGGCAAGCACTAATTAGCCTCTTGAAGGTTCATACAGGGAAACGGTTTACTTATTTTTCCTAGTTGGTCTAAATCCAGAGATGGCAGTATTACTTTTTAATCTCTCTGGTTTTCTACATAGAACAGATAGGCTTCCCACAATGAAAATAGCTTTTGGGGCCTTGTCGCTTATCGGACCTAGTAACATGAATTTTTTACATGGCGCACATTTACATACCAAGCACCCTGCTACACGGCCTACATAGGGGCGACTTACTTGTATTTAAAAGGGATGTCTTTACTTGTAAAAAATATATACATTTTATTTTGACAGGAGTACTGCAGGTTTTACACTGCAATAGTCAAGCTACACGGGGCAGGCCTAGAGCTGTGTTTTCAGTGCTACTGTAGTGGATGGCAAAATAGGGGCTGCAGTCCACAAACAGCATTTAACTTCCCAAACAGTGGGTTGACTTCTGCACCATATACTATGACCTTAGAGGAAGGTTAAATGTGCCAAGCCGGTTTTAAACCAATTTCGACATGTTTCCAGGCAGGTACACTGGGCACAGAATAGCAGTGTCACAGTGTTGGAGCTCAAGATTACTAGTAGGTGGGTCTCCAAAAAAATGAAAAACTGTTGGTGACCAAGCAAAAAAAGGTCACTTTGCAACATGTATATATCAGAACAAATAAACGTAAGGATTTATCTGATGCGCTGCTACTGCAAAAGGAGTGAAACTCCTCTGGACAACTGGCAAAACGGACACCATTACTCTAGAACATGTAAACTTATGCTGGGGAGCAGGGTCCAGTACAATGCTTCTCCATGGAGTAAAAATTAGGGATGATCAGGAACTGAAGAAATAACTAAACAGCCCATTGAATAAACAAATTGCTTAAGTGTTCGGCGGAGACTAAATTCACACTGCAGTGCTATTTAAGTAACCCCTTAAATGCTGAACTACCCTCACAAGCGCCCCCTCACATCTTCATACTCCTCCCTCCGTACAGTTCTGAGCTCTTTGTTATTTTGGGTCGTTTGTGCTTAAGCCTTACTTACTTTTTTTTCTCCCCTAACAAAAGATATGATATCCAAGCCAAATGTGTGTCTTTTCCTCCCCCGCCCTCCGTGTTTAAGATTCTAATGGAGCCTATGGAATGTTGATTCCTCTGGAGAGAACTGGAAAAATAGCCAAAGTGAAGCAAAAGTTTTGAAGAAGTTGTTTGAAAAATAGGGAAGTGTATTTTTTCATAAAAATTGAATAAAAAATAAAATTTAAAAAAAAAAAGGCTGGTTGTGCCAATATAGCCCCCCTCCCCAGCTTTTGGGAATCACAGAAATGTGAAACTCATTGGTAAATCTGTACTTTTCTGAAAAGTAGACAAAATTCTGAATTCGGTAAGGGGTCAAACGTGTACCCTGATGCCAGATATATCTATAGTGTTTCTTCTAAAACAGACGATACCCAGAGCCATCAATCAAGGTACAACCTGTGTTTTTTCATTATGTACCAACCAACGTATAACATAACAAATAAAAATTATGTACAAAGGGAAACTAGCCCCGAAGTGGCCCAGTGCCAGAGCAGATTGGCTCTAACCCTTTAAAAAAAAACTTTACATTAATATATATTAATGATTAAGCAAAAGGAGCGTCTTCTCAGTATCAACAATTATAATAGTCCATATTTGACATATCCAAAGAACAAAATCGACAGGCCAGGTTCTAGTTGCAATGTAATGTTCCGTTTAATTCCAGCAATCTCAAAAACAATATCATCTGTTCAATATCAAATGGTCTTGACAGCCTACGCGTTTCGTCCTATGCTGGACGTCATCAGGGCTAGATATATACTGTAATTAATCCTTCAAGTTCAACAGTATCTTCCTATAGTTATTCTTGTCTCATGGGCTTCGATTTCTAATAAATTGCACAATCCATATTCTTATTAAGTCCCGTGATAACTCGATTCGTCATAAATCCTTCCTGTGTTCTGTTCCAATGATTCAGTTTTATATTGGCACACCGTGCATTTGAATCCTCTTGTGAAACTATTCTTAGAAAATGTATTATCCTAGATATGATCTCTTCATGATTCACATTAACTTGACTATTTGTTCTGCACAATTATTTGTCTACAATCGCCACAATGAGCCCGTGTCCACGTACAGCAGGTCTGGAAAATCCCACTAATATATATAATATATACACCTATCCAAATTACACATTGGCCGCACTATCCTCGTTTTGAGTTGTGGCACATACTTAAGTAGGTGTAAATGGAGCAGAGTACCCAATAATAAATATATATATATCAAAGAAAGTTTTTTTTTTTTTTTAAATAAACTCTTCAATGGCGCGCTACATGCTCTGAGGAGGGCGCATTAGTGAAAGACAGGGCTGTAGGCTGAAACTGCTGCTCTGTTTTTCACCAGCCTCTCTATACAGAACTACGTCTGAGGTTGCCAGAGAGACACACACCCCCACCCAAGGGGTGCAACTTCTATGTGGTGCACAATCGGTGCACCTCCAGACACTGTTTTTGCCTCTGCACCAGCGCCTGTAATATGGTGCAGAAGCAAAGACAAAGTGTACCCTCATTTGGCATGAGTCATTCTGAAGAACTGGCCGCACAATCATCTGTGGCCACTGCAGAGCCAGCGCAAACACCTGCTGCATGCTCACAGCATTTTCTATAATATAGTCTAGTGTGCTTTCTGTCTAAACGCGGTTTGGGGGTTAAGGGATGGGGATGAAACCTACTGCTAAGGCAGCCAACCCTATTCTAGGTTTATAACATTTTTGGGCTGCCAGGGGGTAGACAAAGGGAAATATTCACAATTAGGCACTCATTGTGCAGTTTAAAAACAGACCATTCCTTAATAGCCTCTATCAACGAGTCCCAGGCAAATACTCCATGGCCTAAGAGACAATTGAATAGGAGTAGAAATAGACTGCCATATTTTCCAAGCAGCCAACTGCTGAGCACAAAGTTGGCTTTCCACAGGATACAGACTGTGCAAACTTCTAATCAAATATACTAACAAGTTGTTGTGGAGAGCTGCACAACAACTAACCTCTCTCATATGTTCTGGGACTGCCCACTGGCGAGAGTCTTCTGGAAGGCCGTTTGTACAACACTCCTATGGGTAACGGGCCGACAAGACTTGAACAGCATGGCCAGCAGCATCCTGGGCCTTTATAGACAGTAACAAGCGGGTGGAGCCATCACCCACTTCATCGATTTAGCACTAACTTGCTAGATGTGTAATTGTGATGAGGTGGAAGGTGGGGGTATTGCACTGGCAAGCCGCAAGGATCAGGTGCGCAGAGGCATAATCTGCAACGCCGTGACGGGAGAAGTTCGGCGTCTACGTTAAAGCCCCATATCAGCAGCATGGGATGAGCTCACTCATGCAGTCTAGGCTGACCCCAAAGATGATACCCGACAACAAGTAGCTATAGATGAGCCCCCACCCCCCGTCCCAAAAAAAAAAAAAAAAAAAAAAAAAAAGGGGGAGCTGGACAACAATTCAAAATTTTGCTGCAATGGGCACTGCAGAGCTAAGTAGTATTTGTATTCTTGTTAATGCGACGAAGGACATGAAGAATAGAAGGGACTCAGCACTCATCTATAGTGAGGTCAAGATCGGACAGAGAACAAAGTCAATATTAATTGTGCATGTCTAGTAAAAACAAGTGTATACAGCATGGCTCTCACACCACCACAACCATTCCTGAAGGCCAAAGAATTTACAGAAAATTCCTAACGGAGAAAAAGGTGAGCTGGAGAAAGTGATTTATTTTTAATACCATCGCTGATTTAGCTTTAGATGCAAACTATGCTTCAAAAGGTTCTCACAGGAAACAAGAATTCATTCATGATTAGGTTCCTCGTTTGACTCACTGAATTTATATAGCACTCTTCACTCAGGTAGCTCATTTGACTAGTCTTAATACTTACTAGCCCAAACAGATGACTCAAAATTCTTTCATAAAGGTCAGGAGACTGCCAATTTGCGACTTAAGATGGACTTTGCGGACAACAATTCAAAATTTTGCTGCAATGGGCACTGCAGAGCTAAGTAGTATTTGTATTCTTGTTAATGCGACGAAGGACATGAAGAATAGAAGGGACTCAGCACTCATCTATAGTGAGGTCAAGATCGGACAGAGAACAAAGTCAATATTAATTGTGCATGTCTAGTAAAAACAAGTGTATACAGCATGGCTCTCACACCACCACAACCATTCCTGAAGGCCAAAGAATTTACAGAAAATTCCTAACGGAGAAAAAGGTGAGCTGGAGAAAGTGATTTATTTTTAATACCATCGCTGATTTAGCTTTAGATGCAAACTATGCTTCAAAAGGTTCTCACAGGAAACAAGAATTCATTCATGATTAGGTTCCTCGTTTGACTCACTGAATTTATATAGCACTCTTCACTCAGGTAGCTCATTTGACTAGTCTTAATACTTACTAGCCCAAACAGATGACTCAAAATTCTTTCATAAAGGTCAGGAGACTGCCAATTTGCGACTTAAGATGGACTTTGCGGGGGCGTGGCTTGGAGCGTCAAGATGGCGGTCGCACTCCAAGAGTGCTCCGGACCCCTCCGTCATCCGCTCCAAACTATATCGGCAGCCATCCTCTCACCACGCACCACTGCCAGCAGCTGTACTTCACCTGGGCCATCCGTTAATGCCGCGGCATCGCGCATCCGGGGACCCCGACAGACTCTGGTCCTGGGCCTCTGATCTACCCAGCACCTAATATGGCGGCGCCCGTTTAGCCGGGACCCACGCCTGGCACGAGAGGCGGCTCCTGCACATCCTTGCGGCGGCTCGAGACCCTCCTGGACTGCGCCCTGCTGCTGAACGGGGACGCCCGTGGCGGGGGTGAGCTCCGAGCCGCAGACCGGTGACTATCCGGCACCCTTGTGGCCTACGGGGGAGAGAAGTGGCGCGGGGCTCCCCCCCCCCCGAACCCTTGGTGCCATTGCCTGCAACCGACTTCTCGGCTTGATCCGCAGGCGGAAGGCCGGGGGAAATCGGCCGCGATACCTCGCGGCGGGGACCCTCTGGGCGGGCCTCCCCCCTCCTGCCGCTGTGATCCGGGGACCCCTGCTGAGTGTCCTGTGCAGCGGTTGCCCGCGCATTCGGCGGGGGCAGGACTCCGGGCCCGCCGGCGCTGAGGGACATCTGGCGCCTGTGTCTCCTGCGGCCTGGTGAGTCGAGTGGAAAGCGGCGTGTGCAGGGGAAGGAGTCTGCCCTACCCAGAGGCCCCGAGATCCTGAAGCCAACTGACCCCGGGACCTGGGGGGGGGGGGTTGTGTCTCGGCTGTCACTTTCGGGCAGCAGGGGGCTCCCCTCCAGGCCGGTGGGAATCCTCTGCCGGCATCTCTTCTGCTGCCTCGCTTTGCGACCGGAGGCCGGTTGGCCTGCGACATGCCCGGCCCGCGCTGCTTCGGCCCAGTGGCCAGTAAAGACTGCAGACACGTTGGGCAGCCTGGTCTCTGGGCTCTACAGAGGTGGGACGTCAGCTCCGGGGTGCTGGGCGGCTGGGTGCGGTGAGGATTGCGAGGCGACAGGCGCAGAGGGGGATCGGCTGCGGGACTGCGCAGCAGCGGCCCTTAGTGGACCCCCTCCCGTCCAGCGTGGCCCCTAGCCCGGACCCTATCGCCGGGGAATGACTGGCCTCTGCCTACTCTGCATGCCCTGAAAGACCCAACGAACGAGTGCGGCCTCGCCGCCCACCAGGAACATAGCACACCTGGGCCACGGCGCGACCAGTCCGGGTATTACCGCGAGGAGGAGGGGGGCTAATTGATTGGTGCCCCGTGCAGACTGTGCCTTGAACCCCACGTGGTGTTTCCTGCAGGCCGCCTGGGGCACGGGGCCTGTGGTGCCCGTCTGGAGTTCTGCCCCGTAGCGCTCGTTGGGTCGACCCCTACAGACTCTCTTTTGCTTGAAGCCAGGGGCGCCCATCTGGCCTCAGCCTGCAAGACCCTTCACCGGAGTCACCCTGCTCCTGACCCCCCGCTGGTGCTCTCTCCGGCGCTCGGTATGGGGAAGGACCAGGGCCCTAAGTCCTCCGCCACCCACACCCAAACGAAGATCGACCAATTCACCACGGCTGAACATGACCCCCCCGGGGCAACTTGAGGGTGGCCCTTCTCTTCAGGGCAAGGACTTGGCCACTATCCTACAGGCGATCAGCACGTACTAGGCCTCGGTGGAGGGGAAGATCGGAGAGGTCCGGGTTGACGTGTCCCTTATAAGACAGGACCTGCGCAACGCCACAGCCCGAATCACGGAGGCCGAATCCCGCCTCTCCACGGTGGTTCATCAAATGAAGGAACAAGTGACCCGCTTACAATCCCACACCAAGGAACTCCGCCGATGAGCGGAGAATGCGGAAAACTGCTAGCGCCGCAATAATCTCCGCCTTGTGTGATTTCCGGAGGGAGCCGAGAAGAAGCAGATGTCCACCTTCGTCGAAACCTGGCTCTCCTCCTGGATGCCCAGGGACACCCTTTCGACGTGGTTCGCGGTGGAGAGAGCCCCACCGGTCCCTTGCACCTAAACCGCCATCCAGAGCCCTGCACAGTCCCATGATAGCCCGGATCCTCAACTTTAAAGACCAGGACGCGATCCTGCGTGAGGCAAGGTCCCTGGGATCACTAAAATTCCAGAACCACACCATTATGGTGTTCCCTGACTACACCAAGGAGGTGCAGGACCAGCGACGCTCCTACACAGACGTCAAGAAGAAAATGCGCGCCCACGGCCTTCAGTACCGACTCCTCTTTCCGGCCCACCTCCGCGTCAACTTTCAGGGCAAAACACAGTTCTTTGACTCGCCGCAGGCTGCCTGGACTTGGCTGACGGAGGAGCGCCCCCTCTGGCCCAGGCCGAACTCTTCATCCATGCCGTCGGGCTCCCAGACCTCGCGGCCTCGATCCCCCAGACAACAGCGCAGGAGGTGTACACAGTCCCACAGTAGGCGTCAATCCCACAGGGAGGAATCCAGATCACAGAGCCTGGCTGCACGCGGGTCCGGGGGCACTCCCAGCCCCCGGGCTCCCCGCCCCGTTACAACTCCCAGTTTTGCAGTATTCTTGTTTTTGAGGTTCCTGTCTGCATCTGCCCATATTTATTTTGCACATTTGTCTATATTTATTCTTATTTTGTCTTCTGTGAAAAAAAATGTATATTCTAACTATTATATCTCCTATTTAACCATAAATGTAAAATCATACTTCGATGCCTCTGCCTCATGGGTTTTACCTCTGTAAGTTGCCATATATTACACATGAACGTACTCATGAAAACATGAGCATTACTGAACAAATATGCACATCTGCCACAGTTTCATTTTTTTTTGTGAGACCTGCCCTCCCTTTATAGCAACAAAAAAAAAAAAAAGGGGGATTAAAAAAATAATACCATGCATGTCAATTTATACAGGTTTTGGCATTGGAGTCATAATCAACGGTGTTGACAACCACTCCCAAATAAAATAATAATAATAATAATAATAATGTTTTCCATATTTCAAATAAATGCCAACAGAAAAAAAAGCATGTTTCTCTCTGTACAAATCAGCAAAAAAAGAAAAATGTCAAGCCTCGTAATCTAACAGAATAGCCACTGGAGACAGAATCAGACAAAAATAAGGATAAACACAGGCTTCTGTAAGAAAACACGTCCTGCTTTGAGGCAGAAACAAACTCTGCAACTTCAGTTTTTTGAGCCACGACCAAGTGTATGTTGCTAAGGCAATACTTAATTGATGCAGTGCATTGAGCGGAGTTTCATCAGTGATAAGAGGCGGCCTATGAGAGGGACGCAAGATTTTAATGCCAACCAAATGATTCTGTAACATGTAATCAGGGTATACTTTTTGTGCACACTGACCACATTTTTCACCTATCTTTAGGACATAAGATGGTTTGTCATTAACATGGCAAACAGTTGCAGGCTATAGAAGTACAAATGTATGTAAAGGGTTATATCTCACATGGCAGGCTGATAAGTCACAGAACACATGTGGACCACCTTAATGTCCAATTTCATCACCCTGAATGCCCTTGGAAAAGGTAGCAATAGATACAGATCCATTCAAGATGATGGGGGTATTAGTAGTGCCAATAGATTTTTTGTTCAAAGTAGCCAGTGATAAAAATAACATACGGTGGATACCGACAGTTCTTACAGTAATTTGCATCACAGAGGTTTTGATGAGGAAATTTTTTTTTCAGGGGCCCAGCCTACACTCATATCCACTAGAATGTAACATAATAGGCCAAAATAGTTTTACTTTATTTCTATATAGGTGTTTTCGTGGATGGGCATCTATTGCACAAAGTACAACGTTTGCTTATCAACTATACAGCCCAGTGGAAGCAGAATTCTATTACCGCAAACACATGCTGGCTGTTACTGAGTAGTAGAGGAATCCATTTTACCATCCGAGTGGCAATTGTTTAGTAGAACGGGTCAGTCGTGTTATTAAAATATGAAGCAACTGTCAATAAAAGCCATGATGAATTGGGAGGAACAGATAAGAAAAACAGGACTTGTCGTCGTACGGAACAGGGACCAACGACACCACAGGATTAAGCCCCTTTGTCACACCAGGATGGGCGCAATAGTCTACAAATGTAAAATTCATAAGAGAAATAGGAAGAAATGACGGCGAAGGTTCAAGAAGTAAATAAGACAGCATGATGTGAAATCTAGTATAAAAATAGTGATCAAAGTGTGATAGCTGGTTAGGGGTCAGGATGGGGTGGATGGTATCCAAGGTAGAGCCTAAAATTTCTACTTCCATTAAAGTTACATACTATTGTATAGACTGGAAGACAATACAGCGTCTTAGCCACGTTGCTTTGGTAGCAGGAGAAGAAAGGCTGTGGGGTGGAGAATGGAATGCAAGACAAGGATTTCCATGTAGTACATGGAGTAACTCGATGTAATAAAATTTTGAAGAATTTAATTGATGGCAAAGGCTGCATAAGTGTGGAGTAAGAAATGCAGTGGTGGACAGTAGTTTAGGAAGGTAATAAAGTGGAACACAGAACAACAATGTGTGATATGGAGAGGGAGAATGAATACAGGTGAAAAGACAAGGTAGTTTAAGATCACAGACGATGAAAATAAGAGCACCTGTCATGTTCAAAGGCTACCCGCGAATAATACGTATATTGTTTTTGTGTGGTGTTTGCCTCAAGTGTTCATGGTCAACTTTATGGAGGTATTGTACAATCCTTCTTTACTAGCTTAGTAGGTAATCTTAAGAGTATTGAGTAAATTGGTTCAGGACCCAAATGAGTGCAGTTCAGTCTAGAGAGGGAGAGAAATGTAATGTCTGTGGTAGTTAGCAATAAATATATTCTACAGTGTCATAACTGTACAACTAAATGAAGATATTAGTGTAATGTAAAGACAAACCATAAATTGTGGCGACCACTGTGGGAATCCACAGCTTTTAGATTACAACACAAGGAATCAACCAAAGGAAATAAATAACAGAAGGAAACAACTGGTAAGAACACAAAAGGTATGACAGCCCACTATGGTGACAGCAATGTTCTGGTCCAACAGGACAAGCAGTGCATTTTCTGAATAATCAAATGTCATAAGCATAACAACCCATCTATTAATTCCCGACTACTCTCAGTCAAATAAGTTCTGCCGTCAATAAATATTATAGTTGCATATTTCACCTTCGAGATTGTGGGAGACTTGCAATAGACCTGCAATTTGCCAATACTGAAAGTTCATGTGACATTTTAATGTAACCAGCATAATGAACCCTGTCAAAACCCAAAAGATAACATTAAAGTGTCAAAAAAGGACTAATTACGTCAGTCATGAACAGGACAAAGAATCCAAGACAGCAAATGGTCTACTTACAACCTAGAAGACCTTCAGGGAGCCAACTACGCTCCCCGACCATCTCAGAAGTATAAATCATCATATCACTGTGGAAATCCCACAAACTAACCTTCAGAGCTCTGACAGCCTCCAATAATCATTCATTTCCCAAGATAGGTCCTAAAAAGGCCTTCAGATCGTCCCACTTACCATCATCAAGAAATCTACCAATGGTACTCACAAATATCCTATCGCCTTCTAAGAGCTGCTTTCATCACTTCCACACACCTTCATCCCTTCATTGGGCGATCGTCAGGCCTCTCAACCAAGAACCTTGGGTCTTCGCATATCCATGGCGATCCCATCTCTCCAAAAGACAATCCTTCAGCTTACACTATAATGGGAGTTTCCCGCTCTCCATGCCTTCAACGAGAGAAAACACCCCTCCCCCTCTACCTCGATGGAGACCCTCCACCACCATCACCTCAATGAACTCCCCTCGCCCCTCCAGATCTTCGTGAATCATTCACCAGCATTTAGACACCCAGCAAGGCTTTCCAACAACTGCATCGAGACACTCCAATGTCTCTGCTCCTCTAAAGAACCCCTTTTCTCTCCTTCAGAGTCCACCATCCCCTCCACCGAGATAACCACCGCCTCGGGAACAGATAAGCTTCAGCCCACACACAGCTCCAAGAAGACCCTCTATGGAGGATTTCCAGTCTCCATACTCCAAGAAAGATAGGTCACCCCCTCCCATTACCTCCATGGAGACCCTCCAGCCCTGCATGGCTGAGAAGCCGTACTGCAGACCGGGGCTGCCGCCATCACTTGAAGTCTTCACGGTATTGGGCTGTGACAGGTAGGCACCCATGGTTGCAGGTCACAGGAGCTCCTCTGGGACTCGCACGTGCCTGACACGAACCCCAACGGAAAGGGCACCCAGGGGAGCACACGGTAGCTCCGGGGTGCCTCCTGTGTCGGCACCGGCTCACGGTCCTGGAGGTGCGGGCGCGAGGATAGAGTTGAGAGAGAGAGGCAGGCCGCCGGTTGCCGCGAATGCCGCCTAGAGAGAAGGGGAGGGTCCGCGTCTCGCAGCACCACTCCTCCTACCTATCGGCAGCGCCGTCGACCCACGCTCGCGGGCGTGCTGACGTATCTCCCTGGAAACGTAGGCAGCCACTTCACGCTGCGCTGTCACCTAGTGTTGGTGCGTGACCGTCTGTGCTCCTCGGGCAGACATAGAAAACGGACTCTGTACGTTCTGCTGCCAAAGCAGAGGCATCGAGTGACAGCGAAGAGAGACTAACACAAATCTAGTACCAGGAACAAATCCATGACGGCCATATTGGTACGGGAACAAGTCCTCGTTAAAACAATAGCGGCTCCGGGGAAAACCAAAGAAATGCGCCATTTTGAAGGCGCTTCTGCCGGAGGAGCAGCGTTCGATGCGCAGAAGCCTACCCTTGAGTTTTCATAAGCCACAATTATTTCCAAGAACAGTATACGCTTAATGTAGCGTGTGCTGTCTGCGTCCAGACCGACTACAAGCGGCGAGAGATGAAAATCTTCACGTTGCCTAGGTTAGCAACACGTACGCTGGTACTATAAACAATTACTTTTAGCAATGTAATAAACGGCTCTTATTACATCGCTGGAAACTGCGCGGGTGAAGACATCACAAGAACTATCTTGTGGCGTAAGGGGCGCGGGTGAAGACATCACAAGAACTATTTTGTGGCGTAAGGGGATTGTGAATCGGTTGGCGTATTTATGCGGCGTCGCTTTCATCTCCCTCTAAATTTGGCAGTCTGAAAAGGTATAACTCGGCCATAGATAGTTTTCCCCTTACCACATCCTAGAGTAAGCCTTGACTGCCCACTATCGCAACCTTTGCGAGAGAAGTTTAAAAAGTGATCAACTCTGGTATCCAAATGGAATGAAATGTTTTTTACTCATAGCTGCCAAGGTTTCAGATAGCTATGTGTGACATTTTCATAATGCCAGTGTAATTATGAGTGACATTTCAATGACTAAGAGTGACACTTTCTCACGAGCAATCAAGAAATGAAGATGATGGAAACAGATAAATATCAGAAATTACACCCATTTGAGCATTAAGAAACTCTAAAAAGATCTTAAAACTGCAGCAAATCGCCAGAAATGGAAGGAAGGGCACTAACGAGAGACAGACTGCGTGACTGCAGTTCTCAGTGACAGAGACATTTTTTCCCCCGAAATAAAACCAAGCACTTAAGTCCATGGAAAAAGCTAAATATCAGAAATGATGCCCTTTAAAACAAAAATAAGCTTTGGAAAGACTTTCAAGCGCTGCAAAACTACTGAATTGCAAAGTTACTAAGCTACTTGCCCTTTCTAAGATTGGACCATTTCTGCCTTTTCCGTTTTCATATTGCTTTTCAAAAAATGTTTTTGTTTTTGGCTTTTATAAAAACAGAAGCGTTCAGGTCTTAAACAATATGCTGCTTAGGCCGCTTATGGAGAGCAGGACACCACGTGCGGATGACAACACTCTGAAAGATGAAAACTGACTCCAGAACTCCCAGCGCTTTCAGGTGACCTCTAGACGCCATAATGCACTAAAGAAAACAGCCTGTTGAAAATAAAATGTAAATGTTTAAACAAAAACGCCGTCATGGAGATCAGATGCAGTCAGAGCATGTGCATAACGAGAGGAGTTCGAATCAATTTAAATGTGCTAGTGTCACTGCTAAACAATTTCAAAGCAGGCTGCCCTCTGCAACACGTCTAACTTGCATAACGTAATGAAATGTGAATGCAGAGCCCGCACACTGCCCAGATGCATGTTGTAATCGAAAGAAAGTCCAGTCTTCTAGCGTAGATTAGTTATGTTCTTTTATTAAGATATTAACATGAAGTAATGAGGAAAACCCCACCAGGAGCAGCCGCCCTGCTGCTCAGCCCATACCCAACTGACACTCACAGACATCCAACATTCCATCCATCCAACATTCCACGCCACACTCATTCTGGCTGAGCAGCAGGTAAACATAAGTTACAACATATCTCCCTTCTTTAGGGGAAACAAATGCATTGTGAAATAGATTAGATGAAACAATTAAAATAATGACAATATGGCAAATAACATATAGACATATCATCAAGAAATTGGATACAATGCATAAATTAAATTGAAAAGAACGTGCAAGTGTAAATACTTAGAACAACATCACATCACATCTCTTACTCATATAAACCACCATCCAAACAACATCACATCACATCTCTTACTCATATAAACCACCATCCAAACAACATCACATCTCTTACTCATATAAACCACCATCCAAACAACATCACATCACATCTCTTTCTCATATAAACCACCATCCAAACAACATCACATCACATCTCTTACTCATATAAACCACCATCCATCCAACAAACCAAACCCCACATGCCACGGATCATGTCAGTTGGCCAGACCGGCATGAAGAGCAACACACAGGGAACAAACCTGAATGCGGTACGTAAGGGAACAACACAACATAAAAGCGCACTACACATCAGCGCACTACACATCAGCAATCCAACACCCTCATAACACTGCTACACGCACAACTGAAAACAGTGCATAAAGAAACAACACAACGTAAAGGCGCACCACACATCAGCAACCAAACATCCTCATAACACTGCTATACGCACTCAACAACATGGCGCATCACATATTCGCTAGCTAACATACCAATCAAAACAATACTACTCTAACATACCCACAAAAGGGAAACTCGAACACAGATACAAATGAGACAATGGGTGACTTATTCACACATCATCATTCCGGCAACAAGTATCTTGTAATGAGTGACTTAGCAGTATATAGCCATCTCATACACGACAATAAAGCAATGAGTGGCCTAACACTTCACAGCCACCTCATCCACCATATCAATAGTGGTTCAAATTCTGGGACCTATGTCCCCTCACACCATATCAATAGTGGTTCAAATTCTGGGACCTATGTCCCCTCCCAATTTTAATTATGGGACTAGGCTCTCTGTCGTGGTTCAAATTCTAGGACCTTTGTCCCCTACCAATCCTGACTCAATGGCCAGCTTCTGGGTTCGCTATCCCAATTCCAGGCTCAATCTGGACCCTATGTTCTAGAATCACTGTCCCGGTTCTGGGCTCACAATAGACTCTCTGACCCTGACCCTCATCCGGGCCCAATTTGGACTCTCTGACCCTCATTTCAGGGATCACAGTCTCGGTTCTGGGCTCCCTGACCAGCTTCTGAGATCGCTGTCCCGGTTCTGGGCTTACTCCGGACCCCCTGACCAGCTTCTGGGATCGCTGTCCCAGTTCCGGGCTTACTCTGGACACTAGCGCCCACTCTGGATTCTATCTTCTAGGATCACTGTCCCAGCTCTGGGCTCTGTACCCCTTATCTCTCTTTTGTTTCTTTTTTTTTCTTCTTTTTTTTTCAGTCACGCTCACTGTCGTGGTTTTGTTTCTGAGACATTTGTCCCCATTATGGGCTCACTGACCCGCTTCCAGTTCTGGGACCATAATCCATATTTTGGGTTGTCTGACTCACTCTTGAGCTTGCTGTCCCGGTTCTAGTCTCAATCTTGACTCTGGTTTCTGTTCTGGACTGTTTGCTCTTTTCCTCTCATTTAATTTTTTAGTCATTCTGAATTTAAAGGACACACTGTCGATATTCTCACAGCAATTTACAAGGTAATCGTCAGCTCATAATAAACGATATACACATACCAGTAATGTGGTTGACAGACGTCGGCAGGAAGGTTAACTGTTCAAAATATAGCCACACATCTCTCTGACCCACTACCGATCCCCGCGCAGCAAGGTTCCCAGTAATCTGAAACTTTTAATTGACATTATTGTCAATACCAGGTCCTGTAAACTGTGTGCGCCTGGGCTAATCACATAAAAATAGAGGCACGCATATCAACGTAGAACCGGGTGGTTCTCGGCACGAACGATGCACCCATAATCACCACACAGGAGTACTGACGCGGATGGAGTGAGGAGTCGTCACAGAAGAGATGGTGACACGATGACACTGAAGGTCTCCATGAGGAGGTAAATTGGCGCGTGTGTTGTCCATCTCGTGCAGGATTTTTTTAAACTGTAACAGTTAATCCGTTACTGTGGACACAACCGCACATACACGGCACACTTTGATAAAATGGTAAAAACACTACTTGGTGCCACACCTCGATAAAACGATCAAACACCTTGAATCAAGTTGTGATTCACTCAACATCAGTACATGTTTACTTCCGAAAACATTTGCTGTTAAAATAATAGAAGCGTTGTATGCTGATTTGTCAACCTCAGAACCTTCTGTTAATCATTGCCCTCACTCGACACCTCCAGAGAATCAACATACGGTGAAATTCATCCCTGCCAAACAGCATCCGACAACAACGGGGCCGATCCTTGCCCCGATCAACACATTTACAGTGCAAGTCCACAGAGTGCTCAACAGCCTCTCCCCGGGGCCCGGTCTTTGCCCCCGAATAATATATTTCAATGATAAACACCGGGGCCCGATCTTTGCCCCCGAACATATTTAATTACTCTGGAGCTCGTACTTTGCCCATAATTAACACAGAATCTGGCACACTTGGGTTATAGGGCGACCAATGTCGGGGTCACTGGTGGGGTCCAGGTGCCAGATAGCGTTAAATACATGCTTTTATTTTCCATTTACCTTGTGACTTCGTAGAGCTTCAATTTTCTGTTTCTGTCGAGTTTCAGTTTTCTGTTTCTGTCGAGTTTCAGTTTTCCATCATCCTTGGGCTTCACTTTTCTGTTTCTGTCAAGTTTCAGTTTTAAGTTCCTTTAGGTGGCACACATGGATTCTTCATCAAAATCGTCGCCAAATGTTGTAATCGAAAGAAAGTCCAGTCTTCTAGCGTAGATTAGTTATGTTCTTTTATTAAGATATTAACATGAAGTAATGAGGAAAACCCCACCAGGAGCAGCCGCCCTGCTGCTCAGCCCATACCCAACTGACACTCACAGACATCCAACATTCCATCCATCCAACATTCCACGCCACACTCATTCTGGCTGAGCAGCAGGTAAACATAAGTTACAACAATGCACAGAGGGGCTCCTTCACATATTTGTTTTCAGTTATGGGCTGTCACAGAGCAACTACACCGACACCCACTGGCATGCACTGACCACGTGGAAGTAATAGGAGCGGCAGCACTGTTGGCGCGCTAGCGCTATTAATAAAATGTAAAGTACACTGAAAAGAGAGATACCTTGCTGAGGCACAACTTACTTTATGAGTGGACTTGAGTAACGTCAATTGTGCAGGCCGCACCTCGCTGCAACGACTCCCACCGCAGCAAGCACTGGCCCGGGCATGATTAAATTGTGTAGCTCAGCAGCAGCTGCACAGGAGGGGCTGGTGTACTGCTGGGGAACAACTCCAGAGGCTGCCACAGTCCGTGCGGAGTTCAGCTGCTCCGCCGGTCGGGACCCTCGCGTGTTTGACTGAAATAACAACTCGGACGGTCATGGTGTCAGCAGCGCACCGCTGCCATTGCCACTCCCTGTAGCCACTAGTTTATTTAAACTGCAGCCGCCGCTTCCCACTTGCGCCATAGCGTACTTTGTGAGGCGAGTGGAGCGACAATTCTTGTTCCGTTCAGTTGCACCCACCGATCTCATGCATTCTCAGCTACCATGAAAGTACGGGAATTACACCCGTGAGTTTTTATCCATCGTTAAGTATTCGCCGGCAGCCATAAAATTATTCTGCCCCACAGTGCCGGCTGCCCGGCCGTGAAGCAGGTGCGATCAGCGGTGTTGCTGGGCAGCCGAGCCCCATGATTCCGGCGCCGCCCGCTAACCATTGAGCAGCCGGCCTCCACCTCCAATTTCATTACAAAATTTAACTCCAGGCGCGCACCCTGTCAGCAGGACGTGACGTCGCGTCTCCACACGGCGCCACGGCCAAGTTGCCATACATAACTTAACTGCTGCAGCCAGGCGGCGGGCAGGCCCCGCCCGGATCTCCATGCAGCAGGGCAGATCAAATGTAACATTGTAGCACTGAGAGCAGTGCACGTCGGATCTTTAACTGTCACATACTGAGCCTGCTGCCAAGTGAAGTCTGCTCCGGGCCGGGCGCACGGCACACAGGTGTCAGAGGCGCCGACGCGCACGCTAACATCTGGCGTAGGCTAAGGCAGCCAGTTTCAGGCTGTCAGGTCAGTGGCAAAAATGCGAGACAATGCATTTCAGTGCGGTGATGCGGGAACACCACACTGAAATGCGTTAGCGTCACGCCTGATGCGTGATACTTGACAGGACTGTTTACTTTTGAAACTGTGGTAGATAGGTAAGTAACACGAGAAGTCGTTGTCTCATGTAAGTAGATTAGGTTTATTAATTCAACTTCTTCAACCACGGCAAGGAGCGGCGTCCCCCGGAGGCTCGGTCAGCAACTGACAACAGCTGATCGAACACCTGAGAACGACCGCTTCCCACGCGAGACAGAACATTAACACATTCGAAATACATGACATCAAAGTTACATAAATACTAAGCCACTACATCACCTCCCCCCTTTATACAATAATGAAAACACAAACATCTTAATCAGCATTAATATGGAACAAAATCCTTGAATTTTGAAGGAGGTTTTCTGATACGACACCCCCGTGAACTACTTGTTTCCGTTCCTACTGAATTACCCACAGGCAGATTATTCGGCAAGCATACATTCTCATCAGAGGATCCTTGTCTTTCCTGATCCTGTAACCAATGAGTCCAATCTAGCCCATGTTCCGCTACAGAAGTTTTCTTGCTTTTAATTAAGTTAGCTTGCTCTTTAGTTACCTTTATCAATTGTCTTTTATTCCACCATCCTTTACCTTGAAGGAATGCAGCACCTTTGCTAGCTTTACAAACCAGAACAGGATTTGAAAATATCGATTCACCTTTTCTAACTTTGAATGGCTTCTTAAATAAAACCCAATCACCCCCACCAATTTCAGAACATGCAGAAGGATTTCTTTTCCCAAACTTTTCTTTCATTTTCTCTTGTTTTGCTCTCACAACATCTGCAATATTCTTACAATCCGAGTCAAGATGTGTAAACTCACCATTGTCTAACCAAGACGGCAGCAAGGCGGAGTTGGCCTTTCTACCTCTAAGAAGTTCAAATTGGGTGATACCGGTAGTACAGTGTGGTGAAGTATTATAATTCCACACTTTTTCTTGTAAAAACTTCCCTACATCCCGGCCAGCGGCCAGTGCTGTCTGTATACCTTCCTTAAGTACTTTATTGCCCATTTCCACCAGCCTGTTAGAAGCTGGGGAGTACATGGCCACCTTCAAATGCTTAATGTCATGACTCCTCAAAAATGTACACATTTTATGTGAAACAAAGTGAGTCCCGTTATCAGTTACTAATGATCTAGGAGCACCTTCCAGTAAAAATATTTTGTTCAGAAAAGAAATGGTGTTATCTGTGGTGGGAGCGTCTACAAATCTGTAATACATCCACTTAGAATGATAATCTACAGCTAAAATCAAATATCTCAATGACTCAGTTAGTAAATTATACGGTCTAGAAAAATCCAATCCAACTTTTTCCCAAGGTTTCTCTGGGAACTCCGTGAGATGCAAAGGTAACTTTGAAAGTTTCCAGTGCTTGTCCGATAGCAAACACTCTTCACAGCCTTCCACCATACTTCTCACCTGAGCATCAAGAGCAGGCCACCAGTAATGTTGTTTAATCCTCATGCAGGTTTTAGTCACCCCTAAATGATGCCCTTCATGAGCAATCTTGATTAAAGTTCTTCTTAAACAACCTGGGGGTATGAACTTATCTCCCCTTAACACCAAACCATCCTTAACTGAAATTTCATCTGCTACTAAAGAAAAATTTCTTACCTCCCCAGATACATTTCTTGACTCCGGCCATTTAGTAGAAGAATATTCCACAACCTTGGACAGAATAGGATCCTTAGAACATGCATCTTTCCATTCTGACTCAGAGATAACTGAATTGCAATTCTCCACTGCATCTAGTACTGCCACACATTCAACTTCATCTTCCTCCACATCCTCCTTTTCCATCAACATTCTTGACAAACAGCTTGAAATTTTTTGCCCCCTTGAATATGTCTCATCTCAAAATTATATTCTTGTAACTTTGAAATTAATCGAGTTAACCTTGCAGACATAGTATTGTTTGACACCTTGCAAAAAATAAAGGTAAGTGGCTTGTGATCAGTAAAGATCACGAACTTGCGACCCCAGATATACATTTTAAACTTTTGGGCCGCCCAAACACAGGCCAGAGCCTCCCGCTCAATGGTGCTGTAATGTTTCTCAAAAGATTTGAGCGATCTAGAGGCGAACGCCACCGTTTGTTCCTTGCCATTCACCTTTTGACTAAGGACCGCCCCCAGACCATTCATACTGGCATCAACTGTGATAATAGATGGGCAATCATCACGAAAAGCATGTAAAGCTTGAGCTGAAATAAGCAAATCTTTTACATTTGCAAATACCCCGTCAAGCTCTTGAGACTATACAAATTTTTGACCTTTCTTGAGTAACACTCGCAGAGGCTCAACAATCTGTGCATAGTTATTGACAAATCTCGCATAATACTCTGCAAGACCCAGGAAGGAACGGAGAGAATCTTTATCAGAAGGTGGTTTTGCCTCTTTGAGAGCCCTGATAACTGAAAATTTTGGTTTGATGCCTTTGCAAGAAATTGTGTGCCCTAGGTAATCCAATTCCTTCACACCCAATTTACATTTGTCAGCCCTTACAGTCATACCATATTTACCAAGTGCCGCGAACACCTTTCTCAGCAGCTGCACATGATCATCAGAATTTTTTGAAAAAATTAGTATATCATCTAAATAAGTTTGGACACCCTTCATTCCTTTAAAAACTGTGTCCATCAATCGCTGAAAGACGCTAGCTGCGGATGCTAGACCAAAGGGAAGTCTCAGGAACTTATAAGCACCGAAAGGTTTAATGAATGTTGTCAGTTCCTGAGACTCCCTAGCAAGTGGAATCTGATGATACGCCGATTTTAGATCGATCAGTGAAAACCACTGAGCTCCCCCCAAATTTGCAAGAAGCTCATGGATCTTAGGGAGAGGGTGTGAGAAAGTGCCATCTTTCTTGCATGGTATGCCCCCACTTTTTGCTGAAATTGCTGATGTACTTTGACTGAGTGTGCCCTGGGCTCCTGCCAATCAGGTGCCCAGGGCCTGTGTTCCTCCCCTAAAACTGCATTGAAGCCTAAACCCAATTGGCATCTCTGGCCACATGTCAGCCCCTGGTAAATGGTACCCTAGGTACCCAGAGCACTGTAACCAGAGAAGGCCTCTAAGGGCTGCAGCACTTATTGTGCCACCCTTAGAGGCCCTGTACCCTGACACACACACACTGCCTTTGCAGGCTGAGTGTCTTGGTGCAGAACAAAACAGAGAGTCGACATGGCACACATCACTGTGTGCCATGCCCACAAACACACTGCCCTGGCATACCTCAGTCACCCCTCTAGCTGGGTGCACTATGCCAGTGGTGAGGGTACAGGTGCATGAGCCCTGTACCCCTACAGTACCCAGGTCCATTCCTGGGCACTGTACGTGCAGTGCTGCCATTAAGAGTATATGGTGCTGGGAGGTCGTCATCACGAACTCCACAGCACCATGATGGGTACACTGAAGACTGAGAAGTTTGGTATCAAACTTCTCAGCACATTAAACCCACACTGATGCCAGTGTGGGATTTAATGTAAGATGCACGACAGAGGGCAACTTAGAGTTGCCCCCTGAACCTAACACACAATCCATGTCCTGCCTGAGAGGCTGCCTAGGCTGCCACCCAGCAGACATGTTGCTGGACCCCTGGGTAGAGAGCCATCCGCTCTCCCGGGCCTGCAACAATGCACGTCCTGGGCGAGGTGCTAGGTCTCCTCCCCCAGGATGGGCAGAGGGAAGCTTCAAAGGCATGCCTCCTTTGTGAGCCTCCCCAGACCACTTGCTGTACTCAGCAACTGGTCCCCACCGGTTCTAGCCCCCACTCTGGCGGGAAGACCGGCAGGAAACCCCAAGTGAGGAAAGGGGGTGTGGCAGCCTCTGCCAACCCCACCCCTCATTTGGGGGAGGCGAGGTGAAGCACATCTCCGGGGTCTCGCCATCTTGAAGATGGGGAGCCCTGCGCAATCAGGACTTGGCTCCTGCCCCCCTCCCACTGGAGAGTGGCAGGATAGGGGGTGTACCCACTCCAGGGAAGGGACACATTGGTCCCTGCCCTTTACCTACCTGTAACGCCCCTAAATCTAGTATTTAGGGGCACCCTGAACCTTCCTTCCTCAGATCCCGAATCCGAAACAAGCAAGAAGAAAGAAGACCTGCCGTGCAGCTGCTCACAAGAGGAAGACACCAACTGACTTGGCCCCAGCCCAACAGGCCTGTCGACCCTCGAACCTGCTCCTGCTAAACCCCGGCGTCTCCAGTGGTCAGCAACCTCGAAAACCCCGGAGGACCTGACTGCCCTGTGACTCTAAAAGACTGGGACTCCCACGAGCAGTGGTACTGCTCAAAGCAAGTAACAAACCCCTGGTGCCAGCCAGGAACCGCGACTCCTGCACACTCTGCACCCGCCGAGCCCGGCCTGTGCCTGAGTGGACAAAGACCAAGAGGACGTCCCCCCAGCGACTGTGACCCAGAATCCAGCACCCAAGGACCCTCCTCGACGCTCCTGACAACGCCTGCAGCCTCAGAACCAGGGACCCCTCCAACTGCGACCAGCAGAGGGTAAGATTTCCCGACGCGGAAAGACACCCCTGCACCCGGCGCCCTGCGGCCCCCTGTGCCCAACTCCGGGGTGCCTACCTATCCTCCAACTACCCAACTTACCTCTCGAAGTGGTGGTCGCACCTGAAGAATCCCCGTCCCCGAGCTTGCAGCCTTTGTTCAACTTCCAGCTTCTCCATTGAAATACATTGAGCGCCCGACGGCTCAAAAGCACCCTGCACCAGCCGCCCGAGTGCCCCTGGGAGTGCAACACCTATCCTATTCTACTTCCCCACTTGCCCTGTGTAAGTGACCAGGAGCCCAGCTCCCTCAGCCGTGTGGCCTGCCTGCTAGCAGCCACCAACCAAGGGCCCCCTGCCCGCCATAGGCTATCATTGGGCCTAACTCACTCTGCACCCGGCCGCCCCTGTGCCGCTGAGGGTGTACCAACTGTACCTACCTGACCCTGGGAGACCCCTGAGTCTATGCCCAGAACCTTAACTCTGCCAGTCGAGTACTTACCTGAAAGCCGATAACCTACATTTTCTCCATAGGGTAACATTGACTGGTTTACACTGAAATTTCTTCTAAGTGTCGAGTTTTGAAACAAACAAATATTCCTTAAAAATCGCCTGTGTAACAAAAACGATTTCTTCCAACTGTTTACAGGAAATGCACCAGGGCTGAATCCAGGATCCAGCCCTGAGTAAGAAAATCATACGTAAAGTAATTGATATTGCATTTACTTAAAATTCTCCATTGAGCTCAATGTTATAATTGTGTTTGAATTGTGTTGCCTATTGCAACAACTGTAGCTATTGCATTTAAAAGTCTATTGTGTATTGAAAGTATATAACTAAAGTATCTCATTCTGAGAAAGTATTTTTATACCTACTTGTGGTTCTAAAATAAAACAACAATATATTTTTATATACAAAACAATTGGCCTCGAGTTTAGTTCTTGAGTGTGTGAGACCATTTGCTGACTGAGTGTGTACAACAAATGCTTTACACTGTCCTCTGATACTGCATTACTGCTCGACCAAGCTACCACTTTAGAGAGTAAGGTTATATCTAACTTTAGCCTCTGCCAAACCTCTGGGGACTGTGGACTCTGTGCACACTGAACCTTACTTTGGTTCAGTATATACAGAGTCACTTTCTTACATTGGTGGATCAGCGGTGGGATACAAACTTGCATTTGTTGGACTACTTGGTTACCATCTGATCACACGACAGAACTCTTAAATTGCCTTTAGAATTCTGATTTTTTTCAAATTGGCATTTTTTTACCAAACTACTAAAAGTCTTGTTAGGGCCTTGCTTAAGTCCCTTTAGAATTTTAGAAAATAACAAGTCACTATAGTCAAGGGTAGAGGGGTTAGAACGTTTTGTTAGAATGTCTCAAGAAAAGAACCCAGCTATTAGTGAAGATAATAATGACATACAGGACATGGTTGAGGAGCTCGACCTCACCCCTTATCTTCATTTGTCTTTCAAAGAGATAAGGTCCTTATGTAAAATTAAACATATACCAATGGGCCAGCATCCAACCAAACAAGGGCTCCAGGAGCTCCTGGCTGAGTATGCCAAGGCCCACCCATCTGAGAATGGTGATGACCAATCAGAGTGGGAAAGGGATAAGGATGACAGGGTTGGTAACCCACCTCCAATCATCCCTAGGGAGGAAAGGGACCCCATGCCCTTAACCCCAAGAATCAACCTCTGGGGACCTAGAAACCACACAGGTGGGTCAGGTCCCAGGGGGGACACTGAGGATAGCCTCAGTGAGGAGGACAGCCTTTTAGCAAGGCTGGCCAAAAGACTGGACCTAGAGACCAGACTCCTGGCTCTACAGAAGGAAAGACAGGAGATGGGATTAGCACCCATCAATGGTGGCAGCAATACTAAAACTAAGGATAGGGAGGAAACTTCTGATCCTAAAATCCCCAAAGGGATTGTCCCTAAATTTGAGGAAGGTGATGACATCACCAAATGGTTCACAGCCTTTGAGAGGGCTTGTGAAATGAGAAAAGTAAAGAAACCTCTCTGGGGGGCACTCCTGTGGGAACGGTTCTCTGGTAACTGCAGAGACAGGCTTCTGACCCTCTCTGGGCCAGATGCAGGGTCCTATGACCTCATGAAGAAGACTCTGATTGAGGGATTTGGGCTCACCACTGAGGAGTATAGAATTAGATTCAGGGGGGCTCACAAAACCCAGACCCAGTCCTGAATTGACTTCGTAGACTACTCAGTAAAGACACTGGATGGTTGGTTAGCTGGACATAATGTGCATGATTTTACTGGACTTTACAATTTGTTTATGAAGGAACATATACTAAGTAATTGCACAAATGAAAAGTTGCATCAGCATTTGGTAGACCTAGGTCTAATTTCTCCCCAAGAATTGGGAAAGAAGGCAGACCACTGGGTCAAGACTAGGGTGACAAGGACAACCACTGGGGGGACCAGAAGAAGGTGGTTACAATACCTCCCCAGGGGAAAGGTGGTGAGAATCCCCAAGATAAAAAGTCTGAGTCTTCTAAAGGGCCCCGAAAACCTGTACAGGGGGGTGGGTCCCAAACTTCTCCCTATGTGCCTCAGCCTTATAGGGGGAAGAACTTTGATCCCACAAAGGCCTGGTGTAACAACTGTAAGAAGTTGGGACACTTAACTGTAGATAAATCTTGCCCCCACAACCAGGCCCCTAAGGCAACCAGTACAGCTACACCTGGAGTGGCAAGTCTACAGATGGGATCAACAGTGTGCCCAGAGCAAATCAGGATGCACACTGAAGCAGTTCTAGTTTCAGAAGGGGAAGTTGAGTTTGCCACTGTAGCTGTGTGGCCACCCAACTTAAAGAAGTATTTACAATACCCCTGGGTTAATGGAACCAGGATAGAAGCTCTGAGGGATACAGGTGCCAGTGTCACTATGGTGAGAGACACACTGGTTTCCCCTGAGCAATACTTGATTGGGAAAACCTACCCAGTCACCAATGCTGACAGTGTTACCACTAATCATCCCATGGCTATGGTGACATTAGGCTGGGGGGGGTGGGGTTTACTGGCCTGAAACAGGTAGTGGTCTCTCAAAAGTTACCAGCTGCATGTCTGCTAGGAAATGACCTGGAAACCTTAGCCTGGGCTGAGGTTGAGCTAAAGACCCATGCAGCCATGCTGAGTATCCCTGAATTGGTGTGTGTGCAAACTAGAGCACAGAGCAAGAGGAAGGGTGAAAAAGTAGGTTTGGAGCCTGAAAGTATGGCCCAACCAACCAAGAGAAAAGGTAAGAAGACTGGGGGACCAGCTTCTGTACAGCAAACCATGCAGGACCCCTCTCCTCAGGGAGAGGACTTGGACACCCCAGAGGGAACTGAGCCCATGGAGCTTGACCCTTACCAGGTTGAACTCTTAGGCCCAGGGGGACCCTCTAGGGAAGAGCTGTGCCAGGGGCAGCAAGACTGTCCCACCCTTGAAAGCCTGAGGCAGCAAGCTGTTTCAGAAGCAAAGGGAGATGTCAGTGGTACCCACAGAGTCTATTGGGAAGAGGGATTACTGTACACTGAGGCAAGAGACCCCAATCCTGGAGCCACCAGGAGAGTGGTAGTGCCACAGAAGTACAGGGAGTTCCTCCTAACTTTAGCTCATGACATCCCCTAGCTGGACATCTGGGCCAAACCAAGACTTGGGAAAGGCTAGTCAGCCACTTTTACTGGCCCCAGATGCACCAAAAGGTGAAGGAGTTTGTCAGCTCCTGTGTTACCTGTCAGGCCAGTGGCAAGACAGGTGGCCACCCAAAGGCCCCCCTGATACCACTGCCTGTGGTGGGGGTGCCCTTTGAGAGGGTATGTGTGGACATAGTGGGTCCACTTGAACCTCCCACAGCCTCAGGGAACAAATTCATACTAGTGGTAGTGGATCATGCCACTAGGTACCCTGAAGCAATCCCACTTAGGACTACTACAGCTCCTGCAGTAGCTAAGGCCCTCATTGGTGTCTTCACCAGGGTAGGGTTTCCTAAGGAGGTGGTTTCAGACAGAGGTTCTAACTTTATGTCTGCTTACCTGAAACACATGTGGAAGGAATGTGGGGTGCAGTGCAAGTTTACTACAACCTATCATCCACAAACCAATGGCCTTGTTGAGAGATTCAACAAGACATTAAAAGGCACGATCATGGGACTCCCTGAAAAACTCAAAAGGAGATGGGATGTCCTGTTGCCATGCCTGCTTTTCGGTTACAGAGAAGTGCCACAGAAGGGAGTAGGGTTTTCCCCCTTTGAACTTCTGTTTGGTCATCCTGTGAGGGGACCACTCTGTCTTGTGAAAGAGGGTTGGGAGAGGCCTCTCCAAGAACCCAAGCAAGACATTGTGGACTATGTGCTTGGCCTAAGGTCCAGAATGGCTGAGTACATGGAAAAGGCATCCAAGAATCTTGAGGCCAGCCAGGAGCTTCAGAAGCACTGGTATGACCAAAAAGCTGCACTGGTTGAATTTCAACCTGGGCAACAGGTGTGGGTTTTGGAGCCAGTGGCACCAAGGGCACTCCAAGATAGATGGAGTGGCCCTTACCCTATCCTAGAGAAAAGAGTGAGGTCACTTACTTAGTTGACCTGGGCACTAGCAGGACACCCAAAAGGGTTATCCATGTGAACCGCCTTAAGCTCTACAATGACAGGGCTGACATCACCATGCTGATGGTGACTGATGAGGAACAGGAAGCAGAGAGTGAACCTCTCCCTGGTCTCCTCTCCGACAGCCCAAAAGATGGGTCAGTAGATGGAGTTGTCTTTTCAGACACCCTCTCTGCCCAACAGCAGGCTGACTGCAAGCAAGTCTTGCAGCAGTATGCTAGCCTCTTTTCCCTGACCCCTGGTCTGACAAACTGGTGTACCCATGATGTGGACACTGGTGACAGTGCACCTGTCAAGAACAAGATCTATCAACAGTCAGACCAAGTCAAGGAACGCATCAAAGCTGAAGTCAGCAAGATGCTGGAGTTAGGGGTTATTGAACCCTCTGAGAGCCCCTGGGCCAGCCCAGTGGTTCTAGTCCCCAAACCTCATCCACAGGGTGGAAAGAGAGAAATGAGGTTCTGTGTGGACTATAGAGGGCTCAACTCTGTCACCAAGACAGATGCTCACCCCATTCCAAGAGCAGATGAGTTGATAGACAAACTAGGGGCAGCCGATTTTCTCAGTACTTTTGACTTAACTGCAGGGTACTGGCAGATAGGCATGGCCCCAGGAGCAAAAGAAAAGACAGCATTCTCCACACCTGATGGGCACTATCAGTTCACTGTGATGCCTTTTGGGTTAAAGAATGCCCCTGCCACCTTCCAGAGGTTAGTGAACCAAGTCCTGGCTGGGTTGGAGTACTTTAGTGCAGCTTATCTTGATGATATTGCTGTCTTTAGCTCCACCTGGCAGGATCACCTGATCCACCTTGGGAAGGTTTTAAAGGCCCTGCAGACTGCAGGCCTAACTATCAAGGCATCCAAATGCCAGATAGGGCAGGGCACTGTGGTGTACTTGGGCCCCCTTGTTGGTGGAGGCCAGGTACAACCCTTACAACCCAAGATCCAGGCCATCCTGGACTGGGAAGCTCCCACAACCCAGACTCAAGTCAGGGCATTCCTTGGCTTGACTGGGTACTACAGGAGGTTTGTGAAGGGGGGGTATGGGTCCATTGTGACTCCCCTCACAGAACTTACCTCCAAGAAGATGCCCAAGAAGGTTAACTGGACAGTTAGTTGCCAAAAGGCTTTTGACACCCTGAAAGAAGCAATGTGCTCAGCACCAATTCTAAAAGCTCCAGATTATGCCAAGCAGTTCATAGTGCAGACTGATGCCTCTGAGCTAGGGATAGGAGCGGTCCTATCCCAGACCAATGATGAAGGCCAAGACCAACCTGTTGCTTTTATAAGCAGGAGGCTTCTCCCCAGAGAGCAGCGTTGGAGTGCCATTGAGAGGGAGGCCTTTGCTGTGGTTTGGTCCCTGAAGAAAGTGAGGCCATACTTGTTTGGTACTCACTTCCTGGTTCAAACTGACCACAGACCTCTCAGGTGGCTAATGCAAATGAAAGGGGAAAATCCAAAACTACTAAGGTAGTCCATCTCCCTACAGGGAATGGACTTTGAAGTGGAACACAGACCTGGGACTGCCCATGCCAATGCAGATGGACTTTCCAGGTTCTTCCACTTAGACAATGAAGACTCCATAGGGCAAGGTTAGTCTCATCACCTTTCGTTTGGGGGGGGGGGGGTTGTGTGAGAAAGTGCCATCTTTCTTGCATGGTATGCCCCCACCTTTTGCTGAATTGCTGATGTACTTCAACTGAGTGTGCCCTGGGCTCCTGCCAATCAGGTGCCCAGGGCCTGTGTTCCTTCCCTAAAACTGCATTGAAGCCTAAACCCAATTGGCATCTCTGGCCACATGTCAGTCCCTGGTAAATGGTACCCTAGGTACCCAGGGCACTGTGACCAGAGAAGGCCTCTAAGGGCTGCAGCACTTATTGTGCCACCCTTAGAGGCCCTGTACCCTGACACACACACACTGCCTTTGTAGACTGAGTGTCTTGGTGCAGAACAAAACAGAGAATCGACATGGCACACATCACTGTGTGCCATGCCCACAAACACACTGCCCTGGCATACCTCAGTCACCCCTCTAGCTGGGTGCACTATGCCAGTGGTGAGGGTACAGGTGCATGAGCCCTGTACCCCTACAGTACCCAGGTCCATTCCTGGGCACTGTAAGTGCAGTGCTGCCATTAAGAGTATATGGTGCTGGGAGGTCGTCATCACGAACTCCACAGCACCATGATGGCTACACTGAAGACTGAGAAGTTTGGTATCAAACTTCTCAGCACATTAAACCCACACTGATGCCAGTGTGGGATTTAATGTAAGATGCATGACAGAGGGCAACTTAGAGTTGCCCCCTGAACCTAACCCACAATCCACGTCCTGCCTGAGAGGCTGCCTAGGCTGCCACCCAGCAGACATGTTGCTGGACCCCTGGGTAGAGAGCCATCCGCTCTCCCGGGCCTGCAACAATGCACGTCCTGGGCGAGGTGCTAGGTCTCCTCCCCCAGGATGGGCAGAGGGAAGCTTCAAAGGCATGCCGCCTTTGTGAGCCTCCCCAGACCACTTGCTGTACTCAGCAACTGGTCCCCACCGGTTCTAGCCCCCTCTCTGGCGGGAAGACCGGCGGGAAACCCCAAGTGAGGAAAGGGGGTGTGCCAGCCTCTGCCAACCCCACCCCTCAGGTGTGGGAGGCAAGGTGAAGCACATCTCCGGGCTCTCGCCATCTTGAAGATGGGGAGCCCTGCCCAATCAGGACTAGGCTCCTGCCCCCTCCCACTGGAGAGTGGCAGGATAGGGGGTGTACCCACCCCAGGGAAGGGACACATTGGTCCCTGCCCTTTACCTACCTGTAACGCCCCTAAATCTAGTATTTAGGGGCACCCTGAACCTTCCTTCCTCAGATCCCGAATCCGAAACAAGCAAGAAGAACAAGAAGAAAGAAGACCTGCCGTGCAGCTGCTCACAAGAGGAAGACACCAACTGACTTGGCCCCAGCCCTACAGGCCTGTCGACCCTCGAACCTGCTCCTGCTAAACCCCGGCGTCTCCAGTGGTCAGCAACCTCGAAAACCCCGGAGGACCTGACTGCCTTGTGACTCTAAAAGACTGGGACTCCCATGAGCAGTGGTACTGCTCAAAGCAAGTAACAAACCCCTGGTGCCAGCCAGGAACCGCGACTCCTGCACACTCTGCACCCGCCGAGCCCGGCCTGTGCCTGAGTGGACAAAGACCACGAGGACGTCCCCCCGGCGACTGTGACCCAGAATCCAGCACCCAAGGACCCTCCTCGACGCTCCTGACAACGCCTGCAGCCTCAGAACCAGGGACCCCTCCAACCGCGACCAGCAGAGGGTAAGATTTCCCGACGCGGAAAGACACCCCTGCACCTGGCGCCCTGCGGCCCCCTGTGCCCAGCTCCGGGGTGCCTACCTATCCTCCAACTACCCAACTTACCTCTCGAAGTGGTGGTCGCACCTGAAGAATCCCCGTCCCCGAGCTTGCAGCCTTTGTTCAACTTCCAGCTTCTCCATTGAAATACATTGAACGCCCGACGGCTCAAAAGCACCCTGCACCCAGCCGCCCGAGTGCCCCTGGGAGTGCAACACCTATCCTATTCTACTTCCCCACTTGCCCTGTGTAAGTGACCAGGAGCCCAGCTCCCACAGCCGTGTGGCCTGCCTGCTAGCAGCCACCAACCAAGGGCCCCCTGCCCGCCATAGGCTATCATTGGGCCTAACTCACTCTGCACCCGGCCGCCCCTGTGCCGCTGAGGGTGTACCAACTGTACCTACCTGACCCTGGGAGACCCCTGAGTCTATGCCCAGAACCTTAACTCTGCCAGTCGAGTACTTACCTGAAAGCCGATAACCTACATTTTCTCCATAGGGTAACATTGACTGGTTTACACTGAAATTTCTTCTAAGTGTCGAGTTTTGAAACTTTAAAATAATCGCTAAAAATCATCCGATCAACGAAAACGAAATTACTCACCTGTTATCAGGAGAGATCCCAGTGCTGGATCTTGGTGCCCAGCACTGACCCTGAAAAGCAATTACAACTGTACTTACCGATAACTTGATCCATAGGATAACATTGCCTGGTTTTCTCTAGAAATTCTTCTAAGTGTCGATTTTTGAAACAAACAAATATTCCTTAAAAATCGCCTGTGTAACAAAAACAATTTCTTCCAACTGTTTACAGGAAATGCACCAGGGCTGAATCCAGGATCCAGCCCTGAGTAAGAAAATCATACGTAAAGTAATTGATATTGCATTTACTTAAAATTCTCCATTGAGCTCAATGTTATAATTGTGTTTGAATTGTGTTGCCTATTGCAACAACTGTAAGCTATTGCATTTAAAAGTCTATTGTGTATTGAAAGTATATAACTAAAGTATCTCATTCTGAGAAAGTATTTTTATACCTACTTGTGGTTCTAAAATAAAACAACAATATATTTTTATATACAAAACAATTGGCCTAGAGTTCAGTTCTTGAGTGTGTGAGACCATTTGCTGACTGAGTGTGTACAACAAATGCTTTACACTGTCCTCTGATACTGCCTTACTGCTCGACCAAGCTACCACTTTAGAGAGTAAGGTTATATCTAACTTTAGCCTCTGCCAAACCTCTGGGGACTGTGGACTCTGTGCACACTGAACCTTACTTTGGTTCAGTATATACAGAGCCACTTTCTTACAGAGGGTGGCAGTCAATTACGATGTTTTTATTCAGGCCCCTCAAGTCCGCACAGAGTCTAATTTCACCTGTCTTTTTGCGGGCAACCACAATGGGGGCAACCCACTGTGACGACTCGGTGGGCTGAATAATGCCTTGTAAACATAGTCCCTCTAACATGGATTTTAATTCTTCTCTAGCACTCAAAGGGACCGGTCTGACTTTATGCGCCACTGGTTGCGCATCAGGTAACAACCTTATTTTGTGTTCAAACTCTTTCACACAACCAATTTGATCCTTGAACACAGATTTAAATTCAGACATCAAACTTTTCAAATCAATAACGGATTCATCCACACTGCCCACAAAGGATTCATTAACCTTCACATCCCCTGGGACTAAATATAGGCCTAAACGTGCCAGGTCCTTCCAACCCACGATGTTTTTACCCTTAATGGCCACGTATACTTTAATAGTAATTTTCCGTCCTAAAATTTCAACATCAGATATTAAAAATCCCAACATATCGATATCCTTTTCACCAAGGCCTTTGGATTCACGTCTGAACTTGAAAGTGTAACTTTTTCACCCCAGTTCTCCAGAAAATATGAATCACGCAGAATTGTTATTGGAGATCCTGAATCGGCCATGACTTTTGTCTCTTTACCATCAATCGAAGCCATACACAAGGGGCCTTTAATCTTTAAAGGGTCATCCGTATAATCCACTGTTAAAAGTAAATTATCGAAGGATTCAGCACAACCATCTGTTTCGATGTCGATACTTCGAACTTGAACCATTTTCTTTTGACCTCTGCAAAGTTTTTGAAAGTGACCAGTCTTTTTACATATAGAACATTGTCTACCTAAAGCAGGGCAACCTGTAAAATTACCAATGTGGAATTTTGACCCACACCTGTAACAGAAAGACTGATTTTCCTTTGTATAAATTTAGCCGAGCTGTCTTTTGAGCCCACAGCCAATAAACCTTCCTCGTGAGCTTCTTCCGACTCAGAAACTAGATTAACTTTGGTTGTCGAACTGGACTGCATAACTTTAGTAGAGATGGCAGAGCGTTCAATACTTAAAGCCATATCTATCACCTCCGAAAGAGAGGGATTTTTACAACTAAGAATCCTTTCCTTTATCTTTTGTGATGCACAATTGAAGACGAACTGGTCTCTGATGATGTCATCTGATAAAGGCCCAAACCCACAGGTGGTAGCTAGAACTCTCAAAGCTGATATATACTCTTCCACTTTTTCTTCCTCCCCCTGTTTTCTTTTGTAAAACTTATGTCTCTCTAACATTATATTAGGAAGCTCCGAAAACTGTTTTTTAAGACTTTCTATAGCCTCCAAATAAATGTTCCAGTGTCTGTCACCTGATTGACCAGTCGGAGGTGGAATAGGAGGTAAACTTTGAAAAATGCGTTGAGCCGCCAAACCCAAACTACCAAAAAGAAGAGCGAACTTGCGAGCAGGTGAGTACTCTGTAGCATCTATAGCCACTAGATGGTTTTCAAATAAACAGAACCACTCTTGCCAGGGTAACCTGGTTTGCCAGGTTTCGCTAAAAATGGTGGTGGTTGAGTGAGTTGAGCAATTTGCTGTGATTTTGCCATAACTGTGAATATTTAAAACGAGTTTGCAGTCACAAACAATTATTTACACATCACTTTTAAAAATGTTGCCCAATGTTGAAACTTTAGGTTACTTAAATATCTTTTGAATATTGAAAATTAAGGTGTGCGCATCACCGTGATGCACAATGAGTAGTTTGGTAAATAAAACAATCCAAATTGAGGTGTGCGCGTCACCGTGACATGTGATCAGCTGATCACCTACTGTCTTGGGTCGCGCTGAATTGCCCAAAGCAAGATGGCTCCTGTACGTCTCGACGTTACGTGATTACGTAAGACCTCTGAGTCTCCGTACCAATGCGCAGTAAGCCTGCGCGTCCGATTCTCGTAAACCTTGAGCTGCGCAATGAGATGCGCGCGACGAAAGTTTCAAAGTTCGTTAAGGCGCGAGAGACTTGCGCGCGAGGGGGACCGCCCTTGCGAAATCCAATAATATAAAAAAATCTGTCCTACCAGTTTTTTTTTTAAGTCCACGTCGACGATGCTAAGAAGACCTCTGACGAGGAAGAAAAAATCTCCTTTTAAATCGAGGACAGCAGCTGGTGAGAACGATGCGTGGGATTCTTCGGATTTTCAGATTCCGATGGTGTGGTTGAAGGTGCTCCCGGTCGTCGCCAATATGTGGTAGATAGGTAAGTAACACGAGAAGTCGTTGTCTCATGTAAGTAGATTAGGTTTATTAATTCAACTTCTTCAACCACGGCAAGGAGCGGCGTCCCCCGGAGGCTCGGTCAGCAACTGACAACAGCTGATCGAACACCCGAGAACGACCGTTCCCCACGCGAGACAGAACATTAACACATTCGAAATACATGACATCAAAGTTACATAAATACTAAGCCACTACAGAAACCCAGATGTAAATAATGAGTACAACTACTGACAATGCATACTGCCAAGTACCCAGCTACTGCCACGGAACTTGGTCCTGTTGATATATTTTAGCAACAACACAACTCTGGTACTGAGTGACATAAAATCTCAGCTTTACAACTCCACCTATGTATGCTGGAAATAAACACTGTATTAGAAAGGTGGAGAGGGTCCACAACACATATTGTGTATTTGCCTTCTATGGTTTTACCTTACCTTCTTACCTTCTTGCCTTCTGTTTATTTTTGTAACGTTTTACTCTGTATTATTTTCCTCATGTAACACAACTGGTTCTATTGTACAGCGCTCTGACACCTTCGGGTAAAGTTTGCGCTATATAAAATGCATTAAATAAATAAATAAAACATATTTCGAGGGAGGGGCACTCTTTGGGCTTACCACCAGAATCGCTGCCACCCCAGTTATGATCAAGTGGACTAGTTGGAAACAGAGAACCAAGAGACATGGCTTTTACATCTGTCTTACCATTTGACCAAAGTGTATGTTCCTGAACAATCACTTTTTGAGCTTGTTCTTCTGCTCCCTTTTTGGCAAAATTGGTAGTTTGGAATTAATGCAAAAGCTGTTAGTAAATGTGTTGTTTAAAAATTAACTGGATATTAACTGGAGGAGAGGAGAAGTGCACATTCTCATTGTACATATTCACCAAAATGCAGCATGGTAATAAATGTATATATAGGCTTTGCAGAGGTAGCAGTGGGCTGTAGTTTGGGATTTACTATTTAACAAACCATTTGTCCCTGGGCGAATCTTACTGTCCCTGTGCTCTGTCACTTTATCTGACAATATGTTAGCACTTTCAAACAGGCACAATGTACGAAATATGCACCCAGAGCATAGTCCCAGGATAGGTCTCCAGCATGGTAGTTAATTACACATTCAGGGCTGTTTTTCTGCAGGTGGCTGGATTTGCATCTCAGTAGCTAAACACACACCTGAATCTGCCTTGTGCAGGATCCCTTGTACTGCTGCTTTCCCTTCTTCCTCACTGAAAGGTACCCCCTTAACAGCTCATAAAGAACTGAAAGAGTGATATGCGCTTGTCCTTTGAGAAGATGAAAAATGGCGGGGAACCAAAATACGAGACAAAGGGCATCCTGCAGTGTCTGTGTGAGGGAATGGGGTGTATTATATGGTGTGGTTGTGCAACCTCCCTTTGTAATACACTTACCAACCCCTTTAGGACCATTAGGATTTGTTTGTCAAACCTTACACTCCACCCTGGAAAGCTGTGGCTCTGAGCAGCAAGGCTTACACAAAGGAACAAATGTAAATCAGAAGAATAAGAACCGCCCTGCTGCACCTTGGAACCGGCAAAGAGAGGCAGCACCAGTGTGTATTGCACCTGCTGAACCTGGTGGCTAGTTGGGGTAAGGCTGTGCAAGGTGGAGCTGGCAGCGCATCTAACTCCCGAGCGGATGAAGACCTGCAAGCATTGTCGGCTGGGGGAAGGTGGCTGCGAATGGAGTAGGCATGGGAGCGCAGGAGACTGCCTGCTTCTGCCTTCTGGTGGCTTACATCAATAGACGCCAAAGTAGACACCCTCACCACAAGGATTGATAAAGTAACGCACTTGATAAGCATGAAAAACGCATAGTCGCTTCGGAAAACTGCATTTCACAACTGGAACATGATACTATTGGACTCACTGAAAAACGTTTGGACGTGGGGAAGGTGCGCAGCATCATCAAAGTGAAGAATGGAGACTTAGAGGCCAGGTCACGCCGCAACAGCCTGCGCATAGTGGGCCTCCTTGAGTCATCTTCCACGGGCAATATGTCGGACTTCATTGAGACTCTACTCAAAACACCCCTGTGATCTGACCACTTTTCCGTTTTTTTGCGATTGAAAGGGCACACCAGTCCCTAGGCCCCAGGCCCCTGCCAGGGGGCGCCTCCATGCCCCAAAATTGCTCTACTGTTCAATTATCGAGACCGGAACGCTGCCCTGAAACTTGCCAGAGAAAAGCTGGACCTCACATATGAGGGCTCAAAGATCTCAATCTTCCCAGACTTTATCCACGCGGTACAAGAGGCACACCATGAGTACGTACCCATAAAATGTAACCTGCATGTGGCTGGAAAACAATACGCCATGCTGTACCCTGCGTGTCTGAAAATCAAGCACAGGAGGAAATCCCACCTTTTCACCACCCCACAGAATGCTGAGCCAGTTTTCAAGAAACGACTAAAAGGTCAGCTTGTGATGGTGTGTAAAGTTGTATGCGGGCCAGGAGTGTACGACACGGAGTGAGATATCCACACTCGCATAGACTTCGACGCAGCATTGGACTGTAATGGGCTGATGGGCTCCGTCTGCCAGACAAGGGTATCCTGGAGCAATTGCTTTGGATGACTGGCCATGCTTTTCCATTCCCATATATTGACCGCCAAGCACTCCCACTGTGATGGTGTTGACAGGCCGGCACTCTTGACTCCCCCCAGGGCTGGACCCGTATTTGATTGTGGACACTACCATTATGTTGTTTTTGGTTTTTGTTGCAGACGGATGTTTGTTTTATGCTGGGTGCATTCACTGGCAGGTTGGGGTTGCTGCTGTGGGAGGGGGGTTAAGGGTAACATACAGCTGGCACAAAACTTGAAAATGAGCAGTTGCACTCACAGGGCATATGGAACTAACAACTGCAGTGTGCTGCTCACCGAGGTGAGCACACACGAGGCACAGGGTTCCACTGCGACTCTAAGGCGCTTAATATTCTGTAATATCGTTGTGCAGGTTAACTGAATCCCTTCCTCTCCGACTGTTGACCTGGAATGTGAGAGGACTTAATAACCGCCCGTAAAGGGCAGGTTCTAGCATACCTAGATCGCCACAAAATAGACATTGTGCTCCTGCAGGAGACCCACCTTGCGTCGCATTCCCAGACCCGCTTTGCTTCCCAATGGAGCCCCTACTGAGCCTTCTCTGATTACTCTTTGCTCCTCATATGCCCGGGGGATAGCCATCCTTATCAAAAGAGGTGTCACTTATCGCTTGCTGCATGAAGATAATGTCCTGCAGTGCTGATATAACATACTACTGGTGATACTTGAGAGTAAACACATCACACTGATCAACTCCTATGCCCCCAACACTGACTTGGTCAGAAGTCTATGGACAAAATGCCAAGTTCTCTCACCCTGCACCAAAATCTGGGGAGGAGACTTCAATCTAGTCATCGACAGACATCTTGATTGCTCTAACGCTAACACCTGCACTCGCCAAGCAGCTGCGACTGCCCTTGCCAACATCATCACCTTGCAGAATGTGAGGGACCTTTTCCGGACCCGCTTCCTTGCCTGCACAGACGGCACATATGTTTCTACAGCCCACGGGTCTTGGGTACACCTAAACTATTGACTGGGTATGCTGGACATAAGCGGGTGTGCAACGGACGTTGGCCACCCAGGCCTCGAAAAATCCACTCGCCCACTCGCAATTGCGAGTGAAATTTTAGCAGGTCGAGTTATTTTTAGCACTTACTCGACCCTGCTGGCGAGTAAACTTAAGCTGGAAGAAGCAGGTGTTCTGTTCCTTCAGCAAGTGAATGAGCAATTAAGAGTCCTTTAAATCTTGTTTTATCTTGACACATTTGCAGACTGCTCAAGGACAGAGGTCAAATGTCAGTTGTCTTTTTACTAATTGTTGCTCATGTGTTCCTGGAAAATGGTGTTTACTTTTCTTTCTCTTATTACAGTTAATGCTTTTTGTCAAGTGAGCTACCTGACAATAATTGTGAAACAAAAAGCAGTAAAATGTCAGTTTTCTTTCTCTAAAACAACATTTGAAGAGCTTGTAAATGAATAGTACAAGTAGATCAGGAATTATGAAATAACTTTTTTTTGTAATTCAGAAGTGTGATGCAAACAAAGATTTAAATTGGAGGAAAACAAATCAGAACACTTTACTTGATGATGTGCAACTGACAATTATTTGCAGAAACTTTATTTCCAAACATTGTACTCTATATAGTTGTAAAACCACAAGTCTGTGACAAATTCTGTGGTCGTTTCAATGTAAAATCTGCTGATTGCAAATAACAGTGGGCTGCTACTTTATGCTTTAGCTATGTATTTATTAAAAGTGATAGTTTTTAAACATGATGTGAGAGACCTTCCTGGCCAAGCCCTGATGACAATGCATTCAATGAACTAAGAGGCAAGTCTGCAGTCAAGTGTATCTTATATGTGGCTAGATTTGCATTCTATATGGAGCTAATGTTTAGTCTATTAAATCAAACAAAAGAGTTTTCTGTACAGCCCACGTGCTGAACTTGCGTATTTGAAGGTGCTCTCGTATGTGATAAAGAAGAAAACGGCGTCTCAGTGAATTAAAATACTTGCCGAGGATCACATAATTTGAAACCAGTTTATGGGTCAAGAGCATTATAATTAGGTCGGGTAAATTATTTAAGTCACTAGACCTGAAGGTCTAGTAACATTTTGGGGATTTTTCAAGGCCTGCCACCTTCCGCGCACTCAGCCTGACCACTCAGCCGTTAAGCGGACTATAAGTACACCTGCTCCCAAGCATCATGCCTTCACATGGCGCCTATCCCCGCAAGCTTTACTTGACATGGCATTTGCAGACGAGGTGGGAACCAAAATATTGAGGTACTTTCAGACCAATAAGGGGTCGGTACAGACTGCAGGAGTGGTATGGAAGGCATTCAAAGCGTATATAAGGGGTATTAGCACAGCAAAACAACATGGGGCACGGAGAGCACTTCGAACCAGTCTTGAACAGATTGAAGGGGCATTGAAAGCCTTAGAGTCTGACTATTTGGCCGCACTGTTTGCAGTAGTCTTAGAAGAAATTAGGTGTAAACAGATGGAATTTTCAGATTCAGCGGAGCTGCAGGCCAACCATTCATATAAGTATGTGCGGGATCGGTCCTATGGGAAGGCAGAGAGGCTAGGCAGAACCCTCGCTATACTCTCGAGACCAGAGAGACATATCCAAGCCATCACACACCTAAAAAAAGGGGATGGCATTACAATATATGAGGCGACTCACATCTTGCTGGAGCTAGTTAACTATTATATCACTGTACATCACTTTCCGTGTGAAACATTGTTGCAGGGAGGCTGTCTGGGGCCGGACTTCATCACCCAGGGGTCAGTGCTATGTGGAGGAGGGGGGAACTGCTCATTGCTGTGCTGAAAAGCGCAGAAGGTTCCCCGCGTTGTGGGACGAACCCAGGCTTGTGACCTGCAAGAGCCAAGAGTGGGCCCACCTTAGCCCGACAGAGGCCGGAGCAGGACCCCTTTCTTGGCTCCGGAATTCAGGATTTGCTTCATCGCCTGACGGAGGATCCACGGTGGAGGCTCTGTTTATCATCTCTTCCAGTATTTCAAGGTACCTGTTTGGGCAGAAATGGGGAAGAGGAATGGTTAATCCACTACTTAATACGGATTCACAAACCTCGCCAAGTACAACCATGCACAGCTTCCTAGAAAGGGCTGTGGACTTAGTCTCCAATGAGATCAGACTTGCAGATAGACGTCTTTCTTTAACAAAGGAAGGCCTTGCTACTCATTTACCTTTGACCCCCCTCATGTAGTGTTAATACTTTGGAGACTGATGATACTAGCGCTCACGCTTATTCAGTAACCCCTGTAGACTCTACAAGGGCAATCATGAGGTGTCTTGATATTCGCGCTCCAATTTGCAGTACAACAGAAGTGCCTGATTCTAAACACAGCCTGACTATTCCTGCCAGGTCATCAGACCCAGGTCCACTGGTAAAGCAGAGGAGAAAGCCATTAAACAGAAATTATCTATTCCCAAAAAAGCTGTGGATTCAGGTGTACAAGGAGACTTATTATCACCAGTCTCTTCTGCGAGCAACTCCTGGGACTCCATAATTCGGTGTATCAGCGACTTGTTAGATGCTAAACTCCGACCCATCTCTGATCGGCTTACGTCTATAGAGGTTAGCTTGGATAAAATAGCGACACAAGAAGCACGTTGTGTCACAAATACAAGGAATGTTCATTCACAATGCACTGATGTTTTTACCTTACCCCATGACCCTACAACTCTGACTGCTCCTTCGCTCCCTTCTTTGCAGCCTGTTATACAATCTGTTACATGTATTATGCCTAAGGAGGACTGCCATTGGGGTGGTATCCTTCATCCGACTAGAATTGAAGGGTCAGCTTCAAATTCATTACTTTATAATGAGGCGCCTGTAGCGGCACCAACGCATTCCAGAAATCAGCTAAGTGGGGTGTCGACCAACTTAGCTTCCCTTCCAGTGATTGATTTGCCCCAGCCTCCTGCCTTTACATTATCATATTGTCCAATGTGCTTTGTCTGGCACCAGGTGTTGGTGAATCAACAGGGGCCCTTAAAAATATCATTCTTCATTGGCATTATAATTCAGTAAGCTGCTAGTGGGATCTCAGTCACAAGATTTTATTTGTGCGGCATGTGGGTGGCATTGGGCCCCTGGAGAGGAGCTATGCGGGGCATACAGTCATTATTCATTTTTGAAAACCCAAGGTGGCAGGGGACATCCTGAACCAAGCAAATTTAGAGTTAACTAATTCAAGCTCTATAAAGATATTGCCTTTGGGTTTCTTTTATAAACATCTAGCCCCAGCTATGGCGAAACCAAATGGGCCCCATGCTTCCACCCAAACAAGAAATAGATTCCAGCCAAATTTCCATTTAGCCTTAAACAACAGGTTTGGGGTCCTCTCTGGATTAGAGGATAATGAGTGACTGTGTACAGCGGGGAGTGCAGGTGTCGTAGTCAACCTAGCCCCTGAGCCAAAACTAGAGAATTCAAACATTTTTGACTGTCTAGGTATGTAGTTTATGTCCTGGAATATTGTGGGAATCAGCCAGAAACTGAACAACGAGGGCTGTGTGATTTTTTGAGCTAATTCTGACATTGTGTGTTGTTGGGAAACATGGGCTTTGAAATCCATTACTTTAAATAGTTTTTAATCTAATTGCTGCGATGCAACGCGGTCAGCAGCAGAAAGAGGAAAGGGGGGTCTATCCGTGTTTGTGGCATGTTCCATTAAGAATTTGAGTGTGAAAATGCTGGCATCAAGGCCATGTTATCAAGTCATAAATGTAAAATTGCCTAAGAGGCTTAATATTCTCTTAATAAATGTCTATTTTTTTTTTTTTGCGCAAATTTTATTGATTTTCGATGGTACAGGGCGGGCAGTGCCCGAAGCATACATTTTGATACACACCGCATTACAACCATTAAATTATATGCACAAATCAAACTGGCCTGTAGTACATCTGGCGCGATAACAGAAAGTTTGACACAGGTTACCACACCGTTCCCCAAACTACACATGATTAGCTGTAGACAAATACATGACAGAGCGCATCGTCCCAGGCAACCCACTGGTTGGAGGTGTGTACGGGTCAGAGACATGCAGGGTCGGTACACGTCAGGGGAGGCAAGTCTATGCCCCGGTATATTGCCCATCTGGACCAGATCTTTCTGTGTTTCTGCGGGCAACCCCAGGCCTGGAAGACCGCGATCTCTGCCCCCATGCACCAGTCCAGAGCTTTTTTCCACACCTCCAATGATGGCGAAGAGGACTCCTTCCACTCCCGGGCTATGTCGCGTTTAGCGAGTGTGAGGCCCAGGAATAATAGATGTTACTTATAGCGGTTCCCTCCGATCCCCTCTGTGCTGTGGAGCAAGAACAACTTTGGATCCAAGGGCAGATTCCAGGACAAAACCCGCCCCAGGCACGATGAAATCCCACTCCAGTACGGTTGCAGCATACTACAGCTCCAAACCGTATGGAAGAATGTTCCCTCCGCCTCACCACATCTGAGACAGGTAGAGGACTGGCTGACCCCTATACTGCAAAGGCGGGACCGGATAAAATACACTCGGTGGAGGAATTTAAATTGGATGAGACGATAACGTGCGGAGACAGCGGCGCCACGGGGGCTAGCCAGCGCCTCCGCCCAATCATCGTCTGTCAAGTCCGGCATGTCTATCTCCCAAGCCCTCCTAGTTTTGAGCAGTGTGGTTCTGGCGTGAGTGGTCAGTGTCTGGTAGATCTGACGAATCTTGTGGGACCCGAGATCTCCCATTAGTAGGCGGCCCTCCAGAGGGTGGAATTCTGGAAGACTGTCCAATGACGTATCAAGGGGTTCAAGGCATGTCTCAGCTGGAGGTACTTGTAAAACTGTGACCTGTGCAGCTGGAATTCATTTTGTAATTGCTGGAACGATTTGAGAGTCGTACCTTGCATAACATCCCCCAGGGTAGAGATTCCCAAGAGGTCCCATTTACGAAATCCAGGGAGAGCAGCCACTGGGCGAAGATAAGTGCCATGCCATAACGGGTTGTCAGTGTCAGGCGACGTCCCCAGCCAATACCGCTAATCGCGCGTCGCCACAACCGGACCACAATTCTACCACCGGAAGGCATACAGTACAGGCTCGACTGGCTATATAGAAGTCTCAAAAGGGGAGTATCCTCCCTGACCGCATGTTCTAATGTATAGGCCGGATCTGCACGCGAATTGTACCACCACTCGTTGATGACCAAAAGGTGGGAGGCAGCGTAATATTTGTAAATGTCGACAGCCGCAATCCCCCCACAATACGTCGACTGAGTGCATGTTTGTAATGCTACCCAAATGGCGCCGCCCCCCACAAGAACTTATTGAGGATGGCATTGATTTGGGCACACCAGGAGAGAGGGATATTATACGGGAAATTCTGCAGCCGATACAATATCCTAGGCAGGGAGACCATCTTAAATATACCCGACCGCCCATATAGTGACAGAGGCGAGTGGGACCAGATCGCGGTCTCCTTGCGAATGTCCGTCATCAACGGACTAATATTGTATGTCCATGAGAGTTTCGGACAGGGTGAAATGAAGACCCCCAGATACTTCAAGCCGTCCGGTGCATGAGATAGCTGAGTAGCCCAGGTCCCACGCCCCTGGTGCCCGCATACTGGAAACAAGATGGATTCGAGGGATTGGCGCTTAGGCCTGAAGTCTCCCCGAACACCGGAAGGATCTGTAGGACCCGGGGTCCAGAGAACCAGGGATCCGTCATGAAGAACAGCACGTCGTCTGTGTATAACGCAATTCTGTTAAGGCCGGTCCGTGGCCACTCAAATCCCCGAATCAATGGGTCCCGTCGCACCCAGGAGGCCAGTGGCTCTATGGCCAGGGCAAATAACAGCGGGGAAAGGGGGCAGCCCTGTCGGGTGCCGCGGCGAATAGGAAACGGAGTCGACCTATGCCATACTACCCGAACCAAGGCTGATAAATCTGTGTATAGTAGCTGGACGTACGCTAAGAAGCGTGGGCCAAGATTTAAGGACTTAAGAAGTTGGAATAAGTACGTCTAACTAAGAGAGTCGAACGCTTTGTCTATATCTGCCAGGAGGACGGCGGCCGGGCGGCCCAACTTCGGAGCTTTCATGATAGCGTTGTGGACGTGCCGGATATTATGTCAGGTGGACCGATGTGGCATAAATCCGGACTGGTCAGGGTGGACCAGGTCGAGAATACACTTGCGAAGGCGTTCGGCGAGGACTTTGCCCAATAGTTTAGATTCAAAGTTAAGGAGAGAGATAGGGCGATACGACGAGGGATCCTCCGGGGGACAGCCAGGTTTGTGGAAAACGATAATCTCGGCATGACGCCAGACCGGGGGTAAGATATGTTGTTCCAGAGCACCATGAATTACATCCAGCAAGTGGGGACCCAGAACGGTCATATACGGTCTCAAGAGGTCACAGGGGGAGCCATAGGGACCGGATGCCCGGCCTAGGTGTAGGCCGGCAAGAGCGTCATCAAGTTCCTCCACCGTAATTGGGGCCTCCAGTTGGTCACAAGCCTGATCTGAAAGCCTTCGAGGGGGTATATCCGATAGGAATTCCCCTATCAAAGTGCTTGAGATGATCTCTCTCTACTCATATAATGAGGAGTAGTAGGCCGCGAATTCGTGGACAATTGCCTCAGGGGCAGTGCACACTGCACCATCCACGCCACGAATCGCCGATACAGGAGTGAGGGACATCCTGGCCTGGCACAGTCGGTGGAGCATAATAAATGTCTATTTTAATTTCTTTTCAGCACACCCAATTGGCATAATTTATGAGATGGGAAAATTAGTTTCAGACTTTGTATCTTCCCATAGGAATTCTATCTCAATAGTATGGGCAGGTGATTTTAATGTTATAAAATGTCCGTATAGTGGGAATCGCATATGTGGAGTCTCCAATAATCAAGGGGACGATGCAACTTATTTTGTACACTCACTTTATGGTGAAGCTTTAAACTAGCTGGTATTAACACATGCAACCATACCTTTGCCTCAGATTTGCAGGGAAATAGTACAATAGATATACCCACTTTTAGGAAGAGGCAAGGGTAGTATAATAGATTTTATTCTCTGATCAAGGGATCTCACACAGAACTTGATGAGGTGTGCCCATTTGGACTAAGTCTACGTCAGTAATTCAGTAAATATGGGGGTATGTTTAAATTGGGCCACTATTGGCCCGTCAAACTTCTTTATTGAATTGGCTAAGAAAGCCTCCTACTATATTTTTCGCTGCCTCTCCATAAAGGCAAAGCACTCTGAAATCCTTGATAGTTTTGTGGGGATTTGTGGAGTTATCTCTAGGGGTCTGTTCTTAAATAAACCACTAAAAGAGCAAGCCCCCCCAGGCATGGTTTAGCCATGAATGCACCACAGCCGTAAAAGCCCAAAAGTTGGCCACTAATAAAACGCTCCGTGATATAGCTAATGTCAGGGAAGCAAGAAACATTTACAAGTGGGCCATTCAGAACAGGAAACAGGAGATTCGACACATTAATAAACATACTATATTGTGACAGAAAAAGGGTACAGACAATTTGAACAATAATAACACATTAAAACGCAAACATCACAATACAATTAAATCTAAAAAAAAAATTATTAAACAAACCACAAGACCCAATGGGAACTACTTTTCATGATGCAGACACTACTCGTATTTACATTCAATGACATAAAAATAATTATGGTCTGTAATGGGATGGAATAATTGCATATTGGTACATGAACAAGACACCATATAAATCTGTCACAGGTGGAATAACATCAGAGCATTCTCATATATCGGATCTGGATCAAAAAGGGGGAGCTACAGTGGTGTCCAATCTCATTGCTTGTGCCACAGTTATGATCTTGGGCTGTGTAATATTGAATAAATTAGAAGATTGGGCTGAGGCAAATTTCTTTTTTTCACCAACACAATATGGAACTGTGGAACAAACGTAAAATCTTACTGTAATCACAGGTAAATATGTCAAAGCCAGGAAAGGTGCTTTACACATGGCTTTCATAGATCTCTCCTGTGCTTTTGACCTGGTTGATAGGGATTTGCTGTGGACTTGATGGCCAAAGTGGATATAGAGGCCCCCCTTTAGATCTCGTAAAACGCTTACACTGGGACTCCATTACAAGAGTTTCTTTTAAGAAGAACGGGGATTGCACTGTCCTTATTGACATTAAAAGAGGGGTCAGGCAAGGTTGTATCTTAGCCCCTTTCTTATTTTTATTTATATCAATTCTTTGGGAGAAGTTTTAGGTGAATACAGTAAGGATATCCCCAGAATTAGCTAACAACCGGTTCCAGCACTGCTTTACGCTGATAATGCGTTCTTTTAGCTTTAACCGCAAATGGTCTTCAAAACTTACTAAATGGATTTCATGATTTCAGGAGTATTTTATTGAGCAAATTTTTCATAAACAAATGAACAGGGAGAAAAGGACAGAGGACACAAGGGTCCAATTTAAGATATACAGTTCAGATGCATAGAGTCCTGGAGGGTTGATCGTGACCTGAGGGTCTAGATTACAGAGCTAAATCCAGGTAACAGTTGACAAGTGAGAGCAAAACAACATATGTAAATTAGATGAACCCATAAGATATATGATATGGCGTAAAATGAAATGATAGGAATAAAGTGAAAGGAGTAAGATAAGAGGAAAAAGAAGGGGCACTAGTAGGTATAGAGATAAAACACATGTATCGGTGGGTAAAATCCAAGGAGATCTTAGCGCATATAAATGCAGGTGCATTCCAGATAGTATGCTCCACTCTATCTAAGAGTTCAGCTCAGGGTTTTGGAAGGTGGTGAAATCAGTTCTAATGATCTCTCTTATTTGTACCCATGCGAGAAGAGAAAGGTGTACAGGACTATAGGGGGTGGAAAGAAGAGATTCACAGTGGTTTAGAGGTGGCAAAGTAGTTATCAAGGGAGTTCCAGAAAGATGTATTGCGCATTATCCAAGGGGAGTTTTGTAAAGAAGTGTTATCTGCCCCTCTCAGAAAGGAGATTCAGTTTAGCCAGGGGCAGAAGGAGGTGGCGGCTGTGTTCTTCCAGCTAGTTCAAATAGATATGCAGGCAGCAGTAAGAAGGATATCGATTAGTAGACTGTCGTTGCAGGATTTGAGGTTTGGGTCAAAAATCCTTTGAGAAGTTTTTAAAAAGAACGTTCTAGAAGGACTCCGCAGATAGAGTGAATAAAGCTAAATACTGAGTCCCAAAATGGACCTGTGAAAGGCAGCGAGTCTTCTAAGACCCTCAATGCTGCCCGGTGCAGGGTTCCACCTCTAATTCACTTTGGGTTCGCTATCAAAATAATGAGGCAAGCGCTGGAAACTAGAAGACAAGAAAAAGGTTTATTTCTCATGAGGAGATCACGTCAACTGCTGACACCGGGATGTCTGAGGGAGGTGTTCTGCTGATAACTCCTTTGGCTCTTCCTTTTATACAGGTTTGACACAATGCATTGGTTTCATCAACATGGTTACACAAGCTTGGGGTCCCCGCCCCGGGCAGGTTGTCACACAAGCCCAACAGTAATTCTCTTCCCACCCAGGTCAAACAGACAATCTTATCTTGCAGCTGGACCTTGCTTCAGGGTCTAAAACATGTGAGACCGGCCAGATCTAAGAGTCCGTTCAGTTGATAAAAACAGGTCCCATTGTTGGTAACAACAAGTCTTGCTGTTTGCAGTGCAATAAATCATGTTGCAAGAGTCTTTTTGGTGTTTGGAACCTGTTTGTGTAACTAGGTGCAGTGAGGGGTAGAGTGTCCAAAGTTTTGCCTGAAAACAGAGATGAGAGGAAAAACGAGTTTGTGGCAGCAAGTGGCGCTGAGGTTTGTTGTGGCAAATAGAGTTTATAGCCTCCAGCACACGTACCAGGTCGGTCAGAGGGTCAGAGGGATGCTAGTAAGGGCAGGGTGAAACAAAGGTGACCAACAGAGTACAAAATGGCTGTGATAGATTAAAATGACTGCAACTTATGTGCACATAGAATTCCACCAGACAAGATGGCGCAGGTAATGTTCACGATTGTCGTTTTGCTTTTAACAGTGGCCCCTTTGAACATAACTAGCCAGCTTGTCAGTCTATTTCGATCTCCATAATGTCCTGTATCTCTTGATCATACATTACTCTCATTTTTGTTAGCTGAGTGTCCATAGTCTTAGGGTGCAAGGTAGTTATGCAAAGAGAACACAAAGGTGGTGTACAGTGTATACCCAAACAACAACCACATATTGTCAATACTGGGACCAAGAGACTCATTGATATTTTCCAACCCCACTCCTTCAAGATGCCCCAAAGCCAACTTCCAATTGTCCAAGTCTCTGATCTTTGATGAATTTCTGAAGATAGTCTATGGAGATGTTCGATTGCTTCATAGACAGAAGGTGAATTATCAGGAATGTATACACAGCAGCTGGCACCGATGATGCTCTGCAGGGGCTGTGTAGGTTGGTGGCAAAACAAAGGCGATGTAGCACGTGCCCCCCAGTTTCTTGGGAGCCAGGTGTAGGCTTTGGTTCCACAAACAAAGTACATATTGGGTGATGCAACAAGCGCTGGGGGGTTGGCAGTGTTCAAAGTCCTTACAATGCTACAGGTGCTGTGACCCACATTCTTAGTCCCACGGCCTTCAATGCATACAAGGCTAGAGACGTTCACCACAGTCAGTGTTGCAGCAGTTCTTTTCTTCAGGTAGGAAAATGTGGCTCTGTTAGGATTATTGAACACTTGCATTTCCACTCGTTCTTTGGAGCGGACATTAATCTGGAATGTCGCATTGAAGGTGTGAGGGCAGAAGGGGGCGGTTGTCCTTCCTGTTTTGTTTCGCCAGAACTCGTCGTAGAACTGGGCGATTGTTCCGTCGGAAGTGGCATTGTCTTTGTAACTTTCTTGTAGGAGCATCATCCAGGCAAGGCAAGATCCGTGAATAGAAAAGGGCGAAGGGATGAAAGGGATGGAATGTTCAGTGGCATGTGGTAACAGCCCACAGACCCAACAGTTGGTAGCATTGGTGGCAAGATTGTGCTGGTGCAACATCTGCACGAAAGAATTATTCCAGAATTCTTTGCGTCGTTCTCGGAGATGTGGCGGTAGTGATACCAGGTAGTGTTCTTTCTTGGTGGTTGGTTGCATCGTGGGTGACAATGTTCTGTATGCAGGTGCATTCTCTTCAATGATCCAGAGTGCGACCATTAGCAGGAGACAGGTGAGAAATGCGGCTACAAGTGCAATTGTCTTTGTGCTGTGCAGGTTAGCAGTCTTGGTGTCTTTGCGGTGGTTTTGCAGGTGTTCAGTTTATCCGGACTTGCCAGGGGCCCGTCCACCTAGTCTCCAGATTCTTCGTTCTTTGGAAGTTGCGAATCAATACATGGTCGCCTGGCTTTATTTCATGTCCCGGGCCCCTGGATACGTCAGGCAAGGCTTGCTGCACCTGTTGGTGGATAATTGTTAGCTCGTTTGTCAATTTATGCAAGTAATCCGACATTAATATGTTTGGACATCGTTAATGGAGGTGGGTCTTGGTGCCGCCCAAATGCTCAAAGGGGTGGTCAGGGACTTCAAACCCTCCCCGTGGTACTACTGTCCCCTTCCCTGGGTTGTGTTGTAGGCAGACTATACATTGTTGTACTAGGTGTTTTGCAGATTCTGCTATCTTGACGTTATGCCATACTCTGGTGATTAGTTCAATTATGGGGGTGGAGCCTATGTGTGCTGGTAAATGTCCCATGGTCAATATGGGGATGAGGTAGGCATTGGGTAACAGCCATTTATTTCCGTCTTTAGTTCTCCAGCAATCTTCCTCGTCTTTTAGTCCCACCTTTTCCCACTTGGTCAATTCGTCTTGTGTGCCTGTAGTCTGTATGTCCCTTACAGTGGTCCTAGCGTCAGTCCATCGTTCAGCTTGTGACCTGGTCACATACATTCGTGTCGTAGTTCTGTCTCCTGCCGTGGCTCGGGCAGTAACGTCTGCTAGTGCATTTCCCTGTCCAATGAGATCAGTCACTTTCCTATGTGCTTGGCATTTTATCACTGCTAACTTCTTGGGGCGGAGGACTGCTTGCGTCAAGGCGGAGACTAAATCTCCATGCAGGATGGGTGCACCGTGTGAAGTCAGGAACCCTCTTTCTTTCCATAAGATCCCAAAATGGTGAACCACCCCGAAGGCATATTGGATGTCGGTGTATATGTTAACTGTCGTGTCAGTCGCTAAGATACATGCTCGTGTGAGGGCAATGAGTTCTGCAGCCTGGGCTGAACGTTGGGGAATACGGGCTGTTTCCAGAACGGTTCGGGCTGTGGTGACAGCGTATGCAGCTGAGGTGGTGCCGTCGGGGAGTTTGATGCACGAACCATCCACCCATAGTTCTCCATCTGGTTCTAGAAAGGCGGTGTCTCTGAGATCTATTCTACTCTTTGTTTGTTCATCGGTTAGTGTCACACAGTCGTGTAGTGGAGTCACGCTAGGATCATTTTCGGGTAGGGGTAACAGTGTGGCTGGATTGAGGGTGGTGCATCGCTTTAGGGTAATGTGCGGTGCTAGCAGGGTCAACTCATATCCTGTCAGTCGGGCGCTAGTCAAGTGTTGGGTTTTGGTCTGGTTTAGTAGTGTGTCGACTGCATGGGGTACTAAAACAGTGACTGGATTGGAGAGTACTATTCCTTCGCTCTGGCGTATCGATACTGCTGCAGCTGCCACAGCGCGCAGGCACGCTGGCAGCGCTCTGGCTACTGGATCGAGGGTGGCAGAGAAATATGCACAAGGGCGTTGTTTGTGACCAATTGATTGTGTTAGGACAGACAATGCACATCCTTCCCTCTCGTGCGTGTAGAGGAAGAATGGTTTGGAGTAATCCGGGGTTCCTAGGACAGGCGCTGAACAAAGGGCATTGCGTAGTTCTTTAAAGGCTGACTGGCATTCGGGGGTCCAGGGGAGAGGTGAGGGGATGTCTTTAGCTAGGAGGGAGAGAAGGGGTTTGACAATGAGGCTAAAGTTCAGTAACCACTGTCGGCAAAATGAAGTGAGACCTATCAAAGAGCGGACTTGTTTCTGATCTTTGGGGACAGGGGTGTCTAGAATTGTCTGGATCCTGTCAGGCGTGAGTTTCCTCCCTTCTTTGAATAAAAGGTGACCCAAATAGGTCACTTGTGATTTACAGAACTGCAATTTCTTTCGGAGACCTTGTGACCATTCTCAGCAAGAAAATGGAGTAGTTTGATGGTGGCTGTGACGGCTATTGGTATGGTGTCCGCTGCTAGAAGGATGTCGTCTACATATTGTATTAGTGCCACTCCATCTGGCAATTGTATGGCGTCCAACTGTCTTTTAAGCGCCTGGCTATAGATGCTTGGGCTCTCAGTGTACCCCTGAGGTGCTCTGTAAAATCTGTACGAACGGGAGTTTAGGGTGAATCCAAATAGATAGCGGCTGTCCTTGTGTATAGGTATGGAAAAGAATGCGTTTTTGAGGTCAATTACAGTGAAGGTGGTGGCAGTGGAGGGGATTAAAGTCAAAATTGTCGTGATGTCGGAAACTACTGGGTATTGTGGCACTACGATTTTGTTTATCTCCCGCAGGTCAATGATGAAGCGGTAGGCTTTTCCGTCTCCCTCTCCCTGTCTCTTTACAATCGGTAGTATGGGACTGTTACAAACGTTGCTCACTACTTCCTCTACCACCCCTGCCTCTACCAAAGAGTGTATGATCTCTGTCAGTGCCTTCTCACCCTCTGGCGATATTTTGTACTGCGGTACTTTTGGTAGGGTTGCGTCCTGTCGTATTGTTACGTGTACTGGGTCAATCATCATTCGTCCCACGTCTGAATCAGCCCTAGCCCATAAGTGTGATGGCAAAGTGTCCAGTAGGGATGCGTCAGTCTCGGAGATGGGAAACATGTGCTGAGAAGGGTTGTCTCTATGGCGCTGGGAGTTGTCATACAGGACGACACGCACTCCGTCTGGTGAGCATCTGATAGTCGCATGGAAGTGTTTCAAAAGGTCGAGACCCATAATGGTGTCTGGGGTGTTGGAAGAGAGGAGGAATGTCGTTTCGACGCTATTGTTGTCAAGGTTAAAAGGGATCGGTCGGGACAAAGGGTTGGTGGAGGGCGTACCGTCAAATCCTATTGAGGTCACATGTGAGCCTGTCAAGGGTGCCCTTGGAATCAGTCGTTTGGATAGTGCACTACGTGTTGCTCCCGTGTCTACCAGAAATGGCGACGTTGTGCCCTGGACCTCAGCGGTAACATAAGGGCCTTGCTGATCAACTTAGAGCTCGACTGGATCCCTCCCTTGCCCCTGGCTGTCCTATGCAAAGTCGTACGTATTGTCATAATCTGTCTGTTGGTACTGATTCTGTTTGGGATGGTCAAATGTGTTCACTCTTCCTGGCCTTTCCTCGCTTGCTTCACTCGCGTACCCTCTCCCACGTCCTCTTCCTCTCTGTCCACTTGCTATTTCCTCGCCCCTCTGCCCCTTCCAGCTCCTAACCAAGCCGGGCATTGGGTTTTCCAGTGTCCATATTCTTTGCAAAATGCACATTGATCCTGTCCTAGGTCTTGGCGTCCTACATATGATGTCGATGAATTGTTTCTAGGTGGCTGTACTCTAGGGGTATTCTGCTGGTATCCTCCCCTATATTGCTCCCTTCTTGTATTCGCCCCCTGGAGTTGTGCTACCATTACCCTTTCCTTCAAGTCCTTCTTTTTCCCTTCTGTAGCCCTGTCATTTTCGTTTCTCTGATGCTCATAGTACTGGGCCATTTGGAGAATGGCCGCCGGTTTAGATGCTGCCCAACTACTTTCGCTGGCTTGTAATTTCTGGGATACATCTGGCAGTAGTCCTTTGACATAGTTCTGCACAAATAAGTGGTGTCCGGTTGCGGTGGACATGTCTTGTCCACTGTAATCGGAGAACACCGTTTCAAATCTGGAGAAATACTCTGAGACATCCTCTTGTGGTTTCTGGCGGCACGCGGTTACTATGGACCAGTCTATCTTTTTCTCTGGGATCAGCATTTTCACTTTCTGCACTATTTTGTCAGGGAGGTCCAATATTGCTTTAACCGGTTTTCGACCAGGGTTCTGCTGTTTATCTAGTGTGTTGAATTGTTCCCAGGTATGACCAAGCAGTTCGGTATGGTCTATTTTCCTAATCTGTTTCCACACATCTGCTGGCAAACATAACCAGAAGAACAAGTCTATGTCGGCAAGTGTCATTATTGTTGATCCCAGAGCGGTACCTAGCTCGGTGTAAAAGGCGGTGGGGTTCTTTCGTAAATCCGGTAAAGATTTACGGAACGTCAAAATGTCCTGTCTGTCCCATGGTTGATACACCCAATTGTAGACCACCCTTCCTCTAGCGTCTTGATGGTTCATATCGTCATGAGTCCCTTGTCCTCTAGGAGGTACCCAATAAGGGGCAGCTTCTTTTATCGGCATCATGCTATCTGGTTTTTCCACCGGGGGTCCTGCTATCTTAGATGTCCTGTCCTTATCTATCCGTCCTTGTTCCACGAGGTGACGGAATACCTCCAGTGTGGATGAAAAGAGTTCTGTAACATCGTTGTCGCCTTCATCTCCGGTGTCTACCTTCCTATAGAGAGCCACTAGCCGCTCAGGCCCTATATCTTGGTACTTCTCTTCATATGCAGTAAGAGTGTGGTAACAGAGACGTACAATAAAGTATCGTTTGCGGTTTTCAACATAGGAGTTGCATATGTCAGTTACATACTCTTCTGTCTCCTTCCTATCTATGAGGGATTTAACTATTTTATCAATGCCTGCTCGCTCATTTTTACTTAATCGCGGGACCCTGGGCGCTCCTTTTTCTTTTGATCCTACCTCTACTACTGTATCCTTTGATGAAGCATTTGGTGAGGGTGACTCGGTGGGAGCAGAGGCGGTGGAGACTGAGGCGATCGTGCCATCTCCGGCTATACTTTGGTGGTCCTGGCGTTGTACTACGGGATGAGTAGGGGCGTAAGGGGGTGGCATGTATATGATTGGGGGATATAACAATAAATCATCATCTACCCTTTGTTTTGCTGGTAACTTGGGGTAAAGAGTCGAGGGCGTTCTAACAGGGCATTGACCTGATATTTTTGATTCCTGTTCCTTTTTATCGATTTCCTTTTCTTTTAGTATTTCTTCTAATCTTTTACAGGCTTGGTAAGCTGATTTTCGCATTTCTTTATCTTGTCTAGCTTCGTCCCTTTTCTTTCTTTGAGCTGCCTCTTTTCGCCATAAACCAAAACTGTCAAACATGGCTGGTCTAGTTTTCTTTTGTGGAGAGCTAATTCTAACGTTTCTATTTTAGCGGGATCGAAAGATCCCGTCAGTGGCCACTGATTTACCCGGTCCTTCCTAGTGTATTTATGCCATAGTTTGCTATAAGCTATGGTGGCTAATCCATACTTTACGTACATGTCCTTGTTAGGGGTACCTTCCGGCGGTGCCGGCTGACTGACCTCTAACGAACGGTCTGGTCCAAAACAATTACAATCAAACAATCTAGAGAAAACAGGCATGACGTATTTATCGGTCAAAAATAAATATCTCAATCAATCAATTTAGACAAAAGTCTGCACTACCTGTCCTTTGCTGCCTGCAAAGAGAGAATATTCCTATTCTTCGTTGTTTGCAAGCAGGGAAATGTCGCAAATAACTCAATATCAAAAAAGGAATACTAGTATTTCAATCAAACTATTCAATCAATCAATCAATTTAAGTCGTTTTTCACGACCTTACCCGGACCGTATGGACGGTTCTTCGTCTTCCCCTTCCAGCGCCTGGTTGTCCTCTCACTCCAACAATCAATGCGGCGTTCCTCTAAGGTCCCAGTCAGGACCGCAGGTCACTCGAGAGAGGTCCGTTCGGAACCGGTGAAGTTCAGTCGATCGGCAGCCAGACAAGGGTCTTCTCAGGCAGGTATACCCCAATCATTTAGTCGTTCACTCCGTCATTAGGACCTCTCTACCGGACCCACGCGTCGCTGATGGGCCCCTACGTTGGGCGCCAATTTGTGAAAGGCAGCGAGTCTTCTAAGACCCTCAATGCTGCCCGGTGCAGGGTTCCACCTCTAATTCACTTTGGGTTCGCTATCAAAATAATGAGGCAAGCGCTGGAAACTGGAAGACAAGAAAAAGGTTTATTTCTCATGAGGAGATCACGTCAACGGCTGACACTGGGATGTCTGAGGGAGGTGTTCTGCTGATAACTCCTTTGGCTCTTCCTTTTATACAGGTTTGACACAATGCATTGGTTTCATCAACATGGTTACACAAGCTTGGGGTCCCCGCCCCGGGCAGGTTATCACACAAGCCCAACAGTAATTCTCTTCCCACCCAGGTCAAACAGACAATCTTATCTTGCAGCTGGACCTTGCTTCAGGGTCTAAAACATGTGAGACCGGCCAGATCTAAGAGTCCGTTCTGTTGATAAAAACAGGTCCCATTGTTGGTAACAACAAGTCTTGCTGTTTGCAGTGCAATAAATCATGTTGCAAGAGTCTTTTTGGTGTTTGGAACCTGTTTGTGTAACTAGGTGCAGTGAGGGGTAGAGTGTCCAAAGGTTTGCCTGAAAACAGAGATGAGAGGAAAAACGAGTTTGTGGCAGCAAGTGGCGCTGAGGTTTGTTGCGGCAAATAGAGTTTATAGCCTCCAGCACACGTACCAGGTTGGTCAGAGGGTCAGAGGGATGCTAGTAAGGGCAGGGTGAAACAAAGGTGACCAACAGAGTACAAAATGGCTGTGATAGATTAAAATGACTGCAACTTATGTGCACATAGAATTCCACCAGACAAGATGGCGCAGGTAATGTTCACGATTGTCGTTTTGCTTTTAACAGACCGACCGCTCTACAGTAAAAGTGAAGGTGAGGGAGATCTCCCAAAGGGTCATTACAGTTCCAGCAAACTGGCGTCTTTCTTAGGGAGAGTTTGTGAAGGTGTGCCGGGGTCCAGAAGGTCCTGTGTAATAACCAGAATTTCGTCAGTGCAAGGGAGGGGGATATTTTATATGAGACCACTGACCTCCATATCTGGTGCCAGGAATGTGACGTAATCGTTTCATCGGGATCCCATTTAGTTTGGAGTTTTGAGGATGTGGTGGAGGACTTTGGTTGTATAAGATGGTAGAGCTTGGAGGCCTTGTGGCCGGATTTATTAAAGGATAGGATGATCTTGATATGGTAAGGGTCGTTGTTTGAATGCTTTAGTTTAGATAGAGCAACCTAAGCTTCAAAAAATCGTAAAAATCTATGTTTTGCAGGTTGAAGCGCATTTTCAATTCTCTAAAGGATAGTGGAGTTTGGGAGGGCCCTAGGTCTTTCAAGAAGTGAATGCTTTTAGAAGACCAGTGAGACCAGCAGATTGGGGAGCCTTGGATTCTGATTTTTGAGCTGTTCCAAAGGGAGGTCATATTCGAGTTAGAGATCGGGATTTCTAGGTTTCCATCAATTTTCAAGAGGGCCCCCTTGGTGTTGTAGAAAATATATTTACCCGAGGGTGGGGGTTTGGGATTGCTTGATAAAAGAGAGATCGGGTGGAATTCGCCTAGAAGCTCCTTTTCTACCAATAGCCGTGTGGGAGTATAGTCCGGAGATTGGATGAACCAAAGTGAGCCCTGTCTGGCCAGGAAGGCGGTTTGATAGTTCTTGAAATCCGCTAGATTAACACTGCCGAGGTGAACTGGGAGGCGTTGTTTTTTTATCGAGATTCTTGGTCTTTTGTTTTGCCAAAGGAATTCATTTTATAGTTAGTCAATCTTTTGTAGAAATTCCTCTGATAGAGTTAAAGGAAGCATATTTGCAAGGTAATTGACTATGGGGGTGATCATCATTTTGATGGTCTCAACACGGCCCCACCACGTTAGGAATTTAGGGTTCCATCCCCCGAGAAGGGATTCTACCTTTCTTAAAGTTAGTGCCTCATTATGTTTCAGGGATTCCAATAAATCAGAGTTAAAGTCCAAACCCAAATATTTTGCAAATTTTGGTTGCAGCATATGCTGACGATATCTTAATAATGTCTGAAATGGCTACCCAATCTATCCCTGCCCTCCTCCAAACCATTGAAGAATACGCCTCAGTCTCTAACTATAAACTTAACAAAGACAAATCTCAAATCCATGCTCTGATTTCATGATTTTATGACCAACTTAAATCTTAAAAGTGAACCAACAAAACTAACAAAAATCGTTTGTTATGACATGTGGGCCGAAAAATACTAAATTTAAAAGATGTTTTTAAAGGAAGGTCCCAGTTGAAAAGGTACCAGTTTTTAATTATCTTGGGATTTTGCTAAACGGTTCATGGGATAGATTAATAACTCATAGAGTGCAGAAAATGGGGTGACGTGTGACTCAGTCTTTAGATTTGCCAAAACATTGGACCACAAGCCCATTAAGGAGATGACTAATCTGTATACATGTAAATGTCTGTCAGTGGGCGTATATGGAGCTGGAGTCTGCGGTTATGCTGCCCCTGGGAAGCTACAGGTAGCCGAAAATAGTTTTTTATGTAGGCTCTTAGCTATCCCAAAATCTAATTCAAGTCCTATTTCACATTTAGAACTTGGCATAGGCTTTGTGCAGGACCAAATTAAAATTACTCTGTTATTATTGTGGTTAAAGTTATGGCACAACCCCAGGGTCGAATTTTCCAGACAGGTGTTAATGGACTGCCTTAGTCTAGACAACGCGTTTGGCATCCCATGGCTAACATGTCAAAGATACTTTTCATACCTTGGTAATTAGTCATCTATTTGATACACCGGAAAGCATACTCCCAAGTCTAAAGAAATTGTTAAACAGAGGCTAGGAAGAACACAACATGAGTTCAGTCATTAGGTATCTGGAAATCTGAAAATTGTTAAAACTATAGGTTTGGAACCTTATTTATCCTGGATTGTAAGCCCAAAGCACAGATTCTACTTGACTAGGTTAATAAGACTGAATATGATTATTTTTTTTGTAGCTTTTCCTTTAGTTGGCACATGGTTTAAATCTCTCCCACGTTGCCTTTGCGATGGTACATCTGCCCAATCGACCACACGTTTTTAAATTCTTTTGCTCCTTTATGATACTTTTAGAAGGCACTTTTTATGGCCTATATTAATGCACAAGCACTTTGCGTCGTTCAAAGAGGTATTAGTAAATATGTAATGTCTATCTTCATTTGAAAATTGCACTGCTGTTTTGAGCTATATTGTTGCTGCTATTAAGTTAAGAAAAAAATATGCTTTTTAACTTTTTGGGAGGCAGTACAGTGATGATAATTGTTTTAATATGGTGAAGAGTGTATTTGTTTTAAATCGTATTTTAACTGTTTTATTTATTTTTGTGGCTCTTTTCAAATTGGCCGAATAGAGATTATTATGACTATGACACTCTGTACATCTCCCGGGTTTCACTTCACATTGCGAGGGGTACGCGCAGTACTTTGACCGGGTAGCCTTGACCTGGATTGAAGGACCGTACAGACTACTCCTGGTGGAGCCAATTAATCTGGAGGAAGTCCAGTCAGCCATAGCAGGGCTCCCTACATGTAAGGTGCCGGGGGAGATGGGTTTCTGGCTGAGTTTTATAAACGCTATGCGCCCCTAGTTTCCCCGCGGTTATTGCAGGTGTACAACGAGGCGCTCCAGCGAGGGAAACTCCCTCTTTGATGCAGGAATCTATCCTTATCACATCACGGAAACCTGGCAAACCGCCTAATAATCCTGACTCATACCAACCATTAACACTTATAAACCTAGACATCAAAATCTTGGCCAAGATATTGGCCTGTCGGTTGATCCTTCTTTTGCCCACACTTGTCCTTTCTGACCAGGCGGAGTTTATACCAGGCAGATCTACAGCACACAACCTCCAAACTCTATTTGTGGTTGTGCACCAGATTAACCCCACACAGGAGGTGGTGGTGGTCTTTCTTGACGCAATCAAAGCCTTCGATTCATTAGATTGGCTGTACCTTTTTGTAGTACTAGTGTGACTGGGCATCCCTCAAAAACTGAGTGAGGTTGTTGGACACCTCCCCAACATCCCAGATATGCATGGGCGAGTGCTCTTTTCGGAGCCCATCCCTTTTGGACGGGGCACTAGGCAGGGCTTCCCATTGACCCCCTTTCTTTAAGCCCTCGCCTCTGAACCATTAGCCTGCGCAGTACAACAGCTCCATGGGCAGAGGGAGTTAGCGTTCTCCCCTCGGAACTTAATAGTGTCCCTTTATACGGATATCACATTATACTTGACGGACCCTGCCCGAAACCTCAGCCCAGTTATCCGAGAATTTACTTTCTTTTGAACCGATTCAGGGGTGTCTATAAACTGGAATAAATCCACGATCTTCCCACTCATGCAAGTTATGACACCCCGAATGTAGACTTACTGATTACCTGGGCGACGCAGCCTGTCAAGTACTTTGGAGTCTAGACCCGCTGGGACAAGGATATTGTGGTCCAAGAAAATTACGGGACTACCAAGACCCTCTTTGACCCTCCCGTTGGAAGACAATATCGCTCTCACTGATGGGGAGGATAGCATTGATTAAAATGGTCATCCTGCCCAAGGTACTATACCTATTTAATAACATTCCCATACCCCTCACTTTTTAAGACCCTTAAATCACATCTGTTTACACTGGCTTGGGCAAAACACCAACCTCACTCCTGCTGGAAAACTTTGACACTGCCTTACTATAATAGAGGGCTGAATGCTCTGGACTTTGAACTCTGTTATCTCTGTGCGCAAACACACTTTTCATATTTCTGACATAAATCTCCACCGCACATAGCAATTCAGAATGATAATGCCCATCCCACCCCGCTTGCGGAGTTACCAGGTCAGACACCTTGATGCAGCCATGTTAAAATAGACACAATCTCCAGCACACAATTAGCTTGGACAAAGATTCTGCAGAAACTGCAGTCGACAATTCTTTACTCTCCCAAGCAGTATCCAACTCAGTTCCCTCAGTGTCACTCACTTCCTCTGCCACGCTGTTGAAACACTTACACACGTGGGGATTAGGCACATTAGGTGATCTCTTCCCAGACGGTCGATTCCTAGACTGCCTGACTATAGTTGATGATACCGGTCCAACCTCGTTGGATATCTTTATGTATTATAGTATCCGTGCTCTATGCAAGGCACATTGCCGCACCTTTCCCCAGGAACCTCTGACATCAATCACATTCTCAATGTTTCTGACTGCTCCTACAGTTAGGCTTATGGCGACTAACTTATACTTGGCCATTCAAACAGAGACCTTAACATTCCGCTAGAGAACAATGAGAATTAGAGTAGGGGGAGGCCCTTTCGGATGAGGACTGGACGTACTGCTGCAGCTTAATGAGAGAACTCTCCCCTAACGGCGATTGTGTCTCAACCACTTTAAATCCCATACCCCCAACAACTGTTTGGACTCAATCTTAAAGCACACCTGCGATGTGCCCACTGCGATGAATCCAACGCTGGGTTTATGCATCTTGTGTACCAATGCCGGGCGATAGCTGAATACTGTGAGGGAGTAGGCAGTGCACTGTAAGAGATGTTAGCAATGACTCTTGACTTGTCCTAAATTCAGCCCTTTTGTGATGCACAAGGGAAATACCGCGAGGAGTCAGTTGCTTTGCATCACTTGCGCTACTGCTAGCAAAGTGGGGTGTTATATCCTAGTTAGTTAGGTATTAATGCATCTCCCCTGGTTCCTAGCTGCTCAGCCAGTGTGAGTGTTCTGAGTGGAATGTTGGTGTGATGGAGATGAATGGAATGCCTGGGTGCCTGTGTGGTGAGGTGAGACAGTTGAAGATGGGCTCAGCAGCAGGCAGGCTGCTTCTGGTGGTGCTGCTTTACATGGATGCTAACCTGTAACTAAGACTTAATAAAGAATCTTCAAAGATACTCCTCGACTACTTGTTTACATCACAACAAGGGGGTTTTATGTGTGTGGGGTGTTTGTGGCCAGCCCAGGACCTGGGATTGGCTGAAAACTATGGCATATTGAAATGATCAGTTGGAACTCTACAATTCCAAGCTGCCCCAGGCACACCTGCCCAAGAATATCTGGGGCCCCTTGCAGTCATATCTGCTGAGCCATAACATTGACTAACTGCCACTCCCCCCAAATGGGGGAATGCAAGTCCTAGTTGCCCACTGGTGGCCTCAGGCAACAGATCCTCTCAGACGCCTAAGAGATGGGTGGCATGGTGCCAGGACGACTATGTTGGACTGGCCCATTGTAGGCTTGAACTGTAAGACTAGGAATAGCACTTCATGCTACCACAAGCTGAATGCTCTCTCTACACCCCTTGATAAGATTGGAAATAGCCTTGCTTTGTGTGACTTTGAATGCCATGCTGTGCTTGTCAGATCTGTGAACTCCTCGGGGTCCGGTTGATGCAATAAGGGGTCCACCCCATGACATCCCCAAACTCCAACTGAAAGTTACGGAGTTGTAGGGCGATCAAGTGAGGTAAAGGAAAGGATGGGAACCGCAGGGATGAGAACCTGTAATACAAAGGCACACAGAGTAAATACACATACACAATATGCTACCCTCAATGCGTCTCACTGAATGTGCATAAATACCTTATCCACCGTAGTACTATAACAAGCCTGTATAGCCAATGAGAACAACCAGTCTCCAGGGGTGGATAAGTCTACAAAACAGAACACAATTACATGAAATCACACACATATCCAGTTCATACTCCTGCTTGGTAAACAACCCTGTGCCTAGCACACCCAGAACCGGATTCCCTTATGCTCACCATAACTAGAAAGAATAGCTAACGTTGAAACAACAAAGTACAGTGTCTCGTTTCATGGTAGTCCGAATTGAACACTCAAGAACCCTTTGCAAGAATGCCAATCTGATGCACCTTTTTCCCCAAAAACCACAAGGATAAGAGTTCCAGAAAAGTGCCAAAAGAGAATCTGTTCCCAACTTAAAACAACACAAAGTTCGAATTCCAGAACATAAGCCTTGCTTCCAACTACTGCTCCGCAATTGTACTTAGTCCAGCAATACCCTTAATACGTATGGAGACCTCGCGGTTCACTCACTGTGGTCTCCAACCCAGAATGGCTCCAGGAACAACAGCTGAGCTCCGCGGTTAATTCACCGCCGCCGAACCCAGCGCAGCAGTGTCCAAATGCGCTCACTGCCGAGCGCTGCGGTTACTTCACCGCTTCTTCCTTGACCACCAACCAGCCGCCAATTCACTTCGTCTCAATCCTCAATGAAACGCCTCTCAAAGGATCCTTCGGTAGTGGCTCCGACGTCCGGTCGAGCCGAGACAAGTTCCTATCGAATACAGTATTACGCACGTTCGCTGAACGTGCGTCGCGTCTACTTGTAGACGCTGGCTCCGCCCCTCCTGCTTCTGGGAAATGTAGTCTTTTCGGCTAGGCAGGCGCGGAACCACATGAATCCTGACAGTGCTTAGTGTTTGCTGTTGTTTTTCCTTTCTTTTTTCAGTCCTGTTTTGGGCTGCTGGTAATGTTGTATGACCAAAAAAAGAAAATAAAAAATACCCCAAAACAATGTTGTTCAAAAACAATAAAATGCTTTCCGTGTCCGCTTTTTATTTATTTTTTTATTTTTATTTTATAGCCACAAACAAAAATAAATTAAAATAAATTACATGGACAGAGAATTTCTTGAACGATATACCATTATACCAATAATGATCATAAAAAATAAAAAGAGAAAAAAAGAGAAAAAAAGACCAGAGAGAACAGAGACAAAAAACGTATAGAAGCATGCACGGAGAACAGAGACATAGCCACATTGTAGTTTAAAAAAAAATAGAGATTATACTCTCAATCCCATTGAAGACAAGACCATGTCCTTTCAAATTTACGCCAAGACCGAGGGCCTCTAGCTTTAGCTAATGCCATCTCCATTTCGTAGATATCTCTTAATAAACCCCAGAATTCATTAACACTCGGACCCTTGCTCTGGATCCAGGAACGAGCTATACATAGACGAGCACAAGCTGATACGATAGAAGCAAAGGATTTAGTAAGAGAGCCTAACTCTGAGAAAATTCCCAAGGCCAGCTCTTTCTCAGTGACCACATTATCGTACCTGGCCCAAACTGCGAGAGCGAGGGTGATACCGGCCCAAAATTCCTTCAGTTTAGGACACAAAAAGAACATATGGCATAGATCCGCGGCAAATTGCTGACATTTCGGACAGTATGATTTAGTATTATTTGAGCTAATAGCCCATTTAGATATTCGCTCCGGAGTATAATAAAGCATAAAAATTAGTCTGATTTGCTGGAGCTTCAGGTTGACTGAAGTTACTGCCGAATCTATTGTTTCCAGAGATTCATTAATCTCCTCCTTAGTGATATTGCAGTTAAAAATCCGACTTAATTTAGCCGCTATCTGTGTGCCATCGACGTGTCTGCTTTATCAACTACACAAAAATACAACTGTCTAGAAAAAAATATTGAAAAATACAATTAGGTATTTGTGTAATTCACCAACATTGACCCATTATATCTATGGCAACACATTCCCATGGAGCTCTACGTCTTAAACACTCATAAAAAGGGGTTCTCAACCTTTTTAAGGATTCATCTGTTTTGCTGCAAATAGTGTGCTCTCACAACTCAGTCAGTAAAACATTCCTGTGAAAATTTACATTTTCAGTACTCTACAGTTAATACTTTTTAGTCAGCAGGTTCAGCACATGCTCTAATTTCGCACTGTCTTCTCTTTTGGACCACCTATCATAAGAATATTATCCTGAAAGTACAGGACACCTTTTTGCCTGCCAAATAGTGAACATGAGTCTTTGAAACACCACAGCAGTGGACACTAACCAAAACAGCGCTCTTTTAAGTTGAAAGAACCATCAGGGAAAATAAATGCTGTGAACCTTTTACTATTTTCATGCAGGAACACTTGATGATTCGCTGCCGAAAAGCCTATTGTGGAGAACCAAGTCATACCCTTGACAATAATTCTGATATTTAACCCAACGTGTCTATGGTTTCACCCCCCCCTATAATCTTCTGGATGTATACCCAATTCCATTAGAACCAAGTTTGTCTTCTAATGTGTTCCTCCATATGCTTTATTCTATATTAGTGTAAGGGAACCCAGATTCAGCAACAACCTGAATGCCTACTCCACCTATTGTCCCGGTTTGTGTTTCAATGCACACCTATCATGATCATTCAAATCATTCTTACATTCACATTCAGAATATCACCTCCCTTTTTTATCCCCTCATCATCAGTTCTTTCTTATAAGTCATCAATACATGTTATCCTCCGGTTCTGTGATTTCTTTCTGCATGTACAACTCACAAAGAAGTATGCCTGGTATTCCAACACAAACAGGACCGGTGACTAATACAAAGCCAGATGTGGTATGTTGTCCTGTGTGTTAACAAATGCATGTATGATGGAACTGCTGGGGAAGGAATCCATTTAGGACAAGAACCCTCACTCACCTGAGGGTGACAGGGTTCCCTCCTCACACCCGGACTGCAAAGTCCATGGTGTGGGCTATGACTCCCCAAATGGGGAGGAGCAGCGGTGTTTTTTGATGAGTGATGAAGTAAGGTCAGTGAGGGACAGAGTGCAAATAGGTGAAATGTATGGTGGTGAGTAAAACTACCTCCAGGGGGCCAAATAAACTTTATTCCGTGAACCACTGGGATAGGATTAAAAAGAGGACCGGGGTTTTGTAAAAATATATGTACCCCTCTTAATGATCAACATGTTTCTGCCCGTTTATGGTCCCCAAAAGGGGTTCCGGGGCATTCATCAGGACCGAAAGTCATAGTCACTCTGTGATGTGATAAGTAAAAGTTATACTGGCCAATCAGAAGTCAAAGCAGCCAGGTAGGCGATGGACCATATATGTTCAGGGTCCACTGTTGTTCTGAAAATAATAACAAGGAGAAGAGAAATAGATCAAAGTGCAGGGCATTTATCATCACATCACTTTAAAGGTTTCAAGTTCACAGTTCCAAACATTAATGCATATTGTCCATTCACATCTGTGACAAAAACTCCTGACAACGATGGAAACCAATGTCCTTAACAAAGGTTTGGGTTTTGTACCCACCCATCTGGGAGACAACTTTACTACACATATGGAAGTGTCACAATTTTTTGGGAAAATCAGATTATCCTTTTTCTTTGATAAAGCTTTTGAAGAATATACTGACACGAATATGAGCACAGGTCTGAAAAAACAAATGCACTTTCAACCCACCGCTACACTTGGTTCCCCCTGAAGTGGCCACTTTTGAGAAGGCAGTCATTAAGGACTTTGAGTCTCAGAAATCCTGTGTAAAACATCCATATTGCAATATTTCCACAGAAGAAATACAATGCCTCAAGAGTTTAGGGTTTGACCAGGCGATAGTCATAAAACCAGCGGATAAAGGAGGAGCCACAGTTATTATGCACCGCGAAGACTATCAGCAAGACTGTCTCCGACAGTAAAATGACAATAAATATTACAAACGATTACAGAATGATCCTACCCAGAGATTACAAAAAACCATAAGGGTTCTGGTGGAAAGAGGAAAAGATGCAGAATGGCTCACCAAGCATGAATCAGAATTTCTACAACCCACCCGCCCTAGAATCCCTTACTTCTACATACTCCCTAAGATTTATAAACCCACGCGACCCCCTCCGGGTAGACCTATTGAATCAGGGATTGGGCCTTTTTTAGAACCAGTATCCCAGTTTGTGGACTGGTTCTTACGACCGATGGTATCGGAGATGCTGTCTTATCTTCAGGTCACCAAACATGTACTTAATGTACTGACAAACATTCCGTTCGACCCAGGACGACATTTCCTCGTCTCATATGATGTGGAATCCTTATACACTAATATTCCACAGGATGATACCCTATAAGCAATCAGAGAGCTACTTGATCTAAGAACACATGGAGTCATGACACCCACCTCCTTTGTGATGGAATGTGCGACTATTGCAAAGAAGGACAACTTTTTCCAGTTTCAAGACCAACTATACTGGCAAACTACCGGCACATCCATGGGGAGCACATTTGCTCCAAGCATGGCAAATCTGTATATGTAAAGCTTTGAGTCCACACATATTTATACTCCACACAATCCCTACACTGAGAACTTGAAGATTTGGAAAAGGTATATAGACATCCCGGTTGTCTGGCAAGGCGATCTGGAAACTTTACACACTTTTTACGGATGACTGAATACAAGAAACCCCAATCTCAAATTCACCTGTGAATTCATCAAAGAGTCTTTACCCTTTCTAGATCTCTTACTTTACCCAAAAAATGGAGGTATTTACTCTGAACTTTACAAGAAACCGATGGCCCGGAATTCTCTCCTCTGTTATAACAGCTTTCACCCACGGGCATTGAGAAATAATCTACCTGTTGGCCAATTTGTGAGGCTCAGGAGGAACTGTACTGAAGTGGCCAAGTTTAAAGATCATGCAGCTGTACGCAGTACCCACCTATCGCAGAGAGCATACCCACATAATCTCATCTACAAAGCGGCAAAGAGAGCCAGAAACAACAACAGAGAAGCCCTGTTGGAGACACATTCTAAACAACAAACGGACAGGCTTGCCTGTGTAGGCACATACAGCCATCTCACCAATACAGTTAAAAAGATAGTGAACAAGAACTGGCCAATTCTGAACACAGGAGGGAAGAACCTAGCAAAGCCACTATTTGCCTTAAAACGTAGCAAGAATGTAGGGGATATGGTTGTTCACACTGGACCTCGCTCAGAACAGGGCCAGATGAACCAATACACACTGTGGTCCCTTCCACCTGTTAAGGGACATTTTATGTGTGGTTCGTGCTCAGTTTGCCCTTACACGCTAACAACATCTGAAATTGAATTAGGCCTCCGGACACCATGGGAACTCCTTAAACATACCAACTGCAACACAGAAGGGGTAATTTACTTACTTAGATGCCCCTGTAGACTTAATTACATAGGCATGACTACACGGAAGGTCAGAACTAGAATCATTGAACACCGTAGCTCAGTGAGATGTAAGAAAACCAACACGAAATTCACTAGGCACTTTCTAGAACATGCCCACACTGAAAATGACATAACATGTTTGGTGCTAGATAAACCGAATTATTCACCAGCTATGGGCTCCCTGGAATCAGTCCTTTTTTCCAGGGAACAACGCTGGGTCTTTAGACTCAGGAGCGACAGACAGGGGTTGAAAGATGACATACCCTGGACTAGTCTGGGACATTAACTACACCTAATAGCTTCGGCCCTTGATGAACCCAATGCAACATCCCTGGGTAGGACATGGCTGTGTCTATGTGAAATCTATGAACAGTAGAAGGATCGGGTTTAATACAAAAATAATGACTTATCTCCCATATCTGAATTACCAACCAACTGAGAGATGATGTATGACAGTTCAGAGTGGACACTGAATAGGCTGCATTCAACCATTGTAAGACAGTATGTCTGTAAGCTCTAAATACTACCTCTTAATTTACTTAGTGTATGTAGTGTTTATATGCACTTTCTTTATACTTGATATATACATGATCCCCTGTTTTGGCTAAACCACTTGTACGCCTGTACAACTCGATGTAACAACAAATCCCATGGCCGTCAGTGACTCACACCTCGCGCTGGAGATGCACGTCACTGGCTCACTTTTGAAATGAGACAGAGGCGGCGGGCGATCCGACCCTCGCCGGGACGTCTATTTCGAGTAGCATCGAAGAAAATGGGAAGCCATGTTGCGAATAGGCTACCTCACGTTAGGAAGAGTTCTACGTACCATCACGCTATACTGCAACTACTGTTATCGGATTTCATGCCCTGGAAGCGCTAAGCCATATTGTTGCTCGTACCGCACCCCGCCATTTATATTTCATATGGGTGCCGGTGCGTTTGAGCTATCCTAATCTGCCGGTGCATTTGAGCTATCTTAATTGCTGCAACCTTTACTAATGTTTTTGGGATCGCGGTACACTCCCCTTTAAGACTATATTGCTAAGACACACATGTTGCATATACCCCACTCCTACATGTGGAAGTATGTTGATGTGTAGAACTGTATGGTGCCCGAGAGGGATCATAGCTAACAAACATACACACAACCGTGCATATGACAGAAAAGGGTGAGCTCAGAAATGCAAACTACGTTGCCACCCTTTAGAACACGAGTGGTTTGGCAATAAAAGGAGCCTAATATATCTATAAAATAACTGATTGCTCATATAGAGAATAAGTATTATTACTCAGACTGCACCACACCTTTATGGTCCTATGTGTTTTTTAAACTTCATTTTCAGTTGGTCGCTTCTAGATGTACCCAGTGGCTTGAGGGTAGACACCACTTTCCTTGAAATTAGGTAAGAGATTAGTTGTAACAAGAATGAAGCTATACACATAATTTTTGTAATAATAATTTTTGTGACAGATAAAAAATGTTTTTGTCACAGATGTGAATGGACAATATGCATTAATCTATGGAACTGCTAACTTGAAACCTTTAAAGTGATGTGATGATAAATGCCCTGCACTTCGATCTATTTCTCTTCTCCTTGTTATTATTTTCAGAACGACGGTGGACCCTGAACATATACGGGCCATCGCCTTCCTGGCCGCTTTGACTTCTGGTTGGCCAGTATAACTTTTACTTATCACATCACAGACAGAGTGACTATGACTTTCGGTCCTGATGAATGCCCCGGAACCCCTTTTGGGGACCATAAATGGGCAGAAACATGTTGACCAATGAGAAGGGTACATATATTTTTACTAAACCCCGGTCCTCTTTTTAATCCTATCCCAGTGGTCCACGGAATAAAGTTTATTTGGCCCCCTGGAGGTGGTGTTACTCACCACCATACATTTAACTTATTTGTACTCTGTCCCTCACTGACCTTACTTCATCGCTCATCAAAAAACACCTCTGCTGCTCCCTATTTGGGGAGTCGTAGCCCACACCATGGTCTTTGCAGTCCAGGTGTGAGGAGGGAACCCTATGATGAAGCATGTCACCCTGGGGTGAGTGAGGGTTCTTGTCCTAAACAGATTCCTTCCCCAGCAGTTCCATCATACATGCATTTGTTAACACACAGGACAACATCAGGCTTTGTATTAGTCGCCGGTTCTGTTTGTGTTGGAATACCAGGCATACTTCTTTGCGAGTTGTACGATATAGAGGGATTAGTACGTTCCTGGTTGGGCTCATCCCTTTTAGATCCCCGGTGTGAATATTATTTCTTTCAGCATGTCCAGGTCAAATTCCTATTTGTCACAATTGCTGCATTTGGTTTTAATTTTTTACAAAAATACAAGGGGAACCAGAGGATATATAGGGACAACAATCATACATTTTCTGAAAAGAAACAATTGAAATCAGACATAATGCCTGTGGAAACAAATAAAATCACATTTATTTAGCAAGTAAAAAATGGTGGGTAGAAACAGAAATATCATATAGACAAACTCAAACAATATTGTGTGACACAAATCAAAAAATCATTTTAATCATAAATAAATATATAGCAGCAGGTCCGCCCTATCCAAATTATTTTATACACATTATAGAGTCAGTGTGCAAGAGTCAATGATGTTTTGATCCTATAAAAATAACAGGATCATCATCAGGACAATATAAAATGATGCCTGAGAAAATTAATCAGTGGTAAGCATAGCTGCCAAGGTTTCAGATTGCAATGTGTGACATTTTCATAATTTCAGTGCAATTATGAGTGACAATTCAACGACTATGAGTGACACTAGTTTCTCACGAGCAAAATCAAGCAATGAAGACGCGGGACAAATATAAATGTCAGGAATTACACTCATTTGAGCAACAAAAAACTCTAAGAAGATCTTAAAACATCTGCAAAGCACTAGAATTGGAAGGGCACTAACCCCTTGTAATGGGTGGGGGTAAAGTGTTTTCTACTTATTCACTGTCTCGACTTTGTCTGGGGTTTTTTTTTTTGCATTTTGGTACGATTAATAACAACAAATTAGAATGCAAAGAAAATTCCAAGCCTGCGTGAAACATTCATACCGGATAATGATCATATTGCAGTCTCTCGTGCACCGCTCCCACAACAGACATCCGATGAAGTAAGTATATTTTATTGGAGGCAGCACAGCATTTCTAGATACCACTTAGCTTTAAAAACTGAGCTGTTAATTCAAGCCGGCATAGCAAACGTTCATTTCAAATGACAAAGACCACCGGGACTCGCACCTCTCTGCTGCATGCTGAAGTAGCTTGCTAAGTGAGGGTGCGCGTGCTGCAGAGTCAGAGGCCCTGTGCAATGAAACAATAGGCAACATATCCAAATACAGAGGAAGCTTTCAACTGTTAATAGGCTGGACGGGTGCAGTCCATCAACAGGAGCACCTTGAGAGGGGCATTGTGGTGCGGAGATCGAGCGGCGTTATTTTAATTTAAGATGTTTTGCAGGGCCCTACGGCCGCCTGGGAGCCGTCTCCTCGACCGCAGCCTCACGAGCCCGCGCAGCCTGCTGTGCGGCCCGTCATGTGGGAGATGGGCCCGCGAGGAGGGCGGCAAAACTGCATCCGTGGTCGGGGGCCCTGCGGACAGTAAGGAGGCATCCCCCGAAAAAGGATCACCGCGCCTGAGTGCAGGGCAACAGCGAGGGGCGGTCTCTGCCTGCCGCACGCTCACCGTACGCTGGGAGGTCTCCCTTGAGTGCCGGAGAGACTCGGAGATGGAGGCGATCCGGCCAACTGGAGGTAGCTCGAGGGCCCGCACGCGAGGAGTTTACCTCTGAGAGATGGCCCCGCGAGAGCATGGTCTGGGGACACTCGCCACACCCGGAAACTCCACCACAGCCCGACTTGCGTTGCAACACCTCCCCAACGGTGGTCATGCAGCCCCAGGGCACCACTATGGTGGCGGCGCCGCCGTACTAAGCCAGGTCAGCCATCTCAGCGTCGGTCCGAAGCCCCTTACATCTTCTGTTTTTTTTATGTCACACACATAAACAATTAGAAATAAGACAACACAGTTCAAGTCACGGCGGGAATAATAATTACTCATTACTGCTGAGGACAGGCCACGCCCCGGGTCTCGGCATTGGGCAGTGAGTGAGTGACTCACTGTGAAAGCCGTGCAGCGGGCCGGAATTTCAATGCAGCCAGGCACAGGCAGCAGCAAGATGTAACACTGTAGCAGCCAGTAGTGCAAGATGATTAACTGTTTACTGAGCCTGCTGTCAAGTCCGGGGAGCAGCAGAGCCGGCACACAGGTGTCTCAGGCGCCGGCGCGCACACTAGCAGCCTGGCGTAGCCAGTTTCAGCACTGCTACAGCACTTGACGACAGTGGCATTAAAATGCGTGACAATGCATTTCAGTGCGGTGATGCGGAACACCACACTGAAATGCGTTAGAGTCACACCTGATGCGTGATACTTGGCAGGCCTGGGTAAGGAAGAAATAACTGAAAGAAAAATGAAGGAGAAGAGGAAGAAAAAAAAGAAGAAAGTTAGTTGCCACCTTAATGATATATAATCGTGTGCACTGACCCTGTAATGTGTATACGATAATTAATATAGGGCGGACTTGCTGCTAAAAAATGTTTTGCGACTAAAAGGATTTTTTGATTTGTGTCACACATTTTTGCCTGAGTTTGTCTATATGATTTTTTGTCTTCTGTGTTTTCTGTTTCTACCCACCATTTTTGACTTATTTGTTAAATTAATGTGATTTTATTTGTTTTCTTGGACATTGTGTCTTGTTCTAATGGTTTCTTTTCAGTAAATTTATGATTGTTGGTCACAGGGACCTTTGTTCCTTTAAAGCATTTGGTTTTTAATAACCTGAATGACATTACTCAATATTCAAACAGCCGAAACAGGGTGAGGAAAAACGATTTACACTTGTCACTTTCCTTTATACTTAAAATGTGATAAGCACTTCACAAATTAAGTTTAGTGAATATTTGGCATCATTGTAAAGATTCCCATTTGTCTAAGGGGTAGAGGATACTGATCTTTAATTCTGATTTCATTAAATCTTCTAGAACCAGTATGGGTCCTAAGATCTGTAATCTTGTTCGGAACAAAAACAAAGGTGCCCAGCTGGAGAGGGTGAATGGACAATTAATCCATTCAGCATCTTCTCCTGTAAATAAACCTATCTTTCTCATTCTCTGTCAGGCAATGAATGCACTCAAAAGGTACCACACCACTAGGTTCAATTGGTATGGCACAATCATATTCCTTATGAAAGGCAAGGAAGCAGACATCTGGTGTACCAAAGATTTAGCATATGCAAGATTTTGAGGATTCACGGATGAAGGATTAGTCACAATTGAAATTTGTTGTAGAAACGCTTGTCTCTTCACTGGGTGGCCCCCAACCTCCAGACACATAACAGTGCTCATGGCAGTGCTGTGACAATAACAATATTGTTCTAATAAAACAATTCCTTTATGGTTTTTACCTCTTTACCCAAGGATTTCCAAACATTAGGCATAATAAGGAGAAGCAATAATATCGAAAGTTAGGACTTGAGTGTGATCTCCAAAAAGAGGCCTCTAAAGTAATGAAGCCTCCTTTAATAGTCCTAAAGTCATTTGAGAACCATAAACTATCTGAACCACCAAAAGCACATCCTTCATTCTTTTACGAATATTATTTTTAAGGGCTCAGTCATAGGCAATAAACCTTCCACTCCTCTATCCAGCGGCATTGGAACATTAAGGGTTCCTCCATCTTCCACTTTCAAGACAATTGAAAAGGGAACAGTTGACTATCATGGCCACTTCACTGAAGATCCAGTATAAGATAGTCAGTCAATCAATCAATATATTCTTCATTTAGCTGAAATGCCATAAAAGTAGTAAAACACAGATAAAGTCATCATCCAGCTACTCCTTTCTCTTTCTCAGAGATGGGTTATTTATTCAGTTTGTTTTGAAAACAAATTGGAAAGGCAAGGATTGTGCATCAAGAATCACCACAATACAAACAATTACCTGCCTTCTGCTGATGTTCTTCCTCGTCCCCTCTTAACAGATCTTTAATTTTACCTATTTACAAAGGTTTTTCGTGAGACTAATGCACATGGCATTTGGTTCTGCGAAGGAGTTGTATTCTGAAGGATCCACAAGGTCCAAATTAAGACTTCTTTCTTTCCCTATGTCTTTCCAGTAATCTGTATTTCTTTAGCAGTGCAATCTCTGTCAGTTCAGAAAATGAAGCTGGTCTATAAGAACAGACCAGCTCATCCTAGATTTCCTCTCTCAGTCTTTAACAAAATAATTTCAGGTTGGTCCACTTAAGCCAGGAAGATTCTGCTGTCAATCGGCGTAAACAAGTATGTGTTAGTATCGATATGAATTTATTTTATTTTAACAACTTCTAGAGCGCACAAATACCCTTGGGTGTCTCGGCGCTATGGACTGTAAAGAGTAGCAGAGGACCGGTTACCTATTGTTCAAAGAGCCAAGTTTTGACCTGTTTCCTAAATGATAACAATGTAGGACTGGTCTTAATTTGTATGGGAAGCGAGTTCCATAGTTTAGCTGTAGCCACTATAAATCTTCTATCACCCCAGTTAACTTTCTTGGTTCTGGGGATGATCAGAAGGTTGGCATCTGCTGAACGCAAGGCTCTACTAGGCATATATGCTAAAAAGGCTTTTTTCAGGAATTCAGGTCCTGCATCATGCACTGCCTTATAAGCGATACACAGCGCCTTAAATTTAGTTCTCTTTTTATGGGCAACCAGTGAAGCTGGCGTAACACTTTAGTAACTGAATTAAACTTTGGAGTACCTGTTAGTGTCCTGGCGGCTGCGTTCTGTATCAGTTGCAGCCTACTTAGAACTTTTTCTTGAGCGTTAACTAGCAGGCCATTACAATAATCGACCTTTGACATAACCAGAGCACTAATGAATAAATGAGTAGGTGTGTGTATAACTGTATAGGTGAGTAAATGGCTTTGTGATTGACAGTATAGGCGAGTGAGTAGGTATGTGAGTAGATCTATGAGTGACTGACTGTGTGTGAGTGACTGTATGGGTCTATGAGTGGATATATCAGTGGCTGTATTAATGAGTGAGTTGGTGTATGAGTGGCTGTATGGGTGGCTGAGTGTATGTGTGTGTGTAGGCTTATGAATCAGTGAGTGGGTGTGTAAGTACTGGCATGGGTGTGTCAATGGTTTTGAGAATGCTAGTGTAGAAGTTGGAGTGGGTGTATGAAAAGTTTTTTTTTAATAAAGTTTTATTGATGGTTAGGCATGTAGTACAATCTTATAAGCTTACAAAATGTCTTGAAGAGCCAATCACATGTTATTCCATTCTTACAGCATGTTACAGTGATTTTCTGTTTTCCCCCCAGCATTGAAAAATATATCATCCACTTCTGCAATTGAATATCAGCTGTTACTCATCCCCACCTTCCTCCTGCATAGCATGTTCTACTTGTAGATATTGTATAAACGGACTCCAGAAGTCCATTGGGCGTGAAGCCATTGAAAGCTCCTCAGCATACGTTTCTAGTTGTTCCTTACAATACATCATGTCTGCTCTCCAGTCTTTTGTATTTGGTGCGCTCCTGCTGCCCCACCTCATAGCCACACGTCGCTTAGCCAATAGGAGGGCTATAGCTAGTAGTTTACAACTGGTTAGTTTTTGTAGCTTAATGAGGCCCAATAGGCAGATCTGTGGGGTGTTTGCAATCGTCATCGTGAGTATTATTCCCAGAATATCAGTCACTTTGTCCCAGTATTCCCTCACTGGGGGGCAGGCCCAAGCAACATGTATAAAGTTTGCTTGTGGGGTACCACATCGCACGCATCTATCATCTGCCCTAAGGCCATATCGATGTAATTGCATCGGCGTATAATATCTTTGTTGCAGGAACTTAAAATGAATGATGCGTAAATTGCAATTAGGTGTAAGGTTTTGTGTGAGTGTGCAACAGAGTCCCCATTCATCCTTAGAGATGGGTGCGTCTAACATGGAGTTCCATCTCGTTAGTGCTTGTTCAGCGTGTCTATATTGTTTCTGTTGGGCCATGTTGTATAGGTTGGTTATAATATGTCGCCGGGTAGGTGCCGTGAGCAGCACCTGTAGCATTTTGTGCGTGAGGGGTTCTTGAGAGAATGTAGGGTATAAATCCCTGAGTGCAGCTCGTAGCCTGAAATATGTGAAGAGTATCAGCGGTGTGTGAGCTCTGTCCATGGATATCTCCGCAAGTTCCACAAACTGACCATTGCGGAACATATCCCCCATCTTATGCAGTCCCGCTTCGCCCACCACTCCCCGCGAGTTTTTCTCCTGTGTCACCAACAGTTTCGGGTGGTGTGACAGTGGCATATCAGGAGCATATACCGGGAACTTGTGGGCTCGGTGTGCCAGTGTGTGCCATGCTGCTAGCGTGGCATGTACTGGGTTTATCTGAGATCGCGGGGCACTTTGTCGGGTTTGCGATATAAGGGCATCCAGTGGGATCGGGTGAGCATTATCTGCCTCCACAGCAAGGTGTGAAAGGTAGTTATGTGGATGCGTCCAGTAGTGCGCATTGTGTGCTTGGGCACAAAGTTAATATAGTTGCAAATCTGGGGCTCCGAAGCCTCCTTGAGCATAAGGGCATGTAAGTTCTTTCCATCCAACTCTGGGTTGCCGACCTGCCCAATGAAAGGTTATATTGGGGTGTGAGTGGGTGCGTCAGGGATTCTGTGGATGATGTCATCAGTGATGTCACTGACCATGTCATGAGTGATGTAATATGTGAGGTCAAAAACAGTGCATTGCGGGGGCGCGAGTTATATTTAGCTCAGCTAACTATAACTGCTGAATTTCTCTGGTTTTGTACGAGTGAAATGTCAGTCTAACTATAATGTCTCTGTAACCTTTGTTTTTTTCAGTGAATTTCTAAGGTTTTTTAAATTCTATTTCCTAACTATAACGCCCCTGTAATCATTGTTTTTTTCAGTGAATTTCCAAGGTTTGTTAAATGCTAATTCCTAACTAAAACGTTCTGCATTCCTCAGAGACCATCGCATGAGCTGTATCTATAACAACAATCTGCGTTTTGACATTCATGGAAATTATAGAAATGATGGACTGCACTTTGCAGATAAAGGCAACAGGGTGTTTCTAAGTAACCTGAAACTCTGCATCCGGTCGTATGTATAGCAGCCATATAGGCACTACCAACACAACTGCTTTTGTCAGAGCCACCCTAGTACCCGAAATATTGTGAAGTTTTTTTCTAAAGGGTTTTTTTTTCCATTCGTTTTTGGGGATCTTCGCAACGACGTGATCCACGCAGACAAGTCGCGAAAACGGAAAACAAAAGCAGACATTCAATGACCACCAACACATCCAAAAATAATATGTAAAAAATCCGTTCTGAACATTGCCCTACACAAATTCCTATATACATACTTCTATCAAAGCATGTTTAAACTCATATTTTTGTACTAAGTTTCCTTTGAAACCATCTTTCAGACCTATTTTCCGTTTTCGAGGTTATTTGGGCTGTCGCAATCACGTCATTAACCGCGACTATCGCGCCGTTTCCATAAAGTCTAAAACACATATATCCACACATACAACAGTATTTTACACACTAGGGGTTTCTTACAGTAGTCTCTAAAGTCATGTTTTTCTAGACAGTTTATATAAAAACCATCTCTAAACCCTATTTTCCATTTTGGCGGTGACTCCAGAGACTGCGATGACATCGGTAATCGCGATTCCAGCGGACATGTTGCAAAAACGGAAAACAAAGCAGACATTCAATAGCCATCAACACATCCAAAAATAATATGTAAAAAAATCTATTCTGAACATTGCTCTACACATATTACTATATACATACTTCTTTCAAAGCATGTTTAAACTCATATTGTTCTACTAAGTTTCTTTAAAAACCATCTTTCAGACCTATTTTCCTTTTTCGCGGTTATTCGTGACGTCACGACGACGTCGTTAACAGCGACGATCGCGCCTTTCCCATAAAGTGGAAACACAAATATGCACACCCATTACAGTATTCTACACACTAGAGGTTTATTACTGTACACTTCAAACTCATGTTTTTTTACTATATTTCTAGAACAACCATCTCTAAAACCTATTTTCCATTTTCGCAGTAGGTAGTTATAGTTAGGACCTAGTTTCCATAGGAAAAGCATTTTTTGACATGCCTATTACTTTGGCATCGTTTGACCAATCTGCATGAAATTTTCCCAAAAAAGTGTCAAAGTAGGTGCTGTGTGTCATGGAAAGTTTGGGGGTGATGCGTCCTGTGGGACCGAGAAATAGGTGCAAGAAATAAGGGTACGTTTGTAATGTTAATTCCCATAGGAACACTTTGTCGAACCTACAGCCCGAACCGCTGGATGGAATTACACAAAAATTGTCAGAAAGGTAGTTGTTGTTACGCAGATTGTGCTTTTTGTTATTTGGTGCAAATCCGTTCAGTAGTTTTTGAAAAATTAAATCCGAACAATATAATAATATCTCTGGCTGCAAATATTTTGCGGCGGTTTCGCGGTGATCGCGGTTAAATCACAACATGTTCGAGGTAAATCATGAAAGCGTGCGCCAGTGGGGATGCTCTGTTTGGCTGGACGCAACCTGAACAGAAAGTTGCTGCGGTTTTGCTGTGATCGCGGTTAAATCGTGTGGTTTTCGAGGTAAAGCGTGCCAGTGGTAATGCTCTGATTCGCTGGATCAACCTGAACAGAAAGTTGCGGCTGCCCTTTTATCGATCGGGAACGGTTCCCGGGGCTGATAATTCTTGTCAAAGCTAAGATAAGGGGTCAGGGTGGAGATACTCCGACCCCATTTTTGGAAAATGGGGGTATTAGTGACACAAGTTAAGTTTCCAAATTAGTTGTTTTTAATCGCGCGTGATATTTGCGATGACGACGAGACAACCAACGCGGCCCCCCATGTACCATCACAGGGATGTCGCGACTATCGCAGGGACATCAAGAATATTGGTGGTAATAAAAAAACATATATATATATACGAAAGTCCTGTCCGCCCCTCACTCCGGCGGAACTCCAGGCACATATATATATTTGTACACACTCCCGGTCACTGTGACAGACTCATGTACGCATTCACAAACTCACTCAGACACATACACCCATTCACATACCCACCCACACACTTATACATTCAGTCATTCAGATACTCATGCACCCACTCACATACTCATTCAGGTACTCATGCACCCACTTACAGACTCACTCGGAGGGTGACGCACCCATGTACATGCCCACTCAGAGACTCGCGCACCTCTTTAGAGACCCACTCATAGACTTATGTGCAGTCTCATACCCACTTAGAGACTCTTACACCCACTCACAGACCCACCTGGGCATTCATGCACCCACTTACAGAATCACTCAGATACTCATACACCCACTTACAGACTCACTCGGATAGTCACACACCCATGTATAGACCCAGTCAGAGATTTATGCACCCACTTACAGACCTACTCATGTATGTACTCACAGACCCACAGAGACACTCACACACCCACTGCGGACCCAGTGAGACACTCATACACCCATCAGAGAACCACTCAGATACTCATACACCCACTCACACACCCATAGAGTCACAGATCCTGTCAAAATGATGCACCTAGTCACTCACTCATACACTCAGGTACTCACACCCACTCATAGACTCACTCAGATGTACACGCACCCACTCACTCACCCACTCAAAGACTCACGCATCCACTCACAGACTCACCCAGACACTTGCCCTCCCAGTCACAGACCCACTCAGCCACCCATCCATGCACCTGTTCAACTCACCCACTCAGACTTATGCTCATTCACAGACTCATTGAGACACTCGTACACCCTCTAATAGATTCACTCATACACTCACTCACAGACCCACTCAGACACTTACACACCCATACAGTCACTCAAACACCCACTCAGACTTATGCACCCAGTCACTCACACACCCACTCAGAATTATGCACCCAGTCACTCATACACTCAGAGACCCACACACCCATTCACAGAACGACTCACACCCACGCTCCCAGTCATAGACCCACTGAGAGACTCATTGTCACGAATTAAAAAAATTCTAAAAAAAAAAACTTTTTACACTAACTATAACTCACGCCCTGCAATGCACTGCTTATGACCTCACATATTACATCACTCATGACATGGTCAGTGACATCACTGATGACATCTCAAATGGCATTTTAGGGCTGGGGCAGAGCACACTGCATCCTTCAGAGTGTCAAAAGCCTTTTGACAGCTCACTGTCCAGTTAACTTTCCTTGGCATTGTTTTGAAGGGAAGTTCTGTGAGGGGAGTCCCTATGGACCCATAGTCCTTCACAAACCTCCTATAGTACCAAGTCAAGCCAAGGAATACCCTGACTTGGGTCTGGGTTGTTGGAGCTACCCAGTCCAGAATTGTCGAGATCTTGGTTTGGAGCGGCTCAACTTGGCCTTCACGAGGGGACCCAAGTACACAACCTTTCCCTGCCCTATCTGGCACTTGATTGCCTTGATAGTGAGGCCTTCACTTCTCAGAGCCTCTAGGACCTTTCCACGGTGGATGAGGTGATCCTGACAGGTGGAGCTGTAGACAGCAATATAATCAAGATAAGCTGCACTAAAGGATTCCAACCCAGCAAGGACTTTGTTCACCAACCATTAGAAGGTGGCAGGGGCATTCTTTAGGCCAAAGGATATCACAGTAAACTGGAAGTGCCCATCTGGGGTTGAGAATGCTGATTTTTCTTCTGTTCCAGGGGTCAGACCTATCTGCCAGGACACAGATGTGAGATCAAAGGTACTGAGATATTTGGCTGCCCCTAACCTGTCAATTAGTTCATCTGCTCTAGGGATTGGGTGTGCATCAGTTTTTGTCACAGCATTGAGGGCCCTATTGTCCACACAAAACCTCATTTCTTTCTTTTCACCCTTGGAGTGAGGTTTGGGGACTAAAACAACTGGGCTGTCCCAGGGGCTCTCTGAGAGTTCAATGACACCCAATTCCAGCATCTTGCTGGCTTCAGCTTGGATGCTCTCTCTGACATTATCAGACTGCTTGTAAATTTTGTTTTGACAGTGTCCATATCATAGGTACACCAGCTAGTCTGACCAGGGGTCAGAGAGAAGAGCTCAGCATACTGATTTAGGACTAGCCTGCAGTCAGCTTGCTATTGGTCAGTGAGGGTGTCTGAAAAGACCACTTCATCAATAGACTCAACTAGCGGATTGCTTGAGAGGAGATCAGGGAGAGGTTCACTTTCATTTTCCTGTCCCTCAGCTGTGACCATGAGCATGGTCATGTCAGCTCTGTCATAATAGGGCTTCAGCTGGTTGACATGTATCACCCTTTTGTGGTGTTTGCAACTGCCAAGGTCCACCAGATAGGTGACCTTCCCTTTTCTTTCAAGGACAGGGTAGGACCCACTCCACTTGTCTTGGAGGGCCCTTGGGGCCACAGGCTCCAATGCCCATACCTTCTGCCCTGGTTTCAATTCTACCAGAGCAGCCTTTTGGTCATACCACTGCTTTTGAAGCTCTTGGCTGGCCTGAATGTTTTGGCTTGCTTACTCCATGTACTCAGTCAGCCTGGAACAAAGGCCAAGCACATAGTCCACTATGTCTTGTTTTTGATTCTTTGAGAGGTTTCTCCCAACCTTCTCTTACCAGACTCAGAGGACCTCTAACAGGGTGCCCAAACAAAGGTTCAAAGGGTGAAAACCTCACTCCCTTCAGAGGCACTTCCCTGTAGGCAAAATGCAGGCATGGAAGTAGGACATCCCATCTCCTCCTGAGTTTTTCAGGGAGCCCACCAATCATGCCTTTCAATGTCTGGTTGAATCTCTCCACCAGGCCATTGGTTTGTAGATGATACGGCTGGTGAATCTGTATTTCACTTCACACACATCCCACATGTGTTTTAAGTATGTAGACATGACATTTGTACCTCTGTCTGATACCACCTCATTTAGGAAACCAACCCTGGTAAATACACTGAGGAGGGCTTTTGCCACCACTGGGACAGTGGTGGCCCTTAGGGGAATAGCTTCAGGGTACCAGGTGGCTTGATCCACTACCATTAGAATGTATTTGTTCTCTGAGGCTGTTGGAGGGTCCATGGGGCTAACAATGTTGACCCTTACAAAGGGTACCCCAACCACTGGAAGTGGAATTATGGGGGCCTTTCGGTGGCCTCCTGCCTTGCCACTAGCATGGCAGGTGACAGAGGACTGACAAAACTCCTTCACCTTCTGTGACATCCCTTGCCAGTAGAAGTGATTGATCAATCTACTCCAAGTTTTATCCTGGCCAAGGGGCCCAGCTAAGGGGATATCATTGGCCAAAGTAAGGACAAGCTCTCTAAAACTCTGAGGCAGTACCATCTTCTTGGTAGCACCAGGTTTGTGGACTCTCGCCTCAGTGTATAGGAGTTCATCCTCCCAATAGACCCTGTGGGTGCCACTGATATCACACTTTTCCTTTGCAGCAGCTTGCTGCCTCGGGCTTTCACGATTGGGACAGGTTTCTTGTCCCTGTCACAGATCCATCCTAGAGGGTCCCCCTGGGTCCAAGAGATCTGCCTGGTAAGGCCCAACCTCTTCAGACTCAGTTCCTCTGAGAATACCAAGTCCTCTTCCTGAGAAGAGGGGTTCTGACTTTGAATCTGTTTGGAAGCTGGTCCTCCAGTTTTCTTGCCCTTTCTCTTGGAGGGCTGGTCCATTCTTCCAGGATCCAGCACCTGTTATTCACTCAAAGCTCTGCTCTGTGCTCTGATTGTAAAACAATCCCATCCTGAGATGTTGGCATGGGTCCTCAGTTTGACTTCATCCCAAGGGGAAGTCTCCAAATAATTTCCAAGCAGTCAATCTACAGGGACAGTTGGGGTGACAACTACTCCCCTTCCCCCCCCCAGTCCAAAGTGACCATGGCCATGGGATTAACTGTGGTGACATTGCTAGCATTGGTGACTGCATAGGTCCTTCCAATCAGGTACTCATCTGAGGGAACCAGTTGCTGGGTCACCATGGATACACTAGCCCCAGTATCCCTCCAGGCCTCTATTCTGGACCCATTAATCTTGGGAAACTGTTTGTATTTTTTCATGTTGTCTGGCCAGGCAGCACAGACTAACCCTACCTCTCCCTAACTAATGTTGCCTCAGTGGAGCTACTGACATGGTCAGGCCACACCTTGGATCCCATCTGGATGTTAGAACTGGGAAGACCTAGAGGCATTTTCTTTGTTTTACAGCTAAGATCTCCAGTTCGGTGTCTTGCTTTACAGTCATGACACCAAGCCTTGTTGGGATCCCAAGTTCTTCCCCTGGTACCCACCCTTAGACTGTGTAGAGACTCTGGGCCCACCCTCCTGAGCAGGTTTGCAGAGGCCTGTAGAAGACTCGATTATTTTTAGGGGTACCCTCTTTCCCTTGGGGGGGGGGGGGGACTTTTTGGCCTCTTTCTTTTGGTCTCCCCCACCAGTGTTAGTTTTGGTCACCCATGTTTTGACCCAGTGGTCTGTCTTCTTCCCCAATTCTTGAGGAGAAGGTGGACCTAGGTCTACCAGGAATTGATGTATTTTCTCTGGTGACAATTACTTAAAAGGTGCTCCTTCATAACTAAATTATACAACCCTTCAAAATCATGTACATTGTTACCACTCAACCAACCTCTCAGTGTTTTCACTGAGTAATCTACAAAATCTACCCAGGATTGGCCTTGGGTTTTCTTGGCCTCCCTGAATCTGATCCTAAACTCCTTAGTGCTGATTCCAAAGCCCTCAATCAGGGTACCCTTCATGAGGTCATGGGATGTAGCATCTTTCTCATTAAGTGTCAGGAGCCTATCCTTGCACTTTCCTGAGAACATCTCCCACAGGATAGCACTCCACAGCTTCCTGTGGACTTGTCTACCAAGACAGGCTCTTTCAAATGTAATGACCCACTTAGAGATATCATCACCCTCAAAATATTTAGGGCCAATCCCTTTGAGGATTTTGAAGTCAATAAAGTGTACCTCCTTATTTGTTATTTCGCTGCCACCAGAGATAGGTCCTACGCCCATCTCAGCTCTTTTACTATGGACAGGAGCCAGTGTCTGAAGATCTGCATCTTCAGTGCCTGCTTCATCTGGGACACTACTGGGGTCACTTCCACCAGAGGTGTTGCTATCTGAGGGGGTAGTGATGAAATCAGTGTCCTCCTCCTCTACATCCTCTTCTTCTTCTTCCTCATTGGGGGAAGTTCTGTTTGCCAGGGCCTTGTCATTATCTGCTTTATTGGGTTTAGGACCCATGTCAAGTTTCCTGTTTTGCGCAAATCTTTAAGTTGAGAAACTTTAAGATGTGCAAAGGTACCCAGTTTGAGCTCCTGGCTGGTCCCTGCAGTTTCTAAACAGTGGGGGACTTAACCAAGGCCCTAAGACTATTTTTATTAAATTTGGGAATATCGACAATCCTTAAATATTCTATCTAAAGACAGTTTTTGGATTTCCTCAGTGAAATCAATTATCAATCAAGTGGTACAACAAATGTCAAAGTCTTGTACCCCACCACTGCACCACCAATGTAAGAAGACAGAGTCTAGGGGTTCCCCAAAAGTGTACAGGGCTAAATGTAAAACCCAAAGTGCTCTATTAGTGGTATTGTGACGGAGGAGCCTTAGGCCTAACACAGAGGAGTGTAAGACATTTATTTCACAACAGTGATCAATAATGGACACACGACTCACGAAGGAAATCCAGGACAATTTTAGAAAATTATACTTTGTTTGTACCTTATTTTAAGACCAAGATCTTTGTAATAAGGTAAGTATGTTTTTAATTAAAAATACTTTGCACTTAGAAAAATCGACACAGAATATTTTCAGAGCAGTCGAATGTTAATCTATGGGCAAAACAGTTTTGCGGCTAACCAGGAAAGTACGCAACTTACAGTTCCAGTCTTCGGAACCAAAGGTCAGCAGTGGGCAAGGAGTAGGTAAGTGCCAACACTGCACCACCAGCGGCACAGGGGCGGCCGGGTGCAGAGGTCAAACTCGGAGTTCAGCCCAGTACATTTCAATGGAGACTGGGGGTCCTTGGAGCCACGCTGCTTGCAGGTAAGTGGAACGGTTGCAGGGGCCAAGCTTTGGGTGTTAGGACCAGCACAGGGGGGGACACAAAGCAGCACCAAACATACACCACCAGTGGCAAAGGGGCGGCCGGGTGCAGGGTGCAAACACATTGTTGGGCGCCCAATGCAATCCTATGGAGTTTCTTCTTTTTGGAAATACGCTGCAGGCGTTGAACCGGAGGGTCCGGGCAGAACACCAGCGACAGCACAGGTAAGTTGAGGTCACAGGGGCACCGCAGGTTGAGCTCACCAAAGCCCGGGAGCTGCGGGTGAGAGGTGCCTTTAGACGTTAAAAATCTTCTTACCGGGCCGGTCACGGTGGGGGGGGCCCTCCACATTCACTCTGCAGGCGCCGTCGTGGGTGTCAGAAGAGGTCGACCAACACTGGATGCGGAGTTCTAGTCGCTGGGGTGTCTTCACTGGGCAATTGGGCCACTAAGACTTGGGCCATGGGCATCGGGTGCAGAGTGGGCACGAGTTGCGGATCCGCCTGGATCCGAAGTCTTTGTTGTTGTTTTCTTTTGGTAAGGTCCGCAGTCCACGGGAGATTGGGGTCTTTGTTGAAGGCAGCAGTCCTCCCTGGGGTTTCAGAGATCGTTGGCTGCAAGACAGGTTGCAGGTTTGTTGAAGCTAGAGACAGGCCGGTAGGGCTGGGGCCAAGGCAGTCGTCGCCTTCAGTCTTCTCTGAAGGGTTGTCGTCTTTCTTCGTAGGCCGTTGCAGATCTAGGTTCCAGGTCTGGGGAAGACACCTAAATACTAGAATTTGAGGCGTTTTAGGGGAGTAGCAGGTAGGGCCAATGGGCACCTTAACTGAGGAGACTGCACCCTCTATTATGCCACCCTCCTGTGGCAGGGGGGCATAGACCTAGCCCTGATTGGAGGGGTCTCCCCATCTTCAAGATGGCAGGGACTGAAAGATGTGCTTGACCTCGCCTCCCCCACCTTAGGGGTGGAGTTAGCAGAGGTGGGCATACCTCCTATTCTTAAGTTTTCCCGCCAGTTTTCCTGCCCAAAGTGGGGGCGTAAACCGGGGGCTGCCATCTGCTGCTAGCGGCAGCGGCTGGGTGTCACTTTACAATGGCGGCAGGCCTTTGAAGCTCCCCTCTTCGAGCAATGGCCCATCCTGGGGGAGGAGGTGTGACACCTCTGACCAGGATGTGCATTGTTTCTGGTCCCACAGAGCAGGGGCTCTCTACTCAGGGGTCCAGAAAAATGCCTGGTGGTGGCTGGCTGCCTACATCTGGTCAGAGACCACACCAGGGTTGGCAGGTTTTCAGGGGGGCACCTGTGAGGTGCCCTCTGGATACATGGTACAAAAAATCCCACACTGGCATCAGTGTGGATTTATTGAAAGGAGTCGTTTGGTACAAAACACCCCTGTGTTCCGTGAAGCCATTATGGTGCTGTAGAACTCGAGTTGTCGAGTTTCCAGCCCATGTACTCTCTATGGCTTCACTGGCACTTACAATATTAGGAAATGGATCCCAATATTGTAGGGGCATATCTGCTCACGCCCCTATGCCCTCACCTGTGGTATACTGCACCCTGCCTTAGGGCTGCGAGGCCTGCTTGAGGGGTGACTTACCTATGCCTTCAGGCAGTGCTACTTGGCATGGCACCCAGGCAGGGTGCCATGTCGACTTTGTCATTTTCTCCCTCACAGGGCAAGATGCAAGGGCAGTGGCATGGTCCCAGTGAGGGGGGTCCCAAGGAACCCTCTTCAGCTCCCAGGCCCTAGGTACCCTGCATACCATTTACTAGAGACTTACAGGGGGTGGGAGTACCAATTGGAGGTTTGTTTTTAGGGAAGAAACACTGCCACAGGGGACCTGGTTGGCAGGGACCCTGTGCACTACAATTGAAACAACATCAAAACCAGGCAAAACGTGGGGAGCTAACCATGAAAAAGAGGCACTTTCTCGCAGGCACTGACACTTTAAATTTGCCATTTTTGCACATTCATATCAAGTATCATTTGATGTTAAGTGATGCATTACTACAACAAGTCATTTTATTGTAATAGGTACTGAGACTTGATGCTTAAAATCTGAATTCAAATTGAGTTTGAAAAGAACTTGCTATTTTGGAAAATTATATCCAGCACTTGGATTTTCAGAAGAAATCTTTATTAGAGCCCTGGTACTTCACCGGAATAAGACTTGAGCACTGACACTTTTAACTTGCCATTTTGCACAGTGATATCAAACATTATTGGATGTTAAGTGGTGCAATATTAGAACAAGACACTTTACTGAAAGAGGTACTGATTGATTCCTAAATCCAAATTCAAAACAAGTTTGAGATTTGGAATGGGATTTGCTATTTTGCACAGTTATATTCAGTACTTTGATTTGCACTAGCATTGACACTTTGAATTTTCCATGTTTGCACAGTACTCTTAAAGAGTGCCAGCCATCAAAGGATGCGATCTTGTTAAAATATATCATATTAATTGAAATGTGACTTACCAGTAACACAAGTTTATCCAAGGTTAAGACATGGTTTGTGACATAACCCAATATACCTTTGTGCATGGTGGTTGTGCTGATTGAAGCACTTTGTAAAAGTTAAATGTATTTCAGCTCACAACCATATGTGCTTTGAAAATGAAATAGTAATATGGTTTAGCAATATTGTATTAGTTTCTTTGCTGTTATCCTTTATAACAGATTCAATCACCTGCAGATGGAAAGTTGAGTACATGAGATGAAGGTGAATGTTAAATAACTAACTGATGTTGAAGTTAGCGACTCAGTCACTTGCTGTTTTTTAATTGCACGGTGTGAAATTTGTGGTGGTCCCTTTAAGAGGGACATTCTGTACACACACTCTATGACCTGTGGAAGGCTATGGCCAAAACACATTGGTCTTTTCATATCCTGCACATTGGCTAAATAAAAATAAATAAATCGCTATTGTAACGAGTCGTGACGCTTGTCTCCTTGAGTCCCAGTTTCTGATGAGAGGAGAGACAGGAAGTTTGGACCTTACTTCACCATATATGTGTATAGATATATGTGTGTATATATATATATATCTACACACTGAAACAAAACAAAGGTTACAGGGACAAAGTCATCAATCTCCCGTTGACAGCGGACCTATCCAGAAGAAAACAACAACAAAGACTCCAGATCCATTGAACTGTTCTGAAAATATTCTAAGTGTCGATTGTTCAAAGTATTTTTAATTAAAAACGTACTTACCTTATTACTAAGATCGTTGTTCCTAAAATAAAGTACAAACAAAGTATTATTTTCTAAAATTGGTCTGTATCTCCTTCTTGAGTTGTGTGTCCATTATTGATCACTGTTGTGCAATAAATGTCTTTCACTCCTCCGTGTTAGGTCTAAGGCTGCTCGCCCACACTACCACTAATAGAGCACTTTGGGTTTTACATTGAGCCTTTACACTTTAGGGGAACCCCTTGGCGGTATTACCACCTAGTGGCACTATCATATACCAAATATATCGTATACACAATCTAGCCATAAGGAGTAACTGGGATGAATTCTATAATCCTCACCAGGACTCCATTTTAAATGTTTTTGCTGGATCAATATATGTAACAACTACACACACTGTGCATTAGGGCTCTCCCGTGTTTTTAGACAATTGTATCAATTATTTTATGGTGTTTTTATGTATGTTTTATGTTGGATTGTAAATATAACTGGCATTGCTTGCCAAAAAGTGTATTTATAGGGCCGGGCAGCGGTGCAAGAGATCATGGTGCAGCCGGAATTGTCATTGATGTGGTGCGGGTGGAGGTAAAGCTTAAGGAATGGTGCAAGACAGTGCATGGGGGGATGGGGGGGGTGTTGTTAGTTAAGTATTATGATTTTCTTTTGCAAGACATGTTCAGTAAATGTCAACACAATTTTCATACTGTAAAATGTAGCAGTTGGCCTCTGGGTTACAGAGCTCTGCATGATCTTTGACGATTGACGCAATAAAATTTGTTTAAAAAAAAAAAAAGTGTATAGATGATTTTTTATGTAGAAGAGAAATATAGTAAGATATTTTTAATTAATTAAAATCCTTTGATGTGGACTTTCGTCTTTAGTGGCATTCGTACTTCTAAAATTGGATCTGGAAAAGTGTGATTGAGTTGGACCGATGGAATAACTGGTTTATTAGGTCGAGCCTCGAGTAGCGCGCAAGCGCTGCTAGGCGAAGACTTTATGTAGGGGGTTTCAAAAGCTGACCACACGCTCGTGCGTCGTGGCCTTTTACCTGCGGTTACGCGCGCCGCAGACATGTGTTTCCAATTATCGTGCCCAGACGCGGGCGCGATAATTGGAAACACATGCCGGGAAAAGGCCATGACGCACGAGCGTCTGGTCAGCTGAGCAGGCTGCCGCGCTCGCTCGCCCCGCTCCTCCATTGTTGTCCTTGTTTTAATTATCTCGAGCCGTACCCGCAAGCACGAATGCTTACCCTACCTCACCTCCCTCTCTCTCCTGCGCGCTCTGTTCGTGTACTTCCTTTGAAGTCTTCGTTCCTCTCGGACTCCTCCTTTAAATTGACCCTCGATTCCATTCAAGCTGTTCTTCCCCCCCTCCCGTACATCGCTCCTCCCTCTCACTTGGGCTTTAGTTGAAGAAGCCGGAGTTGAAAAATAAAAATCCTGTTTCCATTCCCCACTGATGACGATTGCAGCGGAGCACGCACCGAGACCGGGCAGTTTTGTAGCCTATATCCCCCGGCCCGCTTTCCGTTGTTAGCTTGAGCATTTCTAGTGTTGCTTGCTTAAAAGGATTTCTTTGAATACATTAATGTGCAGCAGCACGTACGGCCACTCTAGCTGCGTGACAGCGGCAGACTTGAAGGCACCTCGTATTTCGCATAGTCGCGTGCCAAAGATCTTTTCACCTTTGAAAAGCTAGGCATTGAAAGGTGCCGAGGTTCGGCTGATGCCAATTGCTTTCTCTGAGGGGTGACTGGCAACAAGCTGCCACTTTGATGCTAATTTTGGTGCCAGAATTGGTCAAGGAGTTGCGCTGTTGCTTCTGACTTCATATGATGTGCAGTTGCACGTCAGAATTCAGACAGGGTCCCGCTCACCCTTTCATCCTGCCGATGTCCCTATTAATGGCCGCTCCTGTTGTGTTGAAAGCTTGTAGACGGCAGCTGCCCCACTGAACACTGGGTAGATCCGTTGTCAGTGAACAGGAGTTGCTACTGAAGGGAATGTTTGTTGAGTTGGCATTGGTCTTTGAGGTTTTACTGATAAATTTTTTTCTCACCCCTACTTTCAACATGGTGGTTTCTTTTTTTCTCATGGCTTCAACTTGTTGCCATGTTCTTGGCATTTTTGGCCAACTAATGTCCCCTTGATATCGGCCTCTTCGTATTTTCAGTTCTGACGAGGTTGCAGGGCTTGGGCATGGCTGTTAACACGGCTTTAAATGGGAAGAAAAACTATGGGGACGGTGTAATTAAGGGCGTGGCTTAAAATCACGTAAGCTAAAAATCTGTGCTTAGCACAGTGTCCCGCCCCACTGGTATTTTGCTGCTTCTGCCATTGCATCCGGCTATATAACAAAACAAGTAACATTACGCCTACAACAAGCCAGTACTATTGGGCTTGCCAATGGTTGTTAGTTCCTTAAAATAAATAAGCAATACATATGGCTTCATTGTATAGAATATTGAAAACGCTTCTGTTCTGAAATGATGAGACTGTGAAAGAACTATATAACGAGTCTCTTGGAAGTTACTTCAAAGTCCGTGAAGGGTGGCCCTGCTGCAAAGTTAAGATTAATTTTTATCCTGATGTGGAGGGCAAAAATGGAGAGCCCGATAGGGACCCGTCTCAGCACCTACTTTTTAGAATTACTTTTCAGGCTCTTTTTTTCCCTGTAAATTTGTTTGCTTTCAGGCTGACTTTTCTGTCCCTTTTGTATGTAATGTCTTCTTGGTTATTTATAAGGTGACAAAAATGCTTAACACTTTTTTACTGTAACTTTCCAACATGCTGTACAGCAGCCACACTGCTCTACAACATAGCTTAAAGACATTGGCAAAGCCAATAGCTCTGGCTAAACACTTATAAGGTCCCAAAGGCGAGACCTATTGGCTATGCCAATGCTTGTTTATTAAGCTATAGTTGTGATTCCAAGGGCAAGCATCTTTTTTCTAAAACTATCATATACAGAGCCAGTTTTCTACAGTGCTTAATACCTGTTCCGGTTAAGTACCAGCTCTATAATATGTGTTTTTAGGTATAAACTTCACATCCTGAGAGCTACAATCGCAGGTTTGTTATCCTAATTACATCAACCAGTACCATCAGTCAAAATATCAGTGCTTGTAACACTACTTGATATGACTGTACAAAGAGCGGGGGGGCATTTGAAAAAGTGCTAGTGCTTGTTGCTTTCACATTATATCGGGGGTGACTGTTCCCTAACTTAAATAAGTGTATCTCTAAACCACTTGCAACGTCCTCCCGAAGTTGAGCTAAGATATGTACGAATCAACAGCCCAAAAATACACCACTGTCACTTAGAATATACATATACATAGCTGGCAATATAGGATACTCCAGTGGTCTTATGATAAGGTGTCCTAGCTCTATCATAATTTCAAACCTGTTGTCTAAGGTCCCTCTTGCTTCGTCCATTTCTTTTATGATCCATAATTAATAGGTAAAGTGACCTTTAAAGTGCCAGATTTCTCAAACTCTGGGCTGCACATCTATACTAGTGCCATTTGCCTGTATAAAAACCATGATATAAATGCTCATGTTAAACCTGTTGGCAAATAGGCCAACCCTTATCATAAGGGATGTCGGTGTGAATGGTGACCTACCCTGCATGCCCCACCTTGTGCAAACTCTGCATGTAATTAGTGCATAGTAACACATGTTTGAATGATTACCACATTTCATATACCAGGGAGATAAACCCATGTGCATCTGTTCTTAGGACACTAAACAGCACAGATGCCACATGTCACTCCAAGGTCACAAGGTTACATCAAAGGTGCACATGCAGTTCTGCATCCAGATTTAAGCCCCATGGCTGTTCGGTTACCATCAGTATAATCCATCTCAACTTCAACCTACGTAGGTCCAGTTCTCTATCCCCGCCACAGGGCTTCTTTCAGGCATTCTGGATTCCATAGAAGAGTAAGTTCCTTATATCTCCATCATGTGACTCCCACAGATGTCTGGCATATAGAGTATGCAAAATCCTTGTTCCTTATGGCTCTTATGTGCTGAGGAAGTCATAATATCAGCTTGTTAACAGTGCTCCCAACATATCTCTGCCCACAGGAGCACTCCAGCACATAAATGACAAATGGAGTTTTACAGGTTATCCACTCCTTGATATTAATGAGTTTTCCATTTTGTATCTCAAATTGAGTCTTGTTACAGACATAAGGACATGCTTTACATTCCTGACACTTCCAGAACCCCTTCTTGTTATTGGCGAGCAAATTAGCATTTTCCGTTTTCCCTGGTTCATCTGGTTGCATATAACTGCTCGTAGGTCTCTCTCCTAAAGAAGGTTTTTTAATACGTGATATTGGGATACTCCGGAAGTAAATACTTCAAAGTCTCATCCATCTTCAGGATCTGCCAATTTTGTTTCAGGAGTTCCCTCATTTCCTGTGGTGATGAATTATATTCCATTACGTTCCTCACAGGTCCCTCACCCTTTTTGTTGCTAATGTTCTTGGGTTTGACCCAGTGGGGGCCCATGCAAGTAAGCGCGGTGAGGCGGTGGGGTGGGGTGGGGGATGGAAGTGACAAACGACGGGATATGGAAAATAAAATAAATAAATAACACAACTTGCGCACACCGCATCGTTGACTCAGCGATGCGGCGAGCGCAAGGTAAGTGGTTTTATTTCTTTTATTTTCCCTATCCCGTCATTTGTCACTTTCCCCTGCCCCGCCTCACCACGCTTACCTGCACGGGCCGCCACTGGTTTGACCACCAGTAGTTCTTCCCTTTGCCTCTTCCTCACTAGCTCACTCTAATTAGAGCATCATCCAACACCTTCACTAGGTCACTAGGTATCCTCTGGCCCTAAAGTGGCAGTACATTTCTCCTACTTGTTCCTTCTTGCACAGAGGAATTCCCCATAGGGGACACTCAATTTCTAAGCCTGTGGGTGTCCGCTGTTGGCAAGAGGAAGCTATATATGTATGTATATATATATATATATATATATATATATATATATATATATATATATATATATATATATATATATATATATATTTTTCCACCAAATGCCCAAAGCTTTTCGAAGGCGCACACAACAGGTGAAGAAAGTACATAAGGCGGCCAGCATTCATTCCAGTGTAGGTTTTTTAATTTATCTTCGCCGACGCGTTTCGAGGCAACAAGCCTCTTTCTCATAGGCAGCTTGGGATGTGCGCAGAGAGCTCCCTTTCACTTTTTATAGCCATGCTACCCTTAATTGGGTTCACGTATAGTAAACCTACACTGGAATGAATGCTGGCCGCCTTATGCACTTTCTTCACTTGTTGTGTGCGCCTTCGAAAAGCTTTGGGCATTTGGTGGAAAAATGTTAACACGGCCGTCCTGACCGTGGAAGGCTGCACCATCGCGTTAATTGAAAGCGAGGCTGCGTGGCAGGAACTGTATCTATGCCCACTCAGCAGCACAGGAGATGCGGCGGAATGGGCCATCAATCACTCCAGAGGCCTACCAAGGGGAATAAAATGCTTTTAACAAAGGATGTGCCAGAACCTACTACAGGTAATAAATAAAACGCTCCGTAAATGGACTCCATGTCCCAGCATGCCTGGAAGAACTTCCGTACTATACGTGAACCCAATTAAGGGTAGCATGGCTATAAAAAGTGAAAGGGGAGCTCTCTGCGCACATCCCAAGCTGCCTATGAGAAAGAGGCTTGTTGCCTCGAAACGCGTCGGCGAAGATAAATTAAAAAACCTACACTGGAATGAATGCTGGCCGCCTTATGTACTTTCTTCACCTGTTGTGTGCGCCTTCGAAAAGCTTTGGGCATTTGGTGGAAAAATGTTAACACGGCCGTCCTGACCGTGGAAGGCTGCACCATCGCGTTAATTGAAAGCGAGGCTGCGTGGCAGGAACTGTATCTATGCCCGCTCAGCAGCACAGGAGATGCGGCGGAATGGGCCATCAATCACTCCAGAGGCCTACCAAGGGGAATAAAATGCTTTTAACAAAGGATGTGCCAGAACCTACTACAGGTAATAAATAAAACGCTCCGTAAATGGACTCCATGTCCCAGCATGCCTGGAAGAACTTCCGTACTATACGTGAACCCAATTAAGGGTAGCATGGCTATAAAAAGTGAAAGGGGAGCTCTCTGCGCACATCCCAAGCTGCCTATGAGAAAGAGGCTTGTTGCCTCGAAACGCGTCGGCGAAGATAAATTAAAAACCTACACTGGAATGAATGCTGGCCGCCTTATGTACTTTCTTCACCTGTTGTGTGCGCCTTCGAAAAGCTTTGGGCATTTGGTGGAAAAATGTTAACACGGCCGTCCTGACCGTGGAAGGCTGCACCATCGCGTTAATTGAAAGCGAGGCTGCGTGGCAGGAACTGTATCTATGCCCGCTCAGCAGCACAGGAGATGCGGCGGAATGGGCCATCAATCACTCCAGAGGCCTACCAAGGGGAATAAAATGCTTTTAACAAAGGATGTGCCAGAACCTACTACAGGTAATAAATAAAACGCTCCGTAAATGGACTCCATGTCCCAGCATGCCTGGAAGAACTTCCGTACTATACGTGAACCCAATTAAGGGTAGCATGGCTATAAAAAGTGAAAGGGGAGCTCTCTGCGCACATCCCAAGCTGCCTATGAGAAAGAGGCTTGTTGCCTCGAAACGCATCGGCGAAGATAAATTAAAAAACCTACACTGGAATGAATGCTGGCCGCCTTATGTACTTTCTTCACCTGTTGTGTGCGCCTTCGAAAAGTTTGGGCATTTGGTGGAAAAAAATATATATACATATATCAACTTTTCTTTTTTTGGGGGGGAGTTTAATAGAGCGTGAACTAGACCCGAAGGTATCAGAGCACTTTACCTGAGCACCAGTTGCATTACAGATGGACACATTCATTTTTGTTAGGCACCCGGAGATTAAGTGATTTCCCCAGAATCACAGGATGTTGAGCGTCATTGGCGAGACTCGATCCCGGTTCCCCAGCTGCGAGGTCGACCGCCCTAGCCATTACGCCACATCCTCTTCCCAAACTTAAAAGATCAAATTACAAAAATAGACTTGGATTGGTAAATGTCACTACTTCCACTCAAACCTGACTAACAGTAGGGACGGGGTAGACTTTTGAGGGGTTAACTATCCCCACTCTAGTCTGAGCAACAGTGGGGAAAAGTGTTTATTTTGAAGGAGTCAGATTTACTTCTCGCTCCTACGTATACCAAAGTAGGGAAAACATTGGACTTTTGAGTGGTCATATTGAATATTCCCACTCCAAGGCAAGCAACAGTAAAGAGAATTTTGGACTTTGGAGGGCAAGATTTATTATTCCCATCCCAATCTTAGTAACAAAAGGGAAAGTGTTAAAGTTCGAAGAGATAATATTTACTATTCCCACTCCAATCTGAGCAACAGTAAGGAAAGTGATGGGCTTTGTAGGGGGTCAGATGTACTATTCCTACTATTCCCAAAATTCGGCATAATTAGGAACTCGTAGCGAAATGTGATGTTCTGAGATCTTTCATTAATTACTCCTTCTAAAGTTTGTCTCCCGAGATACCAGCAGGAGGTTGGTTAGCTTAAGAATATGTCTGACAGCTAAACATTTTTCGGGTGCAGTAATATCCTGCTCAAGAGGCATTTTTATGTAAGGTTAGAGCCCACTTAACCCCTTCCATGCTCAGGACGGCCGGGAGCCGTCCTGAGCCACGGTGGGCGTGTGCTCAGGACGGCTCCCGGCCGTCCTAGCACCCACCCACGGGGGAAGCGCTGACGCTCCCCCCGTGGGCCACCGATCTGTGTGCCCCCACCGAGGATTGGCAGGGGAAGCCCTTCCCCTGCCTCCCCCCGCCCTCCCTTCTGCGTCATCAATGACGTCAGCGCGCGAGGCGCGCTGACGTCATTGAGGGATTCCCAACGCGCTGGAAGCCATTTGCTTCCAGTGCATTGGTGAAACAGGAGGTGAATTTCTCCTCCGGGCGGGTGGGGGGTACTTTTTAAAAGGCATCAGAGGAAAGGAAGGGTTTTCCTTCCCTCCGATGTCTTTTAAAAAAGCATTCCTGCTGCACGATCGCGCCTGGGGCGCGATCGTGCAGCAGGAATGCCCGTTTTTTTTTTTTTTTTAAAGGGCCATTTTGTTTTGGGGAACGGCCTCCTGGGCAAGGGTCGCTCCCCTTGGGGGAGCAATGTTTGGACTTTGTTCTGCCCCCCTTGGGGGGGGGCAGATTGGTGGCGCATTTAATTATTTTTATGTATAGGTGCCCACTGGGCCACCAGGGATTTTTTTTTTTTTTATTTAAATGGCAAATTTAGTTTCGGGGAGCGGCCTCTTGGGCAAGGGTCGCTCCCCTTGGGGGAAAAATGTATTTTCTTTGTTCTGCCCCTCTTGGGGGGGGGGGGGGCAGATCGATTTAAACAAATAAATTTAATGTGTATTTATATGTGCCCACTAGGCCACCAGGGATGTGTTTTTTTTTGTAAATGGCCATTTTGTTTTGGGGAGCGGCCCCTTGGGCAAGGGTTGCTCCCCTTGGGGGAGCAATGTTTTTACTTTGTTCTGCCCCCCTGGGGGGGGGGGCAGATCGCCTTTAAAAAAAGTTATATTTATGTATAGGTGCCCACTGGGCCACCAGGGATTTTTTTTTTTAATGTCCTTTTTGTGTTTTGGGGAGCGGCCCCTTAGGCAAGGGTCGCTCCCCTATTTGGGGGCAATATGTTTTGGCTGTGTCTGCCCGGGGCAGATCGCGCCATTATTTTTAAATTAAGGGGGCCCACTAGACCACCAGGGATACATTTATGGGGAGTGGCCCCTTGGGCAAGGGTCACTCCCCCTGGGGGCAATGTTTTTGGCTGTCTGCGTCCCCCTAGGGGGGCAGCTCTCGCCATTTTTTTATGTAGTTGCCGACTAGACCACCAGGGATTAATTTTTGGGGAGTGGCCCCTTGGGCAAGGGTCGCTCCCCCTTGGGGGCAATGTTTTTGGCTGTCTGTTCCCCCCCTAGGGGGGCAGATCTCGCCATTTTTTATTTAGTGGCCCACTAGACCACCAGGGATTAATTTGTGGGGAGTGGCCCCTTGGGCAAGGGTCGCTCCCCTTTGGGGAGCATTAATTTGGCCGTTGGGGGACAGATCGGCGGATTTGTTTTTTATGTGGCCACTAGGCCACCAGGGATTGTTTTTTGTTATGTTGGGGAGCGGCCCCTTGGGCCAGGGTCGCTCCCCTTTATGGGAGAATTATTGGGGCCACTTCTGCCCTCTTTGGGTGGCAGATCAGCAGTATGTTGTTATGCCCATCTGCCCCCAAGGGGGGCAGAAGCCACTAGACACCAGGGTTTTTTTAAATTTTGGTGTTGGGGAGTGGCCTCTTGGGCAAGGGTTGCTCCCCTTTTACGGGGGTGAATATTTTATTTATACTGTTAGGCCCACCTACCCCTTAGCTTGGTTGGTGGATTGTGTGTAGACTGGTGCATTATTTGCATATGTGATTGTAATGTTTTTTTCTCCTTTTTATTCTAGTGTTACGCTTTTGATTCTTGTTTGCGGTTTCGGCAGTGGTTGTTCTGCAGTTTTGCGTAATTGCATTTATTTGGTAAGAAAAACATTTTTGTTGTGTTTACTCCAAATGAGTATTATTGTCATGCACGAATGAATTTTTTTGTAAGTGGTGTCATAATGGCAGCATATTTGTTAGTGTTCTGAGCATGAAATTCTTTGTGATGTGTTTTGCATTGTCTTATGTGTAATTTTCTTTTCTTTTTCTTTTTTAGTGGGATATTCTTGATCCTTACTGTATCTGTGCAGAGTAGGTGGTGGTGAGTCTAGCTGCTTCTGGCAAGTGAATGGTATAGTGTTGGAGTATATAGGTCTTTGTGCTAAAGCTACTTTTTGTTTATTTCTGTTTTTTACAAAGGGTTTGATGTTGTTGACTTGTTTGACAAGTTACCTTTATTAGTAAGCATTATGGCTAGCCGTAGAATGACTGCTCAGCAGGTGGTTGGTATGCTTCTTGAATCTTCCTCTGAGCAGGATTATGAGACTGACAGTGCGTCTGAGGGAGAGGAGGGAGGGGACAATTCAGGCAGTGAGTTTTCTCTCCACATGGAATCATCGGATGATGAAGCTACTCTCAGTGTGGATGAAGCTACTCTCAGTGCGGATGAAGTGCCTGTTTTAGAGGAGGACACTGCTGTGCCGATGGTGCAAGAGGAATCTGGATTGTAGCCTGGAGCTTTAAGGCTTCCCATTGGAAGTGCTGGACTCTGGGTTGATCCAAACATGGTGCAGCCGGTGTTGCCTGCCTTTAGTGGTGATGCAGGGTGTAGAGTGGATTGTGATTTTTTTTTTGCCTATACAGTTTTTTCAGTTGTTTATGGATGATGTATTTTTGGGTGAGATTGTTGAGCAGACTAATTTGTATGCTGAACAGTTTTTGAGGGATAACAGTGCCAGACTTAGGCCCTACTCTAGAGCTACCCGGTGGACTCCCACAAATCTGGAAGAGATGAAAAAGTTTTTGGGTTTGACTTTATTGATGGGCTTGATAAGGAAGCCGTCCATGGCTTTATATTGGTCTACCAGTCCCTTGATGGCAACGGCCATATTTCCTGCAATTATGACTCGTGATCGGTATTTACTTTTGCTTCGGATGCTGCATTTTGTTGATAATGGTTTGGCGTTGCCACGAGATCACCCTGACTGTGACCGTCTTTTTAAGATTCAGCCTGTTCGTGATCACTTTGTAGATCGATTTTCAGAGATCTAAACTCCAGGGAAAGAAATATCTATTGATGAGTCTTTGGTCCTGTTCAAGGGCCGTTTGGTTTTTAGGCAGTACATTCCTAGCAAGAGGGCACGTTATGGAATTAAGCTGTATATGTTGTCTGAGAGTAGGACAGGATATGATTTTAATTTCCGTGTGTACACTGGTAGGGATTCCACTATTGACCCCCCCTGGTTGTCCGTCCACTTTTGGAGTCTCAGAGAAAATTGTGTGGGATCTTGTTAGAGGACTGTTTAACAGAGGCCACCATTTGTACCTTGATAACTTTTACACTGCTGTGCAATTGTTTAAGGAATTGTTCAAAGTGGACACTTTTGCTTGTGGCACAATCCGCTCTAACCGTAAAGGCACATGGGTGTTGTTGATAGAGTAGATCAGAGGTTGGAACCTTACACTGCTATTCGTAAGGCTTACATTTGGTATAAGAAGTTGGCCATCCATCTCTTCAATTTAGCAACTTTCAATGCTTTTGTTGTGTTCAAGGAGTGTTCGCCTGCGTCAAAGTTGACTTTTGTTCAGTTTCAGGAGTCTGTGATAGGCAGCCTTGTTGTTGTGGAACAGGCAAGTGTTCCTAGAGTTGGAGTGGTGGAGGATGTGGCTAGATTGAAAGATCGCCACTTTCCTGATTTACTTCCTCCCACGCCCAAAAAAAACAATCCCTGTAAGAGATGTAGAGTCTGCTTGCGAAGAGGTGTGCGGAAGGAGAGTCGTATGCACTGTGCCGATTGTCCTTCTAATCCTGGGCTGTGTGTGCCCACATGTTTCAGATTGTATCACACTCGAAAGAGTTTTTGGGAGCAACCATGAGTCTAAAAGTGTACTGCCTGGTCTGTATGGTTTTATATAGTTGTTCAGTTTAACGTTTGGCAATAGAATGATGTCTTTAGTTACTGCTGTTGTTTTTGTAGTTATAGTTTTGTATTTAGTTGCAATTTGTTTGTGTTTTCTTTCTTGTATAAAAAAATGTATGACGGTCTGCGTGGAGTGGCGCTTGGCTGGCGGTGTGCGTGGACTGGAGCTTGGCTGGCGGTGTGCGTGGACTGGCGCTTGGCTGGTGGTGAGTGGACTGGAGCTTGGCTGGCGGTGAGTGGACTGGCTCTTGGCTGGCGGTGTGTGTGGATTGGCGCTTGGCTGGCAGTGTGCGTGGATTGGAGCTTGGCTGGCGGTGTGCGTGGATTGGCGCTTGGTTGGCGGTGAGTGGACTGGAGCTTGGCTGGCAGTGAGTGGACTGGCGCTTGGCTGGCGGTGTGCGTGGACGGGCGCTTGGCTGGAGGTGTGTGAGTAGTGACTTGCTGCTGGTCACTACACACACTGCTAGGTAAACGCCACTCCACGCAATCCGTGAGCTGGTGTGGTTGCTGTGTCTGGAATGTGGGCGTGTGAAAGTGATGGGCCCTTGAATGGCGCTGTCTGCTGGTGTGAGTGTTGTAATGTGCTGGGCCCGCGGCTGGCGGTGTGAATGGTTTTGTATGTGTCACACGTATGAAAGGTGTATGAATGGCCTGTAAAGCGGTTGGTGCCTTGTCGTGGCTTTACATCTCACGAGCTGTGAGTCAATGGTTCAGTTTCTGGTCCTTTCTATTAATTAACAGTGCATTTCATTTTTGTGAAATCTCTGGTTAATACAACTGTATGTACTGAACCATCACTCACCCTCGTGCCAAATCCAACCAGTAAGTCTGTGTGCTTGAAGAATAGGTGGTTGTGCAGAAATATTTGTCTTTTCTGTCTTTCTCAAGCAGGGTGTACCTTGTCCCTTTTTGTGAATGTTGTAATGTGTTGGTTTCGTGCCTGGTGGTGTGAATGGTCTTGTTTGTATTACGTATGAAAGGTGTGTGAATGGCCTGTAAAGCGGTTGGGGCCTTGACGTGGCTTTACAGCTCACGAGCTGCGAGTCACTGGTTCAGTTTTTTGTCCTTTCAATTATTGACAGTGCATTTCATTTTTGTGAAATCTCTCGTTAATAAAATTGTATATACTGAACCATCACTCGCCCTCGTGCCAAATCCAACCAGTATGTGTGTGTGCTTGAGGAATAGATGGCTGTGCAGTAATCTTTGTCTTTTTAGTCTCTCTCCCAAGGTGTACATTCCATCTAAGAATAACCTACCAACTGTAGATATTGTCGTAAACTAAACACCCATGGGAGTACATGGTGATGTCTCGCTTGTGGATCCCAACAAGTTATCTTACCCACAATGTCCTGCAAACCTCAAAATGTCTGTCACATTTTCCTTGCAATATTGTGCCAAAATGTTCACGCTGCAGAAAGAAACAACAAATTTCCAACCCCTTCGCCTTTCTCCAAGTATCCCAATAGAAATGGTACCTCACTCGCGTGGGTGGGTCAAGGACCCGTGACAGGCAAGGGCCCAAAACCTTCTGAGGCGACATCAAAATTGCCTATCACAAAACGACCTGGTTTTGCAAGGGGGGTCACCTGGGTTTTTGGCCCCGTGCTCGGCGGCCATCTAGGAAAACCTACCAAACCCACACATTTCTGAAAACTAGACACCCGGGGGATTCCAGAGTATGGCTTGCGTGGATCCCCCAACGTTTCCTTACCCAGAATCCCCTGCAAACCTCAAATTTAGCTGAAAAAATCACTTTTTCCACACATTTTTCAATCAATCAATCAATCACAGAATTTGTAGAGCGCACTACTTACCCGCGAGGGTCTCAAGGCGCTGGGGAGAAAAAAAAGGGGGGGGGGGTGCTGCTACTGGTCGAACAACCAGGTCTTGAGTAGCCTCCTGAAGGTCAGCAGGTCTTGGGTCTGTCGTAGGCTTAGTGGAAGGGTGTTCCAGGTCTTGGCGGCGAGGTGGGAGAAGGATCTGCCGCCGGTGGTTGTTCTTCGAATGCGAGGGACGGTGGCGAGGGAGAGGTCGGCGGAGCGGAGCTGGCGGTTGGGGACGTAGAAGAGGAGTCGTCTGTTGAGGTAGGCTGGGCCAGTCTTGTGGAGTGCCGTGTGTGCGTGGATGAGGAGTTTGAAGGAGATTCTCCTGTCGACGGGGAGCCAGTGCAGGTTCCTCAGGTGGGGGGTGATGTGGCTGTGGCGTGGTACATCGAGGATCAGGCGTGCGGAGGCGTTTTGTATGCGTTGCAGTCGCTTGATGAGCTTGGCCGGAGCTCCCGCGTAGAGGGCGTTCCCATAGTCAAGTCTGCTACTGACGATGGCCTGGGTGACTGTTCTTCTTGTATCTGTCGGGATCCACCTGTAGATCTTGCGAAGCATGCGGAGGGTGTTGAAGCAGGAGGAGGAGACTGCGTTGACTTGCTTGGCCATGGAGAGCGTTGAGTCGAGGATGACTCCCAGGTTGCGTGCGTGGTCGGTGGGTGTCGGGGCTGCTCCCAGTGTCGTTGGCCACCAGGAGTCGTCCCAGGCTGAGGGGTTGGAGCCGAGGATGAGGACCTCTGTCTTGTCCGTGTTCAGTTTTAGTCGGCTGATCTTCATCCAATCGGCGACGGCCTTCATTCCTTCATGGAGGTTGGATTTGGCGGCGAGGGGGTCCTTGGTGAGGGAGAGGATCAGTTGAGTGTCGTCGGCGTAGGAGATTATGTTGAGGTTGTGCTGTCTGGCGATGCGTGCGAGCGGGGCCATGTAGATGTTGAACAGTGTTGGGCTGAGGGATGATCCCTGGGGTACGCCGCAGATGATCTCGGAGGCTTCGGATCGGAATGGTGGGAGGCGGACTCTCTGGGTTCTGCCGGCGAGGAAGGAGGTGGCCCATTCCAGGGCCTTGTCTCGGATCCCTGCGTCGTGGAGGCGTGCGTGTAGAGTGCGGTGGCAGACAGCGTCGAAGGCGGCGGAGAGGTCCAGCAGGATGAGGGCTGCGGTCTCACCGTTGTCCAGCAGGATCCTGATGTCGTCGGTGGCGGCGATGAGGGCAGTCTCAGTGCTGTGGTTGCTGCGGAACCCTGATTGGGATGGGTCCAGGATGCTGTTTTCTTCGAGGTATCGGGTTAGCTGTTTGTTGACGATCTTCTCGATGACCTTGGCTGGGAACGGAAGCAGGGAGATGGGCCGGAAGTTCTTGAGGTCTCTCGGGTCCGCCTTGGGTTTTTGAGTAGGGCGTTGATCTCTGCGTGTTTCCAGCTCTCTGGGAAGGTCGCGGTCTCGAAGGAGAGATTGATGACATTGCACAGGTGGGGTGCGATGGAGCTGCTGGCTTTGTTGAAGATGTGGTGCGGGAAAGGGTCTGATGGGGAGCCGGAGTGTATTGTGCTCATGGTCTTGATGGTGTCATCGATGTTCACGCTGGCCCAGGCTGGCAGGGGGTCGTGGTCGATGGTGTGCGGCGGGTATGGTGCATCGATCTTGGTTGGGGCTGTCTGGGTGTTGAAGCTGTCGTGGATGTCGGCGATCTTGCGGTGGAAGAAGGTCGCGAGGGAATCGCACAGGGCTTGCGACGGCGGGATGTCGTTGGTGTTGGAGCTGGGGTTGGAGAGTTCCTTCACGATGTTGAAGAGCTCCTTGCTGTTGTGTGCGTTGTTGTTGAGGCGGTCTTTGAAGGAGATTCTCTTGGCGGACTTGATGAGGTGGTGGTGGTTGCGGATGGCGTCTTTGTGGGCTGCGTGGCTGTCCGGTGTCTTATCACTGTGCCATTTTGTGTGGGAAAGTTGTGGCATCACTGGGCTGACACAAATTTCCTACCACCCAGCGTTCCCCCGGGTCTCCCGATAAAAATGGCACCTCACTCGTGTGGGAGGCCCAAGTACCCGCGACAGGCAATGGCCCAAAACGTTTTGAGGCGACATCAAAATTGCCTAGCTCAAAACGACCTGGTTTTGCAAGGGGGTCACCTGGGTTTTTGGCCCCGTGCTCCACGGCCATCTAGGGAAACCTACCAAACCCACACATTTCTGAAAACTAGACACCCGGGGATTCCAGGGAGGTATGGCTTGCGTGGATCCCCCAACGTTCTTACCCAGAATCCCCTGCAAACCTCAAATTTTGCTGAAAAAATCACTTTTTTCACACATTTTTGTGTGGGAAAGTTGTGGCATCACCGGGCTGACACAAATTTCCTACCACCCAGTGTTCCCCCGGGTCTCCCAATAAAAATGGTGCCTCACTCGTGCAGGAGGCCCAAGTACCCGCGACAGGCAAGGGCCCAAAACGTATTGAGGCGACATCAAAATTGCCTATCTCAAAATAACCTGGTTTTGCAAGTGGGTCACCTGGGTTTTTGGCCCCGTGCTCAGCGGCCATCTAGGAAAACCTACCAAACCCACACATTTCTGAAAACTAGACACCCGGGGATTCCAGGGAGGTATGGCTTGCGTGGATCCCCCAACGTTTCCTATCCAGAATCCCTGCAAACCTCACATTTAGCTGAAAAATCACTTTTTTCACACATTTTTGTGTGGGAAAGTTGTGGCATCACCGGCTGACACAAATTTCCTACCACCCAGCGTTCCCCGGGTCTCCCGATAAAATGGTGCCTCACTCGTGTGGGAGGCCAGAGTACCCGCGACAGGCAAGGGCCCAAAACGTTTTGAGGCGATCATCAAAATTGCCTATCTCAAAACAACCTGGTTTTGCAAGGGGTGTCACCTGGGTTTTGGCCCGTGCTCGGCGGCCATCTAGGGAAACCTACCAAACCACACATTTCTGAAAACTAGACACCCGGGAATTCCAGGGAGGTATGGCTTGCGTGGATCCCCCAATGTTTCCTTACCCAGAATCCCTGCAAACCTCAAATTTAGCTGAAAAATCACTTTTTCACACATTTTTGTGTGGGAAAGTTGTGGCATCACCGGGCTGACACAAATTTCCTACCACCCAGCGTTCCCCCGGGTCTCCCGATAAAAATGGTGCCTCACTCTTGTGGGAGGCCAAAGTACCCGCGACAGGCAAGGGACCAAAACATTTTGTGATAGGCAATTTTGATGTTGCCTCAATACGTTTTGGGCCCTTGCCTGTCGCGGGTACTTGGGCCTCCCACACGAGTGAGGCACCATTTTTATCGGGAGACCCGGGGGAACGCTGGGTGGTAGGAAATTTGTGTCAGCCCAGTGATGCCACAACTTTCCCACACAACAATGTGTGGAAAAAGTGATTTTTTCAGCTAAATTTGAGGTTTGCAGGGGATTCTGGGTAAGGAAACGTTGGGGGATCCACGCAAGCCATACCTCCCTGGAATCCCCCGGGTGTCTAGTTTTCAGAAATGTGTGGGTTTGGTAGGTTTCCCTAGATGGCCACCGAGCACGGGGCCAAAAACCCAGGTAACCCCCCTTGCAAAACCAGGTTATTTTGAGATAGGCAATTTTGATGTCGCCTCAATACGTTTTGGGCCCTTCCCTTTCGCGGGTACTTGGGCCTCCCACACGAGTGAGGCACCATTTTTATCGTGAGACCCGGGGGAACGCTGGGTGGTAGGAAATTTCTGTCAGCCCGGTGATGCCACAACTTTCGCACACAAAAATGTGTGGAAAAAGTGATTTTTTTCAGCTAAATTTGAGGTTTGCAGGGGATTCTGGGTAAGGAAATGTTGGGGGATCCACGCAAGCCATACCTCCCTGGGATCCCCCGGGTGTCTAGTTTTCAGAAATGTGTGGGTTTGGTAGGTTTCCCTAGGTGCCGGCAGAGCTAGGGTTCAAAAACTACAGGTAGGCACTTTTCAAAAAAAGGGTCATTTTTCACTGTGAGAATGTGGTCCACCTTGCGTTTTGGGCCGTTTCCTGTCGCGGGCACTAGGCCTACCCACACAAGTGAGCTACCATTTTTCTCAGAAGACTTTGGGGGACGTGGGGTGGGTAGAATTTTGTGAATCCACGCAGATTCCAGAACTTTCCACCACAGAAATGTGAGGAAAATGTGTTTTTTTGGACAGTTTTTTAGGTTTGCAAGGGATTCTGGGTAACAGAACCTGGTGAGAGGCAGTCAAGTCACCCCATCCTGGATTCCCCTGCGTGTCTAGTTTTCAAAAATGTATAGGTTTGCTAGGTTTCCCTAGGTGCCGGCAGAGCTAGGGTTAAAAAACTACAGCTAGGCACTTTGCCAAAAAAGGGTCATTTTTCACTGTGAAATTGTGGAGTGTCCACGTTGCGTTTTGTGCCGTTTCCTGTCGCGGGCACTAGGCCTACCCACACAAGTGAGGTACCATTTTTCTCGGAAGACTTTGGGGGATGCGGGGTGGGTGGAAATTTGTGGATCCATGCAGATTCCAGAGCGTTCCACCACAGAAATGTGAGGAAAATGTGGTTTTTTTAAACAATTTTTTAGGTTTGCAAGGGATTCTGGGTAACAGAACCTGGTGAGAGGCAGTCAAGTCACCCCATCCTGGATTTCACTGGGTGTCTGGTTTTCAAAAATGTATAGGTTTGCTAGGTTTCCCTAGGTGCCGGCAGAGCTAGTGTTCAAAAACTACAGCTAGGCACTTTGCCAAAAAAGGGTCATTTTTCACTGTAAAATTGTGGTGTGTCCATGTTGCGTTTTGCGCCGTTTCCTGTCGCGGGCACTAGGCCTACCCACACAAGTGAGGTACCATTTTTCTCGGAAGACTTTGGGGAACGCGGGGTGGGTGGAAATTTTGTGGATCCACGCAGATCCTAGAACTTTCCACCACAGAAATGTGAGGAAAATGTGTTTTTTTTGACAATTTTCTTAGGTTTGCAAGGAATTCTGGGTAACAGAACCTGGTGAGAGGCAGTCAAGTCACCCCATCCTGGATTCCCCTGGGTGTCTACTTTTCAAAAATGTATAGGTTTGCTAGGTTTCCCTAGGTGCCGGCAGAGGTAGGGTTCAAAAACTACAGCTAGGCACTTTGCCAAAAAAGGGTCATTTTTCACTGTGAACTTGTGGTGTGTCCACGTTGCGTTTTGCGCCATTTCCTGTCGCGGGCAGTAGGCCTACCCATAAAAAAGGGAGGTACCATTTTTCTCGGAAGACTTTGGGGAACGCGGGGTGGGTGGAAATTTGTGGATCCACGCAGATTCCAGAACTTTCCACCACAGAAATGTGAGGAAAATGTGGTTTTCTTTACAATATTTTAGGTTTGCAAGGGATTCTGGATAACAGAACCTGGTGAGAGGCAGTCAAGTCACCCCATCCTGGATTCCCCTGGGTGTCTAGTTTTCAAAAATATATAGGTTTGCTAGGTTTCCCTAGGTGCCGGCAGAGCTAGGGTTCAAAAACTACAGCTAGGCACTTTGCCAAAAAAGGGTCATTTTTCACTGTGAAATTGTGGTGTGTCCACGTTGCGTTTTGCCCCGTTTCCTGTCGCGGGCACTAGGCCTACCCACACAAGTGAGGTACCATTTTTCTCGGAAGACTTTGGGGAACGAGAGGTGGGTGGAAATTTGTGGATCCACGCAGATTCCAGAACTTTCCACCACAGAAATGTGAGGAAAATGTGTTTTTTTTTTTACAATGTTTTAGGTTTGCAAGGGATTCTGGGTAACAGAACCTGGTGGGAGGCAGTCAAGTCACCCCATCCTGGATTCCCCTGGGTGTCTAGTTTTTAAAAATGTATAGGTTTGCTAGGTTTTCCTAGGTGCCGGCAGAGTTAGGGTTCAAAAACTACAGCTAGGCACTTTGCAAAAAAAGGGTAATTTTTCATTGTGAAATTGTGGTGTGTCCACGTTGCGTTTTGCCCCGTTTCCTGTCGCGGGCACTAGGCCTACCCACACAAGTGTGGTACCATTTTTCTTGGAAGACTTTGGGGAACGCGGGGTGGGTGGAAATTTGTGGATCCACGCAGATTCCAGAACTTTCCACCACAGAAATGTGAGGAAAATGTGGTTTTCTTTACAATATTTTAGGTTTGCAAGGGATTCTGGATAACAGAACCTGGTGAGAGGCAGTCAAGTCACCCCATCCTGGATTCCCCTGGGTGTCTAGTTTTCAAAACTATATAGGTTTGCTAAGTTTCCCTAGGTGCCGGCAGAGCTAGGGTTCAAAAACTACAGCTAGGCACTTTGCCAAAAAAGGGTCATTTTTCACTGTGAAATTGTGGTGTGTCCACGTTGTGTTTTGCCCTGTTTCCTGTCGCGGGCACTAGGCCTACCCACACAAGTGAGGTACCATTTTTCTCGGAAGACTTTGGGGAACGAGAGGTGGGTGGAAATTTGTGGATCCACGCAGATTCCAGAACTTTCCACCACAGAAATGTGAGGAAAATGTGGTTTTTTTGACAATGTTTTAGGTTTGCAAGGGATTCTGGGTAACAGAACCTGGTGGGAGGCAGTCAAGTCACCCCATCCTGGATTCCCCTTGGTGTCTAGTTTTTAAAAATGTATAGGTTTGCTAGGTTTTCCTAGGTGCCGGCAGAGTTAGGGTTCAAAAACTACAGCTAGGCACTTTGCCAAAAAAGGGTCATTTTTCACTGTGAAATTGTGGTGTGTCCACGTTGCGTTTTGCCCCGTTTCCTGTCGCGGGCACTAGGCCTACCCACACAAGTGTGGTACCATTTTTCTTGGAAGACTTTGGGGAACGCGGGGTGGGTGGAAATTTGTGGATCCACGCAGATTCCAGAACTTTCCACCACAGAAATGTGAGGAAAATGTGTTTTTTTTGACAATTGTTTAGGTTTGCAAGGGATTCTGGGTAACAGACCTTGGTGAGAGGCAGTCAAGTCACCCCATCCTGGATTCCCCTGGGTGTCTAGTTTTCAAAAATGTATAGGTTTTCTAGGTTTCCCTAGGTGCCGGCAGAGCTAGGGTTCAAAAACTACAGCTAGGCACTTTGCCAAAAAAGGGTCATTTTTCACTGTGAAATTGTGGTGTGTCCACGTTGCGTTTTGCGCCGTTTCATGTCGCGGGCACTAGGCCTACCCACACAAGTGAGGTACCATTTTTCTCTGAAGACTTTGGGGAACACGGGGTGGGTGGAAATTTGTGGATTCACGCAGATTCCAGAACTTTCCACCACAGAAATGTGAGGAAAATGTGTTTTTTTGACAATTTGTTAGGTTTGCAAGGGATTCTGGGTAACAGAACCTGGTGGGAGCCAGTCACGTCACCCCATCCTGGATTCCCCTGGGTGTCTAGTTTTCAAAAATGTATAGGTTTGCTAGGTTTCCCTAGGTGCCGGCAGAGCTAGGGTTCAAAAACTACAGCTAGGCACTTTGCCAAAAAAGGGTCATTTTTCACTGTGAAATTGTGGTGTGTCCACGTTGCGTTTTGCGCCGTTTCATGTCGCGGGCACTAGGCCTACCCACACAAGTGAGGTACCATTTTTCTCGGAAGACTTTGGGGAACGCTGGGTCGGTGGAAATTTGAGAATCCACGCAGATTCCAGAACTTTCCACCACAGAAATGTGAGGAAAATGTGGTTTTTGGGACATTTGTTAGGTTTGCAAGGGATTCTGGGTAACAGAACCTGGTGGGAGCCAGTCACGTCACCCCATCCTGGATTCCCCTGGGTGTCTAGTTTTCAAAAATGTATAGGTTTGCTAGGTTTCCCTAGGTGCCGGCAGAGCTAGGGTTCAAAAACTACAGCTAGGCACTTTGCAAAAAAGGGTAATTTTTCATTGTGAAAATGTGGTGTGTTCACGTTGCGTTTTGAGACGTTTCCTGTCGTGGGCACTATGCCTACCCACACAAGTGAGGTACCTTTTTTATCGGGAGACTTAGGGTAATTCAGATTTGTAAAGCAACTGTTATTACCTATTGACTTTTAATGCATTTCTGCCTTCCAAATGAAAGACAATGTGTAAAAAAGAAGTCATTTTGAAAAATGACCGATAATTCTCATGCTAGTACGAGTATTCCCAATTTCGGAAATCTGCAAATATCTACTGTTTCTAAACTCTATATTTTGCTCCCATTTCAGAAATACATAGGTGTCTTTCATACCGATTTTTCCATGTATACATTTTCCCAGAATAATTGCTATATACCCGTTACATAATAAAAACCATTGCAAGTCGCTGCTCAGTTTTTGACTCTGGGTTCGTCGGGTTCTTGGTGAACCTACAAGTCCTATATATCCCCACAACCAGTAAGGTCCCGCGGATGTAACGGTATATTGCTTTCAAAGACCTGTCATAATTAGAAGAAGTTACATGTGAAAGCGTTGACACAAAAGGCTGTTTTTTTCAACTAATTTTCAATTTTTCCTATATTTAACTGTTAGTTTCTATAAAGAAACCTTGAAGGATCTACACAAATGACCCCTTGCTGAATTCAGAATTTTGTCTACTTTACTATAATGTATAGCTTTCCAGGATCCATTATTGCTTTCATGCCCATTTCTACCATTAACTGGAAGGAGGTTGAAAGCACAAAAAATAGCAAAAATAGGCTATGTCCCAGAAAAATGCCAAAACTGTGTAAAAATGTTTGGTTTTCTGACAAAAGTCTGTCATTCCCTAAAAGCTGGGAAAATGGTGATTTCAGCCCCACAAACCCTTTTTTTATACCATTTGCAGGGAAAAACCCAGATGCTTTCATTTGCAGCACTTTTTTTCCCATTTTTCCCAAAAAAAACTAAATGTAGCTGTATTTTGGCTAATTTCTGGGTCCCCTCCAGGGGAATCCACAAACCCTGGGTACCTTTAGAATCCCCATGATGTTGGAAGAAAAGGACGCAAATTTGGAGTGGATACCTTATGTGGTCAAAAAGTTACAGGGGCCTAAGCGCGAACTACCCCAAATAGCCAAAAAAAGGCTTAGCACAGGGGGGGAAAAGGCCTAGCAGCGAAGGGGTTAAAAAAATAGATGCGAAATTGCGTAATGCAAAAAACTTCTAGAAATGTCAAGAATTTCACATAACGCTGCAATTTTGCGGAAATACCTTTTCGAAGTAAACTGCTTGTAGTGCCCTAAGTTATCCGCATGATGGCAGTCTAAGCTAAAGAAAACACCTCTTACACCAAGTTGCTTGTATTATTGAATGTGTTTACGAGCAGCGAACGAGGAAGTCAAGCAGACGCCTCTCACGCCTCTCTCACCTCCCTCTGGGAAAGCATTGCTTGAGTATAGTGCTAGGAGGAAAGTTAGTAGCAATCCGCAGGGCCTAGTAGAATGTCAGGGTGGGGTGGGAAATGACTTTTATTATAAATACAATTCATGCAAAAATTGTGGCATGAAGCGTGTAGTGTTGCGCTCTAGTGTTCAGCGGTCACGTGTGGCCGGGAACGCTGGGAGCGCGGCCGCCATTTTGCGGAGGCATTTCATCGGCGGCCGAACGGAGGCGAGCAGCGGTGCCCGGCGCTCCTTACAAGGAATATAATAAAGTGAGCATTCACTGAAACCTGGGTCTGTCTTCATTACCAGAAACCACACACTACAAATTGGCGACGAGAGTGGGAGAAGACGACCCGAGAGCGACAGCGTGGAGTGCAGTGAACACACCACGAGCACCTTACCAGGAGCGTGGCAGAGGCCCACCAAGTGCGGGGAGGGTTCCCACATCATAGCCCACGACGCAGCAAAAAAAAAAAAAAAAAAAAAAAGACACGAAGGGAGTATCCGTGTCCTGCACAGGACAACTACAGTACAGGTCTCCTGGTCGCACATGGTCTGAGCGGCGCCACCACCGGTCGGCAAAGCGTCTAGAACAGGTACAGCGCTGTCACAGAGCCCAGCCAGAGACACATAGGCACTACGCAGGATCCGAGCGCATGACAAACCCAGCGCTCCAGCGTGGCTCAATCAATCAATCAATCACGGCATTTATAGAGCGCGCTACTCACCCGGGAGGGTCTCAAGGCGCTGGGGGAGGGGGTAAGTTACTGCTCGAACAGCCAGGTCTTGAGCTGCTTCCTGAAGGAGAGATGGTCCTGGGTTCGCCGAAGGTGAGTGGGGAGGGAGTTCCAGGTCTTGGCTGCCAGGTAGGAGAAGGATCTTCCTCCGGCGGTGGTTCTGCGGATGCGTGGTACGGTGGCGAGGGCGTGGCTGGTTGATCGTAGCTGGCGTGTGGGCGTGTAGAAGGTCATGCGGTCGTTGAGGTACTTTGGGCCCAGGTCGTGGAGGGCCTTGTGTGCGTGGGTGAGGAGTCTGAACGTGATTCTCTTGCTGACGGGGAGCCAGTGCAGGTCTTTCAGGTGCGCGGTGATGTGGCTGTGTCGGGGGATGTCCAGGATGAGTCGTGCGGAGGCGTTCTGGATGCGCTGGAGTCTCTTTGAAGTTTGGCTGTGGTTCCGGCGTAGAGGGTGTTCCCATAGTCCAGTCGGCTGGTGACGAGTGCCTGGGTGACGGTCTTCCTGGTTTCAGTGGGGATCCATCTGAAGATCTTGCGGAGCATGCGCAGGGTGTTGAAGCATGAAGATGAGACGGCGTTGACTTGTCTGGTCATCGACAGGGAGGAGTCCAGGATGAAGCCCAGGTTGCGTGCGTGGTCCGTTGGCTTGGGCGCGGTGCCCAGGGCCGGGGGCCACCAGGAGTCGTCCCAGGCGGAGGGTGATGAGCCCAGGATGAGGACTTCCGTCTTGTCTGAGTTCAGTTTAAGGCGGCTGTTCCTCATCCAGTCGGCGACGTCTCTCATCCCGTCGTGTAGGTTGGCTCTGGCGGTGGTGGGGTCGTTGGTGAGGGAGAGGATCAGCTGGGTGTCGTCGGCGTAGGAGATGATGTTGAGGTTGTGTCGGCGTGCGATGGCTGCGAGGGGGCTCATGTAGACGTTGAAGAGGGTTGGGCTGAGTGAGGATCCTTGTGGAACGCCGCAGATGACTTCGGTGGCTTCGGATCTGAACGGGGGAGGCGGACTCTCTGGGTTCTTCCGGCGAGGAACGAGATGATCCATTCCAGTGCTTTCTCTCGGATTCCGATGTTGCTGAGGCGCTTCACTAGGGTGCGGTGGCAGACGGTGTCGAACGCCGCAGAGAGGTCCAAGAGGATGAGGGCAGCTGTTTCCCCGTTGTCGGTTAGGGTTCTGATGTCGTCGGTGGCTGCGATAAGGGCGGTCTCGGTGCTGTGGTTGGCCCGAAACCCGGACTGCGAGGGGTCGAGGGATCCATTCGTCTCGAGGAAGGCGGCAAGCTGTCTGTTGACGGTCTTCTCGATGACTTTGGCCGGAAACGGAAGGAGCGAGATGGGACGGTAGTTCTTGAGGTCGGTGGGGTCCGCCGTTGGTTTCTTCAGGAGGGCGGTAAGCTCGGCGTGCTTCCAGCTCTCCGGGAAGGTGGCGGTGTGGAAGGAGGAGTTGATGATGTCCCGGAGATGGGGTGCGATGGTGGCGTCGGCTTTGTTGAAGACGTGGTGTGGGCAGGGGTCGGTTGGTGATCCGGAGTGGATGGAGTTCATCGTGCGGGTGGTGTCTTCGGTGCTGATCGGGGTCCAGTTGCAGAGGGTGGTGGTGGCGGGCGTTGGTTCGGCGGTAGGGTGCGTTGTTTGTGCGTCGAAGCTGTTGTGTATGTCGGTGATCTTGCGGTGGAAGAACGCGGAGAGTGAGTTGCAGAGGTCTTGCGAGGGGGTGATGTCGTTGTTTCCGGCGCTGGGGTTGGAGAACTCTTTGACGATGCTGAAAAGTTCCTTGCTGTCATGGGCGTTGTTGTCCAGTCGTTCTTTGAGTGCCGACTTCTTGGTGGCACGGATCAGCTGGTGGTGTTTGCGGGTGGCGTGCTTGAGGGCGGTCCTGTTGTCTGTGGTCTGGTCGAGTCGCCAGGTTTTCTCGAGAGTGCGGCAGTTCTTCTTGGATTCCTTGAGTTCGTTGGTGAACCAAGGGGTTTTCTTGCTTCCGGGTCTGCTGGGAGGGTTTTTTAGTGGTGCGAGGTCGTCGGCGCAGGCGGTCAGCCACTTGGCGAGGTTGCTGGCTGCTTCGTTTGGGTCCGTTGTGTTGGTGGGTGTGTTCTGGCTGAGGGAGGCGGTGAGCTGCTCGGCGGTGATCTTGCTCCAGCTCCGGCGGGGAGCCTGTTGCGGGTGGTGGTGGGTCGCAGTCTTTCTGAAGCTGAAGTGGACGCAGCTGTGGTCGGTCCAGTGGAGTCCGGTGGCGTGGCTGAAGGAGATGTGCTTGCTGGACGAGAAGACGGGGTCAAGCGTGTGGCCGGCGTAGTGGGTGGGCGTGTTCACCAGTTGCTTGAGTCCGAGGTTGGCGAGGTTGTCCAGCAGGGCGGTGGTGTTTCTGTCGTTGTTGTTCTCCAGGTGGAAGTTGAGGTCCCCTAGGAGGATGTAGTCGGCTGAGGGCATGGCGTGCGGGCTGATGAAGTCTGCGATGTCTTCGCTGAATAGTGTGCGTGGTCCCGGGGGTCTGTAGATGAGGGTGCCTCGGAGGGTGGTCTTGGGGTCAGTGTGTATCTGGAAGTGTAGGTGTTCGGCGGCGGAGAAGGTCTCGTCGGAGTTAGTCGAGATGCGGATGGTGTTCTTGTGTACGATGGCGATGCCTCCTCCCGTCTGGTTGACGCGGTCCTTCCGGGTGATCTTGTATCCATCCGGGATGGCTATGGCGATGTCGGGCGCTGAGGAGGCGTTCATCCAGGTCTCGGTGAGGAAGGCGATGTCCGGTGCTGTTGCGTCGAGCAGGTCCCAGAGTTCCACGGCGTGCCTGTGGACGGAGCGGGTGTTCAGCAGGATGCATTTCAGGTGGTTGCTGCTGTTGCTCGACTTGGCGGAGGTGGTGCACGTCCGGGGGCAGGTGAATCGGCAGGCTTGGCAGGCGAAGGGTCCGTGGGTGCGTCTCGGTGAGGCTCGGTAGCAGGCAGGGTTCCGGCCGGCATTGAGTGCGGTGAGTGTGGCGGCGTCGTAGGTCCGTCGAGTAGTGTTGCGTTGGTGGGTTCCAGGGGTTCTGGCGCTGGGCGCGGTCCAGTCGCGGACGGGCGCAGACGGGCTTGCCTTAGGCGCGCCTTCGGCGCGCCAGCGGCGCGGCCGTGCAGCGGCCGCCATTTATGGGGAGGTGGGAGGGAGGAGCAGCTGGGAGGCGGGAGGCAGGGGCAGCGAATGGGCAGTCAGGGGGCGGGGCCGCAGGGAACGCAGCGGCGGGAGTGGCGAGAGGCAGCGGGGGCACAGAAAGGAAAAACAGGGGGAGAGCAGGCAAAATCACGGGCACAACAACAGTGGGGCAGCGAGGGGCACAGAAAGGAAAAACAGGGGGAGAGCAGGCAAAATCACGGGCACAACAACAGTGGGGCAGCGAGGGGCACAGAAAGGAAAAACAGGGGGAGAGCAACAAAATCACGGGCACAATAACAGTGGGGCAGCGAGGGGCACAGAAAGGAAAAACAGGGGGAGAGCAGGCAAAATCACGGGCACAACAACAGTGGGGCAGCGAGGGGCACAGAAAGGAAAAACAGGGGGAGAGCAGGCAAAATCACGGGCACAACAGCAGTGGGGCAGCGAGGGGCACAGAAAGGAAAAACAGGGGAGAGCAGGCAAAATCACGGGCACAACAACAGTGGGGCAGCGAGGGGCACAGAAAGGAAAAACAGGGGAGAGCAACAAAATCACGGGCACAATAACAGTGGGGCAGCGAGGGGCACAGAAAGGAAAAACAGGGGGAGAGCAGGCAAAATCACGGGCACAACAACAGTGGGGCAGCGAGGGGCACAGAAAGGAAAAACAGGGGGAGAGCAGGCAAAATCACGGGCACAACAACAGTGGGGCAGCGAGGGGCACAGAAAGGAAAAACAAGGGGAGAGCAACAAAATCACGGGCACAATAACAGTGGGGCAGCGAGGGGCACAGAAAGGAAAAACAGGGGAGAGCAGGCAAAATCACGGGCACAACAACAGTGGGGCAGCGAGGGGCACAGAAAGGAAAAACAGGGGAGAGCAGGCAAAATCACGGGCACAACAGCAGTGGGGCAGCGAGGGGCACAGAAAGGAAAAACAGGGGGAGAGCAGGCAAAATCACGGGCACAACAACAGTGGGGCAGCGAGGGGCACAGAAAGGAAAAACAGGGGGAGAGCAACAAAATCACGGGCACAATAACAGTGGGGCAGCGAGGGGCACAGAAAGGAAAAACAGGGGGAGAGCAGGCAAAATCACGGGCACAACAACAGTGGGGCAGCGAGGGGCACAGAAAGGAAAAACAGGGGGAGAGCAGGCAAAATCACGGGCACAACAACAGTGGGGCAGCGAGGGGCACAGAAAGGAAAAACAGGGGAGAGCAGGCAAAATCACGGGCACAACAGCAGTGGGGCAGCAAGGGGCACAGAAAGGAAAAACGGGGAGAGCAGGCAAAATCACGGGCACAACAACAGTGGGGCAGCGAGGGGCGCAGAAAGGAAAAACAGGGGAGAGCAGGCAAAATCACGGGCACAACAACAGTGGGGCAGCGAGGGGCACAGAAAGGAAAAACGGGGAGAGCAGGCAAAATCACGGGCACAACAACAGTGGGGCAGCGAGGGGCACAGAAAGGAAAAACAGGGGGAGAGCAGACAAAACGGGCACCGGGGCCACAAGCGGAGGGCGATCTTACCTACAGGAGCAGCGGGCAGACAACACAGGCGGAGCTGTGTGGTGGGGAGCGACCTACCTGGCAAGGTCAAGGGTCGCTCTCTTCACCGTGCAGCGGCCGCCATTTATGGGGAGGTGGGAGGGAGGAGCAGCTGGGAGGCGGGAGGCAGGGGCAGCGAATGGGCAGTCAGGGGGCGGGGCCGCAGGGAACGCAGCGGCGGGAGTGGCGAGAGGCAGCGGGGGCACAGAAAGGAAAAACAGGGGGAGAGCAGGCAAAATCACGGGCACAACAACAGTGGGGCAGCGAGGGGCACAGAAAGGAAAAACAGGGGAGAGCAACAAAATCACGGGCACAATAACAGTGGGGCAGCGAGGGGCACAGAAAGGAAAAACGGGGAGAGCAGGCAAAATCACGGGCACAACAACAGTGGGGCAGCGAGGGGCACAGAAAGGAAAAACAGGGGGAGAGCAGGCAAAATCACGGGCACAACAGCAGTGGGGCAGCGAGGGGCACAGAAAGGAAAAACAGGGGGAGAGCAGGCAAAATCACGGGCACAACAACAGTGGGGCAGCGAGGGGCACAGAAAGGAAAAACAGGGGAGAGCAACAAAATCACGGGCACAATAACAGTGGGGCAGCGAGGGGCACAGAAAGGAAAAACGGGGAGAGCAGGCAAAATCACGGGCACAACAACAGTGGGGCAGCGAGGGGCACAGAAAGGAAAAACAGGGGAGAGCAGGCAAAATCACGGGCACAACAGCAGTGGGGCAGCGAGGGGCACAGAAAGGAAAAACAGGGGGAGAGCAGGCAAAATCACGGGCACAACAACAGTGGGGCAGCGAGGGGCACAGAAAGGAAAAACGGGGAGAGCAACAAAATCACGGGCACAATAACAGTGGGGCAGCGAGGGGCACAGAAAGGAAAAACGGGGAGAGCAGGCAAAATCACGGGCACAACAACAGTGGGGCAGCGAGGGGCACAAAGGAAAAACGGGGAGAGCAGGCAAAATCACGGGCACAACAACAGTGGGGCAGCGAGGGGCACAGAAAGGAAAAACAGGGGGAGAGCAGGCAAAATCACGGGCACAACAGCAGTGGGGCAGCGAGGGGCACAGAAAGGAAAAACAGGGGGAGAGCAGGCAAAATCACGGGCACAACAACAGTGGGGCAGCGAGGGGCGCAGAAAGGAAAAACGGGGAGAGCAGGCAAAATCACGGGCACAACAACAGTGGGGCAGCGAGGGGCACAGAAAGGAAAAACAGGGGGAGAGCAGGCAAAATCACGGGCACAACAACAGTGGGGCAGCGAGGGGCACAAAGGAAAAACAGGGGGAGAGCAGACAAAACGGGCACCGGGGCCACAAGCGGAGGGCGATCTTACCTACAGGAGCAGCGGGCAGACAACACAGGCGGAGCTGTGTGGTGGGGGAGCGACCTACCTGGCTGGTGACAGTAAAGGGTGCACAGGGACCACAGCCATCCCACAAAAAACAAAATAAAAGATAGACCGGGCCATAGGCACCACCGGTGGATAAGCAGCGTGAACCTGGCTAACCAAGGTCCAAGGCGTACAGGAGCGACCCCGTCGTCCCACGAAGGGGCAGCAACGCCGCAGGGACAGAGTGCCCCAGGAAGCCCACCACCGAGAGTGAGTGACGAACCGATCGCTAAACAAGCAGGGATGTGCGCACAAACGTTCTCCCTCACCAATCCTTTACCGTTCCTGCCCCATCCAGGAGAACCGGCTATGAAATGGGAGGATTGGAAGGAGTATTTCCTGAACTATTTGTCTGCGTTGGAGGATGAAGGTGAGGAAGTCTTCCCAAGCATAAGGAAGAAGAAGATCTTACTTCACAATCTGGGCCCCGAAGGAGTCAGGATATACAGAAACCTGGTAAAGAAAACCAGGCTACCAGAAGAACTGGACGTGTTCCAACACGCCATAGACGACCTGGATAGTCACTACCAACCAGTGGTATGCACGGCCATTGACCGCTTCAATTTTTTCCAGCGGAAGCAGAAGGCAGGAGAATCTGTAGATGAGTACGTAGCTGCGCTGAAGAGCCTCGCCACCACATGCAAATTCGGAGGGCTACACGATGAGTTCATAAGAGATCAGATCATCATGCACACGGTGAACACGTCCATACAGGAAAAGCTGTGGGTCAGTGGTGATTCTCCCCTCAAGGAAATTGTGGCACTCGTCAAGAAAGCAGAACTTTCCAAACGATGCGCGGAAGCCGCGAAAAGAGAAGCTACCAGTAGACCATTGGTCGGAAAAGTGACGGAGACCCGAGGTCAGGAAAGGAGGCCGCAGACCACGAGGAATTCGGGATGGCAACAAAGGCCGGAGACGAGAGCGCAGGCGAACACACAGGTCCAGCGAGAAACAAAGAAGGGATGTTACAGATGTGGCAACATAGCCCATGCCGCATCCGATAGGCGATGCCCAGCCTTCAGGGCGAAATGCCTCTACTGCGGGATAATGGGACACTTCGAAAAAGTCTGCAGACGGAAAACCGGCAAGCCGACGGTCAAGTACGTAACGCAAGAGTCGGACCAGGAAGGAGAAGACGAAGAAGTACTGTGCATAGAGGAACACGTGTTAGGTGTGGATGGAGCGCGCACGAGCAAGCCAATGTGTGAAGTAACGATTGGAGGTGTTTCAGTCTCCACGGTGGCAGACTCAGGCTCCCCTTACACGATCATACAACGTACAGTGTGGGATAGAGACTTCGCCAAGGTACCAGGCATGCACCTACTTCCCCCAGATATCAAACCAGTCACCTTCACGGGGGAACCTATACCTATGGTGGGGTTCCAGAAACTACAGTTCCAGTTCAAAGGGCGCATGACTGAAGGAAAACTGTATGTGGCGGAGAAAGGACCATCAGTGTTGGGGTGGATGGACCAAGGAGGACTGGGAATCAAACTCAATCCGGGAGGCGCAACCCAAGTACTGATGACCGGCCAAGAACAGGAGTACGAAGCAGGCAGATGGAAGGAGAAGTTCCCAAAGGTTTTCGGAGGCACGATAGGAAAACTGACTAAATTCACGCACAAAATATGCCTCAAGGAGGGCGCAGCCAGTGAGCCACAAAGTAAGGAACATACCGTTCAACAGCAGGAAGCGGTGCAGCAGGAATTACAACGCCTGGAAGATAATGGTGTGATAGAGCCGATTGAGAGCGCGGAATGGTTGGCTCCCCTGGTGGTGGTACGGAAACCTACTGGCAAGGTGCGTTTGTGCATTGACTTGCGCGAACTCAACAAAAACATAGTTGTGGATAAATTTCCTCTACCACGGATCAATGAAATGCTGGCACAGACTAAGGGCGTTCAGTGGTTCTCTACCATAGACTTAACCTCCGCGTACCACCAGATAGCACTGCATCCGGCAAGCAAGAAATTGACATCGTTCATCACGCCATTTGGTTGCTATCAATTTCAACGGATGCCCTTTGGGCTGGCGTCCGCCGCGGCTGTGTTTCAAAAGCTGATGCACAAACTGTTCAGAAGCACGGAGGGAGTGCAATACTTCCAGGACGATATCCTGATCATGGGGAAGACGAAGATAGATCACGACACGAAACTCACAGAAGTCCTGCGCATCCTAGAGTACAATGGCCTCACGGCAGAATGGAACAAGTGCAAGTTAGGAGTGTCGACGGTGACGTACCTGGGTCACGAGATAAGCAGTAAAGGGATCACTCCCAAAGAGGCCAACATGAAAGCCATCAAAGACGCACCCATCCCCAGGAATAAAGACGACGTCCGGTCTTTCTTAGGTATGGCAGAGTTCTACAGCAAGTTTGTGCCTCATTTTGCCACCAAGACACACAGCATGCGTCAGTTGCTAAGGGACAAGACAAACTTTGAATGGACAGAGGAGTCCGATGGAGAATTCGTCTGCATAAAGAAGGACATATGCGATGCAGTACCCTTACAGGGTTTTGATCAGGGAGCACTATCAGTTCTCACCACGGATGCCAGCGACAGAGGGTTGGGAGCAGTCCTCATGCAAAGGTCGGAGAGAGGAACATTGACGACGATCAGCTTTGCATCTAGATCACTGTCCACTACAGAGGAGAAGTTCAGTGTGGTGGAGAAAGAGATGCTGGCAGTGGTATGGGCAATGGAACGGTTCCGCCAATTTCTGTGGGGATCAAGGTTCTTGCTAAGGACTGACCATAAGCCTTTGATCAAAGTATTGACGTCCAGTGGACATGCCAATGCCACTCCTCGCATAGCCAAGATGACATTGAAGTTGTTGGACTATGTGTATGATGTCGAATACATTCCGGGGACAAAAAACAAGGTAGCGGATTTCTTGAGTAGAGCAGCAGCCATGGAGGATGCGCCACAGCCAACAGAAGAAGAAGACTACACCATTGCCTTTGCCGAAGATCAAGAGGTGGTCATAAGTGCGCAGGAGTGGAATACAGCCTATGCAAGCGACGCATCTCTCAAGGAAATAAAAGACTTCGTGATATCAGGGTGGCCGGAGAAGAAACGTCTCACATCGGACCAACGGAAGTTCTATGAAGTCAGAGGAGAACTGTCAGTAGAAGACAAGAATGTGTTCTTGCTCAGAGGAGACAGAGTGGTGCCTCCAGAAGCACTAAAAGGAAGAGTAATGGCCATACTACATGAGGGACACTTGGGCATAGTAAAAACCAAACAGAGGGCCAAACAAGCATATTGGTGGCCGGCACTGGACAACCAAGTGGAAAGATATGTGAGAGAGTGTGCACAGTGCAGTGGAGCAGACAAGAGCCAAACCACGATGAGACCTCCATTGGGGAAGTTCAGCCAACCGGTCAATCCATGGGATGAGGTAGCGATCGACATACTGGGCCCGATCTTAGACACACAGAGCATACCCATGTACATAGTGGTGCTAGTGGATAGATATTCCAAGTGGCCAGAAGTGGAAATACATGAAAAAATGGATACGGACACCGTGTTGAAATTCCTCACGTCCCTCTTTCTAAGAGAAGGTATCCCCAGGGTCATTACTTGCGACAATGGACCACAATTCACGTCCGACAAGTGGAAGGCATTTATGGAGAGGAATGGTATCCTGATAAAGCACACCCCGGTATACCACCCGGCGGGAAATGGCCTAGCAGAACGCTTCAACAGAGTGGTGATGGGGTCTGTGCAATCCGCCATCAATGCAGGAAAAAAGTGGGACATAGAACTCCTACGAACCGTATGGGCATACCGCATCACGCCCACGCAAACTGGGTACAGCCCATTTAAGATCCTGAGAGGTCGGGACCCATTCACAAGGGACAATATTGCCTGGAAGCAAAGAACCATCCAAAGTAAGTGGTCACCAGCAGTAGTGCGGAGCAACTTAGAGAAAGCTCAAAAGCTGTACACAGACCACTACAACCAGAGACGTAGAGTAAAGGAAGAAGTGTTGGAAGAAGGGGAATGGGTCAGGGTAAAACTGGCTCAACTGAAGAAGAAAGGTGAAAGCAAATTCAGCACACCGTTAAGAGTACGAGAGACATATGCCAGATCAGCCTTACTGAGTGATGGGAAGGTGTGGTCCAAGGATAGGATGACACGGTGCAATAAGATATTGCACTGGGATAAGACAGGAGACAAGTCAACAAGAGTGAAGGAAGAGGAACATCAAAGTATGGAAGGCCAGACACCCAGAGCAGAGGAAACAAGAGGAAACAAAGTGAACATCAGAGCGGAAGACACCGGTATCAGGGACGACCTGGAGAGTGGTGAAGAAGAGAGTCCCCAGGGGCCGCAAGAGAGTCTGGAAGAAGGAAGATCGGAAGCAAGAAATCTACCAGGCAATCCCAATGAAGCGACTGGTTCCCAGGATAACAGAGACACTAACATATCGACACCACCAAGACACACCAGATCGGGCAGGGCCGTGGTGTTCCCGAGGAGGTACCGTGAGTATGAAGTGTAGAAATAATACTGGTACACTCGCCCCCAAAGACACTATGTTACAAGACAATATATTGTAAAGGGAGGAGATATGTAGTGTTGCGCTCTAGTGTTCAGCGGTCACGTGTGGCCGGGAACGCTGGGAGCGCGGCCGCCATTTTGCGGAGGCATTTCATCGGCGGCCGAACGGAGGCGAGCAGCGGTGCCCGGCGCTCCTTACAAGGAATATAATAAAGTGAGCATTCACTGAAACCTGGGTCTGTCTTCATTACCAGAAACCACACACTACAAAGCGCAGTATGTAACTTCACTTAGCTCTTGCCCCTTAAAAGACAATCGTAAAATATAAAATGTTTTCCCGTTTGATAAATGTTCCTATAGTTTGTCGGACGGACTTATTGGGATTTGTTTTCGGCTACGTTGTGCCTTACATGAGTAAAACAACATTTATTTTTCATATTCTATGACGTCTCCAAAGGAATGCTCTTGGCGACTCGAGCCCTTGCCGCGAGGGACACTTTCAGTCAGTCCAGGGTTTTTTCGAGCTAAAAGATTTTGCATGCTTGGATTTTCAAGTCCACACTTAGAATGTAAAGGGCGAAAGCAAAAGTCAAAATGCAACATTATAAGGGCTGAAAAACAGAACTGGCCGACGGTTCACGCATAACATGGCGTTGATTGATAACACCTCGTAACAGCAGCCCTAAGCTTTACATAGCTGCCAAGTGGCCCCGCGTCACGTGTCACTCCCAGAACGTCCCCGTGCTGCAGGAAACATTACCCCAAGTAGGTCCCCATCATCCCAGCCTGAGCCACTCCTTCCCTCTCAGTGAGTTTTCATTCTTCATCTTGTTCTTTTTAGTACACTCGATGCTCAGGTTGTTTGGAGGTGGTGGGGGGAGGGGGGGCTTTATTGCATGTGTTCAATGAAAAAGAAAGGGGACTTGGGAAGGTGCTACTTGTGGGTCGGGGCACCCACATTCAGTGAGGACTGGGGCGAGGGGGACCAACTTGGGGTAATGAACGTATGATGAGAAGCCCATGTTGCCGCCCTGCAGATTTCAGGAATGGAAACCCCACTAACCCCTGCCCAAGATGCAGAAGTTGTTCTAGTAGAATGGCTCTAATGGTGCAAGAGGTTGCTCCCCAACAGAAACATGAGCCTGCAAAATGGCCTGCCAAATCCATCTACTTATAGTAGAGGAAGAAACGTTATTGCCTTTATTGACATTACCAAAAGAAACAAAAAGGGGTTGCGGAAGATGAAAATCCCGAGTACGGGTCAAATAACACAAAAGCGCTCTTCGGGCATCAAGAGAGGAAAGATCATGGCCCTTGTCATCTATCCCCAACACCGTAACACAATCTGCTGATCTCAATGGAACTTAGAAGACACCTTAGGAGGACTGAGCTTCTAAAGTAGAGGGAGCCAAATCCTTAAGAACCCCCTCCCGTAGAAAGTATACAATATGAAGTGGGAATACCGACACAGGGTCCAAGGCCTTTTTCATACATCACACAGAAAAGAATTCCATGCTTCTTATAAGAAGACCTGGTTGACAATTTTCTGGATTTCTGAATTTCCTCGGCCACTGGAGCCGAACACCCCAAAGATACCAAACTCAAACTTTCAAGTTCCAAGCAGTCATACACAATCGCTTCAGCTGAATTGGAGCCAGGAGAGGAAACTGAAGATGAGAAGGAGCAATGTGAAGCCAGAAGAACCTCCCCTTGGACAGGGACATAAGAAGCGAGAACCATGGGCGACGTTGACCAAAAATGAGCCACCAGAATCACCAACACCCTCTACCCCTGAATCTTCTGAAGCTCCTTCGGGAGGAGGGTAATCGGAAGGAAGGCGTAAAGGAGATGCGTATAGGAGCCCCGCCGGCCAAGGCACTGACAGAGTATCGATTGTCCACACTTGTGGACAAGGAATCTCTGAACAAAACTATGGAAAAAAGCAGCCTGAGAGAAGGCAAACCTCCATCCACGGGGATCCAAACAAATACATTTGTTGAAAATGAGGAAGTGCAAGACTGAATTACACTGATGAGGGTAGATTCCCACTCAGACTGTCAGCATGAATGTTCAAGGACCCCCGAATATACACCGCTTTCAGGGGGAGCACATAAACGTCCGTCCAAGAACAAATTTGAGCTGCCAGAGAGTGCAAGCGGGATGACTTTGTCCCCCCTGACGATTCAGGTAACAGTGGGTCACCTATTTGTCCATCTGAATGACCACATCCTGACCCACCAACTGTGCTTGAAAAAACGGGACTGCTTCCCAGACTGCGTGCAGTTCTCTCAAGTTGGATGATTGACAGCGTTCCTGGGCAAACCACTGCACTCTCAGCTTGTCAAGGTCGCACCCCACCCCAGAGACTGGCATCTGTTATCAACTGAAGAGGGACAGACAGATGGAAAGGAGTCCCCTTCCCTAGATTTGGGGTTGTGGAGCCACCAACTGAGCTATTTCTTGAGTGACCTGCACTGTAGACACGTACTGCTGGCTGATCGGGTCTCATTAACTCAAGAGATGGTTCACCAATGGTTTCAAATGAAAGCGGGCCCAAAGACCTACCCCAGTTGTTGCAGCCAGGAGACCCTGGACCTTCAACCGGAATCTCGGTGGAACCAATGACATCTGTAGTAGCTCGCGAAGAGGCAGCCGGAGAGACTGGATTTTGTCTTGAAGGAGAAACACACATTCCATCTTTGTGTAAAAGACCACACCAATAAAACTCCTGACTTGGGCCGGTGTCAGCTGGGATTTTGGAAGATCCAGCTTTAAGCCCAGATGCTGAAGAAAAGCTGCGGCAATGCTCTCTGCTCATCATACGGACCGCATTGGACTGTGGCCCGCATCAGATAGTTTTGATGTTATTTGAAGTCGGCGCCCTACACAGCACCAGATAGTCATGTGATATCCATACATATTACAGCACTACTTAGGACATAGCGCAACCAGCCATAACACCCTGGCTCCATCCTTACCGCCTTGAGAAAGCCTCAGGTCTGCACGCCAAGAAGGGGGCGAAACACATGTTGGCTGTTTTCACAAAGCTTGTGATTCTTACTATGAGAATCTCATTGAATCAAGAACCCAGGCACACAAAATAAAGAAACCTGAGGCATTATTCCAGGATCACAGACTTGTTTTACTTTTAGGAATTTATAATAACATATCCTATAACAACTTAGCCCTGTCCTTGTCTCTCCCTGTGAACCATGAATCAATGGGTTATGGATTTCCCATTCATAAAGGACATCTGAACATACTGATTACCCCCACTACTTAAGGACGGGCTTTTCCTAGAATCCTTATCCTCTTCTTCAAGCAGATCTTGAAGAAGAGCTGTTGTTGCCGCACTGCTTCTTGAGCCTTGAAAAATGGGGAAGCAAAAATCAGTCATTCATCAAGGTGCAGAAATATGGAAAACCCCGTAAGTTGTGAGGAAGCCACCACCGGGACCAGTACCTTGGGAAAAGTCTGAGGAGACGTTGACTCCCCGAAGGGCAGAACATGAAAATGTCTGAGATTTACACCAAACCTCAGGAAGGGTTGACTCGGTGTGGACTGGCACATGAAAGTAAGCATCCTCCAGATCCAGGGTTGTTGAAAACTCACCTTCGTGAAGCAAAGGTAGTATCTGTTGAAAAGTGGCCAGCCATCCTGAACTTCTCCAGACTGACCCAATAGTTCAAGGGCTTGCAATTCAGGATTGGATGGAATGAACCATCTGGTTTTATGACTAGGAACAGGGTTGAATAAATACCCTGGCCTTCTTGTTGACGTGTTAACAGGAATGATCGTCTTCTTTAGAAGCAGTTTTTCCACACCTGACCACATAGCTTCCCTCTTTGTGTTGTCCCCTAATAAGGAAGTAGTCCTGAATACTGGTACTGGAGGAGACTCCTTGAAAGGAATTTTGTAGCCTTTTTGAATGATTGAAAGGACCCGCTGATCCTCCACCTGGGCTTGCAACTGAGGAAAAAACTTTGAAGTCTGGCTTCTACTGCTGTATAGTTCTTTGCCTCCAGAATGTTTTCCAGACTGTCCTGGTTTGCCAGGTTTTGTTGAGAAACACAGCTCCCCGACTTTGAGCTCAGGAGCGAATGAGAAAAGAGCGTTTCACCTCCTGCCACTGCTGATTCTATGTTTGGGAGAAAATACTTTTTGTTTACCACAAAAAAAGCCACTCCTAGTGAGATGACCTAAATGTCTCTAAATTTGTGATATGCGGATTGGCATCTCACAAAAAGTGAAGGACTGGTCTCACACACCACCTGGTGTCATGCTTCATCATTGACCAGTCCTCGCCCCTTAAAAACTTGGTTTGATAAGGGGCGGGCATACACCTGACGACAGGGATGCACTTCTAAATCTAAGTGGGGGCCCTTACAATAATAATGTGTGCTTAAAAAACCATTACAGATGACAAATTAAATTTTAATTTTATGTGAACAGCATCTGTATGGTTGCTAAGATTTACAATATTTGTTACTCGAGGCTTGTCGATGGGCCGTTCCCCCTGCTTCTTGTTCCCATCGCAACTGGCGTTTGATCGTTCCATTGGACTTTGGCGGCTTGTTTTCTTCTTCCAGTCCCCCTGCCACGGCCTCTGAATAAAAAATGTTGAGGTGCTGGTGGAAATCCAAAGCCCTGTTGAAAAAAGGGGGGCGGTTGCCAGTAGCCAAAACGTGGCATAGGTTGTTGCATCATAGGAGGCCGGAAGTTGTGCTGTCGAATTATTGAATACGGTGCACAGATGACTGACATGTTTGTAGCACATTATAGCCACTCACTGTAGAATGCATGTGGAGTTGGCTGTCGAATTTTTCATGACCTCATTACAAATTTGTATTACACAATGTCTCTTCTTTTTATCCTTTTTTCACTTTGCAGGTTTGAGAAAAAAATTTCACCTCCTGAAGGTTGAGGGTGACATTTTTTCACCCCACCCAGTGGATTCCCTTTTTCCATAAAATTGGTAAGGGCGGAGTCTTTAGTTTTTTGTAAGTCCTGATGAATGCCATGGACCCGAATGGGCCGAAGGGCAGAAACATGTTGACTATATACACGATGGTGGGAGGACAATAATTTCCTCATACACACCGCAACGCTGGTTTTAATGACCATACAGATGCTGTTCACATAAAATTAAAATTTAATTTGTCATCTGTAATGGTTTTTTAAGCACACATTATTTTTGTAAGGGCCCCCACTTAGATTTAGAAGTGCATCCCTGTCGTCAGGTGTATGCCCGCCCCTTATCAAACCAAGTTTTTAAGGGGCGAGGACTGGTCAATGATGAAGCATGACACCAGGTGGTGTGTGAGACCAGTCCTTCACTTTTTGTGAGATGCCAATCCGCATATCACAAATTTAGAGACATTTAGGTCATCACACTAGGAGTGGCTTTTTTTGTGGTAAACAGTTTATGTTGGAGGCTGTCCCCTCCTAGTACCCCAGGCCTCTTGTTCCCTCCCCGGAGCCTTTCTCTGGGACTTGTGTGGTTTGATAGAAAATACTTTTTGCCAGGAAGAAGCTTAAAGGCTTTTAAAATCTTCTTTGCCTCTGCAGACTGTTGAATCACCTCATAAGTTCATCGCTGAACAACTTTAACTCCGTAAACAGCAGTTTTTGCACTAAAGATCACTGAGTCTCCCTGTACGCTTGTTTGATTTTTTTCTTGAAATGCAATAAAGAGATTTGAACCATGAAGATCGCTGAGTAGGCTCCAATTTCCAAGGCTTCATCCAAAGGGTGCGTCGTCTAGCTACTGCTGCCCTAGCAGCATAGGCAGAAGGTCACAAGTTGTCAAAGGTAACATCTGACAGAACCTGTGACAAGACTTCCAGCTGAGCCAGAATCGCAATAGGGTCTGCCTTTTCTTGGAGACCATCAAATAACTTCTGGAAGTCTTCCAGCAGGACCTGAGAGGCGTAAGCCGCATAGGAACTGACCTGCACCCCAAAATGGGCAGCCGCATTAGATCTTTTAAGAGAGGATTCAATATTTCTGTCAATAGGGTCTGATAAAGTTGCTTCCTCAGAAGGGAGAAGAATGATGCCATAGAAGACAGAATCGAAATAATTTAAACTGCTCATCAAAATGTTCCATCAGATAATGTTTATGGAGAAAACGTGGAATGTTATGTTTTTTTACATCTTTCCATTCATTCAGAACAATGTCCTCAAGAACGTTATGGAAAGGGAGATCATATGAGACAGTTCTGCTATATTGGGCATAAAAATCATCTTCCGCCCCAGCTTTTCGAGGAAAACCAAGTACTTCTCTAATATGCACAAGCATATCACACAGCCACTTCCTTTGCACACATTCCCCTTTTGGAGAAGCATCAGGCTCATCGTCATGATCTGTACACTGCTTTTTTAATTGAGGGTCATTAACAGGCTCATCAACAGCCTGTTTAATTAGGTGCTGTAAATCTGCTTTAGGGATCTGGAGTGTGTCATCATCTTCCATACGTGAATGTGCTTACGCTTCTCAGCGTGTTTCCCAGGTCCAGCAGCCTCCATCTTTCATGGGAAAGGAAACAGATTGAGCCCAGCTACAATCTGTATTTAGATTGGTTGCCAGGCAACCAAGTCAACATCATCTCCTACGCCGACGACACCCAGCTGATTCTCTCCCTCACCAAGGACCCCCTCACCGCCAAAGCCAACCTCCACGAAGGAATGAAGGCCGTCGCCGAGTGGATGAAGAAGAGCCGACTGAAGCTGAACTCGGACAAGACGGAGGTCCTCATCCTCGGCTCCACCCCGTCAGCCTGGGACGACTCCTGGTGGCCAACCACACTGGGAGCAGCACCGACACCCACCGACCACGCACGCAACCTGGGGGTCATCCTCGACTCGACACTCTCCATGACCAAGCAGGTCAACGCCGTCTCGTCCTCCTGCTTCAACACCCTACGCATGCTCCGCAAGATCTACAGGTAGATCCCCACCGAAACAAGAAGAACGGTCACCCAGGCCCTCGTCAGCAGCAGGCTGGACTACGGAAACGCCCTCTACGCGGGAGCCTCGGCCAAACTCCTGAAACGACTGCAACGCATACAGAACGCCTCTGCACGCCTCATCCTCGACATCCCTCGCCACAGCCACATCTCACCCCACCTGAGAGACCTGCACTGGCTCCCCGTCAACAAGAGGATCACCTTCAAGCTCCTCACCCACGCACACAAAGCACTCCACAACACCGGACCGGCATACCTCAACAGACGACTCACCTTCTACACCCCGAACCGCCAGCTCCGCTCCGCCGACCTCGCCCTCGCCATCGTCCCCCACATCCGTAGAGCGACCACCGGCGGAAGATCGTTCTCCTACTTCGCCGCCAAGACCTGGAACACCCTCCCCATCCTCCTACGGCAGACCCAGGACCTACTAACCTTCAGGAGGCTACTCAAGACCTGGCTGTTCGAGCAGTAGCAGCCCCCCCCCCCCCCCAGCGCCTTGAGACCCTCACGGGTGAGTAGTGCGCTTTACAAATGTTCTGATTGATTGATTGATTGAAGTCTCATGAAAAATGAGACTTGGGTGCTTAAAGCAACCAATGTGCAGCATTTCTTGGTTGGTATCCGCCCGCGCGCATATTGCAATTCTATGTCACAACCGGAGGCCAGGGTTATGCATTTCTTTCTTCACTTTATTAAATAAGCAGCCTTTAAAGAACATATTTAAGAACAAACAACATATCCCATGAGCCATAGGGGATCAGTCTCCATAGTAACAATAGTCCAATCCTGTGTATATAACTGTGTTCCTGTTCCTCTTTTTTTTGTGGAGTTTTATATAGCGTAAACTCAGTATCAGAGTGCTTTATATGAGCCACAGTTGTGTTGCAGACGGACACATTCATTTTTGTTAGGCACGGGGAGATTAAGTGATTTGCCCAGAATCACAGGATGTTGAGCGTCCTTGCCAAGACTTGAACCTGGTTCCCCAGCTTCGAGGTTGACCGCTCTAGCCATTAGGCCACATCCTCTTCACTGCTCATCAGTTAAGTCACTGGCTTTCATAACTGTCTTATTTCCTTGCTATATATTGTTGTAGCGATGGCGATTTACATTGTGTAGTGTTTAATGCAGCTTGTTGTTTATACGCGCAGTAGGCAATTTGCCCGAGCACGCCTCCCGCTCCTCTCTGGGTCCTGAAGGGGGGCTGTTGCGCGCCGAAATCGTTCCTGTCAGACGCGTTACTGCTGTGTGAGGCCGCTTCATTCAAGCATCTCACCGGCAACACGTGCGTTGGGGGAGAAACCCAGCTCTGCTCTGTGACGTCCTCAAGGCTCTTCTCCCCGACCAACCCTTGCACTCGACGCCGCTTGCGGTTGACTCCCCAGGTTTGGCCGAAGGGCTACAACGCAACCTAGTGAAGAACTGAAGGTACTGCAGCTGTTTTACTCAGCAGGTGAGCACTTGCGAGGAGGCTGCCCCAAAAAGGTTTTTAGGGCGAAATAAAGGTACTGTTGTGCTCTCATGCTCAAATGAAATATGAATTCTGCCAGGGATCATGAATATTCCCCCGTTCAGGAGGCTGAGGAAGAATGGTCTCCCAAGCGCCTCCCTGCAACAGTGGACCAGGCGCTGTCCCAGACTATCTCCAGAGCACTGACCCCCCCCTTAGAGATCAAGTGGATAACGTGGTCAAATATATTCCCAGGGTATTCAGTGACCCATCATCTCTGGAAGCAGGACCTAGTGGTAGTACGACAAGGGGAAAAAAGGCCTCTAAGCATGACAGGGGGCACCTGTAAGGTTTTGATAGGCTTAGTGAAACCTTCCGTAAGAGTGCGCGCATGCTCAAACATGTACCCTACCAGGAGGAAGACAACCCCGGAGAAAACTGCGACGCGGTTGCCCAAAATCTCGACCTCGCTGGTGCGGTTCCCTATATAGGGGAGGGTGGGCATTTGGACATGTTTGACCCATCTGACATATATCATCCTAGGTCAGCTGAGTGGACCCCAGTCCCAACAGTAGCCGAAAATGTCGCCAGAAAAATTCGCCAACCCATGGAGAAGGAGGTCAGGGTGAGACTCAGGGGAGAGTGTCCCAGGCCATCAATGAAAGGGAAGGCAGCGGCCACCACTGACATTGACAATAAATTGTGCACCTTCTTTAGTAAATATATCAGAGACCCTAAGAAGGGCATCAATCGATCCAGGAGCACCTGCCAGGATAAACCTTTATTTAGATGTAGCTGGACCCATCTCCCAATTCAGTGAGATGGAAGAGCTTTCTAAGCATTCAGGGGTTCCCATGCCCACAGAAATAGTGGCTGGCTGGGTGCAGAGGGCTATCTGGCTCCTTGGTAATGCAAACTGTGCATTGGCGGTGGAGGGAAGGAGATCTCTTATTAAGAGTGACCCTAAGATTGGGGAACTGTCTACGTCCGAGGCAGGGGCCATAGCACAAGGTAACCTATTCAGGGAACCTTTTGTCAAGGAGCTGAATAAATTTGTAACGACCTTCATCGCCCTTGACAAGGCGCAAGCCTCCATAAAAAAGATTTTTCCCGGGAAGGTTTTTGCAGGGACCGGAAGAGGCAGGGGCCGGTCTTCCGGCCTATCGTACCATCAAGGTCCGTCTCAAGGTCAGTTCAAGAGGAACAACGGCTGGGATGACGGCCGACAAGGGAACTTCTACTCACAGCAGGGGCTCCGGCAGAGGAAAGGGCATCCAAGCCAGCAGAGGAGGCAACTACGTCCCAGGGGGAAACTCTGGTAAGCATTACCCCTTTTTCCCCTCAAGGTCTAGGGGGGAGACTCCTGCAGTATGCACACAATTGAGGTAAGATCACAGGGGACCCGTGGGTCCTACAAACAGTGAGAGGATTTCACATATATTTGTACGGATCCCCTGTTCAGGAGAAACGCCCCAGCCCCCTGGTTTTCTCGATCGAGGAGATGCACCTAATAGGCTCCGAGGTAGCAGAACATCTGCAAAAAGGTGCCATTTACAGGTCAGTACTTCACCCAAACAGGTTTCTGAGCAACTTATTACTCATAGAGAAGAAAGACAAGGGCTTCAGGACCGTCATAAACTTGAAATAGTTCAACGAGTGGCTGGTGTATCACCACTACAAGATGGAGGGTATCAATCTGCTCAGAGATATTTTTCTTACAGGGGACTGGATGGTCAGGCTGAATCTCAAGGACGTCTACCTTTCGGTGCCCATTTATCCACCACACCGGAAATTTCTACAGTTCGCATGGAGGGGAAACATTTCAAGTTTTGGGCTCTCCCCTTCTGCCTCTCATTGGCCCCTTGGTGCTTCACCAAGTTACTGCAGCCAGTGGTAAAGACCTTCCGCACAAGGGGAGTATGAATGATTATTTACCTAAACGACATCCTCCTCATGGACCAGTCTCTGGTGCAACTCAGACGCAATCTGAACATGACTATTGCGCTACTCCAGGGTCTAGCCTTCATCATCAATGAGTGGAAGTCCAAACTGGTGCCCGCACAACAGATGACCTTCCTGGGGTTTCTCATCAACTTGATCTCAGCTTCCCTCAGCTTACCACCTTTCGGTTGAACCATCATCTTCCATGATATGCGAGCTAGAGACCGGACCCAGAAGCCATATCGGTGGATGCCTTCCTCACAGGACTGGGTGAAGCATCATCCGTATGCATTTCCACCATTTATGATGATTACCAGAGTAGAGGCTCAAGTCAGACGACAAGCAGCATTGCTGGTGTTGGTTACACTGATCTGGAAGTCACAGGCATGGTTCCCAATGCTGATGGAGCTCTCATGGGACCTACCGATAGAACTGCCCTCATCCCCTTCGATACTCAGAGACCCACAGGGATGTCTGCACCCTCTGGTCCTATGGGGACACCTCTCCCTCATGGCATGGAGGATTTCCGGGGATGCTGGAAAGACGAGCAACTTTCAGCAGACGCTGCAACCTTTATCCAGCAGGCGTGGGCCTCAGGCACCATCAAGAGATATCTCTCAGCTTGGAGATGATGGAATAGTTGGTGTTTGGAGAGATATCTGGATCCCTTGGGGGCAGAAGTTACTCACATTAAAACATTTTTGGCAGAAGTCAGGGCTGGCATATCGCCATACCAGCCGGACATAACATTATTGATAACAAACTGGCTGGAGAACACCCTTGATTCTGTAAACTAATAAATGTGTATCAGACTCATTAAGCCCCCGGAGCCCAGATACTCAGGCCTATGGGACGTTAATGAGGTCTTAAGACTAATCCTTAGTTGGCAAGATAACCAGTACTTGTCACAATAGGCAATGTCTGCAAAACTGGCCATATTACTATGCCTCATTTCATGTAAAAGGGTGTCAGATGTGAGGGATTTGGATACCTCTGCTAGAGTTTTCACACCAGAAGGAGTCATGTTTACCATTTCTAGGAGGACTAAGACTAATACCAGGTTGGTATCCTATCCTGCTTTTTTGGAACGCCCTAATCTATGTGTGGTCAGATGCATTAAGGCATACAAAAAGATGACAGTGGATACCAGACCGGCAGGTGAGAGGCAACTTCTAATTGCCATTCAAAAGCCATTCAAGGCAGTATCATCACTTTCCTTTGACAGGTGGGTACGGTGGATCATGGCTGAGGCCAGTGTGGATGTGCATAAGTTTCGGGCTTACACAAGAGGGACCATGGCGTCTAAGGCCATACAGGTAGGTGGCAGACTTGAGGATATCATGAGTGCCGCGTACTGGTCATTCGAGTCGACCTTCAAGAAGTTTTACTTCAAACCCATTTCGGAGGCTGCATTTCTGGTAGGAAGTAAGCTTCAAACATACATAATCCTTGCTTCCGGTCCTGACATAGAATGAAAAACTTCCTAGCTAATGAGAAGGAAAGTTTCAGTTCTATTAAGGACAAGGAGGCGAGGATTATCCCACCCAGGGACATCTTGAAATGATTTTCAGACCCTCCCGATGGTACTTCGTTAACAGTAAGTAAAGTTAATATCATATGTCTATTTAAATGAATGTTTATGGAATTGATTTAAGTGTTTTTCTCAAAATATAAAGAAAATTAAGGTAATGAAATCATGGTTGTGAATAAAGATCCTATAATATTATAAAGAATTGGATAACATGAGTTACCTCTCGGTTGTAGGGAATGATCAGAAATTTGAATGGGACCGGAGTTAACAAGGTTAACTACCTCCAGTGAAGAAGAAGAACAGGAAGAGACATCACACAGTTATATACACTGGATTGGACTATGGTTACTATGGAAACTCATCCCCTATAGTTTATGGGATATGTAATATGTGTTGTTTTTTCTTAAATATGTTCTTCAAAGGCTGCTGATTTCACTATCACTTGTTTGCACACCTATGATATCTGGAAAAAAAATCAAAGCCTGTTATGGCTTACTCATTTGTAAATTTTGACTTCTAATTGCTGTTGTCTATGCCAAATATGTTGAAATGTAACTATTCTATGTGCAAACTCTTTCAATCTCTACATGATCGATTCAACATGAGTTCACGACTATACCGTGATCCTTCATTATAATTTAACGTGTTTCTGTATATGGTCAGTGTGCTTTATATTGATTTAAATACAAGGAGAGTGACTAAATATAGAGCCAGTAATGGGGCACAGAAACCTAACGGGACAAGAATGGATATGATAGAGAATCCATTAGCAAAAGTTTAAAGTGGCAAGGAAGAGGAGTGCACAAGCCCATTGGGTCATAAGACGCAGTGGGAGGAGGAAGTGGGTGTTATTGACCACAAACAACCCACTCCAGAAGGAAACCTTAAACACTAACACTAACAGAGCTGAAATACACAGATATTCTTGCATGGATGTGATTGCTATTGCCTCCTCACCGATGTTAGGGGAGTGTAACTCCAGCTCCCCGCTCAGAACAACACACAGTGAAATGTTTAATGAATACAGGTGTGGCACGCTGGACTCAACTGCCGTAGCCTTGGGGTGTCTAAAGGCTAAACTTGTGAGGCAGATTTTCACCCAACAAACTCTGGGAATCAATTTCCCTCAATGGTTGGTAGATTTTTAGTCGAGCCTGGGAAGCGCATGCGCTGCTCTGCGAGGCATGCTGTATTGGAGTATGGAATTGAAGCCCCGCCCACTCTCCGCCCATATTTGTCATTGGCTTGTGTCATTGTCCTTCGTGAATGCTGGCTTCTGATTCGTTAATAGGCTTGTTGGTCCCTCCTTAGTACCGCCTTGTCTTCATTTGTAACCTCCCATGAGGACTGGCCCTTTTACTTGGGTTGTTACACGGTACATCTTATTTAGTCTGTAAGCACTATTTTCTTTAATGTGTTTCTCCTACTGCAGGCACTACATGCTTTCCTGCAACATTCTGCGCATTCAGCGCGCCATGCACGCTTTCACGGAGCGCTTTTACAGAGAAAAGCCTTTGTTTGTCAACTTAACAAACAAATGCTTTTTTTGGTAAAAGCGCCCCATACCGCACTTTCACTTTAATAGCGGCCGCGGACCTTTCTTTAGACACAGCTCGTCTTAAGTAAGGGGCGAGGTCTCTATTAACGTGAAAGCGCAGCATGGGGCACTTGTAAACAACAAGCATTTGCAATGAAATAGGTCTCGTATTTTAGAAACTTTGAGCTATTGGTATTGTAAATGACAATGCCTTTTTTTAATGTGTTTTTTTAACACATAAATAAAAGGCATTGTCATTTACAATGCCAATAGCTCAAAATCTCGCAATCGCGAGACCTATTGCATTGCAAATGCTTGTTGTTTCTGGCAGGAGTTAGCCCTTTCTTTGTCAGAAGTTATTGTACTTGGGGCATTGCCTTGCGCACTAACTTGGCAGTACTCTCTAACGCAGCTTCCGCCTGAGGCTCCCTTTTATCCAATATAATCATGTATCAGCTGAACAGATCGACCACATGTCTACCCATGTAGCTGCGAAAGACATCCGGAACAAAATGTTGAGGCTCCCACTGCTTGACGCCTGGTACAGAGTCTGTGCCTGAGGAGTGAGGACGAGGGCCGGGTCACTCCCTTTCCTCTTTGCTTGATGGATGCCAATGTTGAGGCCCGGCCCAGAGCCACTGCACGAGACAGCAGGGGTCACACCATCCTTCCTTCCACCAGTTGACTTGGGGTCGCCGCTTTGCTAGCTCTGAGTTGCTGCAAAGACTTGGGGCCCCCATTCTGATAGTCCAGCTTGGTGCTGATTGTGGCACTGGGCCTGGGGAGGTAGCGCCTATCCTGGGTGACCTGCACGGACACTGTGGCCCTGTAGTGGGTAGAGGATATTGCATTGTAAAGTGACAGGGCTGAGCACTGTGAACGAGAGGCACCCCCTGAGGCCGGGGATAGCTGGACTTAAGCCGTCTTCCTGGAGCTCCTATCCCCTGACTGCTGAGGCCCATATGACTTATGAGAACTGGTGCTCCTTTGGGTTCAAGTACAACTCAGCGTCACAGGTGCTGCAGAGTTTGTTCAGTCTTTAGTTCTTCGGTAAGTTCCAGCTTTGCCTTGGGGGTAGTAACAGTATGACTCCACGCTGCACCAGGTAAGGACCTATATGTAATTTACAGTTTCAGGGAACTCCGTTTTTGTGGCCGAATACTTGCTGTCTTTAAACTCTCTATATTTTGACAAATAAGTTGTGCTTAGCCCTTGTGATCTGTGATGCTATGCTATCCTGTAAACCAGAGAGTCCAGTCCAAATCTTCTACTGTGAAACCTGCCGGAGCTACTGTCTCTCTATCTCTAGCTCTGTTTACTCACTTTCTCACTCTGTCTCTCTGTCTGTCTCCCTCTCTCTCTATCTCTCACGCATGCACACCCTTTTCCCCTAGAGACAGAGTTTTCTTCATTTTCCTGAGCCTTTACTGGAAGTAGTCAAACCTCCAAAGAGAGAAGGTGGGATTAGCCTAGCTGACTGGTATTTGATAAATCCTAGAGTTGTGACCCTAGAATAGTACATGTGCCTCCCCACAAATGTATGTAATTTTCTAATTGTTTGTTGGACTAATATCCCTGGCATATGTATTTTACCCCATTTTCTATTAAATTTAAATTTACAATAGTAAATGTGATTCCATCCTTTCCAAAATGGACGAATTTTCCCAATGTTTATAGGAGTGTACTTACAGTCGTGTATTTCAATAGTTTCCTATTTTTTAAAATGGTTTGATATTGGGATTTAGGTACTATTTCTTATTCCTTACAATGTTTTATAGAAATATTTTGAGTGTATTTAATTTAAAAGTACATACTTGTAAATAACATATTTCTTTTTTAAATTGTTTTGTATTTTTGATATATTTTAATATTTGACCTGTTAGTTTGAGTAACTTAGTTTAAAAAATATTTTAATAGTTTATTTATTGTATAATTTGTTTTTATTAAAAATTAATAATTATGCATGTAATATTGTTTTGTAATATATATAATTGATGTTTTTATTTAAGAAATATGTATTCAATTAATACATGTCTTTTATTTTATAATTTAATTTTTCATTTTTATATCATATTTTAAAGCTATATTAAATTTCCATGTATTGGAATGACTTTAAATATTTTAAAAGCTGTTAAATTAATGTTAACATTTTATATTATGCATTGTTTTATAATTGTATTAATTTTTTGTTTTAAAAAATAGCTTTTCAATAATGTTACACGAAAATTAATTTAACTTTTCAATAATGTTAAATGTGCAGAAATATATATGCTTACTTACGCAATGCCGATTTTTTTTGGTCTACAATTCTTTATTTAAAGGTGATATTTTGGCCCTCAATATTTGTTCTGTGATATTTATATATCACAAATTTTTTGAGGTCAGTATTCTCTCATACAACTGCCAGTTGTCCTTGGTTTTTCTGGTGACCCCAATGAGTCACGGAAAGGTTTTGATGGCCTTACAGTGCATTTTGCTTTATGGCCCTGCCTATTTTTGACCAGTCGTCCATGTCTGATGCTGCCCTGTCTTGAGTCACTCCCCTGATGAGCATTAAAAGTCCTTGTCTGAATAATTATTCAGTCCTTTTAACTCTTTTCAAGAAGGTATTTGAATGGCCCAAACGGGAGTTTTCTGCTGAAGAAGCGCTATGTGATTATTCTCAGGGGAATTTGAATGTCTTTACTTACGTGACTAATTTTTGTCAATTGGCAACTGAGACCTCCTGGATTGAAGGAACTTTAATGACCCGATTTCCTAGGGATCTCATGAATGAGATGAAGGTATGAGCTCATGCATTCTCCACATTCTACAACCCTAACAAACTTAATTGATACATCCTTATTAACTGAACAGCGTTTGTGTGAGATAATGGTTGAACGCAAGTAAACAAAGGTGCCCTGATCCTTTCTTGCCCATATGTTTTGGGGCGTCCATGAATACAGCTGCCGATGCGGAAAAGGAGTGCAGAAGAAAGACTGACAAATGGATGCAATGTGCTGATCTAGGTCATGTAGTGATGGAATGCCCATTCAGACCAATTTGGAACCACAGAAATGCCAAGACCAGTTAGCTGAAAGGGATGGTACGAGGGGTGTTAACAAAATCTATTATCTTAGCCAATTTAATGCTGGTGAAGGGCAATATTCTCGCTTGATCTTAATTTCCGGTATAGTTACACTTAACTGCTGGCTTGGTCATTTCTAGGCTGCCCTTCTGGATTCCGGAACCTGTGTTATGTACTGGAATGAGAGAGACCTGGACAGAAAAACAAAAGATTTCATACTAAGAAAATGCCACAGCAGGTGCAGACAGTCGTTGGTTTAAAGTTATCTTCTGCACCACTTAAAGACTTATCAGTTCCATTGGGAATGTACGACGTTACTACGCCATCCATTACCCCGCAGTAGGTTACAACCCGGACGTTACATCGTCTGCGTTGTTACCACGCATGGTTTTACATCGCAAGTCGTTTCTACGACTTGCACTAGATGGCGCGCTGGACTTAGGAATAGTATAAATTACTATTCCTACTCCAGTTAGCGCAACAGCAGGGAATGTGTTGGATTTAAAATCCAACACATTCCCTGGTGTTGCGCGCCATCTAGCGCAAGTCGTAGAAACGACTTGCGATGTAATGCCATGCGTGGTAACAACGCGGACGATGTAACGTCTGCGTTGTAACCTACCCGCGTGGTATTACCAGCGTTGTAAACGCTGTTTCCCGTTCCATTGGTTATCTCAGTTGGGTGCCACAGTAAAACTATATCCTTAGACATTATTTCCATTCCAAATTACCCAGGAATTTTTGGTCTGCCTGGGCTCGAACATCATAATGCATACATGAATCGAACTATTTGAACTCCTTGTCATCTCAGTTCTGTTGAGGCAATTGCTAGGCCATAGGTGGTTATATGGCTACAGTTGAGGAATGTTCCATGGCTGTTAAGGCTAGTCTTGTTATTGCTTCCCTGGATACTATTCCTGACCAATATAGCGAAATTCTAGATGTTTTTCAGAAATCAACAGTCTTTTCTTTTCTCATCAGGAGTTTGATTGTGCCATTCCTACTGCACGAAAAGTTAGCATTTCATTTGGGCGCATTTACTTTTACCAGAGTCTAAAAAGTGGGTGTGGTAAACAGTATCTTGAGGAGAATGCATCAATATTTTCATGGCCAAGAAGTCTCTGGAATTTTGGCCTTGTATTGGTTTATGAGCTTTCAGTAAGATCACAGACAAGGACTATTATCCATTACCATTATTATAACACATACTTAAATCAGTACGAACTGCTTCTATCTTAATGAAGCTGAACCTCCAGGGAGGCTATCATAGTCCTGAAATTAAGGAAAGACTTGAATGGAAGATGGCTTTTCATACTCCTTTTTATCACTCGGAGTACCAGACCATGCCCTTTGAGTTGTGCAATGATCCAGCCATTTTCTAAAGATTTATGGACAACATTTTTGTGATGTCCAGAATCAATATGTGGTGGTATACCTGGGCAGCATACAATTTATTTTAGAGATCTGCAGACCTATAGAAGGAATGTCAAGTCAGTCAATTCTCAACTTCGGCTACATCGTCCTCTCTGTAAACCAAAGAATGTGAGTTTGAGAAGAATGACATTGAATACCCTGGATTTCATCTGTCTTCTAAAGGGCTGGCTATGGATTCAAATAACATATCTGCCATCTTGGACAGGCTCTCATCTACTTCTGTGAGAGAAAATCAGTGCTTCCGAGGTTTGGTGAATAGCTATGGTCAATTCAATTGTGATTTCGCTCACAAGATGTGTTTTATGTCTCAGATGTTAAAGAAAGAGAGCTTAACTAATGGAATCAGATGGACTCAAAAGGCTGTGATAGCCTTTCCAGAATTAAAGAAGGCCTTCGCTCAAGCACCAGTCTGTAGACACCTGTATCCCACGAGACAGTTTCAGTCAGTCAAATATTCTTAATTCGGTTATTTTCCATAACCATAAAACAGTACATCAATCATACAACTAGATAAAATGATAATAAATAATTGCTCATTACAGGTAAAAATAGTTCACAATAGAATTACAGAGTGTCAAAAGACAAAGTGCCCATGTGCATAAACAGGAATAAACAGTAAGTCAATATAGACCATACAGCATAAGCAGCATGCAATACATAAAAACCATTTGAGCCTGTCAAAAGTCATCATAGATCAATAAACACCTTATAAATTCATAACAAGCACATCAGGGCCAGCAAATAAAGTGCATTGGACAAAATATATATGTTTCGTCACCAGGCAGGAGAGTGAGTTGATCATTTCCCTACTTGCTTGCGCAAGTGAACTGCAGAGAAAATACATTTATGAATCATTTGACATATATATTCTGTATTCAGGAGCTGTAGGTGATACAGGGCCGGCCTGCATTTCCTAATATTCAAGGCCCTTACTAAAGGAACAATAAAAACTACGCGGCTTAGAATATAACTGACAAAAAAATAAAAAGTTCTGTTTTGACCAAGAGTCACAGGGACGTAAATAGAGCTCCGAGTCACAGTAAGCCTTTCGGTGATACGAAACCAACAGGTGTGCTATACTAAACCTAAACCTGACGAGATAAAACCTTTCCAAATGACTGAAAGGGAACAATAAATATGGTTCTATGGATTCAGTGCAGATCAACGGGAGGTAGCCCTCAACTTTCTTCTTACCCCGTTCCATGCGCTCATTATTCAGGTTTAACACAGATAACAGATCCTTTTTAAGCTGAAGTTTTGGGATTTTTGCAGACAATTCTGGATTGCTAAAACAATCCACTCTCCCAACTTGTTCTGTTTTTTTATATAACTGAGCCACTGACTTTTCTGCATATAATCTAGGCTCATGCAGTTTAATATTATAGCATGATTAAGTGCAGGTTCTTCTTTGACCCACCAAGAACGCCACAGCATCGTAGGAGCAATTTTCAACCGATGAGTCAAGGGAATTATGCCTAATTAAATTTGGCACAATATAGCTGACGTAGTCTTGGGCACCGACAAAAGACGTCTAAGGCAAAGAGTTTTCTGCTACCTGTAGACATGATGAATTACAGACGCCCCATACTCCCTCCCCATATAGAACAACAGAGCATGAGCGGGCCTTATAGATGTTAATTAGCGAGTCTATAGGTCTAATCCCAGTTTCTTTGCAAACTAAATAGTGCCTCTACATTCCGCTCATATCATCTTTGCCTTGAATCCACAAGGTGATGCCAGGTTCCTTTCTGATCAAAGGGAATACCTAAATACGAAAAGGTTGGAACATAAGACAGTTTATTGCCATTAATTAAACAGGATTTCAAAAACGGGGAGGGTTCCCTACCACCATGACGTAAGACTTAGCTGTGTTAGATTTAAGCCAAGATCACTCATGAAGTCATTGAATCTACTTAAAAGCATTTGCAAGCCAACACCAGTTCTAGCCATCAGTACACAGTCGTCGGCATAGAGCAAGGCTGGCAAATTTCTAGACCCCATCCTTGGGACGTCAGCCTGCCTCTGCCTGAGATGGTTCTCCAAATCATTGGTGTAGAGGCAAAATAGGAATGGGGCTAACACACACCCTTGGCGTACTCTACAATTAATTTTAATTGGGGAGGAGAGTTCCCCATCAGCTCCATATCTAACTCTGCCACTTACATCTAAACGCATCTGCACTTAAAAATGGACCAGAGAGGCATCTATCCCCATATCTAACATTTTCGCCCACAATTTCCCTCTGTCCCTCTGTCCACCCAATCAAAGGCTGATGCTCCGTGTTGAACCTTCCTCTCAGCTTCCCGAGCGGCATCCCGCCGCACTGCTTTTCACACTCAGAACAACGATTTTGCAACCGGAATGCTGGCAGATCACCGGAAGATCTTTATCGCCCTTCTCCGATCTAGCATCGCGGAGATATGAGCCCTGATGTCCCTTCCTTCAATGACGCTAAGATGGCGCCTGATGAGCAGTGAGGTCTTGCCCGGGGCCGAAAGAACTGCACCCTGAGGCCGCCGACCCCCGCATCACCAAGCAAACAACACCCCAAACCCTTGGCCCACCCCTTGAACTGAGGGCCACTCACTGCGGTGACTATCAGCAGGACGTACGGGGCACCAAAAGTGAACGGCCATCGGTGAGCAAAAGTGAAAGCTCCGTCCATGCCGATGAGACGGGGCACGCTATCACTTCACTCGCCATTCCCCATTGGAGAGCTGGAGCACCGTACGAATAAGTGAGGCGCTTCCAACTCGGACGTAATTTCAGTAGTACTCTTGGTGAGCAGAGTAGACCGACGCCTGACCCCAAAATGGTGGCAGCAGTCAGGTGGACCCGGGCGGCCTAACACTACACCCAGGGGTCCTCCATTCTAAGCACAGCTCTGTTTCTATACTCCTGGCAAGGACTACTCAGCGGACTGCATGGTGAGTAGTTGATCACCCTCCAGCAGCCCCTCCGTTATTTGACCCCGTCTTCCAGAGTTAGAGAAACCCCCGCCGCTCGGCAATCTAAATGACATTCAAGGTGTCCGAAATGTCTGTTGCCCACCACGAATCATGGCTTCATCTTTGTTGAGACCAATTAGTTTTTATGAGAGAGTGAAAGGGATATAGGAGGCACCACGCCTGATCCTAAAATGGCAGCAGTTTCTCCCCCTTGTAGCTTTAACACGGCAATACTCTCCTCCTCGGGAGGCGAGCGGACACTGACTATGGCCCCTCGCTGTGCCATTGCTCAACAAACACCCCCCCTTCGAGCTAAAGATATTAATGGGACCGGCAGAATGTAACACCAAGGTTAGAATTCCTTTGCCTGTCCCCAAGATGACTGCCACAGTTGTCCCCACCACGTTGTGCTACGACTCCGGAACAAAAACTGGACTTCGACCTGACTTTGAACCTATCCCCCATCCTGCTTACCCATCAGGACTCAGAACATGTTGATCTTACCTCCGACAATGGAGACCTAGCTTTTTTTGGCTGATGCCCAGTGGAGCTACCTGATAGCTATAGAGGAGATAGGCTGTGGACTTCCCCCTTGGCCGTCACCTACCCAGCCGGACTTTGGGCAGACCTTACTTCGTCTCTCCAACGTACTCTCCCTCCTACCCCTTTACCCTACCCCCTTACCCCTCTACGCTCCATTCTTCTTGTCTCCTATGCTCTTTATATGTTTTTCCGTTGAGACCTAGCTATTTGGCCGATGCCCGGTGGAGTACCTGTTAGCTATAGAGGAGATGGGCTGCGGACTTCCCCCTCGGCCCTCACCTACCCAGCCGGACCTTGGACAGACTTTCCCTTTGTCTCTCCGTCGTATCTCCCTCCTACCCCTTTACCCTACCCCCTTACCCCTCCTCCCTCCTTTGTCCTCGCACTAAATGATCTTTAAATGTTTTTCTTGTTATTGTTGTAACTTGCAGCTGATGTAATTTTGTGAACATTGTGGAACCTCATGTAAAGTGCTCTGATACCTCCGGGTCTAGCCAGCGCTATATAAAACTCATAAAATAAAATAAAGGCCGATGTTAGGTCCATGAAACCTAGATAGAGTGCTCCGTTCTTAGCTAGCGAATACTTGCTTATAAGCAAGTGGAGATTTAGGCACTGCTCAACAGTGCCCAAGCCTCTTCTGAAACCGTATTGGATATAAAAAAACTTCCCTCTCTCGGCTAACCAGGATTCCAAGCGGTCCAATATGACCCTTCCCATTAACTTACAGGTACAGTCAATCAGCGAAATTGGGCGATAGCATTTGGGATCTGCCCTATCCCCTTTCTTAAAAATGGGTACTATTATCACATTAGTCCATGATTTGAGTGGGCATAGAAGTACTACACCCCCCAGAATATTGGTTAACACTGGCATCCAGAGATCGCGGTTGGCCAGAAAGAGATCGGCCGGGACACCATCTGGTCCCGACGCTTTATTTGCAGTGGTTTGATTTAGGGCTTTTGTGACTTCCTCATAGGTGGGTGGAGACAAGTACCCCACATTAACATCTGGGTAATCACCCATAAGCTTTAAAGGCCGTATAGAGCCCCCCTCACTTCTGTATACTGTGGAAAAATGCTCCACCCATCTCTCAGGGGAAATAACAGCATCAATGGTGCTATTATGGCTCTCCTGAAAGAAGGGGGCATCAACAGTCTTCCAAAATAGACTCGCATCCTTATTCGTGCTGACTTGATAGAGTTTTTCCCATGTCTCCTGTCTAATAGTCATCTTACGACAGACTCTTACCCTTACATTTTCCCTCGGCGTTTGCTTCAGGGCCATTCTAAGATTGCTGTGAGCCCATTTGCAGTCGTTGTCAAACCATTTAGAAAATGTTCGTGATGTGAATCTTCTGCCCCCCTGTAATGGTACGTTTATTGACTGAGTGATATCAGCATAGGCCGCAAGCGTACAAATTGGATTAATAGGGCTATTCAAACACTCCTCAATTTTGGCCCTATTATTCAACATTAACTGTTCCAAAATGACATCCGGTTTTACAGTAGACCATTTCCGTAATATACCCATATTATTATGGTATGTTATAGGATGTAATTTTGGTGCCCCACTAATTTCCTTTTTCTGAGTTTCAACAAAGAGTGATAACGGAAAGTGGTCACCAAAACATTCTTCAAGGATAGAAAAACTCAACAATTGTAGTTTATAGTAGTCAGAAAGAGCAATAAAATCAATAAGGCTGCCTTGTCCTCTCTCATATAAGAAATTTGATCTGGTGTCGTCTGCATAATAAGGTCCGCTGTCAGAAAAAGAGAACATTTTGACAATATAGAGTTAAAAATATCACCACAAGGATTATGCTCAAAATGGCACCTTCCTTCCTTGCCCCCAGCCGCCCAGGCTGCAAGCAGACACCTTGATAAGGGGCACAGTTTACAATTGAAATCCCCTCCTCAGAGCAAGATGTAGTAGGTCTTGATGTTCCTTAAATGATCGCCCAGGGCTATTTCCAACTTCTGGGCTATTTCAGTGTTTGTATATAAAAGATTATTGTGGTAAAAATGTACAATAACCAAAGTTACATTTTTCCCAAAAACAACATTGATAATTTGAAAATATTGGCAACCTAGCTCTATCTTACAGACCTTATTTCCTAGAGTAGTTGCTAGTAATGTCAATAAGCCCCTTTGTGATGACCCCCCAAAGCCTGAGCAGCTCGAGTGTGAATAGAAACAAATCCGTCTATATGATCGGCATCCCTGGCCCATGTTTCTTGGAGACAGATAACAGTATAGCCCTTTACTAACTTTAGCCAGTCCTCATTACGCACTTTATTTGATAGACCAGCCACGTTCCAGGACAGGCAGCCTAAAGTAGTGACTGTATTTAAAATCGTTGGATTTGCCATGCTCACTAGCCCCAGACCAGGGCTGTTTTCTGCAACCACATCATTAATGATCCCTAATGAACGAGAGGTGTCAATGCTTACACACTCGTTATTACAATTTCCAGAATTAAAGAAGGCCTTCACTGAAGCATCAGTCTCTAGACATCTGTATCCCACAAGAGAGTTTATTTTTGAGACTGATACCTCCGTAAGAGCTGTGCGTACCGTCATTACAGGAACAACCTCTAGCCGTTTTCCAACATCCTTTGTTCTTCTTATTGCATGCTTTAACATTCTGCGAAAAAAAAATGATTCAACCTTGCAGCGTAACCTTTTAGCCATTGAGCAGGCTTGTATGGAATGGAGACATCTAATAGTGGACTCCAGAGAGCCTTTCAAAGTAAGAACAGACCATTGAAACTTACAATTTCAACAGAGAAGGTAGTGTTGAAAAAGTGGCCAAGAACGTTGGGCATATTCACAATATCTCTTTACGTTCCAGATTGGTCTTACTGATATCAGAAACCCATAATCAGTCAATAAAGAAATAAAAAGCGCAACTGATCTGAAAGTACGGTTTTCTTTTTCACGCTGCAGGAACACACTGGATTTCACTTAAGTAAATGTTGTCCTTGTTTTACAATATGATGAATTTGCTTCTAATGGAAGTTGTCATTACTTTGTTGAAAACCCCTAAATTAACATAAACAGGAAACACATTTTGTTGAGTCTTAAGGTTTTATGCCACTCTTCCTTTGGTTTTATTTGAATAATTTTCCCCCTTTTGAATTACTTCCCCTTTTGTTTTCCTGGTCAAATGTGTGTCTTCTCACATCTTCTATTTATCTCTTGTTCAAACTTTCTCCCATTGCTGAAGATTTTTCCTTTGAAAACCAAATGTATTCAAATATTAAACCCCCTTTGTTATGTGATAGTTAATACTTCAAGAATTCAATATTTCTTTCTCTTTGTTGAAAATACTGCAGTTATTTTTGGTTGTTTCCTCTCCAAGTCCTAAGTGTGTGCTTTGTCAAATTTAAACAGTTCAAACATCAAGCCTTTAGCGTGCAGGATTTATTTCATTCTCAAACCTTCCTCTTGGTGCTGACCTTGACTAACCAGTGTGTTTTTCTTCTTTCTTACAGGAGCCATTCTGCAGTTAAAAAACAAATGAAACTCTTGCTGCCTTGTCACCTAAACACCAAAACATACCGGGATCAATGAAAGAAACCTTGGACTCCAATTGGAAAAGTCATTCTTTGTAAAAATCTGTGTCCAAGAAAGAAAGGATTATTTTCAAAACCCATTCTCTTGTGTATGATTCGAGGTGCAGGAATCCAACAGACTAGAACTCAACTTGCACACTTACGACATGCTTCTGAAAGCCAAGTAGCTCATGCTCACTGAATGAACCTTTTTTATGTGGTTACACCTCTTTCTACTTGTTAAGTAGGTGTTCTAAAATTGTTAGCACTCAAAAATGGCATAGTGAAACAAAATTATTAACAGGATTCCGTTTTTGAAAATAAAACATAATCAGTCAGCTCTTTTATTTGGATGGCATGTTGAACAGGCTGTTACAGCTGAGGCCTTGTGAAGGAGGTCTTTATAGGCCTGATAGAGTGGTTGGCATAGTCCGTTCATTTTTTCAACGAGTCCAAGATGCTTGTTGTTTGAAGGTTTAGAAAGAATCAAAAGAGATTCACTTGAAAACTCCTTTAGAGGAACACTGGGATCTATACTTTTACCAACAAGCCTTATTCATTCCAACAAAAGAGTTCAATGCTTGAATTTGTCTTCCGTTCATTTTGGTGGCCCTCTGTTTACCTGTAAGTGTAGACCTCCATTTAGCTGTGTGCCATTTATCTCCCCAAGCTCTTCCCATTGCTCCTCAGCTTATGCATATAATTTCCATGCATTTTCTTACTGATCTTCATCCTTCCAAGGGATATCAGGCGATCATATTGTTGAGGACACTTTTTCTAAAATGGCACATTTTACACCCTTCATTTCATACCTTCTGCTTCTCAGATGGACAGACAGTTTATTACTCACATTTTTGACTTTATCGACTTCCTCATACAGTTACTTTGGGTAGGGACTCGCTTTTGGAAGGCATTTTGGTTCGCCCCTGACCTACACAACAAGTTTTACCAACTGGTTTCCATCCGCAGACTGATGGCTTGATCGAAAGGGTAAATCAGTGTATGCAGCAAAATCTTCGATGCTACAGCAATGCCACACAAAACAAATGGAATGAAAATTTAGCCTAATGCTACACATTCTGCAACTAATGGTTTGCCATTTCGCCGTCTTTAAGGACTCTACCCACAAGCTTTTACTTCTGTACATTTTCCTTTATCCTTTAGTTGTGGCAGCTGCTGAGTTCTTAGAACAATTACAGGAACAAAGACAACTTATCATCAAAAATCTGTGACAAGTCAAGCAGAGCTGGTCTTCACTATGGACCTGGACCTGAACTTGTCCTGGAGAGCAATGTCTCTTAGTCTATTAGTTTCATGCCTACTCTTCAGCTTCCAGTTCATTTAAGAACTTGCTTCATTAGTCCATTCTCCGTCATCTGTTGAGAGCAGGTTGTGACAGTCATGGGGCATCTTAACCCCAAGATAAGGCTGATCACTTTCAGTAGCCACGATACCGGTTGATGATTTAAGTGACACAAACAAATAAGTGTACTCAAAAAGAAATCATTTTCAGTTGGAGGAAAAATACACTGTCACAAGAACCTCCAAGAAGTAGCAGATCTGAAGAAGATGGCAGGATGAAAAGAACTAATGACCACAGAGCAGCAGCAAAGTAAAGGGAATGAATCCAAGATAGAAATCAGCTCAATGAACTAAAGGGCAACAGTGAAAACCTTAGTTGCACAGCCCTCATCAAATTGGAGCCCTTAATGAGTGTCCTAGAAAAAATAATGGGGCGACCCGGTGTCCCTCAGAACCTGGGTATATGTATAAAATAAAACAATTGGTTCTGTCGGGGTGTTCAATTACTTACAAAACGTAAGTAGCAACAGCTTACTTGTAACATATACCAATAATTAAACCATAACACACACCAATATTAGTATTCAATACTGTATTTAGAAATGGATATCAAATAATCATGGCTGTCACAATTTACAAATTCAATTGTAATAAAGAATAAGTGACTGTTGGTGAAAAAGTGACATGTGGTGATGGGTGACGTTGAAAGTGCACTATATACAAGACAATTAAACATGCATTCAAGTGAGGCGAGAAGAATTTATGTTTGTCCTTTTTATTTTAGCACATATATCGCAGGATTCATTAGCAAATTAAACTGTGATCCTGAGCGTTGTGCGGACATATGTAGTCGTCGACGTTTCGACCCTGTTGGTAGCGCAAAAGTAAAAATGCGTCAAGGTGGGTCTTCTTCAGGACAGGAAGGGGAAGGACAGCCAAAATGCAGATTCTTACGTTTTCTAAGTAATTGAACACCCCGACAGAACCAATTGCTTAATGAGTGTCCAGCAATGGTGCTCTAACACAGTAGCACACCTGTTGCTATGACGTGTAAATCTGGACCCAAGAAAAAAATAATTCCCGGCCAGATGTTTAACAGAAAATGCAAAATAGCGAAGCACTCCTCACATGTAAGTAGCTACTGATAATAATCCAAGTCAGTTGTACATGTCCATTAGTACATCGTAGTATTCATACCATTTATATTGCTTAAGTAATATTGAGATACTGTTACATAAATCAGCTGCAGACATTCAGGTGAGTGATATTTAACTTTTTGCTTGAAATCAGTATCACAAAAGTGTTGTACATATCGCCAATCAAATTTAATTGTCATTAATAAAAGAAAAAACTCACTTTTTACGTAAAAACATTATTTGAAATAAACCAAAAACATTTTATTCATGTTTAAGCTATATCTTTGGCACCGTTTGATAAATCTTCGCGACATTTTCCAAAAAAGTGCGCCAGTGATTCTAGTTGTGCATGGAAAGTTTTGGGGTGATCCGGGAAGCGGGCCGAGAAAAAGGAGGGTTAAAATAAAGCATTTCCCTTGTTAATTCCCATAGGGATTTTAGACATGACTACAGCCTTAACCGCTGGACGGACTTACACCATATTTGGCAGAAAGCCAGCTCTTGCTCCTGAAAGCACACTTTTTGTTATTTGGCTTAAACCGTTCAGTAGTTTTAGACTTATTTAAAATAATCCAAATTTGGATATCTAGGGACGCTGATCCTCCGAGCAACCGACAGTCCCATGCTGAAATCTGATTGGCTGCCAACACTTTACCCAGGGAGTGTTGGCAGACATCTTGGGACTCAGCTTCAGCCGAGTGACCCAAAAAATGTTTAAAAAAAAGAAAAGGGGGCAGGGACCCTGCCAGGTCAAAAACGCATTTAAAAAAAAAAATGTTGCAGTGAAATCAAGAGTCCCGAATCTGCAACAAAAGTAAAAATTAAAAAGTGTGGGTTCCTGCGCTTCTTTGTAGATTTACCCTAGGGTGAGCCAGGTCCCGGGGGCTTATTTTATTTTTAAATGTGAGGAGGGGGTGCACAAGGCCCCCTCCCTATTGGCAAATTTGGCCCCGGGGATCCCCACCTCCCCAGGACTGGCCGAGTCTTATTTAAAATGGAGGAGGGCCGTGTGGCCCTTCTCCTGTGGCTTTAAGAGCCCTGGGGACCACCACCTCCCTGGGGCTTTATAAGTAAAAAGGAGGGGGCTGCGTAGGCCTCCCTCCATTGCTCCTCTGGGCCCCGGAGACCACCACTTCCCTGGGGCCTTGTATATAATAATAAGAAGGAGGCCGGGCGGCCATCCTCTCCTGCCATATACGGCCCCAGGGACCTCCACCTCCCCGGGGCCGGCCCATGCATTGCAGGCCCCCCTTCTAGAGCGATTGATGGCCCTGGGGGGTGCCCACCCTTGGGACATAGCAGTTTTGCTTTCGCTTGGCAGGAGCTGACTGCTCCCACTAAGCAAGAGCAAACATCACTCCTCTGCCCGCTGCCAAGTGGACAGGGAAACAGATGAAACGATTGCTCCTGAGCACAGGTAGCTGCATTTCTAGCAGCTCCCTGTGTGCAAGAGCAATGCCGGCTCCTACAGGAGGCAGGGAGCTGGCTGGGACCACAGGGGCCTTGAGGCAACCCCGCCATCCTCATCACAGCACACTAGTTGGCCTGGGTGGGCTCCAGGGCACCCAGGGAGTCATGGCCTGGTCTCGGGAGACGGGTCCCCAGGGCTAAAATAGACCCAGGGAGGGAGACTATGCGGTACCCCTCCCCTATTGATTTATGGCCGGGCCCAGGAGATGTGGTCCCCATGGCCGAATTAGGCCCGGGGAGGAGGGCCACATGGCCTCCGTCCCCCATTGAATAATGGCTGGGGATGAGTTCCCTGGGGCTGAAATCGGACCGGGGAGGGAGGCCGTTCACTTTCTTTAAAAAAGAAAACAAACTTCTTGGGCTTTGGGAAGGCAAAGCATGTGTGTTTCCTCTCGTATTCCACGTTGAAAAGCAATCTGAAATCCTTAATGGAGATGAACTTTGGAGCGCAATCTGATCTGGGGTGACTGTAACAAGTGATTTCTTTCTTGCCACTCCCGGTGAAAGCAGAGTCCCTTTTAATTACCCTGAGTACGGAAATGCCCAAAATCATCTGCAAGCTCCGCCCGTTTGGCCACGCCCCATTTTCCTTGGTAGTATGCAGAGGTCTTCCTGCCTTTTCCCACATTGATGGACAGATTAACAAAAGACCCTTGAGCGCGTACTAGCCGATTTTGATGACGCATTATTGATGCAGAAGAATACGAGGACATCTCCTCCAAAGAAAGAAGCTCTGACTTTATTTAGTTTAGATGTAGTACCCCTGTTTGCTGGAGATTCACTGCTTTGTAGTCTCGTCATCTTCTCTTGATGAGGATTCACGTTATCACAGATTTGTGGATGAAGACGCTCGAGGAACAATCACATTGCCGAAATTACATGCACACCTCATGGTCCTTTACAAAGCTGTGGTGTAGAATATGCACGATACCTTTGCCCAGCGGGGTACCACTACTAATTAACCATATGAAAGTACTCCAGTTGATTAGATGTTCTCGGCAAAACTGGGGACTTTTCTTGAAACAAATGAGGTTCGATTCTGGCCCTGGTGCTCATTTCACAGAAATTAAACCTCAACAGGAAGAACTTACGAATACAAACATAGAAGGTGCCACAGTTGAAGCTCCATTCAGTAAAGCACAAATGATCCTAATTTCTTGGTGAAGGCAAAGCAAGTGTGTTTCCTCTCGTATTACACGTTGAAAAATGACATAAAATGGTTAATGGAGGTGAATTCATCATTCATCTACTGGAGCACAATCTGATGTGTAGTAACTGTAATGAGTTGTTCTTTCTTGTCATCTCCTGGTGAGGCCAGAGTCCATGGTTCTCCCTTTTATATACCCTAAGTAGGCAAATGCCCAAAATGCATAGCACCACTCACACACCCACACAGGTACTCACACACCCACTCACAGACCCACACAGGCACTCACACACCCACTCACAGAGCCATACAAGCACTCACACACCCACTCAGACACTCACACAGATACTCACAGACCCACACAGGCACTCACAGACCAACTCACTGACAGCTACAGGCATTCATACACCTACTTACAAACTCACACACCCACTCATCGACCCACACACACTCACACACACACACAGGCATTCACAGACCCATGCAGCCACTCACACACCCACTCTCAAAGGTGACAGGTTACAGTTAGGATTAAAAAGGTAAAAAACCATAGAAATTCACTGAAAAAAACAAAGGTTACATGGACATTATAGTTGCGAAATAGAATTAAAAAACCCTTAGAAATTCACTGAAGAAAGCAAAGGTTGCAGGGACGTTATAGTTAGGCTCAGATTTCACTCGTACAAAACCATTAAAATTCAGCAGCTATAGTTACCTGAGCTAACTATAACTTTTACCCCTGCAATACACTACTTATGACCTCACATATTACTTCACTCATGATATGGTCAGTGACATCACTGATGACATCTCAAATGATAAATATAATTTTTAAAATATGGACCACCATTACTTTTTTTTTATTACATTTTTATTGGATGTTTTCCCCAAGAGTAAGTGATACATTAAATCTTCATTGTTGCCATACATTGATGAAATGTCATTATGCATATAAACAGTATAGGAGGCAAAACCTAGGATAAACCAAACTTAAGGGAGGGGAAGGAACATCATACAAAGAGTAGAATTTGTTTGATAGCTGGGTTAAATCAGTGAAAGTCCAATTATATTAATAACAGGCCGTCATAACCACCTAAAGCCAATGTAAGTGAGACCAGATCCTTTCCACCTTTTTGACTGATCGGGGTTCCCTGGCCTTAACAGTTGCCATTTCACCTTTGTAAATTTGACGGGGCAAAGCCCAAAATTCCGTTATTCTTGGTGGTACGGGGTCAATCCATGCTCTGGCGATACATAAACGTGCACATACTATCATGATTGAGAGCAGAGGGCTGAGGCTGATGTCCACCTCGGTCTTATGACCCAACAGTATTTCCTTACTATTCAAGCATATTTCTGACCCTAGCTGTGCTGATGCCAGTCGAAACAGGCTATCCCAAAATTCTTTCAGTCAGGGGCACTCAGCGAACATATGGACTATATCGGCCGCAAAGAGACGGCACTCGGAACAGTATGACTGCTCCGGGATTCCAGACACTGCCCATTGAGAAATGCACTCAGGCATATGATAGAGCATAAAGACTGTCCTAAACTGCTGTAACTTAAGGTTGACAGAGATTGACAACTGGTCTAGTGTTGTAAGAGCATCCTGTATTTCAGTAGCCGTGACTGCAGTTGTGAGCCGCTGGCTCCACCTTGATGCTAGTTGCGCGCTATCATCCGAGGCCTAACACATAAACCCCTGATACTTGTGTGACCTGCCTCCCTTGATGGTTGATACAAATATGTTAGAATCTCAGGTATTTAATTATCATTGTTATACTCACATGTATGTAAGAGATAATCCCTAACCTGCAGTTACTTGAAAAAGTAGCGTTGCGGTAGCCCATATGTCTCCTGAAGGGAAGCGAAAGTCCGAACCCCCCTGTGTTCTATAAAGTTGCCCCACAGTGTGTATGCCCAGTTGTCCCCAAGATTGCCCTATACTATCATGAAATATGTACAAGAGTGATGGATTGCCCCAAAGCGGAGTATAAAAGTGGACAGGTATTGTTACACCTAACTGACCGTTTGTCAGAGGCCAGGGTGTATGCTGCCAATGCGAGCGGAGACCTGGAGACGCGGTGGAAAGCGTCTCCGCCTCGTGTACAAACTACAATTCCCAGCAACCCCTGCTTGTCATGGCGGCGCGCAAGTGACGACACCGTGACCCAGAAGCATAAAAGAATTGCTTCGGTGTCCGCCACTTGCTGCGTATTCCGTGCCGAGAGAGTATCGTCAGGAGTCAGGGGGCGAGCAACAGACTTCTTTGTTTTCTGCCGTGAGGGCGGTAAGGGTGACGCTGTCACCGTTTTCTTTGATTTGGATTCCAAGACAGATTCCGTATATTCGCCAAAGCCTGGATTGTTTGCATAAGTAAACAGGTGTTCGGAAGTTTGGCTAAGCAAAGATTGAATAATTGAGAACAGGGTGGGGGTGCCTAGAATCCTCTACTGCTCATTATTGGATGCATCGAGTGTGAATGCAAATTATCATGTAAAGGCACTTAAAAGCAAAAAGGTCAACACGCCAAAGAAAGGATGTAACAGTGTGTGTGACATATAAATTACCAATTTCTTTATTGTTCGCTTTGAGGCTCAATTCCTTCTCGAGACTTTGATCGTAGAAATACTGGAGTGCTACTTGTTGATTACCTGTGCTGTGGCATACAGCTAGGTCTTGCTGTTCCTTATCAAACTACAATGGGCATGAATTGTGAATGCCTATAATGAAGAGCAGAATTGAAATGTGATGATCCCTACATCGTAATGCTTTTGTTTTGTTTCTTTTCTTAGCAGGGGAATGAGGTGTGTGTCTTTACTCAACCCCCCCTGTGATGCAAGATCGTTTGGTAATTGTGGTCGGTAAAAGATATGTGCGTGTGTGTGTTAACTTTCGATTCTGCACCAACTATATTATGACTGATGTTTCTTAATTTTAGAGGGCCTTCAGGTGATGAAAGGTGCTCTCGGACAGGAGTGATATACAGCTCAGCTTTATTTTCCTTTTCAGCTAGTTATAGACTTATATACAGAAATGTGGAATGGTGAAGCAATCAAAGGGTTTTAGAACACCCTTCTAATGTTGGTTATTTTGTGTTTATTGTTTTATAGGTCTCCCTCCCCGCAGTCCCCATCCTTTCCTTCCCTCGCGTAATCATTCCACCCATCTGTGCTATTACAGCTTCAGAGGGTGGGGCGATTGAGAGGTGGACCCACTTGAGCATCGAATGGATCCTGGAAGTTTGGAATAAAACCTTGACAGGTATAGAATATTTGGTACACATTTCACGCCATATCTGAACCACATCTCTGATTACCTTAAATCTGACCCTCTTGAAGTAGTTAGGATCCAATAGTTTGTGTATCGAGTACATAATATCATGGCCGAGTGCAAGTTGATACCCAAATACAATCAGCCCGGGTTTATTCCCGATCACTAAGCTTTGAATCCACCCAGTGAATGAGGCCCAGAAGTATAGCTTAAAATCAGGTAGCTTGAACCCTCCCTGTATATAAGGTAATTTCATGAAGCTAATAGCTCACCTGGCCTTCCTATAGCCCCATATGAAGCTAATGATAGCCTCTTCAAGCCGTTTGAAAAAAATAATCAGGGACCCGAAGGGGTATGGATCGAAATAAGTAAGGAAACTTCAGTAATATGTTCATTTTAATGACGTTACAGCGTCCCAAGATACTTAGTGGGAGCCGGTGCCATTGCCGCAATATAGCTATAACTGTTTTTAAGAGGGGCTCATAATTGAGCATAATATTCTTTTCCACATGGCTGCTCAGCTGTATGCCAAGGTATGTAGCTGTATCGGTAACTCCTATTATCAGGGTAAGTGATTTAAAGTTAAGGATTATCTGAGTTTTCGATAAATTCAGTTTGTAGCCAGAGAATACACCGAATCGCTCGGCCTCCTTAGATATGAAATTAATAGAATTGCTTGGGTTAGAAACGAAGACTGCAATATCGTCTGTGTTTAAGTTCAATGCCATTCATTCTTACTGGTTGTATACCCTTGTTCAATGTTAGATGTTTTAAGTAAGGTTTTATGGAAAGAGCAAACAGCAAGGGGGAGACTGGGCCCCCTTGACCGTACCCCTATATAGTGAAAATGGAGCAGAGGACTTTCCCCCATCAGAACTTTCACCATCGTGTTTTTATATGGCACCTGCACTAATGCTATAAATCTGCCCTCTATCTCAAATGCACCCATGGTCAGCCTTAGTGATTCCCAAGTGACCCTATCAAAGGCCTCCGCATCCAACATAGTCATGCCAATCCAAGCATTAGTTTTCTTGGCAATATCAAATGCTGCGATTGCGGTGTTGGTATGAGCTGTGGTGTCTCTGCCGGGGACAAAACCATGCTACTGCTCTGAGACCAAATTGTGCATAAGAGGGACATGGAGTGTGGCTACTATTTTGGAGAAGACCTTAGCGTCTGTATTTATCAGGGACATGTTTGAAAAAATCATTGAATTGTCAAACTTATGATCATATTCTTAAAGTCATGAAAGCCAAGTTACAGCCAACCCTTTTATATGGCTCACCCATTACCAGAGGGAAAGATGCGAAGCTCTTAGATTTACTGGTAGTTAAGGCCTTCAAATCAACTTTTGGGATCCCCAGATCAGTAGGCCAAGCAGCAATAAGATTAGCGTTTGGTCTCCAAAGACAGTGTTTGGTGTCAGAAGGAGCTTTTTGAAATGTATGTACTATATGTTTTCTTCTGCTCCTGCTTCCCTAGGGAACAATTGCTAGAAATAAGTTAGTCCGCTTATGCTGTTAAATGGAGATCTCATATTTCAACTTGCCTAAGGGATATTGGTCTGCAAATTGCGCTCCAAGAATTGAAAATGCCCAATTATAAGTTAATCCTAAAAAAAACAAATCAAAGCTGAATCCCTTAAGTTGGATAAAAACGCACTAGTAGGGAAAAATCATGCATGGTATGTGATAAACTCATACCAGTTTTTATGTATTCAGCCAGATCTGACTGCTCATTTCTCTGCAAATATAAAAAATATTTTTTAAATCTACGAATGGGAATAAATCCTACAAAAGAGGGCACGCAGCCTTGGATTCAGCAGTGGCTGGATGCTAACTGTAGACTATGCGGATGGCCACAAGAATCATTAGTTCATATTGTATGCATGTGTCCTAAATTGATTATCATTAGACGTATCTTCTTGAAACCCCTATTTTTGAAGATCGGGGTTAGATCAGCTCGCCAGGCACTTATTAGGTCCATATCTGGCGAGTCGATCGTGTTGTTATGTCAATTGATTTTTACATGCAGCCGAAAAATGTTTGCTATAGTCAGTTTGAGATGTATTATATTTATATCCCTTGAATTTAAGAGACTTTTGCACAGTTTGATATTTTGTAGACTTAGTGTTCACGCTGCTAGGGTAATCATTAGAAATGTAGTAACTGAAGCTACTCTGTTATAGTAATTATTGATGCACTTTATAATTGTTTTTGTACAATGGAATTACTAACTATTGCACGTCGGCACTTTAATATGGAATATGTGCAATATCCTGCTATAGTAATTATTGATGCATTTTATAATATGTTGGAATTACTATTTATTGCATGATCTAGCTCATGTTTGATAGATTTTATAATTTCTTTTTTTGCATGTACAATGTATGGCAAACTGGACTGGTTTTATGACATAACTATGAATGTATTGGTAAATTGTTAATAATATCTGTGGTACAGTTTTTTTACATATTATGTGATTGTGAAGATGTTTTGATTGCAATGATTTTTATTAATGAAGCAATAAAGATCTTATTATTATTAAAGCATCTGCATTTATCAGGGATATAGGGCGGTAAGAGCCCCTTTCGTCCGGTGGCTTATCCTTTTTAAGAATGACCACTATATTAGTGAGCCCCCGTAAGGCTGGGGCATCTCCTCCGCTGCTGATATATGTTATCAAGTCTTGAAATTCTGGCGCTAAGGTTCCCATAAACACTTTATCAAATTCTAGGGGGGTTGTGTCCTCTCCAGCAGCTTTCCCAGAGGGTAAGGCGCTAATAGCTGCTCCAATCTCCCCCAACCCAATGTCCCCTTGCAGCCCAAGATTCTGTTGGGGGTCCAGTCGAGGCATCCCACTATCCCAGAGGTAGGTAGCCAAAATCTGTAGATCAATTTTATCCAGCTTGTTATACACCTTTTGATAAAAGGAGGTAAATTGCTCAGCTATCTCTTGCAGGTGAGTATATTCACCCCCATCACCCCCCAGAATACGCTTTATAGCGCAGCTGGCCCTTTTATCGGATATCTGGTGTGCCAGGAGGTGGCCAACTCTCTCACCATATTCATACTGAAATGCTTGGTGTTTCTGATAGCTAGCAGCCACCTTCTCAGTTACCCCCCGATTAAGCATTTGTCACCTCTTATTTAACCTCAGGTCTGACGAGAATGGACTGTGCATGCTGTACTTCTAAATTCAAACAGTCCTGCCGATATTGGACCAGTTTGAGCTGTCTACGTTTGCTTTGTTTAAGGATAAACCTAAGTGTTACCCCCTTAATGTATGCCTTCATGCAGTCCCACACAATGGCAGCTGTAGAGGTGCCTTTATTAATTCATATGAATTCTATCAGTAAGCTTTTTAAATACTCCCGGTATTTCATATCAGCGAGGAGGTTGCGAGGAAATGTAAACAGACGCCGTCTTTCCCGCACTTTTTGCAGAGTCTGCATAGTCAGTGTGTTAGCATTATGGTCAGAGGTGACCTTAGGACATATCTCAATTTAACCCCCTCTAGCATCAGCTTTTTTACATCGATTTGCGAATACTGCCTATGGGGAAAGGACACCACTGATGACATCTCAAATGATTAATATAATTTTTAAAATATGTACCACCATTTCTTAACTTCAAACTATAAAATAAAAAATTGAATTGTAATCCAAAATTAACAATCTTAAAATTACAAATGGTATAAAACCAATTTTGAATTAAAAGACAATAAAAATACATTTTAATATAAAATTATAATTTTAAAGAAAACAAATATGATATTTGTAATATTTACATTTATTTTTCACAAAATGTCATAAAAGGCTTGCAATGCATACTAGTAATAGCAGCAGTTCTTACTTTCATTCAGACAATAGTCCTGTGTTCACCGAAAAGGCATTTATGGATGCTATGTCTATTCTGGGAGAATGACTGCTATACTCATACCCCTTTCATCTGCAATCAAATGGAATCATTGAGCGAGCCAATGGCACACTTAAGTCTTGATGTGCTACATTCTTGGATTTGGGATTGTTGTGGGCAGAGTGAGCGCTCAATAACTTGCCTTGAGGAATACTCAATGGCCATACATCATATGAAATATATGTGCCAAACTTCAAGCTCTCTCGAAAGGTGGAGTCAAAGACTGATCAATCTGATTGAGTCCAACATATTAAACTGTTACAGAAAATCCAAGATGTGAGAGAAAATTTGGCAAACAAGAAGAGTTTGCCTCTCTCACCACTGGAGACAAAACTGCTGTTGATGGGTGGGTCCCAAAAATGGGAGCACTAGTCCAGGAATGGATTGCAGATAAGTAAGCTTTTCGTCTGCCCTTGAGACCACCTGTGCCAATTTGTTTGTGGTAGAACGCACTTGCAGCATAAACCTGTCACCCCAGCTTGGTGCGTAGAGAAGCGAGAAGGTGTTGATCGATCTGATAAAAAAGCATCATCTGGTCCATTCTGTTCAGCAGCCTGCCAACAATGCCAAACTGCCTCCAGATTAAACCAGTATGTCCTCTCCTGAGTCTGAATTTATCTTGAAAAGAGATCAGCCAAGTTGCGATCATTGGTCTATCCCAGGGACTTAGGAGCCTGCTGAGTTTCCAGCTTTGCAACCAAATTCAAGTACTGATCCCGATGCACTACAAGCATCCTCTTTGACAGTTGAACCTGCTACAATATCAGTCACGATTGCTATAAACTACTCCAGCACCACCGCCAGCAAATTAATCTACATCAGCTACTCAATTAAATGAATCTACATCAACTATATCAGATGCAAGAAATTGCAGTGCCAAAGGTTTAACCACCTAAACCTGAAGAAAAAAGAACTGTTTTCCTTTGATCTCTCCTGGAAACACCAACATCTTAAATCATTCGGGCTGTAGATGGATCCTTATCTTTTGCCAGGGTTGTGGTAAGTATATTCATCCACCATGGTTACACATTTGAATGTTTGCTGCAATCTCAATAATTCTTTTGTTGCTTGTAATGTTGATTATTATTTTAATAGTGATGGATGGTCATTTTTCGTACCGGCAATGGTCTTACACCATTTCCTGTGAAGAGGGAGCTGCAACCACATTTTTCCTCACATAGAGCTAAAAAGGATTATCATGCTGTAAACATCGCTGCAAATGCATTACCTTATGGTGTTCTTTAGGAAAGAGCACTGTAACAAATTTTAGGCCCTACAGAAGTGATTCAAATACGATATATTCTGCACCGATCATTGGATGACATTGTAACGCCAGGTCCTTTTGCAAGTTCATGGAACATCCTCATAGTTAAATAACTTATGGATGATCTAAATTAATTTGCTTCATTGAACAATGAAGACCTTTACCTCCATGCTGTCAATTATAAGTAGTTGTTGTTTCCATTATTATGGTCATCACTACATCCATTGATCATTTAGTTCTCATCTTCATCAAATATATAATACACACAGTGGGAACACTGCCAGGTGCCATCAAATGACAATTCTAAAGCATTCCAAAAGTGTTTCACCCAACTTAATCATGATACCAATAGATCTGACCCAGTGGTATATTATTATCTACAGAAGCCTAGAAAATTGAAGAAAATTTAAATCACCTGAGAAAGGGCCTCTATTATCCAGAGTTTCTTGAATCATTTATGGAATTGGGCTATAAATATTGGCAAGATAGTATCCAAGATAAAACTGTGTGGGGCGCAATGTCCTGGCAAATTAAAAGGGCTGATATGTTGTTTCCTGCATGTTTATATCCTAAACAGATCTTTTTTTAATGAGGCTGACCAACAAACAACATCCATGAGTTTTGCTTCTCGTACATATTTGAAAACACCTTCAATTCCTAAAGTTAATACCGTACAATTTTCACATAGGAAATGTGTCTGATGTTGTAGAAAATTTGAAATTTGAAAACATAGCTCAACAACTGACACCAGCAGAAAGCGTTTCACAGCCATACATAGTGAAAGAACAGTTTAGGCCAAAAATCTCATGCTGACAAGAGAGAGGTGAAGAGTTCACTTGAGGACATAATAGAATAAATAACTTGAAAGGGTTGCAGTTAAAGGCCAACTCGTGTTTAACAAGCTTAAAGGAATTTATCGCTTCAGCACATGTACTCACCAGCACACATTTTGTGTGTCCAAGTAGATTGAAGCTTGATTAGATAATAGGAGTATGTAATCCAATTTACCAAAGAACACACGGGGGTCTTAGGTGCACAATGATAAAGCACACATACCACTGGAATTGTATTTACTACAAATATGCATCCATTCAAGAGTGAAGCATGGTCAGTTTGTTAAGCATTGTTGGAAACTGCAATAAAGCATATGTAGTGAATTAGGCTAAAGTCCAGGACCACAGCTGACCTCATGTTTCCTACAATCAGTATGTATTTATGTATAACTGTTTTGATGATTTACTTTTGAACTTTTGTAACCCCATTGTTAAACTGTGTATAAAAGAAGCTGTCTGTGATGCAGCAAATTGAGACCGACTGCCTGCCTGCGTAAGGAGGGTCGATCTCCCTGTCACGACAGTAGTAAAGAGCTGTCTTTACAATGTCAAAGAGGAGTCTGTCTTTTTTCAATTTTTAAAAGGTTGTAAGTCAACCCGTCACATTTGGTAAGCTAGCCCAGGAGTCGCTCTTGCCCCACCTGACTGCTGACACTGGAAGACCACCTACCCCACGCTACATAGATTATTGCACACTTTTGATGAGATAAGCAGACACTGTGTTACCTGAAGTTCTGCCTGTGCACATGGGTTAGGGAGGATCCGGGGACTGCCATCTTTTAAAGGTAAGGATAATGCGGACTACGTTCTATGTTTTTGTATATACTGTATTACCTGTTTCTCTTGGCAATGGTAAACACATATGTAGATATAAGAGACTAGGGGCCATATGTATGAAGCCAATTTGCGATCGCAAACGCCGAAATTCGCAGAATTTCAGCATTTGCGATCGCAAATTAGCAGTGTGCATTGTAGCACACTTAAACCCCCTCGCAAAATAAGGAATCGCAAAATTAGCGATTCCCTATTTTGCGATTGCATTCAAGGAATCGGAATTGCGATTCCTTAAATGCAATGTAAGAAGCACAAAAGAAAGTGCGATTTGGCCTTAAGAAATTGCAATTTACCACCAACTTCAAGTTGGTGGTAAATTGCGATTTCACTTAAAAATGCAAATTTTTACATTTTTAAAGTGCCATGTGGCGCACATACATGCCCTTAGGGCATGTATGAGTGCCACATGTGCACACATGCACATTTCAGGGGTGCAATAGGGTGTCCTTTTGACACCCTGGCACCCTTGAAATTGCATTCTCAATTTACGATTCTCTAATTGGGAATCGCAAATTGAGAATGTCTTCCCATTCATTCCTATGGGCCTCCTAGCCCATAGGAATGAATGGGAAGGTATTCCTTATTTGCGAATCTCAATTTGCGATTTGAAAATAAGGAATATGTGGGATTCGCAAAATTATTTGCAAATCCCACATACATTGCATTTTGCGATTCTCAAATTGCGATTCGCAGAAAATCGCAATTTGAGAATCGCAAAACTGTATTTTGTTACATATGGCCCAAAGTGATATAAGGTTATAAGAGACATATGGGTATCGTATGCAAGATTGTGTACATGTGTTGCACAATATCAGGAAAGACACTACATAAGTGGTTAACCTGTTATTCCCAATATAAGGTTGGAAGTGGTCAATGTGGGTAATTTGAAATTGGAAGATGCCAATATGTGTTCCAGTGCTTGACATAGAGGGACATCTGAAACACTCGAATTACTATCCCGGACCTAATGTCCAGTAGTCATTCCATATTCTAAGAGACGCATGGTTTGAAAAGGTTATCCTCTCTGAGTGTGGAGGGAATTGACTAAGGGTTACCAGAAGCATTTACCGTTTACAGTAGAATAATGCTGATTAACATTTAGAAGTAGTTGAAGTGTTCACATTTCTTATGCTGATGGTGAGTGTGTGTGTATGGATTTATGATGTTGTTGAGTAATGTTGCAAAATGTGCTTAATATTATTTTAATGTGTATCACATAAGTAGTAAAAATACAAAAATGTATGAATTTTCCTATTCTTAATGATTTGTGTAAGCTTTAAAGGAAGAGTAATATTGACCAATTAAAAACATTGCAAAAATATTGTTTAGAATGGGTTAAAGCCACTCAGAAACATACATATCCCTGGCCAAAAGACGGGACATTTGATGACAAACATTATGGCATATTAGTATGCATCTTAGAAGTAAATATTCAGGAGCCAAATTACAGAAGCGAGAAGCCACTTTAGCTTTATGGCGAGTTTTTTGTGAGAAGCCTAAGGACTTCTCAAAAGTTGATACCCCAGTATCCTGTCTGTATGGTCCTATGACTACCTCTCCCAAGGTACCTAGTATTTATCAACTGGTGAAGCTGCAGGAAGCTACAGTGGGACTTGAGAACCCCAAAACTGAGACCCCTTCACAATCTCAAAAAGTTACCCCTAATGTTGCCCCACAAATATCAAAGCCAAAACATCAGAGTACACCTAGGCAGCAAATAAGGGTAGATGAGGACAACTAGAAGCACAGTTTATACTACATTTAGATCCAGCCTCTCCCCAGGAGGGTAGAAGCGAAGGGCAAAGTCCAGGAGATAGTGATGACCAGTCACATGTTTCATCAACAACATCGCATTTGTTGCAGAAAAGAGACATAACAGGAAAGGTAGATGGAGTGACTATGTGGATAGGGCTGTAGATATAGGCCAACTGGCAGTATCTCAAGAAAGAAAGGGGACTGAAAGCTGTTTACCACCTTGGCAGAGGGAGAAGGGAAACGTAATAGTCTCACCAGAAATTGTTCAAGAATGGCCATCTCAAAATGAGAGTAGGAGAGATGCAAGGAAAGTAAAGAGAGAGGAATATCACAATGACTTTTTGGACAGATTCAGAGAAGGTTTGGGAGAATAACAAATAGAATAGAGTCTATAAATGAGTGTGTAGATAGTATGGGTGAAATGATTCAACTTCCAAAGTCTAGGCACCCTACCTATGATGTAGATATCAAGAAAGACCCCTTATTGATTTGTATCGCACAAAAAGCTCAAGAGGATCGCCTAATCATATTGATATTAGAGAAGGAGAACAGGATATATTTTCTAGAGTTAGGAAAACCTGAGCGACAGAGCTTGAGCAGTTGCAGTTTCAGGGAACACATGGTCAGCCGAACCTCCCATAGCCTCTTGTGAGGCTATGGGAGGCTTGACACTGCATGTTAGACCAATACAGCAAATGAGTGTTCAATCAGTTTTGTGCAGTGCAGATCTCAGTCCTAGTGAGATAGTCTCTGTAGGAGAGAATAGCTGGTACACTGTTATGCCATATGTGGACAATTTGGTCTAAAAGATTAGCTTCACAAATGAGTCCATGGCCACAAGAAGGGTCCTTTTTTTTTATTTTTTAAAACAAACATATTTTATTGAGTTTAAGTAGTACCATCTGGGCATCAGCCCGGTTTATACATAATGAGACATCGGAGAAATCGAGAGTACCAGGTTTCGTATGTAACATTAAAACCATTAACATATATAACCAGAAGAACTTTGCACGGACAATTCCATTACCCATGAAGTTTATTGACAAAATTGTAGTGTGTGTGGCGCGTGAGCTATGATGTTTACCGTGGCGTGTTGCGACTTGGAACAGACAGGGAAACACCTTCCTCAGGAGGTCTGGGAGGGAAGGGGGGAAGCTCTATGCCCCGGTATTCTGCCCATCTTGACCAAATTTTCCGATGTTCTGAAGGACACCCTCTTGCTTGACACAAGAAGGGTCCTTTTCATCCAAGCGATATGTCGAATACTGAGGATTGGATTCGTTATGGTGAGGGAGATCCAGGCTGGGATTATCCCTACATGTGGAAATGTTTGCGTGTATGGCAGAAATATGCTAGACAGCAAAATCCCCAGCGTTCTACCACTCCCTTACATCAAAAGCCCCTGATACGTAAGGGACCTGGGGCACTTCATTATGTTCCTTGGCCACAAATGGACAAAGAAAATCTTAGGAAATTGTTGCCGCTGCTTACAGAGGGAGCAGGGAAATGGCTTATAGCTTTTGAAAAATGAACTGCAGGTATCACCTTGGCAGTAGGGGATATAAAGAGTCTGCTTAGCTCTTTTATAGGAGATGAAACAGACACCCTTTTTTAAAAGCTGGAGTGAGAAACAATACCCTCACTGAGATTAGATATGATAGGTCTCCATTTAATTTGGTTAGAACAGTGGTTTGGGATCAGCTGAGAAAAATGCAACTTGATAGGCCAGATATTGGATCTCTCATGGCCCAATCAATGCAGCCAAATCAGGATCCTGCTCAGTTTCTTAATAGGATAAAACAAAAATGGACCCAAGAAGTAGGTCAGGGTTGGGAAGTAACAGGAAGAAATGCTGTATTGCTTTATAATGTAGTGATGAAAGGGTCACCCTCTGATGTACAGGATAGCCTAGATTTGATTTGATTTGATTTGATTTGATTTGGATTTATACAGCGCGTAGCTGCCCCAGCAACGGGGCGTCTCAGCGCTACCCAAAGTACAGGTGACTAAAAGAACGCCCAGAACACAAGTGGCATTTGAGACAAAGCCCTGGACAGAGATACAAGTGCACATAATTCTTTTTTGCAAGAAGAAGCAGGAGAAAGAAAGGAACAAACAGGAGGTAACAGAGAGAGCAGCAGCCACATTAGTACAGTAAAAGTTGGCAAAGAAAGGAGCAGTGGAAGGAGCTGTAGTAGCAGCCGCCACTCAGATGACTGCAATGTTGGTGGGATCGGCCCCAGGGCCACTAAACAACAGTACCCACAACAACAGGACAATGTAAGGACACAGGGAAATAGTAGAGGAGGACAAAGGGGAATAGGAAAAGGTAGAATAGGTCCTAAGAGGATGGATCAAGTATATCATTGTTGTCAGAGGTATGGGCATTTTATTAGAGACTGCAGAACTAAGAGATGGGAAGAGGAAAATGGAAGGGTAGGAGTTTAGAGTTAGCCAGGAAACATACCAGTACAGCCACAGTCAAATCTGCAAGTCATATAGTCAATGGAAAAATCTCTTGAAATCATGAAAGGTCTTAAATCTTGATCTCCCTCCGATCCTTGCCCTGCCCTCACCCTCGCCTCAGTCGCCGATACTATTAATCCAGTGGTCAACCAGATTCTGAATCTCTCCCTGAAGACGGGTCAGGTCCCTGACAGGTGGAAGAGAGCCAAAATTCTCCCCCTGTTGAAAAAATCAACTCTGGACCCTGAGTTAGCCTCTAACTACAGGCCTATATCCCTGCTCCCATACTTTTCTAAGGCCTTGGAAAAAGTGGTGAACCATGTCACCACTACATTTGTCGAAACTCACACCCTTCTCCATCAGAGTCAGTCTGGCTTCAGGGCTAACTTTAGTACGGAGACGGCACTCCTGGAAGTATCCGAAGCAATAAAGGAGGTAGTGGATAGAGGGGGCAAAGCCATACTGATACTTCTGGACTTATCGGCGGCTTTCGATACTGTCCCACACGACCTCCTCCTGTTGAGACTCCGGGAGTGTGGGTTTGGTGGTACGGTATTCAATTGGTTTACCTCCTTTCTAAAGGACCGCCAGCAAACAGTGTGGGCCCCACCTTTTGCTGCCCCTATGCCCCCTCTTGAGGTGGGTGTGCCCCAGGGCTCCATTTTGAGCCCCTTACTTTTTAATTTGTTTATGACCCCTCTTGCAACTTTGGCTGAAAATCATGTAGCTAAAATAATTTCGTATGCAGACGATACGCAGCTGCTCTTCACCTGTAACAAAGACGCGGACTTTAGGGGAGACATGATTAACAGCTGTCTTACTGAAGTATTCTCTTGGCTTCAGTGTAATCAGCTTAAATGTAATCCTGGTAAATCGGAGATTATCTTCTTTGGCCACCGCCCCAGCAACCTTTGGCGCAGTTGGTGGCCTGCTGACATGTCCCCCCCCACGTCCCCCGTACAGACAGTGAAGAATCTGGGGGTGAAGCTGGATGAGAATATCTCCATGCAGGCTCAGATTCAATCAGTGACCGGCTCATGCTTTGGCCTGCTCAAAATGCTGAAGCAGTTCCTGCCCCTCCTGTCTATTACCCACAGAAAAACGGTGGTCCAGGCATTAATACTCGCCAGGCTGGACTACGTGAACGTACTTTACCTGGGGCTGCCTGAGTATCTACTGGCAAGACTGCAGGTGACTCAGAACGCCGCAGCAAGAGCGATACTCATGCTTGGTCCCAGAGCTCGTATGTCCACACAGTTGAAATCCTTACACTGGCTCCCTGTCCGAAAAAGGATCCATTTCAAGGCTATGGTTTTGGTTTTTAAGGCTCTCCATGGCATAGGTGCGGGGTACATTATAAAGAGAGTGCAATTTTATTACCCTCACTGTGCACTTAGGTCTGCTGCGCTTCAGCTAGCACTGACCCCCAGATACCGCCGGGCACGTATCGGGGGTCGCTCCTTTCAGGTGCAAGCAGCAAAACTGTGGAAAAATCTACCGGTGGATTTAAGGTTAACTCAGGATCTCCTTGCATTTTGGAAATCATTAAAAACTTGGCTGTTTCAGCTTTAACATCCAGTGCGGGGATCTCACTTTTAGCTAGGCCTCATCCTGCTTCAGCGCCGGGACACTCAATTGAGTAGCTGTGCGCTTTACAAATAGTCATTTAACATAACATAACATATATATGCCTCAGACGCCATCACAAAATATGCAGCCACAAGTAATACCTCAAGCACAACAGGTGTCGTCTCAGCAAAACTACCAAACACCCCCAATGGTGACTTCACCTCAAAGTGGACAGGGAGGTGTAATTGTGATAGGAGGGAATCCTTTCCATATGGATTCTATGGGAGGATATACCCAATCAAGGTGCCCACATAGTATTTTCATGTGTCCAGTAATGTCAGAGACGCACAGGCCAGATGAGGAAGCCACTGTGACGGTAGCTATCAATGACAAAAGGTATGCATTCCTCAAAGATACAGGAGCAACTAGATCCTGTATTAGAGAGGGAGACCTTCTGATTTCTAACAGATCAATGGACACACAAGAATTCTCTAGGGAAGCAATAAGGGTTCCTTTTACTAAACCAGTGAAGATGGAAGTAGGAGGGAGGTACATTGATGGCTGTTTACTGTTTTCTCCAGCTGCCCCAGCTAATTTTTTTAGGAAGAGATCTTATGGCAAAATTGAATATGACCATTTATTGTGCGTCTGATGGTACCATGATTTGTTCTACCCCTGGAATTTCATCTTAGAGGATCATGGCAGTAACAGTAGATCCCTCTGCTGGAGATCAAGTTGGAGCACAGCCTGCTGAAATGGAAGCATTCACTGCAGCAGTGTATACAATCATAGCAGAGACTCCAGGGTTACTGGGAAAGGAGGTTTAGTTACCTAAAGAATTCCTTTTTTGGCAACCAGGGCAAGACTCTTGGATTTCTAATGCTGAATTAATATTGCAAATAGCCAGTGACCATAATCATGTCTTATGGGCATGGGTTATCTTCATTGAGCCAGGAAAGATGGTTGAGGGGGATATTGAATGACAAACTGTTTTGTGATGATTCCAAGAAAACAGTTGTGGTGTTTCAAATGGCATACCATTGAGGACAGTATTAGAAATAAGGATGCCCACACCAGGTAGAGCTTTTGATTCTGTTAAGGAAGCAGATCTGTCCAAAGTACCAGACACCTTGTGGACTAAGGGTCCCCTCGTACTGCTACACCATTCAGAATTACGTTAAAGGACTATGCTATCTTACCTAGAGTGAGGCAGTATCATCTTTCTAAAGAAGCAGATGAAGGCATCACGCCCACTATACAGGTGTTGGTAGAGCAAGGAGTAATTTACCCTGGAGTGTCTCTTTGTAACACCCTGATTTACCCGATTAAGAAGTACAAGGGTAATACTTGGCATATGGTTCAAGACCTGTGTCCCCTGAATGATGTAGTGGCACCAGAATTTTCAATTGTTCCTGACTGCTCCATCATTTTGACAGACATTTCTCAGGATGCTACGTTTTTTTCCGTTATTGATCTGAAGAATACCTCTCCATTCGGGCAGCCATTATTTGACAGTGTTCTCCTATCGCAGGGCTCAGTATTTGTACTGTCATTTGCCCCAAGGGTATTGTGAGTCCCCTAGCATTTTTAACAGAGTGGTAAAAAATGATTTCTCAAATTTCCAGTGTGACAGCACATTGTTGCAATATGTCGATGACATACTGATTTGTAGTCCTACTGAGCAACAGAGTAGAAGAGACACTATATCTCTTCTAGTCACTCTTGCCCAAAGAGGATACAAAGTAGAGAGAGACAAAATCCAGTATTGTCAGGAAGAAGTCCATTATTTAGGACAATTATTGTCAGCTTCTGGTCGACGAGTAACCCCTGAAAGGGCAGAATCCATCCGTCAAATGACTGAGCCGGAAACTGTTAAAGAAATGCAAAAGTTTCTTTGTCTCTGTAATTATGTGAGACAATGGGTTTTTGATTATACCACTTTAATAGTACCCTTGCTAGCTTCCATCAATCAAGCAAAAGACAGAAATGACAAGATAACATTGACACCAGTGATGATGGAGACCTTTCAGAAATTTAAAACTGAACTAACAAATGCTCTGGTTTTGGGAACTCCTGATTATACCAAAGAGTTTTATTTATTCTGCCATTGCAGTGGTCAAGTGATGACAGCTGTGCTTATGCAGAAATATCTTTTAGGACACAAACTCGTCGCAAATTTTAGTGGACTGCTGGATTCAGTGATGAGAGGACATTATCCCTGTGAGCAGGCACTCGCCACTGTAGCCTTTGCAATGCAGAAGAGCACTCCAATCGTTATGGGGGCACCTTTGACGCTCTATGCAGAACATGCAATATTTGCTATTATTCAGATGGCTAAGACTACTCTAACTACACAAAGAGTGTCAGGATATGAGGAGATACTATTGCTACCATCTTTGAAGGTTGCGAAGTGTCATACATCGAATCCTGCGAAGTTCTTTGTGCATACAATATTAGACTCTGAGGATGATGTGCATGACTATGCAACCTATATTTACAATTAAACTAGTCAAGCAACAGAAGCTCCTATACTAGGTAGCATTGCCTATTTTGTTGACGGTTCTTCTACTACTAACCAGGATACAGGAATTAGACACACAGGTGCAGCAGCAGTCAGAGCACAACAGCACAATTCTTCTGATACACTCCATATAGTAGATTAGTTGACATTACCAGTGCATTATTCTGCACAAGCAGCACAATTAATAGCTTTAATAGTGGCTCTTAAGCAAGGAGCAGGGAAAGTTATTACAATTTATTCAGATTTGGCCTATGTGACAACCACTGTGCATTCCAGCATTATGAGGCGAGATTTTCTTAAGTCAGATGAAGGTCCTGTTATGCATAGAAACCTCCTAGAGGCTCTAATAGAGGCACTTGAGTTACCACAGGCTGTGGCAGTTGTGAAATGTGCAGCACATACGAGTGGACGGGATTTTGTGTCTCGGGGTAATGTACTAGCAGATTGAGCAGGTAAAGATGCAGCTAGATGCACCCTTCTCCCCCGCCTGTGCCATCAGGTTCACAACATGTCCCTGTTCTGGTGGCTCAGGCTGCCTCACTGCCTAATCCTACTACAGACAATGACACGCCTCCTTATGCTGAGACAGAGCATTTACCTCTGTGAGAATTGCAGCAATCTGCTCTTCTACCCGAAAAACAGTTATGGGAAAATAGAGGATTCACCTAGCCAGGGGATGACCTAATATATAGACAACTATCTACAGGTAAATCAGTGGTGCCACAGGCTTAACTTACGATTGCTCTTGATCAGTTGAATTTGCCAGCTCATACTTCAAAAGATCACTTGTCTAAGCAAATATAACAAGACTGGTTTGTTCCCAATTTGCACGACATGCTCACCATGTATCTTCATAACTGCATTGTCTGCCAACAATGTTCTCCTAATCCCACACTGAAAGTAATCAATTCTACCATCCCATGACCACAAGGTCCTTTTAAAGCCCTCCATATTGACTTTGTGGATTGATCGGTGCTGCACTTACAGGTACCTCATAGTTGTGGTTTGCCCTTTTTCTCAACAGATTGAAGCAGGACCATGCGTCCATTGTGATGCTAAGCCAGATGCCCCCTTTTTGAATCGTGAAGTAATTCCACGATGGGGGATTCCAGAAGGGATAAGATCTGACAATGGCACCCATTTCACTAATGCAATTTTCGCGCATATTAAGATACTGTTAGGGATAAAACATAAATTATCCTCTGCGTACCATCCCCAAAGTAATGGTATTGTTGAGCGCCTGAACGGCCTCATGAAGAGTAAGATCAGTAAGATATGTGCTACATTGCACAAAAGTGATTGTATTGTTTACCATTATCACTCTTTTCCCTTGGGAATACACCTAGCTCCGACCATCACTTGACACCCCCATCAAATAGTGACAGGGACAGCCATGAACACACAAGTCCCTACTACTAGGAGTAATGTGCAGGGAGAAAGCACAGCAGAAATCCTGGATGACGAATTGCACATGTATCTTTTCCATCAAAGCTTCAAAGTTCATCTCTAAACAGATAACCAAAGAGAAGGAGAAGCATGCCACTGCTGAGGTCGACCTTCCAGTTGTTCAGGTAGGGGACCAAATATTTATACCGAACTTTGTCCGACGATGGAGGGAGAAAACATTAGATGGACCGTACATGGTGAAGACGGTGACCCCCACCGCCCTCAAGGTGGATGGTAATAAGCCTTGGTTCCATGTTACAGATGTTCATCTGAACCCAGCATCTCACCAAGCCTCATAAAGAATGTAAACGGAACAAGAGGGGGAAGAAGATTGTCGTCGTAAAAATACCCCCTGCATCTATGCTTTTGGACAATTTTTTTAAAAGACAGCATGAAAGATATATATTTTTGTTTTCTTGTTACTTTTTTGTCTCTTAATACTATCCTTACTGCTCTTCTATAGCAACATATCCTTTAGTTCTAACATTTTACAATTACGAAGAAAACGTTTCAATAGTGGTAATGTGTCCCATAATGCTCATACAAGACTGTCAGATAATATGTGGTAGTAACATATGTCAGATATAAGTTCAGAAAGCACCAAGAATCATGTTTTGTGTGTTCTTTAATTCCCCATGCCAGAGGATCAGATAGGCTGAAATCAACGCAAGAATTACCCCAAAGTACAGCTTTATGTTTATTACATCTCTACTTGTGTAGGATTAAGGCCCAAAATGCAACTAACACATGTTAAGGTAGCACGTTTTTTATTTAACGCTATAAAATATGCCTCTTTAGCAAAAGTGTTATACAATCTTACAGATAGACAGGACATCAAGGATGAGATATCACATATGAAGAAGACAGTCCTACCAATGTAGAATGGATCCAGATGGTCTTAGATTTAGGATTTTTAGGAGTAACATGTGCACCCACTGAGTGTAACAGCTATTTAGTAAATCCCTTACTCCCAGATTGTATGTGTAGTCCAGGATTCAGAGCTACCAGATCAGACTTAGCCCATGATCAATGGCATTCTGATATTGAATTGTCCTGTAGGGTTATGTCTTTATGGAATGCCACTGATATTAGTCAATATGCTGTAGGGAAATTTGCACATATCTGGGATGAGAACATTGCGTGTTGCACTTGTTGGATAGATAGCACAATAAGTCCTCAGACAGTCATGAGACTAACATCTGTTTCTTTATGTTTCAGTGGAAATGGCACTGTTAATGTAGGATGAAACATTAATTGTAGGACTAAAATAGATAGCCTCAACATGGAGGGGGGCACCTCCAGCCTCATGGACTACAATTGGCAGTGTGGAGAACTATTGTATGGCCAGTTGCCACCAAACTGGAGCAGCCTCTGTAAGATCATCACCTTGCACGATCCTGTTTTGATAATTCCTGGAATTAATCTGTCCGATTTGCATGAACACCCCATGAGCCATCCAACAGCCTTGTTACATCATTATCGAAGGAAGAGAACTGCAGAATGTTATGGTACAAGCACTTGGAGTTAATGTATATATAAGGACCCCCTGCTACTGCTAGCAGTTCCCAGGGCTTTCCAGATGAAGGCACTTGGGTCCCCGAAACATTCTTTGACTCGATCCTGCGATGATTCATCAATGATCGAAGCCACCACATTGCCTCTCAGACTGTATATATTTATTTAGATATTTTATTATCCATTGAATTAACATATGAAAAAATAATTTTTGTTAAACGTTAGAAGTGATTTCATTAGAAAGTTGCTTCAATCAATGTAAGATTTGTATCTAAATTATCAAGCAGTATCATGCTATATTTTCACATTCTGGTCATATAGTTCATGCTTTGACCATGGTATGTCTGTTTGGATGAGAGGTATGTTCGTCATGATTCATTCTGTTTTTAACTTGTCATGTAATCTTACAGACATTGTATATCATTGATTTTGAAATATATAATAAAAGTGTGTTTTAGTTTTTCCTCATGTTTACACCTGGCCTTCATAACAATGAATTATCAATTGTGATATATAATGCTGAATAAATAATTAGTTGCCTAGCGATTTGTACATATCACAAGCACTTGGAATGACATTCCCCAAGTGTACAGTTTATTCAGCGATGCTCAACTGTTATTTGGGAGCATTCTGCCGTTTGTTCAGGCTAAAGCAACAGCTCAATGGCTGCAGATAACTCGATGGGAACTTCTCAAGACTATCAATACTACAAAAAATTGATTTACTGCCCTAAAGGAAGAGCTGAATGCTAATAGAATGATGGTAATTCAGCACCGCTATGTACTTGATCTTATGACGGCCATGCAAGGAGGGGTATGCGAAAAAATTGTAACTGCATGTTGTACTTTTATCCCAGCGAATGATGCGGATAATAGGACTTTATCAGAGGCCATACAGACACTGCATAATCTACAGAAGAAAATGGTAGATGTAGGAGGTGCCCCAGATAATTGGTTTAGTAGGTGGTTGACATCACTGCCATCCTGGATGTCCGACTGTTGGGAGCTTTGTTGCCAACTATTGTGGTCTTATTAATATATTTTGGTGTACGGTTGATCCTAGTATGTTGTAGAAGAATAGGTGCAAAGGCAGGAGAGATGCTTCCAGTTAGAACACCAACACGTGCAGTAGATTCTCAGGATAATACATATCACCTAGTGCCAAGTGTGGACCAAGGTTTAGATCCAGTAGTTGAACTATCAACTAGAGGGGGGAATGTTGTGGAAAATGTGAAATATGAAAACATAGCTTAACAACAGACACCAGCACAAAGTGTTGCACAACCGTATGTAGTGAAAGAACAATGTAGGCCAATAATCCTTGCTGACAAGAGAGAGATGAAAAGTTCATTTGAGGACATAATAGAATAAATTACTTGAAAGAGTTGCAGTTAAAGGCCAACTCGTGTTTAGCAAACTTACAGGAATTTATCGCTTCAGCACACAGACTCACTGGCACACATTTTGTGTTTCTAAATAGATTGAAGCTTGATTAGACAATATGAGTAGGTAAGCTAATTAACCAAAGAACACACGTAGGTCTTAGGTGCACAATGATAACGCACACATACCACTAGAATTGTATTTACTACAAATATGCATCCATTCAAGAGTGAAGAATAGTCAGTTTGTTAAGCATTGTTGGAAACTGTAATAAAGGATATGTAGTGAATTAGGCTAAAGTCAAGGGTCACAGGAGACCTCATGTTTCTTATGTTATGTTATGTTTCATGTATTAATGTATAACTGTTTTGATGATTTACTTTTGAATTTTTGTAACCCCAATTGTTAAACTGTGTGTAAAACAAAGCTGTCTATGATGCAGCAAATTGAGACCGACTGCTTGCCTGTGTGAGAAGGGTTGAACTCCCTGTCACGACAGTAGTAAAGAGCTGCCTTTACATTGCCAAAGAGGGGTGTGTCTTTTTTCAATTTTTATAGGTTTTAAGTCACCCTGCAATACTGATGATGATGTAAATGAAATAATTCAGAATGGATCCTTTAACACTGCACTGCATTATTTCAATTGGATTGGTTTATGGGCACTGGGTGATAATGTATGTATGCAAAGGTTCTTGTCTAAAGGTACTGCCACTTTAGCATTAAATCTGATACTTAGTATTCTACTTATTCTCCTGTTACAGGGACTACATTAAGAGTACCCAAACTGTGCCAGAGGTGGGTGTTGCACTCGAATCACAGTGCTGTGAAAAATCATATTTTGGAAATGAGTGATGATAAGGATTTGAATTATTTTTTTTTAGGTCCAAAGCTCTCAAGGAAAAGTGTTTTTTTGCAACTTTAATCTATGCAACCAGTAAAAACAAATAGAGCCTATTTGGTAAGCAAAGCTGCCGGAAGACTAAAGGAGGCTGACAGGAATAATGCATTCATAGATTCATAGTGATAGATAATTGTTTCCAAACTCGAAACATTTCTACACTATGTATTCTATCATTTCTTCTGCTTTGAACATTCTTAAGGAAGATTTGCAATCTCTGCAACAGGGGCAAGCACTGATATGCACTCTAAGACAACTATGTTGAGTGTTATAGACACTCAGGGCTTATAAAATGGCCTGTTTTTTGGATTAACTAAACTGTTCTATTTCTACTTTATAATCTCTCTACACAACAGCAATAATCTCTAATAAAAAGCATCCTAAAGCCTTCTCTCGTTTCACCAGATTGAGAGCATTCCTTTCTCCCCTGCAGATGATCCACTATTAATGTAACTATTGCATGGAGTTATTGTCCTATCTATATCTGTCTTTCATTTCTATAGCTGTTGGAATCATACCTCTTTGAGGCGGTGTGAACACATAAATAACACATTTCTTTGAAATACATGGTATTTTTCTTTCAAATATCATTTTCTTTCCAGAGGAAACCCGGTTTTCATTAGCACATCATCTTCGACTAATCGTTTAGGTAATTCACTTTTGTGTGATGAGATCACAACTCATGGATCTTGTATCTCTTATAAGACTGGCCTTGCTTTTATCTTTTAGATGCACCCACTTTCGTCATTCCTGCCTATCATACACTCTTTAATAATGGAAGTTATGTGTTTCGCACAAGCTCGTTAAATTGTGGCTTGACCCAATGATTTGTTTATCTCATAACAGTTTAGAGAATAGTAAAATCTTGTGAAGTTACACTGTCCCCTCCTTGAAGGAGAACTTCTGATGTTTCTATATGGCCAAAGGGCAATTTAATAAAAATGCACTTTGATAATTTGAATAAGGTTTTCGCTGTTCTAACATAAAAACAGGTGTCTCCGACATCAGCAGCAGAAATATTTCACTTCCAAACAGCACTTCCTGCAGTGGAGATACAGTGTCTCTTGCACACTCAGCTTCAGACTCACTTTAGTAATCTCATTGGTGCTGTATTCCATGCTTCTAATACAACTAGTGTTTCACATGTTTTGAAACAATAAGCTCTGGATTGTTGACTGGCTTTAAGATTATTTTTGGGACTTCAGCTGCCTTTTTCAGGGCACAGTTTTTGATCATTTTCTATGTCAGGTCGTCCCTTTAGAGGTGGGAAATCATAATCTTCTCGAGTGCACCGCCCCCGTGGGAGGAAGGGCAAACTCTGATTCACTGTTGAGCATGGCCCCGTCTGCCATTAGAATCAACCACTACTCAGCACCACTGCTGCTGAGGAGAGAGCATGGCCCAAGCTAAGGGAGCCTCACCAAACTACTCCAGTTCAGGGCCCTTTCCAGAGATCTGTCAACTACACCCCCTCAATATCTGTTATTGACTGTAATACTATTGATTGCTCTATTGTCAATACGTGTTCTTAGCTCACCCCCTGTTTGGATACAAAAAATAAAGGAGAGGAGGCCGGAGACTGTGATGGTCTGATAAACCCATTACTTAAATTCTTATCTATGAATTTTCTAAGATACTCTGTTTTGGTCTCTGTAAGTGTATATAGATGACTACTGTCACACTTGGCAAGCGGGTACAAGGGGTCAAGGCAGTGAATGCTGTCAGTAGAAAACAGATGAGACAAAATATAGCCTTAAAACAAGCAAGTACACTTAACCAGTATGTCTGTCAGCTAGAGTGGTTAGGAGCATGGTGGCGCTGAGAGGGCTATTAGGAACATAATGGTATTTAGGCCCACTACAAACAATCGTCCTTGTGGAGGGGGTGGGGGTTAGGTACATCACAGCTAGGGTGACCAGATTTTGAGAACCAAAAACTGGGACACGCCAGAAATAAAAGTAGGACTAAAGCCTTTAGTCTTACTTCTATATCTGGCCTGTTTGGTTTTTGTGCAGCCTTGCAAATATGTACCTCTATATATATCTCTATATCTATCAATATATATATATATATATGTAGTAGATTTTTAAATGTGCACACACACATGTGTGTATATCTATCTATCCATTATGGTTTGACTGTAATTAACTTGAGAAGATGACTCTGTGAAGTAACAGAGCTTCTTCTGGCTACTTGGTTTACTTATCATTTGGGATTCCTGACAATTGTATTGTTTCAGCAATATGGATGAAAATAAGTGCTTTTGCCAAGCGGATTGAGAGATCATTTGTACTGTTAAATTCGCTGTTTTAACAGGGGTTGTCAAAAGTCCTTGGGCTAGCGCTTCTCCTGTGATTCACGGCTTCATAGCTCCTATGGTGGTATGGTATATACCATTTCACAGCATCTCCTGGTTAGTGGGGCTACTTCTAGGTTCTGACTATAAAAAAATTATTAATGGGTTCTCTAAAACTTGTGCTTTGCAGAGAATCGTCAGTAGGAATTTTACTGGGGCAGTCTTTTTCTTTGCAGGTAATTAAGGGTGGACAAGGACATATATACAACTTAGTGAAACAAGAAAGAGGACCTCTCTTGATATCTTTGTTGTTTATTTCTGCAGGTCTTCTTCCCAGCTGTTCCCATCCCACTTCCTTCCCTCGCTTGATCACCCCTAACTTCTGTACTATTATAGCATTACGGAATTGGGGCTATTGAGAGGTGGACATTATTGATCCTCGAACCGATCCTGAGGATTTGTCTGGCTGACAACTATATGGTATAGATTCCCACTACAGATTACTCTTCCAATCATAACTTCGATGTGGACGTAATACACTTGCATTTTTCCGATTGAACATTACAAGATAATAAAGTAATTGCACAACCAATAGCAGAGGTTGACATTATTCCTGCTAAAGCATTTAAAGGATGACTGCGAGTATGTTCTTTAGTTATTGAACAATTATCATACAGTAATCATAATTAATTTGGTTTGTTCTTGCTTCACAATAAGTGTGAGAATTATGCAAGATTAATCATGGCATACTTGGAATTACCTTAAACTGGGGCAGTGGCACCAACTTGCTCAAAAACATTTCTTTCAGGATGACTTCCAAAACATACCAAAGAAATCACATTCATGTACCGACTTAAAAGCCCTGAAGATAATGCTGAATCATCTACTGCCCTAACTTCTTCAGGAACTTTTTATTAATCAAAGGTATCTTTAAAGACTGCGCAAACTTAATATACATATTGTTGCCTGAGAAGTCTGAATCTAACAATCCTGTAGCAATCTTATCTCATCAATTGGGCAAAGTCATTTTCATAGGAGCTACCAAATGAGTAACTAAGGACTCCATAATATTCACTACCCGATTTGGAACTGACAGATTTTCTTCACTTGACAAGGCATCTTCTTTCGATGTTGAGATATACTGTTTTCCACTGACCATAACTTTTCCAACTATGAAATTCTGATGTTACCCGTATTTGATTCTTGGAAATCCTAGGTTTGTTCTGATAAGTTTTCATAAAATGTCCAGATTTATCTCACTCTATACATAATCTTTGTACTCGCCTTCTTTTCTTTTCTTCCTTTGAGATTGAACCCTACACCATACCTACTTGCATAGGCTCAGGACTATCTAAACTTTTATGTCCTAGTTAGGAAAGGAGAACTAGAGGAGTTTGTATCAAGGTTAGACACATTTATAGAGTGGCAGTCAACAAGACCTTTTCATGTTGCCCTCACACATCCTGAGGGATGTCATGCTTCATCATAGGGCGGTTGCTCCTCATCGGGCCGGCGCAGCAATGCCCTACAAGTCCCCCAAAGGGTCACTTTGGCAGAGATATTTTGTTTTTATTGCCGTATGTTCAGTGCAAGAAAGGTCTATGAGGGGTGGTATTGGGTGTGCTATGACGAAAAAATTAAAACTGGTTAGGGATATCACTGAAACTTTTAATAACTTGACTCCCCATCAGATTAAAAAACCTTTCTACGTTAATGTTACTATTGGGGTGTTAAAGTACCCTAGTAGTTTATTGTTTGCACCCATACCCAGGGTCAAACGCTAGTCAGCATGTTTCGTGCCCCTGGTGGTCAAAAGGATCCATGGCGCTTCTTCAGGACAAAAACAATGGGGAAATCTTCCTACCCCACAATTGTGTCGAAACAAGTGCCCTAAGTGTGGTACCTACTTGTCTCAGTGTTGGCTGGCCAACCTAAGACTGTAAAGCAAGGTGCCCCCTGGGATGAGGCAGAGGTGCCGCGCTCAGGTGTGCTAAAGGTTCCAGAGTGCGAGCCGCGCGTCGCAACTACCATGGTCTTCTGCTTCCCCCGATGATGAAGCATGACATGCCTCGGGATGTGTGAGGGCAACATGAAACAGTCTTGTTGACTGCCCCTCTATAAATGTGTCTAACCTTGATACAAACTCCTTTAGTTCTCCTTTCCTAACTAGGAACAGTGACCAGAGGTTTTTGCAGTGATATAGATTATTCAGTTTTGATGACCCTGTTTTAAAGTCAGCAACTCACTAAGGAAAGAGCAGTAACTTCCATATTTGCTTGCAGAAAGCCAAAAAATTATAAAGATGAATATCATTGTGCTCGACTAATGTAATACAATGCAGCAAATATTACAAATTTATTAACAACAATCGAAACACAAGTAATACAAAAACATAAAGTGAGCTGAACGTGACGGGGTAACTGGAAATCAGCCGATTTCCTTACCTCAGGCATGTAATAAAGTAAAAGTGACTTAGTGGTAAAATTAGCAATCAGTTAGTCACAATGAAGAAGACATCTTATGCTCCTAATAAATCAATAATACATGTAGGAGTCAAGATGTGGGTGTCAGCCACATCTTGACTCCTACATGTATTATTTTACCACTAAGTCACTTTTTACTTTATTACATGCCTGAGGTAAGGAAATCGGCTGATTTCCAGTTACCCCGTCACGTTCAGCTCACTTTATGTTTTTTGTATTACTTGTGTTTTGATTCTTGTTAATAAATTTGCAATATTTGCTGCATCGTACACAACTAGACCCAATGCTGATTTCAGCATTGTGGCTATACCTTCTTATTCTTTCCTGAAAGGGACCATTGTCTCTGAAAACTCAATATTACCCTTGGTCCCTTTTCGACTATAAGGGTTCCCTTGTTTGTTGTTGTTCGACTAATGTAATACTTCTTTTGTCAGTATTCCAACTCAAATAAAGCAGGAGAAAGTCTACTTTGGGTTGATCATAAGGAAATGTCAATGGTTTACATAAGAAATGTAACTGATCTTGATTAGGAAACAATGCAAACTTCTTGGGATCACTGGAAAATCTGTCTAGGGGTACTAACAACCTTACAGGTTTTAATATGGCCATTAATACATATAACAGTTTGTGTCCTTTACTGGGTGAATGCCATAGAATCTGACTTGTGCCTTTACTCACCGGTTTCAATAGAGAACCTAATTCTCTCTTGACTTGAAGTAACTGAGATTGTAAGGTCTTATTTACCTATTTCGTTAAGCTAATTGTTGTAACTTGGTAACTACATCTAGGGCTTGAGACAGAGTAACTTCTGAATCCATTGCTTTGGTTGGAATGATAATGTGGGCTGGGTAATCTGGCAATCTGGCAATCCAGATCCAACAGTAGCGATACTAGTATCCATACTTCCCTGAACCCACCGGCAACCACGCAAAGGATATTTATGCTGGTCAGCATTAGACCTGGGAATATGTGAATGGGATAAAAGAGAGACACTTGATATCTTCTCCGTACCTATTCTTACTGTTGGACTCAACCTACTCTGCAGAGGTGTTGATATCTATAACAAGAAATAACTCTTTAAGGTCATCATTACAAGTTAGGTCGAATAGGTGAGGTATTTACCACATATGGTAAAAACTATTACCCAATATATTAGGTAATTACCACGTGTGGTAAATAACTCCTATTCTGACTTTTAACTTGCGAGTGAGACATAACATGCAGAATCTGTATTTAACACATTGAATTCCGCTTGTTTTGCTTTTTTATGTGCCTTTCCACCCCGACAAATTTTGGCAGGTTTGACCTGCCATAATTTATCAAGGGAAAACTGTGAAGGTGTGATAATTCTTACACAACTCGAAATTCCAATCCCTGTGCAAACACATGTTTGCACATGGATTAGAATTTAGCCCTCCCATTTATAATCAGGGCCTTAGTATTTTGTCAGTAACCTTACAGTTCACTGTTTCAACTTTAGCATTTGACATACCTTGTTACAATCTCTTTATAGCTCACTCTCTATGGTTAGTGAAAACTCTATGACTTCCTAGAGCAGAAAGAGAGAACAAATCTTTGTAATAAATGCATAAAATAACCTGCGCTATTACCGTATAGAGAACTACCATCAGTGAATTGTAATCAAGACTGTGATCAGAATGATTTGCAACATACATAGTTCATCAGCTGCCCCATAATGAGTACACATCACTATTGCGCTTGGACAGCAGCAAGGAGCTCTTCAACATCGTGAAGGAACTCTCCAACCCCAGCTCCAACACCAACGACATCCCGCCGTCGCAAGCCCTGTGCGATTCCCTCGCCACCTTCTTCCACCGCAAGATCGCCGACATCCACATCCACGACAGCTTCAACACCCAGACAGCCCCTACTAAGATAGATACACCAGACCCGCCGCACACCATCGACCATGACCCCTTGCCAGCCAGGGCCAGCTTGAACATCGATGACACCATCAAGACCATGAGCACAATACACTCCGGCTCCCCGTCAGACCCTTTCCCGCACCACATCTTCAACAAAGCCAGCAGCTCCATCGCACCCCACCTGTGCAACGTTATCAATCTCTCCTTCGAGACCGCGACCTTCCCAGAGAGCTGGAAACACGCAGAGATCAACGCCCTACTCAAAAACCCAAGGCGGACCCGAGAGACCTCAAGAACTTCCGGCCCATCTCCCTGCTTCCGTTCCCAGCCAAGGTCATCGAGAAGATCGTCAACAAACAGCTAACCCGATACCTCGAAGAAAACAGCATCCTGGACCCATCCCAATCAGGGTTCCGCAGCAACCACAGCACTGAGACTGCCCTCATCGCCGCCACCGACGACATCAGGACCCTGCTGGACAACGGTGAGACCGCAGCCCTCATCCTGCTGGACCTCTCCGCCGCCTTCGACACTGTCTGCCACCGCACTCTACGCGCACGCCTCCACGACGCAGGGATCCGAGACAAGGCCCTGGAATGGACCACCTCCTTCCTCGACGGCAGAACCCAGAGAGTCCGCCTCCCACCTTTCCGATCCGAAGCCTCCGAGTTCATCTGCGGCGTACCCCAGGGATCTTCCCTCAGCCCAACACTGTTCAACATCTACATGGCCCCGCTCGCACGCATCGCCAGACAGCACGACCTCAACATTATCTCCTACGCCGACGACACTCAACTGATCCTCTCCCTCACCAAGGACCCCCTCGCCGCCATATCCAATCTCCATGAAGGAATGAAGGCCGTCGCCGATTGGATGAAGATCAGCTGACTAAAGCTGAACACGGACAAGACAGAGGTCCTCATCCTCGGCTCCAACCCCTCAGCCTGGGACGACTCCTGGTGGCCAACGACGCTGGGAGCAGCCCCGACACCCACCGACCACGCACGCAACCTGGGAGTCATCCTCGACTCAACGCTCTCCATGGCCAAGCAAGTCAAAGCAGTCTCCTCCTCCTGCTTCAACACCCTCCGCATGCTTCGCAAGATCTACAGGTGGATCCCGAAAGATACAAGAAGAACAATCACCCAGGCCGTCGTCAGTAGCAGACTCGACTATGGGAACGCCCTCTACGCGGGAGCCCCGGCCAAGCTCATCAAGCGACTGCAACGCATACAAAACGCCTCCGCACGCCTGATCCTCGACGTACCACGCCACAGCCACATCACCCCCACCTGAGGAACCTGCACTGGCTCCCCGTCGACAGGAGAATCTCCTTCAAACTCCTCATCCACGCACACAAAGCTCTCCACAAGACTGGCCCAGCCTACCTCAACAGACGACTCTTCTTCTACGTCCCCAACTGCCAGCTCCGCTCCGCCGACCTCTCCCTCGCCACCGTCCCTCGCATTCGAAGAACAACCACCGGCGGCAGATCCTTCTCACACCTCGCCGCCAAGACCTGGAACACCCTTCCACTAAGCCTACGACAGACCCAAGACCTGCTGACCTTCAGGAGGCTACTCAAGACCTGGCTGTTCGACCAGTAGCAGCACCCCGCCCCCTTTTTTTCTCCCCAGCGCCTTGAGACCCTCGCGGGTAAGTAGTGCGCTCTACAAATTCTGTGATTGATTGATTGATTGATTGTCCTGACAATATGCATTCACTTGCCTGTCACTGGCAATACCTTAATGCCATAAGTGATTTACGTAATAGAACAACGTCTGAACAAGTTAAGAATTCACTAGCTCCTCTCGTGAACAAATGCAATAGAGTTTGCAATCCTAGGAAGGATGATTCCCGTACAAATGTGCAAATCAAAGTTTAAATCATTGTTCTTAAATTGTATCCAGAATACTTCTCTGAAATCGACAAGCCCTTGATAATTCCTGATAAAAGTGCAAGGAGCTCCATTCTTCTGGCAAGGTGGTTCCAGCTGAAGCAACTGATTGGCACAATTGCCTGCAGAAAATTCCCTGAAACATGAGGAGCTTATGCTCTCTCTCTGGATCTAAGATGGACGCCACCCTTGCAAGTCTCGTGTGAGTTCTGTGGACCTCTGGAAAATGTAGTTTGTCTTGGCTCTGCTTGCAGCTTTAATGTAGTGCAAGTGTTGCAGCTGCAAAGCCTCACAGCAAGCCGTGCCCACACTGTGCACGTAACACAGATCTCCTCTGAAGTAGAAAACTCAAGCACCTCTGAAGTTTGGAAGAGTGCGTTTCCTTCCCTGACCAGCACACATAAGGGATCGCGGGATAGGGATGATGATAGTGTTATGGGATGCCTCACCAATACTTACCTGCTGGAGGGGAGCCTGACATCTTGGCACCAGGGCAGGCTGGAAGTCCTGACACATTCCAAGTGCAGCAGACCCTAGATATTAAAACAAGAAGTTAAAAATGAAAGACTAGGAAAGGAGACAATAGAAAATGGACAGCCAGGAAGAAGCAACATTTGGAGAGAAAATAGATGTCATGGGGAGGGGTAAAAGGCGATAAAAAATACAGTGAGAAAGGACTCTTAGTCCACGTGGAAGGAAGTGAACCCACGATGCTGAAAAGGGTACCAACCAATGAGGAATAGATAGCATGTCCACTGAGACCTGACCACGGACAGACCATCTGAAAGATGAGGGAGAGACACTGAACTCACCTGCACAGACAACCCACCCAACATCAGCACTCCAGATGAGATGGACCACCAGGAGGAGACAAGTGAGGACTGGTGGTTTCCCGGGAGACTCACCAGAGAAGATCTGAAATCACCTCCACAGTTCAAAGTCAAGCCATGGCGCATGGAGGTACCACGTATCAAGGTTCGATGTCAGAATGCTGGAAATTCCTACCATCCCTTAGTCTCTGTACGGGTGAACGGAGAGATAAATATCACCAGACTCATAAATCGGAGGAAAAACACAGAAAGGGAGGAAGAGAGAAATTTAGGACTGGGGCTTACTCTCCAAGACTTCATCTCTTTCACAAGATGCCACCACTCTGCCTTGATGACATGAATTTTGGATAGATCTGTGAAGCATTCCTGTAGTAAATGACTGGACACAGGAAGGCTGTTGAAGTTGGTTTATTCCCATAAGAAGATCCCATCCATCAGGATACAAGTTAGAGCTTCAACTGCAACACATCTCAAGTAATAACAAGTTCCACATGACATGTATAAGATTCCAATATGATATAAATGCACCAGTACAGCTTTCCAGGAATACCAATCACCTCAGAAGATTCCAATGCTCTGATGTCATTTAAAGAGACACATCACACACCTCCCTTCCTTAATAATAACAGAAAGAAAACATAAACAGTAATTAAACATAATCAGAAAGATAACCAGGACGTTTAATCATCCTAGAAGAACAACTAGTGCTTCTTAAACCATTGTTTTTTTCATCTTTTTTTTCAAAAGAACTAATGGGGTGGAAATTCTATTGTCATCCACATTTCCCTTGACCACCACCACTCTGTTCAAATTCCAAATGCGATGATCTTGAGTTTTAATAGCATTTTTGAAAACTTTGATGACCATAAGAGGCTTTAAAAACTTAGAATTAGATTTACCACCCAGACCAGGTCGTTTAATCATGAACCAATCACCAACCTTCACCACAGTTCTTTTAACCGCATTTTTTGTATCAAAATAGTTTTTTCTTTCAGTGGCTTTCTTTTCTTCCCTTTTTGTATTTCTTTGCCATCACACACACTTTCTTTTCCCCTGGCTAACTCATATTTGTTGACCCAAGTAGGTTCTACAAAAGTGTTAGGTACTCTACCACGGAATAACATAAAAGGTGTTTTCCCTGTTGTACCATGAGGAGACATTCTGTATTCCTCCACTTTCTTCAGAGCTTCACCTTTCCAATCCAAGGATAATGACTTTGCCAAAGTAATAGTTTCCTTAAGTACCCTATTAAATCTCTCAAACCATTCCGTTAGATTCTGGATGATAAAGAGCGCAAGTCTTGTGAACAATACCTCAGGAGGATAAAAAATCTTCCATTTCTCTAGAAGTCAACTGGACACCATTGTCCGTCAAAATAGACTCAGGCATGCCTTCTTTTGAAAACAATTCTTTCAAACATTTAATTACATGAGCCGAATCTATCAAAGACAAAAAAACACTTCTTGCCAACGAGAATACATGTCAATTACCACCAATAAAAAAGTTTGCACTCCACCATGATGAACTGGACCAAGTATATCCAATGCAATGTCCTGCCAAGGATGAAACGGACGCCTTCTTATGATCATCGGTTGCACACGTGGACACTTAGATTTATCACTCAACATGCAAGGGACACAATCGCGAACCACACGTTCCACGAGCTTATCCATGCCAGGCCACCAGTATGACATACGGAACCTTTCTTTGCTTTTAGTAAGACCTGCATGATTTGCATGCACCAAATCCACTAATTCATTCCTAAGGCTACTTGGGGGAATTAATCTAGTGCCTCGAAACAACAATCCATTCTCCACCGACAACTCATTACGTATAATCCAAAATGGTCTCATAAGATCAGAACAAGGCTTCCTATTTGTCCAACCCTTTTGAACAAATGATATTACATCTATCAAAGTCGAATCAGTGGCAAACTCTTCCATCCACCTCTTTTCCGAAATTATGTCATGGTCCACCACACATACCCATTCATTTGAGTCACCAAACTCCTCACAGACTGTGGACTCTCTAGGGATTAGGCGTGATAACACATCAGCAATACCATTATCAATTCCAGGAATATATTTAAGTGAAAAACTATACTCTTGTAAACCAATAATCCATCTGGTGATCCTACCTGTAATCAAATCAAGACCTTTTTTATTGAAAATTTCCACTAAAGGCTTGTGATCAGTGCGAACCTCAAAATTAACACCCCACAAAAATGTCTTCAATTTTTTTATTGCCCAGAAAACAGCAAGAGATTCTCTCTCAACCACCGAATAACGTGTTTCAGGATCTCTTAAACTTCTAGAAAGAAACATGACAGTTTGCACACCACATGGACCATTCTGTTCTAAAACAGCCTCCAAGCCCTTCTCGCTGGCATCAGTAACCAAGATGGGTTTAATAGAGGGTCAAAGCTTTTAAGAGAAGGAGCATTATTAAGTTTTTCCTTAACACTATTGAATTCACACTCGCACAATTCTGACCATTCAAAATCAACACCTTTACGCAATAAGGACCTCATGTTGACAGTAGAATCAGCAAAATTTTTCACAAATTTGGCATAATATTCTACTATACCTAAGAATTTCATCAATTCATTCTTATTGGTAGGAGAACTCATATTACGAATTGTGCCAATCAAATCACTCTTGGGTTTCACACCATCACCAGTTATGTTGTGTCCTAGGTAATTTATAGACTCAGACCTGGATCTTGTCACGACTTGCTCCCTGCATTCCCGTGTCCACCACCAGGGGGCTGAACTGGGGGACTTTCCAGTCCTCAAATAAACTTCCAGACCCTCCCCTGCATGCAAATCCTGACTTCCAGCCATTTGGACACTTATTGGGAACTAACATCCATTCCAAATCCATGCCGGGTTTTGTGAAGCCAGCCTACTCATGCCAGAAAACTCCATTACCCAGGATTCCCTGCTCACTGCTTAGTCTCCACCCCTGCAGGCCAAGGATGGGTGGAGGAATTCAGCTCACCTGTGGCTGGCTGCTGCTAGCCTGCTCACACCTGCTGCACATGATTACTGTGAGCTCTTTTAAGCCCCAGCTCCCTTCAGTCCAGTGTTGGTCATTGTAAGCTGTTTACCGGTGAGACCGATCCTTGTTTCCTGTGCTCCCTGAGCTTTTGCTATCCTTGTTTCCAGTGATTCCTGAGCTATAGCTATTTTCCTTGTGCCTGCCTTAGCACTGCCTGCAGTGCTACCTAGTATCCTGCGCTATAGTTAGTCTCTGTTCCTTTTCCTGGGCTTCAGCTATTTCTTGTGCCTGACTTGCACTGCTTGCAGTGCGCTCTTGACTCCTTGTTTCCTGAGCTGTAGCCATTTTCCTGTTTCCTGAACCAGCACTGCTTGCAGTGCTTCCTTGATTCCTGAGCCTTAACATTTCCTTGTTCCTGACCTGTAGTGCTACTTTGACTCCTGAGCCTTTGCTCAATTCTTGCCCCAGCACTGCATCCTATGCTACTTTGTTTTCTTGTTTCCTGACCCTGTACTATTCTAGTATACCCTTGTAGCCTCCCTTTCTGTATATCCTTTTCCAGTCCCAGCCTTTCATCTCATTTCCTTGGTTCCAGTTTTAGTTTGCTATCTTTCTATTCTGCTGTTTCGCTTCTGTTACCTTGTATGTTTGTTACCTGCTTTCTGCCAAGTGTGCCCTATGATTTCTTTCCTTTCCTGTTAAGCACTCCTCTTTGCTAGCTCCTTGTCTATTGTGCTTGTGTTTAGTTCTACCCCTTTGCTGTTACTGCCTTGCGTGTTCCTGTTTGATCGCCAGGATCCGTGGGCACAGCTGACTACCTAGGTGGTGTTTCTTGTCCACTGTGAGTATTGTCTTTGAGTTACTGTTATAACATCACCATAGGTATAAGCTCCACAGACCCTGCCTTTGTATACATATCCTATATGTGGGTATTTCCAGTCAGTATCTGTAACAGCAATTGTGGGTGATGAACTTACTGAGCTTCAGTCTTACCGTGTGGAGCTCCTGAGTGCTTTACCCCACATCCCCTTTATTGTTAACGTTGTTTCATGTTTAAGTGTATTGCACATCCGTCCTGGGTTTAAGTGATTCTGAATGCTGAGCCGCCTCATGAGTGCCCTTCCTTACTGAGTCTCACCCTTCGTAAATCAGTGACATAACCTTCAATAGTTTCTTCTTCCCTTTGCGTTCTTTTAGCTAATTGATATCTTTCTAAAATCGTACTGACCTTAGGTAAGTAGTGTTTATCTAATTTTTTAATACAAATCTCATAGTCGTTCAAATCTCTTGCTTCTGCAGGTGGAAGATCAGGAAGATGATCAAATACATCCTGGCCTTCTGAACCTAAACAATGAAGAAGTAAAGATGACTTCCTCTCAGCGCTAAGAGATGGACCACAAACCCTAGAATATCTTTCAAATACTACCTTCCATTTTTTCCATTGAATGGGTGGCACACCAGGACTAGAAAGAAACAAAGGTGCTGCTGTGACATTTTGCATATTGAAATTATATGTCAATAAAATTTGAGAAGGCTGTGAAATTATAATTATATCCTATGTAACACGAAACACCTAAAATATTGAGGTCACAAGGAAAGATAATTAAAAAAAAAAATTTCAATAAAATAAGCCGATCATAAATAAACAGTTCCTGTAAAATGAAATGTAAACAGTGAAAATGTGCGCGGATCACAGTAGATACACACTCAATATGAAATTATTAAAGATGTTTAAATCCCGCAAAGTTGAATGAAACGTTAAGACATGCCACAAAGAGACAATATTTCATTGAAATGAGTTCAAACGATAGTGTGCGTGTCACTGAAAAGACACGCTCGTACCTTACTTTGATGTCCTTACTGTGGGCAAGATTGAAACAAAATGCTTAAAAAAAACAAAAAAACGTTTCAAATCAATCTTTCGAAATGCTTCTCACAGCGAATATGGTTGCTAGGAAACACTTCAATTACAAGATTGTAGAGTAAACAAAATGGCTGCCACGTATTTTTACGTTGCGTGTTGAAATACGCATGACGTGTACTTGAAGCTAACGCCTGACGTATGATGAGCTCGAGATGAAGATCACCGTTACACTTGCAATTAGCGGTAATATTACTTTTGAATCTCGCTAGTCGCAATCGTTGAAACCATTGACAGCATGAAGCGTGTACAATTGAAATGATGAACAGGGATGTCACCCAAATTGAAATGATGCACAGCGATGTCACACAATCGCTCTCCTTATGCTTGTAACGCGAGGATCATAGAGATGCAATATGAATCATTGAAAGCACAGTCAGCATGAAACGCAGAATTCAAATGATGCACAGCGATGTCAGCCAGTTGCGCTCCTGTGCTAGTAACACAACAATCAACGCAGGGCAACACGAAGAATCACACTGATCAATGAAATTAAATTAAAACATCCGTTTCTTCACACTAACCACAGGGACGAGCACGTAACGACATCAGAAAGCTCCAATTCCCAGGTTACACTGAGTCCTCTTTAAAACCAGGGATGAGCCCGCATCAAAACAATTTTCTCCCAACCCCAAGAGATGTTGGCAAAGGGGTGAGCATGCGGCGAAGCTCCCAATCCCTAAGTATGGTGTGAAATTAAATTTACGAAATGTTTTATCACATTGAATTTTAAGTCCAGTAAATGTGATATGAACTCCACAAGAATATTAAATACAAATATTTTCAAGAGTCCAGATTTTTCCCAAGGTGAGAAATTCCACAAAAAGCATAATTTGGCTCTCACCAAATCCTCTGTGTTGAGATCTTCATTTTGGTATCCTGCCGACTACGCCAGTGAAGCATTCCTGTAGTAAATGACTGAACACAGGAAGGCTGTTGAAGTAGGTTTATTCCCATAAGAAGATCCCATCCATCAGGATACAAGTTAGAGCTTCAACTGCAACACATCTCAAGTAATAACAAGTTCCACATGACATGTATAAGATTCCAATATGACATAAATGCATCAGTACAGCTTACCAATGACCTCAGAAGATTCCAATGCTCTGATGTCATTTAAAGAGACACATCACAATCTGACCAGCTGTAAGACACATGGCAGAAGGTCAATATAGATACAAGCTGGACATAACTTACAGGTAACAACCGAAGTGGACTTGTTCCAGCAGTGGATGTGTCATGAGGGGCAGGAATCCACGTGACACATATGGCTGGGTAAGGTGGGTTTATTTACAAATAGCACACCAGACAAGTAACAACAAGAGTCAATGCGTTCTCTTCAGGGGAATCAGCGTCTTCTCCTTAACGTCTTCTTCTCATAGTCCAATGGCATCGCTACCTTGTGGTTTGTCAACACGGGGACGTACCGAAAATAAAGGAAAACAAAAGAATATGTTGGTGCAGGGAACTGAAGGTAGTCAGTTGTGGGAGTGGGAGTGAGGGAGATAACACCCAATCAGGCCAGGCTACAGGGTGCACCGAGTCGGGAGACCACCACCGAGGGGTTGGAACAAGTGAGGCAGAGAGAAAACAACACCCGCGAAAACTCCAAGAACGAGGAGGTCTACGCGGTTCCTTCCTTCCCTCCCGGGGACGTTGCTCCCGCTCGTCTCCCAGCTCCCAGGAACATTGCACGTACCTGTTCCAGCCACGTTCCTCCAAAAACGTGGCGGGGCGCTTCGCGGTAACGGTGGCCTCCTGGCTCTCCTACACAGGTCTGGTCAGCGGCTTTCGGGACTTCGGGTTTCTCTTCGATCCCGCTCTGTTTCTGGACTCTCCTCAGCGTCTCTCCCAATGTGGCTCCACAATCTTCCTCTTCCGGGTCCTTGACGACCCTCTCTTCACCTTCTGCTCTCTTTTCACTTCCGGATGGACGGTAACCCCACCTCCAGGGGGTGTGGCCTGACTCTCCATCTTCCTCAGTGTTAAAGGGCCCGTGGTATGTCTTCTCCGGGTCATCTCCAGCGGTGCGCAAATCCCAAGACCCGGGAGGCTGAAAGGAAAGCAAAGGTGTGGCCCATTGAAGTTGTGTGTCGTCCGTGGGATCGGGGTTTAAGGGGGACGGATCCTGACAGGATGATGTGATGACATGCCCAAAGCCAATCAGAAATCCGGCAGAGACATCGTGAAGCTGCTGAACACATTCAGGCAAGACTCTACAAGAAAAGGGGTTAAACATACAGACAATCAAGAGGGCAGTGCTAAGGGAGGGGACTAGCAGAGAGAGAAAAGAAACTAAGAAGAAGAAAACAACGCACAGTGCGGGACACAAAACTGGTATGAACTATATAGCGAGGATCGGGAAAGGCGATGCAACCACGCAACTGATTTGCCATACACTAAGCTAAGGTTTCAAAGAGTCTAAATAGAGCTCTACCTATATAGACCTGGAAATGAACTTAAGCCAGGAAGTAAGCATGCAGACCCAGGAAGTTAGCGGTCTAGTGTTGTTTCCTGTCTATACTTCCACATCCTGTTCTTCAGCACTTCTAGCCCTGTGTGCCTGGTGCCTAACATGATTCATGACACTGAGCTGGGCACAGCAGGGCAGGAAAGCTAAAATGTCCTTTGGGTGCAAAATAAGATTGAGGACAAAGATGAAAGGAGACACAACTTAATAGTTTTTCTCTTGTGGTCCTGCCTAAAGTTCCTCGTTATAGGCGATATATAATTGAATATTAAACCGTTTTATGTCAAGAAAAGGAGAGGAAATATGGAGAACACTGATGGAGTACAGGACATCAACACTGGAATACACAACCCCTTCATGTTCAACCCACCTTCCTCAGGATCACTGATTGAAGTGCAGACAAGCTGTTCTAAAAGAGATTTCAAATTTGAAGGGAAAAGCACCTTTCATCATATAACAGAAGAAAAAAGAGAAGCAATTAATACCTTCTCAAAGGACCGCTCAATTACCATAAAACCAGCTGATAAAGAGGGAGCCATTGTAATCATGAATAAGGAAGATTACAGCAAGGAATGCCTGAGGCTTCTCTTGAACGAAAACAACTACAAAAAAATGTGGACAGGCCCTACACTGATCCAGCAAAATGCAATAAAAGCTCTGGTTTAGGAAGTGGAAACCAAAGGGTCGATCACCCCCAAAGTGGCTAGCTTTCTTTAAAAAACAATTTGAGGACTCCCTACTTTTATATTCTCCCCAAAAATCCATAAAGGCATCATACCACCTCCTGGCAGACCCATTGTTTCAGGAATAGACTCAATTCTTGAACCACTGTCCATCTTCTCTTACCATTTTCACTGTCTAGTTGTGGAGCAAATGCCCTCTTTTCTAAAGACACTAAAGACATTCATAATTTGTTGGAAGATCTTAATCTGGAATGTACTCATACATCACTAATCCCCCTTGCTGTGAAACTCCTATACCCAAGCATTCCCTAAGAGGCTACACCTAGTCATTGAGGATCTCTTGAGGAGCAGAACTTGGACCTCCATTACACTGATAAATTTAATCTTGGAGTGTGCTTTGATTGTGCTAAAGGAAAACTTCTTTCAATTTGAGAATGTGCTGTATCTTCAATGTGAACGCACTTCTCTGGGCAGTACATTCGCCGTGACTGTAGCATGATTATATATGCACAATTTTGAAAGCACCAAGATCTACAGGGAGGAGAATCCATTCAGAGGTGAAATAACACTCTTGAAACACACAAAAGATGATGGGAGGCTGCTTGCAATAAGTCTAACCACTGACAATAGCTCGGGTAGCAGTCCAACCAGTCTTTCTTTTGCTCACCATGCCACCTCAGTTTGGAGCCAGTCATATGCAGCTCAGTCCTGCCTCCATCTCCTCAAGGGAACAGTCCAGCCTGAACTGCCAAGCCAGGTCCTCCCTGAACTGGAACCCAAGCAACCCATAGACATGGGTCCGGTGCTCACTGGGTCACTGGAACCAAGCTGTGTCCGGCTGATGAGCCCATAACTAGGGTGAAACTGGTCCTGGGTTGCTTTTGCTCTGGTTCAGGGAGGACATGGCTTGGCAGTTCGGGCTGGACTGTTTCCATGAGGAGCAGGGTCCAGACTGATTTGCATATGGCTGGGTCCAAACTGAGGTGGCATGGTGAGCAAAAGAACGATGGGTTGGAGTGCTACATGAACAAAACAAAAATGCCCAGTAGCTCCAATACAGCCCTGACGGGAACACCCTATACACCGGGATCACCAAGCAACTCACTAGAAGACTACGACCCATCCAGAACTCAGCGGCCAGACTCATCCTCAACCACCCACACAGAACTCACATTACACCACACCTCAGGGGTCGCCATAGGCTCCAGATAGACAAACGTGCTAATTTCAGACTCCTCACACACACATTCAAGGCACTACACACATTAACACCCCCAAGCTCCCACCTGAACAGTCACATCTCCTTCCACCAACCACCCAGACACCTCCACTCCACAGGACTCGCAGACGCAAACATCCTATGCATACACATAACCAGATCAAGAGGGCAGGCGTTTTCTTACAGTGCTCCTTCAGTTTGGAACAGCCTCCCCCTCCACATCAGAGCCTCCTCCTCTCTTCCTAAATTCCTCAAGAAGTTGAAGACCTGGCTTTTCAATTAACCGACCTACCATAGGCAGGGCTAAGCACACACGCCTGCTCAGCGCCAGGATACCATCATGGGTGATACTGTGCCTTACAAATACACATAACATAACAAAACCTGTATTATGGTGCTATGAAACAGCAAAACTGTAGTCCAATCACTTTGCATTACGCCACTGCTGCTAGCGCAGAACTGCGGACCGCTGCTCTAATGGTGTACAGTTAAATTGTTTCTGACACGCAGGGGCTATAGGCAAGAATACAATAGCAGCTCTGTAAAAAATCAGAACAGCTGTTCTGTTGGCTGAGGTTAAATAAATATAGATGAAGGATGCAGGATAAACTCTTTACTAAATTTTGCATTATTTTTAGCCCTCAATCATGTCCAAAGTTATACAACTCGTATATGACAAAAAAGACAACAACCTAAACCATATAATGTCTAACTTCAGAGGTATACTCTAAAGGTGATTTTTGAATAATTGACTCAGCGTGTGCAACCACATGCTGTATCTGTTTATAAAAGTCCATTGGTGCCATGGACTCTGGTGTAGCAGAGAACAATGGCCCTTGATTGATGTTTGGATAGTAAAATACAAGAATAATCAGAACTCAGTAGGCCCCAGGCCACTGGGCCACGGCTCCTACTAAACCATTGATAAGTACATTGATGTAAAACTTTCGGAAACAATCCACGCATACTAGAAAATCGGCCCACAGACTGCTGCAATGAGTCTATTGACCTGTGATACACTTTCAGTGAAAATTTTAACCAATAACCTACAATAAAAACAAAACTAGAAGCTCCAGAATGCAACATGCTCTTGTGTAAAAAGACAGCACTGGCTGGAAGTATCACACATTATTAGGCAGGGGTTACTTTTAGCTGGGAACAAATTATCACAGTCCGACTGTTGCCTTGCTATTAAGCAATGCTTCTGCAAAGCAGAAGTCAACACCCTGCAGGGTGGTGTAAGAAGTAAGCTATTCATGTTGTGACTGGTGCACAAGTACTTCATGAGAAATGCAGCTGTTTTAAAACCATTTCTAGAGCCTCTCATTCCACACTAGAGGTTCAGTTCTAAAATGTGTCTTTTTACGTTAACATAGCTGCTTTTTTTAATAAAGTGTCACTCATAAAACATTGAAATGCCACACAAAAGCATACTGTAAACATAAAAATGTCACTCACAAGCAATCTGAAATCTTGGCAGCTATGCTCTCAAGTGCTCGGAATTCCAATCCCTGCACAAACAGGAGTTTGCACAAGTTTCAGAATTTATTCCCAAACATGGGAGTATATGTTTGTAATTACATGTATATTATCTGTAAGAAATGTGATTATTATTTGGGGTGGTTGACTACTCACTGCAAGGAATAATCACAACCCTTGTCAGGGTAAACCTTCCAAAACACTAAATTAACCTGAGCTCAATCCCCTGGTAGCTATGGCACAGAACAGACAGGCTGAACTTAGGGTAATGTGTAAAGTATTTATGCAGTACCAAAATCAATTCAAGTCAAAATGCAAAACAATAAAAATTAACAAACCGAATTAGAAAAATAAAATAAGATGGAATAAAATGACAAAACAAATCCAATAAAGGGAAATGAAGATATGATTTTTTAAAGTTTTAGGTAGAAATAGCCCCAAAAAGCACAAAGCGCCAATGGTAATCAGTGGTCGCTGTAGTCCATTAATTTGAGGCGGAGCACGATGGAGATACACCAACCAGATTTGTCCTGCTCAAAGATCTTGCCTCCTGACTTAGTCCTTTAAGACCAAACCTACGACAGAAGTACACTTGTAAAGCCCCCCAGGACCTCAGAAGAGGCAGTTAGAGACTCACAGGATGTCAGGCAGAGACTCACAGCAGGGTCCAGTCCAGGCCTAGCTGCAACTGGTGAGCTGGGTACTTCCAGGAAAAGGCCTCTTGCAGCTTGTTGTCTCCTTGTTGCCAGCCACACAGGAGGTCAGTCAACTGACCCTTGGAGCCCACTTCTTTGTCCTTGGAACAAGAGGGAGCAGGTCCAGTCCATTAGGGCTCATCATAGGACACACAGCAGATTAAGGCTTCTTCTGATCTTATGCAAGTGTTCTACAGTGGGTACCTGGGGTGGCATGTTGATGCCCGGCACTAACGAGGGGGTGGGAATTACTCCTGGCTCCTCTCTGACCAGTGGTGGAAAGGTGTCCAGGAGTAATCCTACCCACTTTTGCAGCCATTCCTGTTTGCCTTACTGCAAACAGGCCCAAAAGGCCATGTGTCAGGGCATTTTCAATATTAAGAAAGTCTTCGTCCACACTAAACTTGGGCTCTGAGGGAATTGTGTGTGTGTTTGGGAAGCGTACTATAGTAATCCTAGTGTGTTCCCACATCTAACACTAAAACCCAGTTTGAAGCAGCTACGGTACCTCCAATAAACCCAGCGATGGAAGTCTCATAGGACAAAAGCAGGGGTTTCCAGCAGCCCGACAGTAGATACACAAGAACTGTCTTGTCATCCTGCTTTCTATCTTTCAATTGTGCCTACAGTGTTATGTGTTAACCCAGCAGACCTGTCAAGCTGGATTTGACACTCCAGCAGGGTTTGACACTGTAGGAACATAAAGACTGCCCATAGCCCTCATCTGCATATTCTAGGAAGTTCAGAGGAGTCATCTCTGCCAATTCAGGTCAGTGTACTGTTTGCTCCTATGAGGCATTTTATACATTTTTCATATCTGTTTAACTGCTAATTACTGGCTGGGAGAAGTTGGAGGGCAAATGCAAATTAGTCTCAATTAATCAGGAAAAGGTAACTTTCTAAAACATTACTCTCCCATAATATTTAATAAAAATCCTACTTCACCATTGAATTGGATTTTTAATATCAATAAAAAGTGTTTTTTCGTTATTTTTCTAGTTGGTCCCATTCTAGAGTATAGTATTAGTATTTTAATCTGTACTCTTGTTTTCTAAATAGGACAGCCAGCCCTGCCACAGTGAAAATAGTTTTTAGGGCCTTGTCCCTGTAGGGACATAGTATTATTAATGTTTCTACATGTACCACTTTTAAATACCATCACCCCTACCTTGTGGGCTACAAGGCTTACATAGGGGTGAAATATTTATATTTCAAATGGAGGTTTTTACCTGTCAAAGAGGTTTATTATGACAGGTTGCAGTGCATGTTTTGCACTGTTACAGACATGCTACAGTGGTAGGCCATTTTTTGCAGTGCCACAATAGTGGATCGCACAATAGATGCTCCAGTCCATGAGTGGCATTGAATTTTCAGGCCCTGGGTACATTTTGTACCATATACTAGGACTTATAGGCATGGTAAATATACCAATTAGGAGTATGTCAATTTGACCACGTTAAAAGGGTGTGCACAGGCACTTTACTAAAGGTTAGTGTGGTAAAGTGCATGAGTTCTAAAGCAAGCAAAACAGGGCAAAAATCTGTGAGATGGTCATAACCATCAACACAACACTTATTACTACCCAAAGGAAACTTTTCATCAACCTTAGAATAATGAAAAATTGTGATAACACCTGGAATGTTTTAAACGTATGCCTTGCATGTTTGATATGGGTATATAAATCAGTGCGCTACTAGTTACACTACTATTACTACTTCTGACCTGCATGTAACACAAAGATAAGTACTACAAAAGAATTAACCCTTTGAGCTACCTTACATCAAATACAGATCTGTCACCTGATCGTAAGTCTTTTTCCGACTTCCAGTACTGAATGAAAATATGGTAAACATATAATAAAGATAAGATAAGATAGTGTTGCGGGGATTCTGCACATATACAGAACTATGCGCAGGAAAACAGGACCTCGGTGTATAGTGGTGTACCAACCATACCCCTTAGTACCCAAAATCCCAATCTGACTAGCTATAGTGTCTTATTCGTTCTCCGTACTACAGCGAAGCTACCAATGATTAGACATCCCAGAACACGGACTCTTACAGGAATCGCGGGAGCAAGAACACTCTTTTATTACTCACTCATACTTGTTCACAACGTGCGTATTAAGAAACACTGTATAGTTTAAAATGTTTATTTCAACTATCGTGCTCTAAGACACAGTACACGTGCCAGTACTAGCAGCATAATGCATAAAGATAAATCAGTAAGCATGGTTACAATTCCATAGAATACAAACGGGGACAGCATTTTATAAAGACAGTGGATATAGGACTAAAATGCCTTACCACCCTCCCCGTGCTAGTAACTAGTTTATTATAAAAATAGAAAACCTCTGGGCTTGGTCAGGGGGACCCCCATACCTCAAGAACTAGATGCAAGGGTTACATCATCGGACAAGCACAGCTCTTCTCCCTGGAAAGGTTTTTCTCCAAGTGCCTTCAACAGTGAGTTCACAATATTAAAAGCACACAAATTTCTCCAGTGCAGCTGTATGTCATGTTATGTCTAAGTGCGAGGGGCTGACCAGAACAGCAAAAACAAGGGACTTTGTTTTTCGACCTTGTACATTGTGTGCAGACGAAAACCACAGAGAACATGAGAAAAGGTGAAAGGCAGAAAGGCAGACAGTTCTAATGTGAACGGTCACAAGCAGAGTCTGGAAAAACAAAGTCACAGAGTAACGTGTGCAACGGAGGTATCATGGCAGCTAGGCCTAAGCTAACTTAGCAATGTCGACAATGAGGCCACAATCCACACTACACCCTCCCCTGGTCAGTCCATAGGTCAAGACATAGGACAAAAACAGAGTTCGAATAGATGGAGCAGAATGTGAACGTCAATAGGCGGGAAATGTCCTCTTGAAGGAAAGGGAGAGTAAAAAAAAAAAAAACGATGGGAAAAAATAAAATCCTAGATAGGGGCAGACGATAGGTCACTCAAAGACAAGAAAAAAATCCAGCTATGCAGTCCATTGAGAGTCAATGCAACTAATCCATCAGAGTGTATGCGCAGAAAACTGCAACACCTTCCAAAAAGACATCATTGTCATCGTTGGAAAAAACAGATGCCATCCAATTCAACAAATCAAAACTGCATTCATGCTCCTCATAATAGGGAGCAGCGATCAGCATTGCGGGACAACTTGCGTGATACTCGATATAACTTCGTTGTAGGAGATTCTGAGCAGCCGCCCAGATATCCCATTGCGCCAAGACCCCAAGTGCAGCCGCACACGCCATCAATCCAGCACCGGAACATTCCCGTTCATGGGCCACTAAAGGGCCCATCAACTGGTCGAAATCCGGGTCCGAACAAGACGTATTGGAGAGGCAAATATCCAAGGACCAAGAGAACGGACATCGTAAGCAGGACAGCACAGGTTGCACGCAAGTGAAATACGCAAAGCGATAAGAAAGGCCATAAGACACGCTGAGTGTCGCAAGTGGTAGGATGCCGAAGCTGTCAATCATGCATTCACGGAGTATCCGTAGTCGACCTGGGTCGTGTAGACCCCCAGGAAGTGCAGCCATTGCGCAACAGACAAAGTAAAAGCATTATCCCAGCAGCTAAGGCTAGGATCAATGGGAAGCCACCAAAGACGCTGGAAAAAATAGAATGAATAAAAGCTGGAATTACACCAAATATAGTCTGAAAGGAGGTCAAAAGGCCAGAGCCCACAACTTTAAAAAAGTGTACAAAAGGGCCTGTATCTCACTGTGGGTGCTGGCCACCTGGAGGACGAAGGTCTCCCGTGCAGAAGTGAGCATAACCTCCTGGTTTAGTAATAGCGCCTTTATTCTGCTCAATTTATTGAAATCCGCCTTCAAAGTCGGTATGTAAGGCCAAATTGAACTATCTACCATCCCACGCGGCGGTGGAAAAAGCACATTTTTGCAGCACACAACGCGGTGTGAAACTGTTACAATGTAGGGGATGCCTGCCTGCATCCCACAGCAATCCTGATTATTTAAAAGCAGATAGCTACCATTAGCAAGCACAGTGAAAGTAGGTGATATAACAGGAGCTGGAACGCCCTTTAAAATACAAGCAAGATTCGGGGAAGAAACATTACAAGCCCCGTGCAATTTAATGTTTGTACAAATTAGGGAATGACCCACTGTAGAATCGCAAGACTCCCCTGTGAGAAAAACCTCCTTGTCATCCCTAAGGCATCTGTATGTGAAAGGTAGGGACCAAAGTTCATGTAAAAAGGCACTGCCTAAAGGCTGAAAACGGCCTACAGGATAATGTTTCATGCATGAACGGAATTCAAATAAAGAAAAAGGCAAAGTAATAACCCAGTGAACCAGCCACTCTGCAGTCAGTCTCCGCCAGAGAGAATGGCAAAGGCTCTATCTTTTCTATATGTAGGAGAGTGTATGTTGCATCTTTCATGGACATGAACTGCTGTTTCTCAGTTAAATTAAACGGCAAGAACAAGGCAGATGTGTTTAAAAAATGCCATGGAACCTTCCCCATTTTCAGTGTTTGCAAAGTCCATGCAAACTGCATCACTGAACGCAATTGATTTTGGTTATGATATAACACAGACACATCATCTTGTACAATATCAACAACAGATGAAACAATATTCTCTAATGTGTAAATGCGGGAAGATAGGGTGTTAATACTATTGTCGACAACAGCGAGCACTTTTTCTGGATTTGCCTGATCTATTTCCCGTAAACGGGAAGCAGCTTCAATTTGTGAAAGCATCCAGATTTCATTGTAAGTCGCATAAACAAATCTTTTAGGTCTTGGACCTCGAGGCCCTAGAACAAAGTCGGACAGATCAATAATGCCTGATAGGAGGGATAAATGTTGTTTTACGGAATCTAATGTAGAGTGCTGCAACCACTGTTTACATAATTTACCAACAGAATATGTTCTAACTGTGCGTGAGTCAGAAAACCTTGGATCTGGCCTATCCTGTTTGTAACCAGGAGCAGAGTTATGAAAACGCAGTTGGCAGGCGTCAGATGCTATGGGCCACGCCAACCAGGCTGACTGATCAATGGCAGAGACATTAAAGGAATTATTTTGAAACAAAGCTTGCAAACTTTCAAGGGAAATATTTAAATACAAGCTCCTGTTTGGCCAGGAAGACAACACATGAATGGAAGGTGCATTCAATTGTTTGGAAGTAGCCAAACCCAAACAAGTTGTTTGATATATAGTACTATTTAAAAATAATATTTGGGTGGGGATAAGGCAAGCACGGTGTAAAGCTTCAGTACCGCTTACCTTCCAAGATGTAGTGCCCGAAATAGACTTCAAGTCAATGGTGTTTGTCCAGTGCTCATAGCCACCCATAGCTAATGCGCCCATAAAGGAACTGGAATATAGCAATTTGGTGTGGGTCAACATAACTTTTTGATTTGAAGAAACGTTTAGTTTAAAATAATAGGACCCTGGGTTTGATCTATCAAAGTCTGTAAAGTAAGTAAATTTATTTTTAAGTGTTTGGGAGCTACCTTGCAGAGGGGTCGGGCAATGTTCCCACTGGGTATAATTGAAACTACCCCGAAGTGTACTGGGTTTATGCAGAAAATGGTTACCGTGATGCTGGTAACAATATAAATCGGCATAATTAGCAAAATTTAAGTACAAATCCTCAGCAGTAAAAGCAGCATAATATTTCAAATCAGAAAATAACGATTCAATGGCATGCACATCCCAATCATCTGAATGAATATTCCTTTTGACCACATCACCCATGGAAACATGAAGCACATTTGGTACATTAATAATCTCTGTCGGTCCATCGATTTGGAAATTCACTGCATCCCACACGATTCCATCTGCAACTGGAAAGGCGGAAATGTTCACAAATGTGTGGTCACGCTTCATGATGTGAGAAGAAGAATGTTGAGCCAAAGTTCCAGCCACAGAGTTCACCGCAGAGCGTTCTGGCAAGTAGGACCATTGATGAGCAAGAAAAAAACTGTCACAAAGCCAATGGACATGAACAGGAAAATCAGGAAGAGCACCAACCAGATGTATGTCAATGGAGGGACCAAAAAATTATCTCTGAACCAGGATACAGAAATACTCAATTTGGTTGAGACAAATGATGAGGTGGAAGACGAATCAAAGGAAAAACGAGTCGAGTTCAGAGGTGTTGTAGGTAAATGAGCCACTGACTCACTTATGGGTATGCATATTCGGTTTCCTCGTTGCAGGAGGAAGCCGGGAGGTTGAGCAGGCGATCTGGCAAAGTGACCATCCCAATGGCAACATCAGAGCCTGTGGAGACCGGAGTGTCACGAACTGTATTTCTTGAAATTGCTGGACATGAAACCGCAGGCGTTACACTATTCAGGATCGGCCAGATGTTGTAGCTTGACATTGTCCACGGAGATGTATCTGTTGTCTATGCGACCAGGAAGCGGTGGTAAGATGACTGTACGAGTACCCTTCAAGCCAAGAACTGGAACCGGTGCACGATAAGAGGGGTCAAATTCTTTTTTGTTCTCCACCTTCTCTCGGACCAGATCTCCAATCTTCGGAAGCCAGCCGGCAACTGGAATCTGCAACGCAGCGTCAGTGGCTGAAGGTAAGTGTTCGTTTGCAAGTCTGCCACTGGTCTCTTGTAAGTCGTGCAACATAGTAGAATGATTATCTACGTCAAAGATTGCGGCATTCGCCTCCAAGTCTAGACCATCAAGGTCTGGCACAAACATCTGTATGCCAAAGAGCATTTCGTAAGGGGTCCGCCCACCCAGAGATCTTCAAGGGATATTATTAAGTGCACGTTGCACGCCATACAAGTGGGCAAGCCAGTTCCTGCCAGTACCTAAGACTCTAGCTCTCAAGTATTGCTTTAAGTCACTGTTCATCCGCTCCACAATTGAGTTGCCCTCAGGCCTATATGGAGACGAAAATTGCACCAGCACCCCCATAGACCTCATCGCGTCCGTGTACGCCTTAGAGGCGAACGCTGGACCTTGGTCGGAATGGAAGGTGCCACAGGCAAAAACTCCCACAAAGACACGCAAATCCCTGATGACGTTTCGAGCGTCAGCACTGCGTTGTGGCCAAACCCAGATGAAATGTGTGCACGAATCAACTGCAACTAAGATATATTTATATGCAGTGTCAGAAGAAAATGGACCGCAGTGATCAAGGAATACACAACCAAAAGGTTTATTAGAAATGCAGAGCTGTGTTTGTGGCGGACGTGGAACCGTAGAGGGCTTAATTTGCTGACAGATGTCACAAGAAAGGACATAATTACAGGTCTGTTTATATAAACCCCGCCACCAGTAACGCTGCTGCAATATTGAAACAGTTGCAGACACGCCAGCAAGGGCCGAAGCCAAGCCTTCATGTGCGGCTGTTATCAATGAATTTCTGCGGTCCGCGTTGGGAATCAGCCGATCACCAACATCCGGAATTCTTACATAAGGAATCCTGTTGGTACTTAAGTGATAAGAGTACTTGGAAGGGAAACCCTGTGGGTAATTAGAACCTTCCTTAGTTGCAGCAATAGCTGCCAAAATTTCATTATCTATTTTTGTCATAGATCTTGTAACGGCTGCTACTGAGTACGTTGCTACTGCTGATTTGGCAGCTTCATCCGCCAAACTGTTACCGACCGCGTGTGCACCCACACACTGGTGGCCAAAAGTGTGAATCACCTGTGTGAGAGGCAGACATTGTTTAAGATCTGCCACTCGAACCCAAAGCATTTTATGCTTAATTGCGCTGCCCTTAGAATCTCTATAGTCGTTTTGAGACCAAAAGAATAAGTTGTCATTAAAAGACTGGACACAGTAGTAAGAATCGCATACAATAAGTGTAGTCACATCCGGATCTGCAAACTCAAGTGCGAGCACCAAAGCACGCAGCTCGGCCAATTGTGCGGTACTGTCTCCCAGTGCCAGCGTGTGCACAACACTCCATTTGAACTCACCGTTCACTATGTGACCTGCCACAATAGCACATGCTGCTGAGTAGCATGCTTAGAACCCGTGGCCGGTTGCGCCGAACCATCGTTGTAAATGATACATTTGTACTCCTCAAGCGGCAGCAGACAGAGGAGGAGGATGAACAAATTCATACTGTAAGAACTCCTGTGTCTGAAGAGAGGAATCAAAGATAAAGGTGACATCCGGAGATGTCAAAGAAGTAGCCTATTGTAGCCAACGGGGTGCAAAGCCTTAGAGTTTGGTACACTTGCTTTTGTCACTGCCTCAAGGGCAGGATAGGGGTGACAACCAAGATGCGTTTTCCTGTGCCAGTGCTGCTTCCTTAAGAATCGCCATTTGCACTGCAGTCAAAACTTTCTCCACAGTTGAAAAACGCAACTCGGCAGAAGTGTAAAGATGTGACTTGTAGGCAATAGGTACTGTGTCACCTTCGTTAAACGTCGAGTAAGTGAAACCCACTGCCCCTGGCACTATTCTGATCACCATGTTCATGTAGTTTTCACGTGTCAAGTAGATCAGACTGCAAAGATTGCAGAATAAGCGAATGTTCCGGAAGCCAGCATGACTTCGAAAAGGTAAGTTGTATCAGGGCATAGAGAGGCTTGATACGCTGGGCATATTCGGGAATGTAAGAGCGCCCGAAGTTCAAAAATCCCAGCAAAGACTGAAGTTTTTTCAGGGTTGTTGGAGGGCGCAAAAGTGCGCACTTCTCCAGGAAGTGGGGAGCTAAGCCCCTACCTTCATTGTTGAGCTCATAGCCCAAAAACAACACAGTATATTCTGCGATGTGAGATTTGGCAAAATAAATTTGTATCCTAAGACCGCGAACTCAAGAATAATGCGGTCTACTCCGGAAAGATGCGGCCATAGTTCGTCGTCTGTCAGATATATATCATCCACGTACGAATACGCATCTGGGTCTATGCTGTCCAACAAAGAGACAACACGGGCGGCGAAGAACCCCGGGCTGTTCTGGTAGCCCATTGGCAAACGCCGGAATTTTTCATTGTTTTCCACCGGAAGTGAACGCGATCCATTGGCCGCAGTCCGGGGAGAAATTGTGAGTGTAAAAACCATTGGAAAGGTCAAGATTCGTTTTATATTTTTTATATTATTCTGTACCGCAAACGTTCGACAATGGGAGTTCAAATACCGGTAGTCCAATACCAAGCGGTAAGACCCATCGTGTTTAGAAACCGCAAAAAGGGTATTATTCATTGGTGACACGCATGTCTCACTACTCTTTGATATTCTAACTGTGCTAGAATGTCGGAAACGGGATCCTAGCTTCCCGCCGGAGGATATTGTGCTTGAGGCTGTGGCAGAGACCGCAATGTATATCATGGGGAGAATCTCATCCCAGCCCACGGTATTACGGTACAGTGCCGAGGCCTGGGCCACAGCCCATTCAGCTGCGAGAGCTCCGCATTGTCCTGGGGGACATGACGAGAAAAGCTCAGAAGCATTACCTCCTCCCCTGTATGAGCAGCAAGAACAAATGGGGGCGGCCAATCCGCCTCCGCCAATAAAATGTCATAGGAAGAGGTCAGATTTTCCCAAAATCCTTTAATAACACGTCAATGTCACCTTCACTTGAAGGACAATATTAAATAGTCTGATCTGGTGTTCACTCGGTGTCCGCTTCGACAGTAATGAAAGTGTCAGTTGCTGTCACTCCATGAGACGTAGTGCCTCCCGCACTATGGACTTCGCAGCGCAGTCTAGCAGTGTACACTGCCCACGTCCACTCAGGAGTCTCGCTCACCGCCTGTGGCATATCTCGCTGTCAAAGCTGCAACTTTTTCTTCTGAAACTGTGGGCGAGGACGGGGAAATTCTTCTGTTTCCTCTGCCAGGTTGTCAAGGTTGGTCTTGTCTCTGTGGAGCGCCACGACCCCTGCCTCTATCCTGGCGATCTCCTCCACCAGCCTGTGAGGTCGATGGTGCCTGCGAAGAATGAGGAGAGGCAGGGGTCGTGACGCTCCACAGGGATGAGACAAACGTCGACAACATGGCAGAGGGAAACAAGAAGAATTTCCCCGTCCTCGCCCACAGTTTCAGAAGAAAAAAGTTGCTGCTTCAACAGCGAGATATGCCACAGACAGTGAGAACGAGACTCCTAAATAGGACGTGGGCAGTGACACTGCTAGACAGCGCCGCGGAAGTTACCATAGTGCGGGAGGCACTACGTCCTCATGTGGAGGCGACAGCAACTGACACTTTCATTACTGCCGAAAAGGCGGACCCCCGAGTGGCACCCCCAGACAGACTATTTAATATTGTCCTTCAAATTGAAGGTGACATTGAGCGTGTTATTAAAGGGATTGTTTGGAAAAATCTGACATCTTCCTACGACATTTTATTGGCGGAGGCGGATTGGCCGACCCCATTTGTTCTTGCTGCTCATAGAGGGGAGGAGGTAATCCTTCCAAGCTTTTCTCGTCATGTCCCCAAGGACAAAGCGGAGGCTCTCGCAGCTGAACGGGCTGTGGCCCAGGCCCCGGCACTCTACCGTAATAACGTGGGCTGGGATGAGGATTCCCCCCCCCCCCATGATATACCATTGCGGTCTCTGCCACAGCCTCAAGTCCAATATCCCCTCCGGCGGGAAGATAAGGGTCCCGTTTCCGACATTCTAACACAGTTAGAATATCAAGGAGTAATTGAGACATGCGTGTCACAAATGAATAATACCCTTTTCGCGGTTTCTAAACTCGATGGGTCTTACCGCTTGGTATTGGACTACCGGCATTTGAACTCCCATTGTTGAACATTTGCGGTACAGAATACCCATAGTTCTGCGCTCGTAGACAGTCTTGTTCGTAAAAAATATAAAACGACTCTTGACCTTTCCAATGGTTTTTACACTCACAATTTGTCCCCGGACTGCGGCCAATGGACGGTGTTCACTTCCGGTGGAAAAACTTTAAATTCTGGCGTTTGCCAATGGGCTACCAGAACAGCCCGGGGGTCTTCGCTGCCCGTGTTGTCTCTTTGTTGGACAGCATAGACCCAGATGCGTATTCGTACGTGGATGATATATATCTGACAGATGACGAACTATGGCCGCATCTTTCCCGAGTAGACCGCATTATTCTTGAGTTCGCGGTCTTAGGATACAAATTTAATTTTGCCAAATATAACATCGCAGAATATACTGTGTTGTTTTGGGCCATGAGATCAACAATGAAGGTAGGGGCTTAGCTCCACACTTCCTGGAGAAGTGCGCACTTTTGCGCCCTCCAACAACCCTGAAAAAACTTCGAATCTTATCTGGGATTTTTGAACTTTGGGCGCTCTTACATACCCGAATATGCCCCGCTTATCAGGCCTCTCTATGCCCTGATACAACGTACCTTTTCGAAGTCATGCTGGCTTCCGGAACATTCGCTTATTCTGCAATATTTGCAGTCTGATCTACTTGAATATAAGTTCTTGTTGACACGTGATAAAGACACGAACCTGGTGATCAGAATAGTGCCAGGGGCAGTGGGTTTCACTTACTTGCCGTTTAACGAAGGTGACACAGTACCTATTGCCTACAAGTCACATCTTTACACTTCTGCCAAGTTGCGTTTTTCAACTGTGGAGAAAGTTTTGACTGCAGTGCAAATGGCGATTCTAAGGAACGCGCACTGGCACAGGGAAAAGGCATCTTGGTTGTCACCCTCATCCTGCCCTTGAGGCAGTGACAAAGGCAAGTGTACCAAACTCTAAGGCTTTGCACCCCCGTTGGATACAATGGGCTACTTCTTTGACATCTCCGGATGTCACCTTTATCTTTGATTCCTCTCTTCAGACACAGGAGTTCTTACAGTATGAATTTGTTCATCCTCCTCCTCTGTCTTTGCTGCCGCTTGAGGAGTACAAATGTATCATTTACACCGATGGTTCGGCGCAACCGGCCACGGGTTCTAAGCATGCGTACTCAGCAGCATGTGCTATTGTGGCAGGTCACATAGTGAACGGTGAGTTCAAATTCAGTGTTGTGCACATGCAGGCACTGGGAGACAGTACTGCACAATTGGCCAGCTGCGTGCTTTGGTGCTCGCACTTGAGTTTGCAGATCCGGATGTGACTACACTTATTGTATGCGATTCTTACTACTGTGTCCAGTCTTTTAATGACAACTTATTCTTTTGGTCTCAAAAAGACTATAGAGATTCTAAGGGCAGCGCAATTAAGCATAAAATGCTTGAGTTCAAGTGGCAGATCTTAAACAACGTCTGCCACTCACACAGGTGATTCACACTCTGGCCACCAGCGTGTGGCGCACACGCTGTCGGTAACAGTTTGGCAGATGAAAATGCCAAATCAGCAGTAGCCACGTGCTCAGTAGCAGCCGTTACAAGATCCATGACAAAAATAGATAATGAAATTTTGGCAGCTATTGCTGCAACTAAGGAAGGTTCTAATTACCCACAGGGTTTCCCTTCCAAGTACTCTTATCACTTAAGTCCCGACAAGATTCCTTATGTAAGAATTCCGGATGTTGGTGATCGGCTGATTCCCAACGCGGACCGCAGAAATTCGTTGATAACAGCCGCACACGAAGGCTTGGCTTCGGCACATGCTGGCGTGTCTGCAACTGTTTCAATCTTGCAGCAGCATTACTGGTGGCGGGGTTTATATAAACAGACCCGTAATTATGTCCTTTCTTGTGACATCTGTCAGCAAATTAAGCCCTCTACGGTTCCACGTCCGCCACAAACACAGCTCTGCATTTCTAATAAAATGTTGGTTGTGTATACCTTGATCACTGCGGTCCATTTTCTTCTGACACTGCATATAAATATATCTTAGTTGCAGTTGATTCGTGCACACGTTTCATCTGGGTTTGGCCACAACGCAGTGCTGACGCTCGAAACGTCATCAGGGATTTGCGTGTCTTTGTGGGAGCTTTTGCCTGTGGCACCTTCCATTCCGACCAAGGTCCAGCTGCTCGCCTCTAAGGCGCACAAGGACGCGATGAGGTCTATGGGTGCTGGTGCAATTTTCGCCTCCATATAGGCCTGAGGGCAACTCAATTGTGGAGCGAATGAACCGTGACTTAAAGCAATACTTGACATCTAGAGTCTTAGGTACTGGCAGGAACCGGCTTGCCCACTTGTATGGCGTGCAACGTGCACTTAATAATCTCCCTAGAAGATCTCTGGGAGGGCGGACCCCTTACGAAATGCTCTTTGGCATACAGATGTTTGTGCCAGACCTTGATGGTCTAGACTTGGCGGCGAATTTCGCAATATTTGACGTAGATAATAATTCTACTATGTTGCAGGACTTACAAGAGACCCGTGACAGAGTTGCAAAAGAACACTTACCTTCAGCCACTGACGCTGCGTTGCAGATTCCGGCTGCCGGCTGGCTCCGAAGATTGGAGATCTGGTCCGAGAGAAGGTGGAGAACAAAAAGAATTTGGCCCTCTTATCGTGCACCGGTTCCAGTTCTTTGCTTGAAGGGTACTCGTACAGTCATCTTACCACCGCTTCCTGGTCGCAAAGACAACAGATACATCTCGGTGGACAATGTCAAGCTACAACATCTGGCCGATCCTGAATAGTGTAACGCATGCGGTTTCATGTCCAGCAATTTCAAGAAATCCAGTTCGTGACACTCCGGTCTCCACAGGCGCTGATGTTGCCATTGGGATGGTCACTTTGCCAAATCACCTGCTCAACCTCCCGGCTTCCTCCTGCAACGAGGAAAAGGAATATGCATACCCCGCAAGTGAGTCAGTGGCTCATTTACGTACAACACCTCTGAACCCGACTCGTTTTTCCTTTGATTCGTCTTCCACCTCATCATTTGTCTCAACCAAATTGAGTATTTCTGTATCCTGGTTCAGAGATAATTTTTGGTCCCTCCATTGACATACATCTGGTTGGTGCTCTTCCTGATTTTCCTGTTCATGTCCATTGGCTTTGTGACAGTTTTTTTCTTGCTCATCAATGGTCACTACTTGCCAGAACACTCTGCGGTGAACTCTGTGGCTGGAACTTTGGCTCAACACTCTTCTTCTCACATCATGAAGCGTGACCACACATTTGTGAACATTTCCGCCTTTCCAGTTGCAGATGGAATGGTGTGGGATGCAGTGAATTTCTAAATCCATAGACAGACAGAGATTATTAATGTACCAAACGTGCTTCGTGTTTCCATGGGTGATGTGGTCAAAAGGAATATTCATTCAGATGATTGGGATGTGCATGCCATTGAATCGTTATTTTCTGATTTGAAATATTATGCTGCTTTTACTGCTGAGGATTTGCACTTAAATTCTGCTAATTATGCCGATTTATCTTGTTACCAGCATTACAGTAACCATTTTCTGCATAAACCAAGTACACTTCGGGGTAGTTTCAATTATACCCAGTGGGAACATTGCCCAACCCCTCTGCAAGGTAGCTACCAAACACTTAAAAATAAATTTACTTACTTTACAGACTTTGATAGATCAAACCCAGGGTCCTATTATTTTAAACTAAACGCTTCTTCAAATCAAAAGTGATGTTGACCCACACCAAATTGCTATATTCCAGTTCCTTTATGGGCGCATTAGCTGTGGGTGGCTATGAGCACTGGACTAACACCATTGACTTGAAGTCTATTTGGGGCACTAAATATTGGCAGGCACGCTGCACAGAAGCTTTACACCGTGCTTGCCTTATCCCCACCCAAATATTATTTTTAAATAGTACTATATATCAAACAACTTGTTTGGGTTTAGCTACTTCCAAAAAATTGAATGCACCTTCCATTCCTGTGTTGTCTTCCTGGCCAAACAGGAGCTTGCATTTAAATATTTCCCTTGAAAGTTTGCAAGCTTTGCTTCAAAATAATTCCTTTAATGTCTCTGCCATTGATCAGTCAGCCTGGTTGGCGTGGCCCATAGCATCTGACGCCTGCCAACTGCGTTTTCATAACTCTGCTCCTGGTTACAAACAGGATAGGCCAGATCCAAGGTTTTCTGACTCACGTACAATTACAACATATTCTGTTGGTAAATTATGTAAACAGTGGTTGCAGCACTCTACATTAGATTCCGTAAAACAACATTTATCCCTCCTATCAGGCAACATTGATCTGTCCAACTTTGTTCTAGGGCCTCGAGGTCCAAGACCTAAAAGATTTGTTTATGCAACACACAATGAAATCTGGAAGCTTTCACAAATTGAAGTTGCTTCTCGTTTACGGGAAATAGATCAGGCAAATCTAGAAAAAGTGCTTGCTGTTGTCGACAATAGTATTAACACCCTATCTTCCCGCATTTACACATTAGAGAATATTGTTTCATCTGTTGTTGATATTGTACAAGATGATGTGTCTGTGTTAAATCAATGCCAAAATCAATTATGCGTTCAGTGATGCAGATGCATGGACTTTGCAAACACTGAAAATGGGGAAGGTTCCATGGCATTTTTAAACACATCTGCCTTGTTCTTGCCGTTTAATTTAACTGAGAAAGAGCAATTCATGTCCATGAAAGATGAAACATACACTCTCCTACATATCGAAAAGATAGCGCCTTGCCATTCTCTGTGGCGGAGGCTGACTCTGCAGTGTGGCTGGTTCACGGGGTTATTACTTTGCCTTTTTCTTTATTTGAATTCAGTTCTTGCATGAAACATTATCCTTTAGGCCATTTTCAGCCTTTAGGCAGTGCCTTTTTACATGAACTTTGGTCCCTACCTTTCACATACAGATGCCTTAGGGATGACAAGGAGGCTTTTCTCACAGGGGAGTCTTGCGATTCTACAGTGGGTCATTCCCTAATTTGTAAAAACATTAAATTGCACGGGGCTTGTAATGTTTCTGCCCCCAATCTTGCTTGTATTTTAAAGGGCGTTCCAGCTCCTGTTATATCACCTACTTTCACTGTGCTTGCTAAAGGTAGCTATCTGCTTTTAAATAATCAGGATTGCTGTGGGATGCAGGCAGGCATCCCCTACATTGTAACAGTTTCACACCGCATTGTGTGCTGCAAAAATGTGCTTTTTCCACCCCCGCGTGGGATGGTAGATAGTTCCATTTGGCCTTACATACCGACTTTGAAGGCAGATTTCAATCAATTGAGCAGAATAAAGGCGCTATTACTAAATGAGGAGGTTATGCTCACTTCCGCACGGGAGACCTTCGTCCTCCAGGTGGCCAGCACCCACAGTGAGATACAGGCCCTTTTAAACACAAACGTCCCCCAACATTTCAGTGAACTGATTCACTGTATATTCAATGCTTCTAATACGGAAGGTCTTGTACACTTTTTTAAAGTTGTGGGCTCTGGCCTTTTAACCTCCTTTCAGACTATATTTGGTGTAATTCCGGCTTTTATTCATTCTATTTTTTCCAGCGTCTTTGGTGGCTTCCCATTGATCCTAGCCTTAGCTGCTGGGATATTGCTTTTACTTAGTCTGTTGCGCAATGGCTGCACTTCCTGGGGGTCTGCACGACCCAGGTTGACTACGGATACTCCGTGAACGCATGATTGACAGCTTCGGCATCCTACCACTGGCGACACTCAGCGTGTCTTATGGACTTTCTTATCGCTTTGCGTATTTCACTTGCGTGCAACCTGTGCTGTCCTGCTTATGATGTCCGTTCTCTTGGTCCTTGGATATTTGCCTCTCCAATACGTCTTGTTCGGACCCGGATTTCGACCAGTTGATGGGCCCCTTAGTGGCCCATGAACGGGAATGTTCCGGTGCTGGATTGATGGCGCGCGCGGCTGCCCTTGGAGTCTTGGTGCAATGGGATATCTGGGCGGCTGCTCAGAATCTCCTACAACGAAGTTATATCGAGTATCACGCAAGTTGTCCCGCAATGCTGATCGCTGCTCCCTATTATGAGGAGCATGAATGCAGTTTTGATTTGTTGAATTGGATGGCATCTCTTTTTTCCAACGATGACAATGATGTCTTTTTGGAAGGTGTTGCAGTTTTCTGCGCATACACTCTGATGGATTAGTTGCATTGACTCTCAATGGGCTGCATAGCTGGATTTTTTCTTGTCTTTGTGTGACCTATCGTCTGCCCCTATCTAGGATTTTTTTTTTCCAACGTTTTTTTGGTTTTTTTTACTCTCCCTTTCCTTCAAGAGGACATTTCCCGCCTATTGACGTTCACATTCTACTCCATCTATTCGAACTCTGTTTTCATCCTATGTCTTGACCTATGGACTGACCAGGGGAGGGTGTAGTGTGGATTGTGGCCTCATTGTCGACATTGCTAAGTTAGCTTAGGCCTAGCTGCCATGATGCCTCCGTTGCACACGTTACTCTGTGACTTTGTTTTTCCAGACTCTGCTTGTGACCGTTCACATTAGAACTGTCTGCCTTTCTGCCTTTCACCTTTTCTCATGTTCTCTGTGGTTTTTGTCTGCACACAATGTACAAGGTCGAAAAACAACGTCCCTTGTTTTTGCTGTTCTGGTCAGCCCCTCGCACTTAGACATAACATGACATACAGCTGCACTGGAGAAATTCGTGTGCTTTTAATATTGTGAACTCACTGTTGAAGGCACTTGGAGAAAAACAATTCCAGGGAGAAGAGCTGTGCTTGTCCGATGATGTAACCCTTGCATCTAGTTCTTGAGGTATGGGGGTCCCCCTGACCAAGCCCAGAGGTCTTCTATTTTTATAATAAACTAGTTACTAGCACGGGGAGGGTGGTAAGGCATTTGAGTACTATATCCACTGTCTTTATAAAATGCTGTCCCCGTTTGTATTCTATGGAATTGTAACCATGCTTACTGTTTTATCTTTATGCATTATGCTGCTAGTACTGGCACGTGTACTGTGTCTTAGAGCACAATAGTTGAAACAAAACAATTTCTATAGAATTGTAACCATACTTACTGATTTATCTGTATGCATTATGCTGCTAGTACTGGCACGTGTATTGTGTCTTAGAGCACGATAGTTGAAACAATTTTTTTTACATTTTACGGTGTCTCTTAATACGCACGTTGTGGACAAGTATGAGTGAGTAATGAAAGAGTGTTCTTGCTCCCGCGATTCCTGTAAGAGTGCACGTTGCACGCCATACAAGTGGGCAAGCCAGTTCCTGCCAGTACCTAAGACTCTAGCTGTCAAGGATTGCTTTAAGTCACGGTTCATTCGCTCCACAATTGCCCTCAGGCCTATATGGAGACGAAAATTGCACCAGCACCCCCATAGACCTCATCGCGTCCTTGTACGCCTTAGAGGCGAACGCTGGACCTTGGTCGGAATGGAAGGTGCCACAGGCAAAAACTCCCACAAAGACACACAAATCCCTGATGACATTTCGAGCATCAGCACTGCATTGTGGCCAAACCCAGATGAAACGTGTGCATAAATCAACCGCAACTAAGATATATTTATATGCAGTGTCAGAAGAAAATGGACCGCAGTGATCAAGGTATACACATCTAAAAGGTTTATTAGAAATGCAGAGCTGTGTTTGTGGCGGGCGTGGAACCGTAGAGGGCTAAATTTGCTGACAGATGTCACAAGAAAGGACATAATTACGGGTCTGTTTATATAAACCCCGCCACCAGTAACGCTGCTGCAAGATTGAAACAGTTGCAGACACGCCAGCATGTTCCGAAGCCAAGCCTTCGTGTGCGGCTGTTATCAACGAATTTCTGAGGTCCGCGTTGGGAATCAGCCGATCACCAACGTCCGGCATTCTTACATAAGGAATCTTGTCGGGACTTAAGTGATAAGAGTACTTGGAAGGGAAACCCTGTGGGTAATTAGAACCTTCCTTAGTTGCAGCAATAGCTGCCAAAATGTCATTATCTATTTTTGTCATGGATCTTGTAACGGCTGCTACTTAGCACGTGGCTACTGCTGATTTGGCAGCTTCATCCGCCAGACTGTTACCGACCACAGTGTGCGCCCACACGCTGGTGGCCAAGAGTGTGAATCACTCTGTGTGAGAGGCAGACGTTGTTTAAGATCTGCCACTCGAACCCAAAGCATTTTATGCTTAATTGCGCTGCCCTTAGAATCTCTATAGTCTTTTTGAGACCAAAAGAATAAGTTGTCTTTAAAAGACTGAACACAGTAGTAAGGATCGCATACAATAAGTATAGTCACATCCGGATCTGCAAACTCAAGTGCGAGCACCAAAGCACGCAGCTCGGCCAATTGTGCGGTACTGTCTCCCAGTGCCTGCGTGTGCACAACACTCGATTTGAACTCACAGTTCACTATGTGACCTGCCACAATAGCACATGCTGCTGAGTACGCATGCTTAGAACCCATGGCCGGTTGCGCCGAACCATCGGTGTAAATGATACATTTGTACTCCTCAAGCGGCAGCAAAGACAGAGGAGGAGGATGAACAAATTCATACTGTAAGAACTCCTGTGTCTGAAGAGAGGAATCAAAGATAAAGGTGACATCTGGAGATGTCAAAGAAGTAGCCCATTGTATCCAACGGGGGTGTAAACCCTTAGAGTTTGGTACACTTGCCTTTGTCACTGCCTCAAGGGCAGGATAGGGGTGACAACCAAGATGCGTTTTCCCTGTGCCAGTGCGCGTTCCTTAAGAATCAACATTTGCACTGCAGTCAAAACTTTCTCCACTGTTGAAAAACGCAACTCGGCAGAAGCGTAAAGATGTGACTTGTAGGCAATAGGTACTGTGTCACCTTCGTAAAACGTCAAGTAAGTGAAACCCACTGCCCCTGGCACTATTCTGATCACCAGGTTCGTGTGGTTATCACGTGTCAACAAGAACTTAGATTAAAGTAGATCAGACTGCAAAGATTGCAGAATAAGCGAATGTTCCGGAAGCCAGCATGACTCCGAAAAGGTAGGTTGTATCAGGGCATAGAGAGGCTTGATACGCTGGGCATATTCGGAAATGTAAGAGCGCCCAAAGTTCAAAAATCCCAGCAAAGACTGAAGTTTTTTCAGGGTTGTTGGAGGGCGCAAAAGTGCGCACTTCTCCAGGAAGTGTGGAGCTAAGCCCCTACCTTCATTGTTGATCTCATAGCCCAAAAACAACACAGTATATTCTGCGATGTTATATTTGGCAAAATTAAATTTGTATCCTAAGACCGCGAACTCAAGAATAATGCGGTCTACTCGGGAAAGATGCGGCCATAGTTCGTCGTCTGTCAGATATATATCATCCACGTACGAATACGCATCTGGGTCTATGCTGTCCAACAAAGAGACAACACGGGCGGCGAAGACCCCCGGGCTGTTCTGGTAGCCCATTGGCAAACGCCAGAATTTTTCATTGTTTTCCACCGGAAGTGAACGCGGTCCATTGGCCGCAGTCCGGGGACAAATTGTGAGTGTAAAAACCATTGGAAAGGTCAAGAGTCGTTTTATATTTTTTACGAACAAGACTGTCTACGAGCGCAGAACTATGGGTATTCTGTACCGCAAAGGTTCGACAATGGGAGTTCAAATGCCGGTAGTCCAATACCAAGCGGTAAGACCCATCAGGTTTAGAAACCGCGAAAAGGGGATTATTCATTGGTGACACACATGTCTCAATTACTCCTTGATATTCTAACTGTGTTAGAATGTCGGAAACGGGACCCTTAGCTTCCCGCCGGAGGGGATATTGGGCTTGAGGCTGTGGCAGAGACCGCAATGGTATATCATGGGGGGGAGAATCCTCATCCCAGCCCACATGATTACGGTACAGTGCCGGGGTCTGGGCCACAGCCCATTCAGCTGCGAGAGCCTCCGCTTTGTCCCTGGGGACATGACGAGAAAAGCTCGGAAGGATTACCTCCTCCCCTCTATGAGCAGCGAGAACAAATGGGGGCGGCTAATCCGCCTCCGCCAATAAAATGTCGTAGGAAGAGGTCAGATTTTCCCAAAAAATCCCTTTAATAACACGCTCAATGTCACCTTCAATTTGAAGGACAATATTAAATAGTCTGTCTGGGGGTGCCACTCGGGTGTCCGCTGTTTCGACAGTAATGAAAGTGTCAGTTGCTGTCGCCTCCACATGAGGACATAGTGCCTCCCGCACTATGGTAACTTCCGCGGCGCTGTCTAGCAGTGTCACTGCCCACGTCCAATTCAGGAGTCTCGTTCTCACTGTCTGTGGCATATCTCGCTGTTAAAGCTGCAACTTTTTTCTTCTGAAACTGTGGGCGAGGACGGGGAAATTCTTCTTGTTTCCCTCTGCCAGGTTGTCGAGGTTGGTCTCGTCCCTGTGGAGCGTCACGACCCCTGCCTCTATCCTGGCGATCTCCTCCACCAGCCTGTGAGGTCGATGGTGCCTGCGAAGAACGCTGGTTAGGAACCTGAAATCTATCAGGAGACTTAATTCTTGCTCGGTCGCGCAAATCATAAGTGCGTTCAGAAGACACGGAAACCGGTGACGCAGCACGCGACCCTGGTTTTGGTTGTTGCTTTCCCTGTTTCTTCAACTTCCAGGTCTTTTTTAGAAAAGAACGGTTTCTCATCTTTATCAGACTGAGAGTTTTCTTGTGATTGTGTTTGAGCTTGCGTTTTAGCAAAAGGCTTAACCACCAAACTATTGCGGCCAATGGTTTTATAAGCCTGTGCAATAATTTTTGGCAATTCGCGTGGCTTGTCCGGCTCTGGGACTAAAGCCAAAGCATTAGCGACTTGAAAGTTGACTGCATCACCCTTGACGTTTGCAAGGATCAGATCAGCCACTACATCGAACACTCCCACCAGTCTCATCCCCAGTTCCACAGCCTCTTCAGGGCCATGTTCATCTTGTACACGCTTAATCACGGTGGGGAGGACCGTCATGGATGGAGTGCCGAAACACTTTGCACACACTGCTGCGAATACCTTGCCCCAGTTGTTGCATTCTGTCAACTCGGGAATTAAGTCTTTTGGCAAACTAATAGTCAGAATCCTGTGTTTTTCCACAGGAGAGGTATTTGGAAACACCGCCTCCAGCTGGTCAATTTTTTCTGCAAGCCAATAAGGCAAATCATCCTTATTCTGTGGGCGCTTGCCCATCACCGAATTAACCATGACGGGACTTATGGTCACACCGCCATGCCCAGCTGGATGCGCCGCAACTCCAGGAGGGGTCATCTGGACATTGCCTGTAACATATTGTACTAAAGCTCTGTGCACACTGATTAAAGACATATGCAGCACGTGCAGTTCATCTACCGGAACCGTTAAATGACGTGGATGAGGGGTATACCCGGCCAAAACAGGCCAAGTGGCCCCATCTATCAATAAGGGGCCTAAACGAATCGGGGTGACCGGGTGTGGGAGGGCGCCATTAAACCAAACACGGTGTTGCCATGCCGTGAGCGGTACTTCAAGAGCCTGGTAAGGTCGATAAACATTAGGAAGGGCGGTGGGAGCGTAAACGTGGAACAAATTGTCAGCTGCTTCCACCGCCGGAAAAGTGGCCCATGAATAAAACACCTCAAAGTGGTAAGCCGGATCATCTTGGACCACAAAGATGAGGGCGACACCCGCGTCAGGCACTCCATACGCTGTCAAATGAGCTCGGAGCGCAGCACGGCTATGTGCCTTTATATTCACAGCCATCAAGACTAAGAATGTAGAACAACCTAGTGCGTGGCAGCGCAATTGAGGGTTTACATAAAAGAGAACACCTTTTAATTACTTCAAGCTTGAAAGAACCTATAAAAACATCAATATAGGAGGTTACACCCTCATATATGTTTCCGGAATCATAAGTGAAGGGAATTGTGGTCAAGCACAAGTACTACTCAAGCGTCTCGCAGATAAGAAGCCCTACGTTGGGCGCCATGTTGCGGGGATTCTGCACATATGCAGAACTATGCGCAGGAAAACAGGACCTCGGTGTATAGTGGTGTACCAACCATACCCCTTAGTACCCAAAATCCCAATCCGACTAGCTATAGTGTCTCATTCGTTCTCCGTACTACAACGAAGCTACCAATGATTAGACATTCCAGAACACGGACTCTTACAGGAATCGCGGGAGCAAGAACACTCTTTCATTACTCACTCATACTTGTCCACAATGTGCGTATTAAGAGACACTGTATAGTTTAAAATGTTTATTCCAACTGTGGTGCTCTAAGACACAGTACACGTGCCAGTACTAGCAGCATAATGCATAAAGATAAAACAGTAAGCATGGTTACAATTCCATAGAATACAAACGGGGACAGCATTTTATAAAGACAGTGGATATAGGACTAAAATGCCTTACCACCCTCCCTGTGCTAGTAACTAGTTTATTATAAAAATAGAAGACCTCTGGGCTTGGTCAGGGGGACCCCCATATCTCAAGAACTAGACGCAAGGGTTACATCATCGGACAAGCACAGCTCTTCTCCCTGGAAAGGTTTTTCTCCAAGTGCCTTCAACAGTGAGTTCACAATATTAAAAGCACACAAATTTCTCCAGTGCAGCTGTATGTCATGTAATGTCTAAGTGCGAGAGGCTGACCAGAACAGCAAAAACAAGGGACGTTGTTTTTCGACCTTGTACATTGTGTGCAGACGAAAACCACAGAGAACATGAGAAAAGGTGAAAGGCAGACAGTTCTAATGTGAACGGTCACAAGCAGAGTCTGGAAAAACAAAGTCACAGAGTAACGTGTGCAACAGACGCATCATGGCAGCTAGGCCTAAGCTAACTTAGCAATGTCGACAATGAGGCCACAATCCACACTACAATAGTATTTATAGAGCGCACTAAACCCGTAGGTGTCAAGGCGCTAAGCAGACACAGTGGGAAAGAGAAATCCAACAGCCGATTAAGAGGGGAATAACCAAGTTTTCAGGAGTTTCCTGAAAGCAGGAAGGGAGCTTGCATTGGCAACGCCTGGGGGGAGAGAATTCCAAAGCTTGGCAGCGGCCGCCGAGAAGGCGCGGCCGCCCCATCTGGATCTACAAAATCTGGGCACGACCAGTTTAAATTGTGTAGATGATCTCAAAGTTCTCCCTGGGGTATAACGTTGAAACAAAGGTTTGAGTTGGGACGGACCATTGCAATGCACGGCCTTATATACTGTGCTTAGGACCTTAAATGAAATGCGCTCCTTAATAGGGAGCCAGTGTAAAGAACGGATTCCTTCTCTGGCAGATTGATGTTTAGGGATATTTAAAATCAATCTTGCACCCTCATCAAAGATTACCCCCAGATTTTTGGCTGTTTTTACCGGGGCAGGAAGAGGTCCGCATTCTGTTGGCCACCAGGCCTTAGACCAGATGGAATTTTGTGGCCCAAAAATCAGTACCTCGGTCTTGTCAGTATTAATCTTTAAAGAATTGCCCTTCATCCAAGAGATGATGTTTGACATAAAAGCGTTAAACTTTTCTGCAACTAGCTGCAGGTTGTCGGTGACAGAGACAATGATTTGGGTGTCGTCCACATAGGAGAGCACCTGAAATCCGTAGGATCTCACCAGGTCGGCCAGAGGGGTCACATAAAGATTAAAAAGAGTAGGGCTAAGCGAAGAGCCCTGAGGTACACCACATAGAAGAGCGAAAGCTTTAGTTTTAAAGCCTCCACAACTAACTGTGTACCTTCTATCAGTAAGAAAGGACTGGAGAAGCTGCAGGGCTTTTCCCGTGACCCCCACTTCCCGCAAGCGTTGGATCATTCGCACTGGGGAGACGGTGTCGAATGCTGCCGATAAGTCAAGCAGAATCAACACCGCCGAGCCCACATTCAGGCTTTGGAACTCCCTTCCACTTCACCTACGAAAGGAACCTAATCATTTTGCCTTCCGCAAATTGTTAAAGACCTGGCTATTTCCTTAGTCTGGCTGGTTTTTCTATTATCTGCTGCTACCAGCGCTGGGATGCCCTCGGGTAGCCATGCGCTTTATAAATGTATTTTTCATTTCATTTCATCTACCTGCATCCAAATGTGGTCAGACACTGCAATGAGGGCAGATTCCGTACTGTGACCGGCGCGGAATCCATTCTGGGAGCAATCTAAGATTTCCTGTGAGTTAAAATAGTTCAACAGCCCAGTGTTAATGGATTTCTCCAGGATTTTTGCAGGAGCAGGAAGGAGGGAAATAGGGCGGAAGTTTTTTAATTCCAGGGGGTCAGCATTGGGTTTCTTAAGGAGCGGAAGGACAATAGCTTCCTTTCAGATAGCTGTATAGCAGCCGGACGTGAGTATTCCATTGTATACCTTGCACAGGAAATTGGCTGCTAAATCTGGTGCCATTTTAAGAATGGAGGGCATGCAGGGATCAGAGGGTGCTCCAGATTTAAGGCGAAGGAGGAGATCTTTAATTTGTTGACTTGAGATAGGGGAGAAAGAAGACAAAACATTCTTCCTAATGATCTGAGGGTGCTCCACCATACTCAGTTTGGCCCTGACATCCGTGACTTCCTCACTGGCGGGCACCTTGTCAATGGAAGGAGCAAGCTCCTGGAAAATCGCTAGACTTTCTCTTGAAAATAGGTTGCTACTTTATCACAGAAATCTTGGGAGGGGGTCATGAGTAGTTGCTGGGGAGGTTCAAAAATTTCCTTGATTACTTTAAAGAGCATACTGGAGGAGTTGTCAGCTGTCATAATCTTTCCAGTAAGAAAACGGGATTTAGCCTGGAAGATGGCGTCCTTGTAATTCCGTAGCAGAGAGCGCTGCTTGGCTTTCTCCTGAGGGCAAGGATTAATATGCATAGACGTTAGGTAAACTGGATTTCTGAGATGGCAATGTGGAATTTGTAAGGAGTGATTTATTTTGGTGCAATTTAATTGCTTATCTGACATTCAAGGTCTAACAATTTGGTTTATTTGAAATCTTTTTTTTAAATTTATTTATTTAAGGTTTTTTAGAAACATACATCCAGCATAGCATATACAGTACACAGGTAGATACGTGCTTAAAAAAGGAGTTATGATAACATGTAATTACAGAACAGCGTCCGGAACTACATACAAAGCAGTAATCACTTGAACATTGATCATATGCAACAGACCCGCAAATGTAACCAGGGAACTTGTCTGAGTGAGCTGAATCCACAATCACTGTTTCAGAATATGTATGCAACGTGTAGAGGTGGCCAAAAGCCAGATACTACGCCTCACTGCCGGCTTCGTGTGTAGTGCTTGTGGTATCGACCGGGTGCTCAAGTAGATACGCCTTTAGGGGCTCCCAAATATCCTCAGGGCGCGTAGTGAGGGGGAGGAGCTCTACATATGTGAATGTTTGTTCCTGCCAAAGTATCATGTCGCTAATCCATTCCTTAAATTTGAGTGCCCTGCCCCGACCCCATCTACAGGCAATTCTCCTTTTAGCCAGCAGTAGACCAAATGAGAGAAATTTACGATGCGTCACAGCCAGGTTCTCCGTGTACCCTAATAGAGCCAGTAAGGGGGAAAGCTGAGCTGCAGTGAAGTCATCTGTTCCAATGCTGTAAGCACTTGCCGCCAGTAAGCATTCACAGCACTACAGTTCCAGGCCAGGGGCAGGAAGATCGCCGCCTCCCTGCCACACCGGTCGCATTTGTCATTATCGCGCAGTTTATATTTACGCATTTTGACCGGGGTGTAGTACGTGCGGTGCAAAAATGTATAATGTATGATGCGTAAGCGACTGCTAGATGAGATTTGTTCTGTCTGAATGCAACAATATGTCCATTGCTCGTCAGTGATTTCATGCCCCATTTCAGCAATCCATTTGTCCCTAGCAGCGCAATGGGTTGAAGTCGGGTTGGTGTATAGGCTATGGTATAATGTAGAAACTAAATGTGAGGCAGTGTCATTGCGTAGTATTGTGCGCAGTGGGACGACCTCCTGAGGTTCCAGAGGATATGTAGGGGTGTTCTCTTTAATACCTTGTCGCAACCTGACGTATAAAAAAATATCCATGAACGAGGGTGGTTGTTTTGAAAACAATTGTTGCAGTGTACGGAACTTCCCATTTAAATATAGGTCCCTCCAGCAAGTGATATCGTATTTGGCTTTACTTTTTTTAAAGGCGCCTTCCTGTAAAACCGGCATCTTAGGGTGGTACACCAGAGGAAGTAAAGGGGAGTATAGCATGGGAGCTTGTATACGTCTGGCAATATGTTGCCATGCTTTCACCGTGCAGACGACCGATGTCGGGTCAGCCTCACGTGGTGCGGTTGCCGTCAAAATAGCGCCCTCCAGTGGTATGGGATCTGCCAGCCAATGTTCCGTCGCCACTTGCGGCATGTACTTAGGGGGGTGGAACCAATAGTGGGCATAGTGAGCCTGTGCGCAAAGATAATATAGCTCAAAGTTTGGGATATCGAACCCTCCCTGGGAATAGGGTCTAGTGAGTGTTTCCCACTGCAGACAAGGCTGTTTGCCCCCCCAAGTCAGTCGTATCAGTTCCGAGCGGAGCGCGGAGAAGAAATGTCTGCCCGGGTCATATGGAATATTTAAAAAAAGGTAGAGAAGTTTGGGGAGGACTATCATTTTTATAAGGGAGGTGCGCCCTGCCATGGAAAGCGGGAGAGCAATCCACCTCGTTATACTGCTTGTGATGCTCTCCAATGCCCTACCGTAGTTGAGACGCATCAGTACGTCCCGATCAGCCGTAATGTGTATCCCTAGGTATTTCACTTCATCCGCGCACCACTCTATTGGAAAATCAGGGGTGAATGCCGTCACCGAGACAGTGAGAGGGAAAATCTGAGATTTCGCCCAATTGATATGGATTCCGGAGAGCCCCCCGAATCGCACAAACTCCCGCAGTAATGGATTAAGATTGTGATGCGGTTCTCTAACATATTGGGTGATGTCGTCTGCATATAAGGAAATGAGTACTGGACGGAGAAAGCAACGCAATGCCTTATCATGATGATGTTGCCTGATTTTGGCAGCGAGGGGCTCAACAGCAAGCACAAAAAGTAGAGGAGAGAGCGGGCATCCCTGCCGGGTGCCCCGGGTAATGTTGAAGGGGGAAGAGGTGTGCCCATTGATGAGAACCTTTGCTTCCGGAGCAGTATACAAGAGGCGTACCCATGTCAGGAACCCTTTAGGCAGCCCCATGTTTTGAAGTATGGCAAAGAGATAATCCCAATCGACTGAATCGAAGGCCTTCGTGGCGTCTAAAAAGACCGCCACTAGAGCCAACTGCTGGTCTACATTTTGCAGGATAGAGAAAAGGGTACGTAGGTTATGTGATGTCGCCCTACCAGGAATGAACCCAGCCTGGTCTGGTAGAACTAACTTGTCCATTAGTAGGCTGAGTCTGTTAGCCAGTATTTTGGCGAGGATTTTCGCATCGTTATTGAGCAGAGAAAGAGGGCGGTAGGAGTCACAACTGTCCGCAGGTTTACCAGGCTTCAGGAGAGAGGTGATGAGCGCCTCCCTCATCGATCCCGGAAGGATCTCTAGTTCCTGAGCCTCTTCGAAGACTTGTTTTAGTATGGGGAGCAATAGATCAATGTAGGTTTTGTAGAAATCAATGGGGAGGCGAACCCGGGGCTTTCCCTGACTTCATCTGCATAATTGCAGCTCTTATCTCATCATTTTCGAGAGGTGCTACCAGAAACTCTCTCTCTGAGCGTCGCCCAACCATCCCAACGCTATGTCCTTCAAGTATATTGAAAGGTCAAGAGGTGTGGTTCTACGTGTGCTATACAAATCGGCATAAAACTCGGCGAAAACCTTAAGGATATCTAGACTGTCCCTGTAGCGTGTACCTGCGTTATCTTGGATTTCAAGAACGTAATTGGAGAAGCGGGGTAGACGAACCTCCATCGCCAGAGCTCTGCCTGGTCTCTCACCTTCCCCGTACTTGTGCGCCGTGAAGTACTACCCTCGGAATCAAGCTTCTCGCTCGGCAGTCTCTTTGTATTCAGAGAGCTTATCTCTAAATCTTACCTGTTGGGTCCCGGAGGTATCATGCCATAGGTCGCCCTCCAACTGCTTCAGTTCACCCTCGAGTTTCCGCAGATTACGTCGGATGTCCCGCAGGACACCGAAGCTCCTAGCAATGCAAGCCCCCGTGATCGTGACTTTAAAAGCCTCCCAAACCGTGTTCATGTGAGTAACGGAGCCCGAGTTTCTCTGGGAAAATTCAGCGATTTCTGTTCCCAGTTCAGCCCTGAATGCAGTGTCCAACAGAGCCTCTGGCATGAGTTTCCAACATCGTGGGGAAGCGATCAAATTGGTGGGTGATAAGACGAAAGGGGGGATTTAATTTAAGACCTCAAACCCCTTGGAACTCTATACAAACGTAGGTACTGTTTGAGTGTAGCCCCATCCCACCATTTTCAGTTTTCGCTTTTTTTAAGTCTTTCAAGTCTAAGGAATTTTTCCCTGAGACCCTCCCTGCCTTGGGGGTTGCTACTTGTCGTGTTTGTGCTGTTGGTGTTGCCCTTGGTTAAATTATCGAAGAGTTCTTCCGCTATCCTTTCCCTGTCCATGTTTGTGTTGTATGTCACGTGGTAGCAGCCTACCCTGACTCAAAGTGTACGATAAGCCGAAAGGGGAGATTTAATTATTCCTTGTGATAATTAAAGAACTCTTCGATAATTTAACCAAGGGCAACACCAACAGCACAAACACGACAAGTAGCAACCCCCAACGCAGGGAGGGTCTCAGGGAGAAATTCCTTAGACTTGATAGACTTAAAAAAAGCGAAAACTCAAAATGGTGGGATGGGGCTACACTCAAACGGTACCTACGTTTGAATAGAGTTCCAAGGGGTTTGAGGTCTCAAATCTTCCCGACCTACGATGACCTGTAAGAGGACCTGTTGAAACAATGGGAAGAAGCGCTAACAAATAGTCAAGGGTATACACCCAATGACGAAACACGTGTTGGCTGGCCTGTGAAGCAACACACGATTAAATCTACACTGGAAGAAAGAAAACCTTGTCATCATTTGTTTAAACTACAATTACCTTTAATGTTGTAACTGCTTATATGCGTGTGCACAGGATTGGTTGTTATTTGTATACGGACCTGTGTCCATAATAGAGGGCTTAGGGGTTTTCCCTCACCTGTTGCACTGCATTGATAAACTTCTTATTGTTATACTCACGACACTAGGCAAGCGCCAAATCATACCTTGTGATAATTAAATCCCCCCTTTCGTCTTATCGTACACTTTGAGTCAGGGTAGGCTGCTACCACGTGACATACAACACAAACATGGACAGGGAAAGGATAGCGGAGGAACTCTTCGATAATTTAACCAAGCGCAACACCAACAGCACAAACACGACAAGTAGCAACCCCCAACGCAGGGAGGGTCTCAGGGAGAAATTCCTTAGACTTGAAAGACTTAAAAAAAGCGAAAACTCAAAATGGTGGGATGGGGCTACACTCAAACAGTACCTACGTTTGAATAGAGTTCCAAGGGGTTTGAGGTCTCAAATCTTCCCGACCTACGATGACCTGGAAGAGGACCTGTTGAAACAATGGGAAGATGCGCTAACAAATAGTCAAGGGTATACACCCAATGACGAAACACGTGTTGGCTGGCCTGTGAAGCAACACACGATTAAATCTACACTGGAAGAAAGAAAACCTTGTCATCATTTGTTTAAACTACAATTACCTTTAATGTTGTAACTGCTTATATGCGTGTGCACAGGATTTGTTGTTATAAATTGGGGGGTGAGATCATCATGCGGACTGGGGCATGATCAGAGTAAGTTCTGGCTAGGTGTTGGACATTATTTATCCACGGGACAACGCCTCGGGAAACAACCCAGTAATCTAAACGAGCCCATGTTGACTGTACCGCTGTGTAATGTGTGCCCTCTTTCCCGCTCGGGTGCACGTGTCTCCATGCATCCATAAGGCCATAGGCAGAGAACATATCAGCCAATGTGCCCTGTGTTTTGGTGTAGTGGTGCGGTAAGGGGTTGGATCTGTCCATGACGGGTTGAAATGCTGTGTTAAAGTCCCCCCCCCAGATAATATGAGTGGAGCCTACCTTAAGGATTTGTCCCCATGGCGCGGTGAAATAGGCCGGATCATCAACATTCGGCCCGTAGCAGCACACTAGTGAGACTGATTGTGTTCCCAGCGTTCCCCAAAGCATGCAGCTTCTCCCTAGTGAGTCATGATGGGTCCCACCCAGAATTAATGGAGTATTCTTTTTATTAAGAATCACTGTGCCCCTGGAGTACGAAGAGAAGACTCGGTCTGTAGCCCACTTTGTAGTGTAGTTCCTATTTCCCTAATAGGCTCTGCGCATTGGAATAATATACCCTATAGTTTTGACATAGGACTGAGGTCAGTATGTCCCTATCGAGTATATTAAACTTAATTATTTTGTGCCAGCTAACTCAGAGGCCACTAGAAACTCCTTGTAAACAAGAAGGGAGTAGTTTCTGGCAACCGCATAAACATGACAACTTTGTTTCCCTTTAGAATCGGAACACTCTCAGAATCGTGGAAACAATAGATAACAGTTTCACTCAGCTAATCATGCATGCTTAGTTTCTTCAGAGTCAATCAGGAAGAATAGACGGGCGTTTCAATAAAAAGGATTTATTGAACAGTCTTGTTTCTCGTGTAAGAGATATGAGCTGTTACAATCATAAGACAGTATACAAGATATATTATGTACAGCGTAAGCAGTAGAATGAAATAATACTGCGCTAGCATTATCTTTTAGCTATGACACATATATTCATATACATAAATAACATAAGCTAAAAATGCGAGTACTCATAAGATGCTTCTCTAAACTAGTTCTACCCCAGTGTACCTAACCTAAGTGTAGGGCAAGGTAAGAAATAGGTGATGTATTCTATAGTATGATATGCTATAGTATGCCAAGAGTCTTGTATGCCAAGAGTCCCTCTAGGTTCTAGTCAGCTCCATACCTTGAGAATGAGAGAGGTGGGAATCTCCTTCCGGGTCTCGAACTCCAACACCCCGCGAAGGGAGTCAGAACACTGGAAGCTGGATTCTCTGCGAGCAGGGATGACAGCGTCTCTTGTCAGTGCGTCAGGCCGGGACACGGGCTCCTCTAAAGTCGAGGTCTCCTCCTACTTGCTTGGGCAAGGGAAGGTATATTTATACCTGGTAGGTGCCTTGGAATGTTAGCATTGACGTAAAGTCGGGCAGAGGAAGAAATCAGGAATGAACCCTTAAGGAATAGCGGTTCATGCATAATAAAAGAGTTCTTGGAGAAATCAATAATCCTGTGCTAGGGGAACTCCCAAGAGCTTAAGGGTCTGGTTTCTAAGAACTCGTTGTGACGTTGGGGTGGACGGATGTAGGTGACCATGCCTGTATTTGGATTGCATGGCTAATGCCTAAATAAGGACTGGGATCTTATGCCTATATAAGGGCAATGCGAATTGTGCCTATATAAGGACATGTTTCTGGAAAACCTATATATGGACACCTAAAGCGGAATACAACACCTACTCCACTTTTGAATGAACGATAATACTAAATGCTAAACATTAAACTGAGTACCACATGTTGCTAAAAACATTTCTAAAAGCATATTAAAAGAAGTTTTTAAAAGAAAACTGTTGCTAAACATGTAATGCAATAGGTACTGTACATTTTAAAGCATTTTTTCATTCTAGGCATATATCATAAATAAAATGCAACATGAATGAATAAACAGAAATATATACATATGACGAAATGGTTGACAAGTATTTCAAAAAAATCAAAGCCATTTCATAACATGGTGCTAAAATGAAATTATAGTAAAATAAGGTGACAATGTGTCCCTGGAAGTATTCAAAGAAGTCTGTTTTATATGAATAGTTCTACTGTAAGCAGATTGAGTTGTCATGTATTTTCAAAAAAAAGAAAAAGTTCAATTTTTAGGAAGAGTTCCAAGTTTTGTTCTGTTTTGAAAATATGGAGGGCAACTTCATTGCTTCCCTGGTACACTGTGAGCCGAATCAAAGTCAGTGTATGGGTCTGGTGTAAACATCAAATCATCTATTTCTATAGACAAAATATCGTCTACCGATGTTGGTGACATTTGGAATACCTCGTTCAGAAGGTTAACTGCACAGAGATGAGAAGCATCGCCTTCAGCATAAGATGCCGCAGCAATGTTCGCGTCCGTTGTTACCTGTGTGCCTGTTGATCCATCTCGTACCTCAGCAGCAGCAGGAAGCGTCTGTGAGATCTCAAGGAATGCCGTCATCAGGATTTGTAGCCTTTGGGGACAACACAGAGCATGGGCCGTTATCGGGTCCAGCAGAGTATCGATATCCATTGGCATGACTGATGGGAGTGTTAGACAGGTGTCTAGCACGCATTCTTCACCGCAAAGCAGGCAGCATAGAACAGGTAAGATGCAATCTTGCCAGATTGGTCTGAATGACAGAAACCATGTTGTATTAAGTTCCCGTAGACGAGGTATGCCCAAAAGTTGCACTATGCGCTCACGGCACTTCCGTTCTAGGAGAGCTTTCTCCAAATTGCTGGGAGTGATGCCGGTGGATAGGCTTGCCATAGCGTAGTAGTAGGAATAAGAACAGGATTCCCGCAACAAGTGCTAGAATTAATGGCACACCACCAAACACAGAATGTGCGAAGTTTGGAATGATTCCGAGGACTGCCTGAAAAGGTGCTAACAGTCCTGAACAGATGGTCTTAAATACATGTACAATCCCGCTCGTATCAGACATGTTTAAGATACGTCCCATCATTTCTACGAAATGTATAGGGCAGTTTGTACGAATTAAAGCCTGTATCTCAGCCAAAGTCCTTGCAATTTGTAAATCATAAGTTTCTTTGGCCGAGGTCAAAGGCACGGTTTGTTGCAAAAGCATGGCTTTCATTCTGCTTAAAGTATCAAAACGTATAAAAGAAACATTCAATGAAGGCCATAGAGGCGATTCCCTGACTGTCTCTATTTGGGGGAACAATACTTGCATACAACAAGTAACCCTGGAGCCAACTGTTACCAGATATGGGATTCCTGGCAACATGCCACAGCAACTCTGATCATTCAACATGAGGTAACTCCCATTAGAAAGTTGGCCAAACATTGGATTAATCACAGCAGCTGGTGTACCCTGCAGGTGGCAGGACAAGTTTGCCACAGAACCATTACAAGCCCCGTGTAAAGAAATGTCCTGACATATGAGCGAACCGCTCAGTGCCTTTTCACAGTGTGTACCGCTTAGAAACACTTCACGATCCCCACTCCAACATCTGTATTCGTTAGGTAAATCCCAGGATGTCTTAATGTATTCTTTACCCAACCTTTCATACTCGCCTGCTTGCATTTGTTTGAGGCAATACTGAAAATGAAAAGTAGTGACAGGCAGAGTTATTTTGCCATGGATAAGCCATTCTGTAGCTGGTTTTTCTGCTACCGTAAATGGTAATTTTTCCAGTTTTTCAATGCTCAGCACTGTATACTTTGCTCCCCTTTGTGCCAGTTCGATCTGTTTATCCGTTAGATTGTATTCTGCAAACAGAGACGACGTGTTGATAAAACGCCAAGGCACATAGCCAGCACGCAAAGATTGCAGCATCCAGCCTAATAACATAATAGAACGTAACTGAGATTGGCCTTGTTGTAACATGGCTAAATCTTGTTCCAGTATGTCAATAGCAGAGGATACAATGTTGTCCAATGAATAAATTCTGGATGACAAAGTTGTTAACCCATTGTCGACCACAGTGAGAGATTTCTCTAAGTTAATACGATCAAGTTCACGTATTCTTTCTGCGGCCTCTGCCTGTGAAACCTTCCATATTTCATTATAAGCAGCATAAATGCCGGCATATATGAAACGTTTTTGACGCGGTTTTCTTGGTCCTTGCAAGAAATCCCTAAGGTCTGCGTCTTCTTTAAGTAAAGATAAGTGTTGTTTCACATCCTCGAGTGTAGATTTTTGTAACCAGTTGAGGCACAATTTTCCTACACTGTATGTTGTTACTACCCCTGGATGTTGTCGTTGAACATAACGTGGGTCTGGCCTATGGATAGTAAAGCCCTGTATTCTATTCAGGAATCTTTCTTGACAGATGTTTGTGTCTGTAGGCCAGAGTAACCATTTTTTCCAATCAGGATCTGATCTGTTGTTTTGTAGTATTGTGTCTACTGTGACCGCTCCCTGTGTAGTGCTATTACTTGCAGGTGATGGTACAGAAGGTGTGTTCATGTCTTTGATCTTGGCTAAACCAAGGCAAGACGTTTGTTGCACAGTGTCATTCAAAAACATTATTTGATGTGGGATGATACAGGCTCTAAACAAAGCTTCTATCCCCTGCACTTGCCAATCTTTAGAACCCCAGACAGATTTTGTGTCGATTGTGTCTTTCCAAAAGTCAAATCCTTGTCTAGATAATTGGGTAATAAAGGCTGCAGAATAAATCCGTTTTGTATTAGTTAACATAATTTTCTGTCCTGTTTTGTTTACATTCTTATAGTAAAATGTTTCTGGATCAGATGTATTGTACCCTGATAAATATGGAAACTTATTTGCAAACGTTTTTGAACTACCCCTTGGTGGTGTAGGACAATGTTCCCATTGGTTAAACATAAACACATTTCTAGGTGTTGCAGATTTATGCAAAAAATGATGACTATAGTGGTTGTAACAATAAAGCTGTTCGTAGTCTGATGAGCCCTCCAAGTATTCATTGTTAGAGAACGCAGCAGACCTTTCTAGATCAGACATCATATCATTAACAGTGTGTGGCGTGGTGGAGAAGGAGACAGGGAGGCCAAGGGTCAGTGATCCCACAACCGGTTTATTTACAGGGTTTTATATAAGGAAAACAAATACAGGATGCACCATCCGGGGTATAGTTCTTGAGTCCGAGAGCAGGGAACGTCAAGTGGAGAGTCCGGTCTTCAGGTCTCTGATGTTAGCACCCTCCGGTCCTTCTCGCACTCGGAAAAAGAAATAAAGAAAGGCCTGGTAAGGGAGGGGAACGTTGCTATGGAGATGTCACACAAGGAAAGGGAGTGAAGGACTGAACACCCGACCGTCACCATGACGCGCTGTTTTCTCCCGGGGCTTGATTAGCGCTCTGCCTTAATGTTCGCAGCGGTGGGCCCCGTTCCTGGGTTTAGCTAGGTGGCCCGCCCTTCTCTCCAGCCTTCCCTTAACCCACACAGCCCCCAGGTGTCCCCGTAGCATTTTGGAGCCACGATCCTCCTGGACCGTGGCTGGCTTGTACGCGTTGCCGGAAAGGGTCCGGCTCCCCCTTTTCTTCAGTCCTGGAAGTTGCAGCTTCAGTCAGCTGGGCTTCCGGCTCGATCCCTGAAGTGGGTCCCGGTTCTCCTAGTCCAGGCGGGATGAAGAAGGTCCTTACGTCTCGCTGGGAATTCGCCGACACCGATCCTTCCGGCTTCCGACTCCGCCTTGCTAGACCCAGTCCTTCCGTCTCTTCCCCTTTGAAGGAGGGCGGAACACCTGACCAGGGCACGTGATCGGGACCCGGAGCTGAGAGCAGTGGAGTCTTAAAGGGACAGAGCATCTGAGGCGAGGGCTGGAAATAGAGGAGGGGACAAGGTGACAGGTGAGGGGGCATACCGTCAGGCAATGGATCCGAGGAGGGCTTCGCAAGCAGCTCCTCGCCACACAGTGTCAAAGTCCCAATCATCAGAATAGGTACTGGAGGTAATAAAGTCACTTAATGAAATTTTAAATTAATGTGGAATCTTCAAAAGTTCCGTCGGGCCGAATATGTCGAAATCGGTTTTGTCCCAAACTATACCATCCTGTATAGGAACGGCTGTGATGTTCACTGCTGACAAGTCTCTTGTTTCACGATGGGAAGATTTGTGTGGTTTTAAAAGTAAGTTCACATTTTTACTTTCAGTGTCCATACGAATGTATCTGACATTTATAAGCATGCTAAGAGTCATAACCAAAGCTAGCCAAAACAGAAAGAAAAATATTCCAGAAATAATCCATATTTCAATCCATGGTGAAACCAGATAAGTCTCTTTCAGAAAATGAAAAAGGTCTTGTACTTGTTGCTTGAAAGTTTTTAATGCTGGCGTCGTTTCAGGCTCACTTGGATCCTCAGAAAACGTATCAAAGTTAATGAAATAGCCAGAAGCAGTTCGGTCAATTGTTGAAATTGCATCAGGATTCGTAGAAATCGCTGGAACCAGTTGATCACGTGTTACGTTGGTGTAGACAGGTGTATCTGGACGAACTGTTACTTGAGTTTCAAGAGGGATGAGTTCCATGGCATTGTTGCTTAGTCCTTCATCTCTTACTGCTGAATTCTCGATGGTTATGAGTCTTTCAGTCTGAACCTCTTGGATAGTAGCGAGAGGAGTGCGTCTGCTATTAGGTTGGAGTCCACGAGGCCTACTATTTAGTATTGGCCACATAGTGTGGTTTGATGAGGTCGATTGACACAAATCTTTTCTCCTTTTTTCCAGCAAGGGGCGGCAGAAGTACTGTTCTTGTTCCGTGGACGGCTAGGACAGTTACTGGTTGTCTGTAAGAAGGTCCAAATTCCTTCTTGTCCGCAATCTTCTCTCTGTCTAGATCCCCAACTTTTGGGATCCAGACAGGCCTTGCTGGGACTGCCGGTGTTTCCCCAGTGGTGGTTGGCTTCAGGAACACGTTGCTTTGTTTCGATCTTAGTTCATTTAGATCCTGTAAAACAGCCAAACGATCTTTGATATCAAAGAGTTTATTTTCCACCACTGTGCCTTTACATTCGAGATCAGGAACCCACATTCTTGTCCCAAATAGGACCTCATATGGAGTGACCCCACTAGAGAACTTCTTGGCAAATTATTTAATGAGCGTTGGACCCCATAAAGATGTTTGACCCACCCATCACCCGAACCTAATACTCTAGCTGTTATAGACTGCTTTATGTCCCGGTTTTTCCTTTCCACAACAGAATTTCCCTCAGGATGAAACGGAGAGGAGTACCGCAATGCAACGCCCAAACTGGCCATGGCTTCTTTGTAAGCCCGAGAGCTAAACGCAGGGCCCTGGTCAGAATGTAGTGTGCCTATTGTGTATGTGCCGATAAAGACTCACAAATCTTTTATAACAGTTCGAGCGTCAGCCGAGCGCTGAGGCCATATCCATAGGAACCTTGACTATTTGTGGGATTGCATTTGTCCATAAGGACGCCTGCGCGTAGATAGTCTAATGCTGTCTAACAATGGTGTCTGTACTGGACAGGCTACTTCGTAGTCTGGTGTCTGATGGCTTTCTGCACCACGCTGTCTATTGCAGTCTATGCAGTCATCGATGAAGATGTGAATCTGTGTATTCATTCCAGGCCACCAGTACATCTCTTTTAATGTCAATATTGTTTTAGAGATCCCTTGATGTGACAGACCCTCCCCCAGATGTGCTTCATAAATCAAAGCTGCTCTACGTTCCATGTTTGGAAATACACTATCCCCCACTCCAGGGATTCGAGCAAAAGGAACGTTGTTCGCATTGATGGAGCAAGGTTTCATAAATGAAACTTGCTTGTATTCAATCCTCCTCACAGTATTAATTTATTAAACTTGTATTGTTAATACTAACCTTTGCATTCACGACACAAAAGAAAAAGATGCTTGCCTATGTATTTTACTAATGAATAACGCTTGTCTGTAATTCAAAATGGCCGCTATGCGCGGGAAAACTCAATGCGCATGTCGCAACCATATCACATGGTGTGACGTCTTTCTTTGCTTGGTGGGAAACTGCTGCTTCTGCGCAGTGTGCATTAAAATGGCTGCTTGATGTTTTCACATGCTTCTGCTTGCTCTCATGTCATTATTAAATTGTCGTTTCCTAACGCTACTAACGCGGGATAGTATATATAGTTAATTGGGAATAGAATAGAAATAGTGGGTATACTGTGAAACATTTTATTTGTGATTCTAATATTTTCTTCTTGCACTTTTATTAGTTCGTAAACTTGGGCCTGGGTTGGTGACCTGAAACTCGAGAGGCAAATGGTTCTGCGCATGTGTCTTGTGTGCCTGCCAAATGAAGTCAACCTGGACGAAGTCCAAGGCCGTAACCTGATGGCCGAAGATGTTGTACTAGTGCTTTCCTGTCACACATCGATACAATGTTTATGAAAATTGGTTTACATTTGTCATGAGACGGGTGGGAAATAAAGCGAATGTATTAATTTGAAGGGGTGGGAACGTAAAGACAATAGGCTTTACAATTTAGGCCAAATTAACATGGTGCGAGAATCCACCCCCTGTCCCTGTCCAATCAGAAGTAGTGGTCCCATATTTTAGCAACATTAAGGGGAGGTACATGGGCGTAGAAGGGTATAATAGAATATAGCATTAGTTAATTAGTCAGAGCAAGATTCCAGGAGAGCATGCGTTCATGAAGAACAGGCGTCCAGGCTGCCAGAGCGCTCTTAGCTCCAGACTGCCAAGCTGATCGATTGCAGACCGAACTGCTGTCCAGAGAGAGGTCCTGAGGAGGGGGCGGCAGAGTCCATTAGAAGGAAGGCACGGGAGAATCGAGGAGAAGTCGAGTATCAGAGAGGGGAACGACGCAGGCGTCGTTGTAGAGAGGTTACCGGTCCTGTCCTGATCCTGGAGGAGGTCTTTGCTCTTCATCCTTCCTGGGTCCTATTCTTTCAACTCCTTGGCTAAGGGGTTTGGTTCTCGCACTTAGGTAAATATAATGCAACCTTTAGTTGCGCTGCTGTCTCTATTTTCTCCTCTTCTTTAAAACCGTCATTGATTAGCAATAATCATTTCTATGCTTAATCTTGGGTATTGCGATTAAGTACCATGTGGCTCTGTATTTTACTCTGCTAAATCTTTAGATAAACATTTTAAAACTTCCTGACTCAGTGGTTATTTCAGGATTATGTACTATAATGAATGTCACTCATTTTAAATTTCCCAATTAGCAAAGGATTCATTGGTAAGTCATTACTCTTCAATCAGAAGGTAATTGGTAGCAGGGATTTTGATAGAGAGTAACAACTGATAAAACCCAGCGTAAGTATTAGCATAGTATGAATGTATGGGCCCAAGTGAGTATATAGTGTATGAATGCTGTTTGCTAATATCGCGCTGGATCAGTTTTCTGGTTATCAGAGGATGGTTACTTTTTGTTAATTGGGTAATGAGAATTTTATTTGTATTTTTATGAACTAACATCCGCTTAAATTTTGAGTTTTGTTTTATGTTGTCCAGAATACCCCGGGTAAAAGGAATAGCGGATGGTAAGTGGAAGCCATACTGCAGTGAGGTTATCTGTCAGGCAGAATTAGTACTGAAAAGTTAAGCAGGACTTTCAGTACTCGTTAGGGATTCTATGCGTGTGAGTAATAGCAAAAGAGTATGCTGGTGAAAATTTGATGTTATATCACCTAGAAAGGGTAACATTGGAGAAGTAACAGGTACTTCTGGAGCTTGTGTGAAGAGTAGATGGAAGTGTTTTACTCGTAGTGTATGTTTGGTAAATGGAAAGGTTTTACTAAGTGTGAGAGAAAACTATCTTTTCTATTTTAGAGAAACTGGCACGATAGTGAATGTTTTATGTTGTTACTGAAATTTTATTAAGATTTATAGAGAAAATAAGTTTGCGTACATTTTTCTAAAGGGAGGGTCAGTTGCCGGAGAGGGAGCTGACGTCACAAAACGCCGCGCTGGGATTGGTTGAAACAGCGGGTGTGGAAAACCCTTGTAAAGGAGGGGTCAGTAGTCAGGAGTAGTACTGACGTCACAGGTGCCGCGCTGGGATTGGTTGAACCAGCAAGGACAGGAAAGAGCAGATTGTAAAGGAGGGGTTGACAGATAAACGTCACCAAAAGGCCGCGCAAGGATTGGCTCGGAAATAAAAGATAGCAAACACTTGATTGGACAAAATTATAGAAGCGAAATTCTTAGTGGATAAGGATTGCATGTTGAAACGCGATCCGACTTTAACAGGAACTCGTCCGGATAGGAGATTCCTAGGTTTTGCAGAATATAATTTTGTACACTGAAGATTAGATAGAATGTACGGAGAGAAGAGAAAAATGTCCTTTCTGCAAAAGATTAAGAACTATTTTAAAAAGGATAAACCACTCAAAACTAGAGAAGGAATTATTATTCCACCAGCTAAAACGCCCGCTTCATTCATGATGATGGAGAGAGGTTATCATACTTGTGTATGGATGGAGAATTGGATAGAATATACCAAAAATGATGGAATACTAGCATTTCCCGAGAATGGCACGTTCAATGGGCGAATTCTTCAGAATTTGAGATTGAGGATGAATGACTTAGAACCCAGACCTAGATTAACTCAGTACAAAGCTCTAGAAGAATGGGAAACCGAGGCATTTGAGCGGGACCGATCTAGAAGTAATAGGAGTTATCCAGGATTTTTTCCCAGATATCTACGTGAGTCTAGGGATGGTCAGATGAAACAATGGAGAAGGGCAATGATTACAGAAGGATTATATCCATTGTTCTCAGCAGAGGAGAAATTAGGAAGTAAATGCACAGAAAAGACAAAACATTTAATGAGAAATGAGGAGTCTGAAGACGAATTTATGGAGGAAATGTTAAGAAATCCCCCACCATATCAGGAAGGGACAAGTGGATGCACCCCAAGTGCACCACCAAAAACTCCATTAGCGCCACAGGTAATGCATGAATTCACCACTAGTAGAATACTTCATGACAAAGAAAAAGAAGCCCTAGAAAAGACCAGAACAGAATTAATACAGAAAATAACTCAGATAAAAGTACATCCTGATTCATTGACCATACCTGTAACAATTGGTCCAGTAGTTCCATTATATGGTACTCAGGGAAGCTGTCCTCCACCGATACTTACACCTACTCCTGTGAATAATCCCAAACCTGAAGCTCCAGTTATAATTGAGGATCAATTTAGTGACTGTGAATCCACAATATCACTTATGGACTTGCCTATTCGAGGTTCTGTAAATAGTACTCCAAGAAAAGATGTACCTGGATGTTCAAAAGATGTAAGTTTAGTAACTTCATCGGGAGCAAAAGTGCTACCATAGTAACACCTGAAGATCTAGAAAGATGGGTGCAAGGGTCAGTTAAACAGTGCACACCTCCGAAAATAATGGACATTCATAAATTGAAAGTCGAATTAGAAGAAATAATAGCAGGAAATGTAGGACTAGAACGCTTAAATACCTATGATGAAGAAGAATTATTGTTCCTGTGTAGGAGTATCACCAGAAATGTAAGGATATTCCATGAAAAATTATCCAATTTAGCACTACAGATGGGAATAGAAATAGGGAGATCAAAGGTACTACAGAAGCCCTATAGAGCAGAATTTTCAGACAAAGATTTAGAAAATATGAATGCCTCTGGAAGAAGATTACAAATAAGAGAATTAATGTTAGTTTTGCAAAATGGGGAGACCTAGATAAATGGAAAACTAGGTGGGCCAAGAAAAAGGAAGAAGCACGAACAAGTAGAACAGCATCAGAATATGTGATGAAAGAATCAGGGAAAGCAGACCAGATGTATCCCATGCGAGAAGTTGCGGGAGGAGGATATGTACATGTCCCATGGAGCAGACAGGATATTTTGTCATTTACGAATGATTTTCCAAAGTTGAGAGAAAAACCAATTGAATGGTACAAGCAGGTTGACAGGTTTGTGAAGGTGTCAAAGGTATTGTTGAAGGACTTAGATGGGTTGTTTGACATAGTGGTACCTGCCGATTTGTGGACAGATTGTAAAATTACAGTCGATTGGCCTAGTGATGAATATCCTAGAGATCCGAAGACAGGTGCCCCGTCAAATGACGTGATGAAAAAGTATCAGCAGGTGATAACTTACCTGAAAGGGAAAATACCACCGAAAGAAACAGATTGGGTAAAAATAGATCGAACTACCCAAGAAGCTAATGAATCAGTACATTCTTACTATGAGCGTCTATTGCAGGTATTTAAACAGTATAGTGGATTTGAGGACATTGGAGACAAGAACATGAGTCAGTTTGTGTATCGATTTGTTTATGGTCTAAAGCCAGAAATTTGTCAGATGATTAAGCAGCACATGTTGTGTTGGCAAGGGAAACCTATCGACGAAATTTTGAAGTATGCAAAATATTGTGGAGACGATATTGAGGATAGACACAAGAAATTGCAGGAAAAAGTAATGTGGGCTCAGGTGAAAATGGCTGAGAAACAGGGAATCAATTTGGAAAATCCGAGTGAAAATCCGGGAAAAGATTCTGGAACGAATGGTGATGCTGGGAATGGTGGAAAGTTTAGAGGACGAATGAGTAGAGAAGAAGCTAAAAAGAAATTTCCTTGTCATGGATGCGGAAAATTGGGGCATTGGAAGGATGAATGTAAAAGATTCGGAATAATAATGGCCCAAATCAAAATTTAAATCCACAGACGCAGACAGACTCACAGCAGGGTGCAAATCCTCAGAGTCAGTTGCCACCTGCACCTATTCAGGGTAATGTAAGCAGAGCAAAGCATGGTACAGACATCGGATATCCAGGAGGAAGTGGTAAGAATGATTATATGACATCACAATTTCTTTTGCAGGACGATTTCTGTCAATACAGTCCATGACGGTGCCTAGGAGAGGGGAAGAAGGAGTGCATACTTGGCGCATCCTTACAGGTAGATCAGTCAGGTCCATATGTTGAAGGGAATGTGAAAGGTAATAATATTACTTTCCTTTTGGACACTGGTGCTACCCGGTCTACTGTGAGAACAGCAGACATTCCAGACCTTCCTCTCTCTGGTGAAAATATCCAAGTAGTGGGGGTAGTTAATCAGCGGATTAGAACACCTCTTATCGAACCAATGGAAGTTAAAATTGGAAATTTCAGAGAAATGCTTCAATTTGTAGTATGTGATTCCAGTCCAGTAAACTTATTAGGTAGGGATTTGTTGTGCAAGATGAATTGTACCATTTTCTGCACACCCGATGGTGTGGCCGTTCAGACACCAGATGAAGACCATGTATATAAAATTATGATTGCAAAACAAGGTACAGAAGTGGATGAGATGTTTTCATTAATAACAAAAGATGAGTTGCCAGAAGAATTAAAAGGTACAGTAAACCCCATAGTATGGGATTTCACCGGAAAAGAAGTAGGACTTATGGCTAAAATAGATCCAGTTAAAATTACTGTAAAGGAAGGTGCAATTTTCCCAAATACCCGACAGTACAAAATGAGTGCAGAAGTAAAAGCAGGAGTCATTGAAGAAATAAATCGAATGGTAGAACAAAACATACTAAAAGAAGTAATGAGTAGCCCATGTAATTCACCAATAATGGGATTAAAGAAACCTAGTGGAAAATATAGGATTGTTCAGGACCTGAGGAAAATAAATAAGATTGTAGAACCATGTTGTCCCATAGTACCAAATCCTGCAGTAATTCTATACCAGATTCCGTGGAGTGCAGGATGGTTCACAGTAATTGATTTGTGTCAAGCGTTCTTTTCAATACCATTACATCCAGACAGCCAGTATCTTTTCTCATTTAAATTTGAGAACAAAGTTTATGTGTGGAATCGTGTTCCTCAGGGGTACACAGAAAGTCCTTCTATTTTCAACCAGATACTGAAAAAGTGCCTTGAAAAATTAGTGATGCCAGGAAGCTCAGTTTTAGTCCAATATATCGACGACTTATTGGTGGCATCGAACACCAGAGAGGACTGTGTGGTTGATTCCATAGCATTATTAAATCTTTTGGCAGAAGAAGGGCATAAGGTCTCACCTGAAAAATTGCAATTCTGTACAACAGCTGTTAAGTATCTGGGACACCAAATTGAGAGAGGAAAAAGAAGAGTAACAGCTGAAAGAGTAGCTTTAATAAAGAAAATGCAAATGCCTGTAACACAAAGACAAGTGAGAATGTTCCTAGGAATAGTAGGTTACTGTCGACAATGGATACCAAGATTTTCCATGTTGGCTAAGCCCTTAATTAACATGACAAAAAGAAAGCAAAGGACCCTGTTGAGTGGGAGGACGAAAGTGTAGAAGCCTTTGTAAAATTAAGAAATGCCCTATGTTCAGCACCTGCCTTAGGCATGCCTGATTATAAGAGAGAATTTGCATTGTTCTGTCATGAGAGAGAAAATTGTGCACTTTCTGTCCTAACTCAAAGACATGGACTAGAAAGACGTCCTATAGCATATTTTTCTGCTACATTGGACCCAGTAGCAGCCGCATTGCCAGGATGCTTAAAAGCAGTGGCGGCTACTTGTTTGAGCATTGAACAAAGTGAGTCAATTGTGATGGGACACCCTGTAAAAGTGTATGTTCCACATGCAGTTGTCATTCTGTTGACAAGAACCCGAACTCAGCATCTTACTCCTAGTCGGCTGACTAAATATGAAAGAATCATAATGGGTGCTGAAAATGTGAACATGGTAAGGTGTACTATAATAAATCCAGCAACCTTACTACCAGACCCACATCATGAGAATTAAAGATGACGAAGACGATGAACATGATTGTATACAAATTACAGAATTATGCACAAAACCACGCCCACGCCTAGAGGAACAGCCTCTTAAAAAGCCAGACAGGGAGCTATTTGTTGATGGTTCATGTCAAAGACATGAAGATGGTAAACTAACTGCTGCCTATGCGGTATGTGAATTAACTGGAATAGTTGAAGCATCTTATTTACCAGGAGTCAAATCTGCACAAGTAGCTGAATTGATTGCGTTGATAAAAGCATGCAAAATTGGGAGGAATCAGAGAGTGACCATATTTACAGATAGCCAATATGGTTACGGGGTTGTGCACGATTTTGGCCAACTATGGATGCAGAGGGATTTCATGACTTCTTCAGGATCCCCCATTAAAAATGGACAATTTGTAAGGGAATTGCTAGAAGCAATACAATCACCAAAAGAATTGGCTGTGGTGAAATGTGCCGCACACCAGTCAGGAGATGACTGGGTGGTAGTCGGCAACAGATATGCAGATCTGGTGGCTCAACATTGTGCCAAAACCAGAATGTCAGTCAATAAGAGGGTGGAAAGAATGGGAATCAGCTGCCAACTTATGCTGTATATGCCACCTGAAACTTGGAATGAGGTGAAGAAATTGCAAGATGAGGTTGATGAAAGTGAGAAGAATTTGTGGATCAAAGTGGGTTGTTCCCAAAGAGGAGATGATGAAGTATGGATCAGTGCTGATGGCAGACCAGTCATGCCAGACTGTTTACTCTCACAAATGGCTAGAATGCATCATGGAGACACACACATAGGGAGAGATGCAATGATTAGGCTGTTCAGACAAAATTGGTACAATCCCAAATTCAGGGCTGTTGCAGAGAGTCTTTGCCAGAGATGTCTAACTTGCCAGATGCATAATCCGGGGAGGAAGACAGTAATTGGATTTGGGAAAATTGGAAAGGCAGAGGGTCCATTTATGAGACTTCAGTTTGATTTCATACAGTTACCACCATGTAGAGGGCTGAAATATGTACTAGTCATAGTGTGCCTGTTTTCAAAGTGGGTGGAGGCTTACCCTACTAGGAGGAATGACAGCATTACAGTTGCAAAACTGTTGCTACGAGAGCTCATTCCTAGGTTTGGTTTTCCAGTAACTTTGGAATCAGATAGAGGAAAACATTTTAACAGCGAAGTGATTCAAATAATCTGTGAAGCATTTCAAATAAAACAGAAACTGCACTGTGCATATCGTCCAGAAGCTTCTGGAGTGGTTGAACAATTGAATGGCACTATAAAGTCAAGATTGGGAAAAATGTGTGCATCAACATCATTAGAGTGGCCAGATGCATTACCTCTCGTTTTAATGGGACTCAGAAGTATACCTGACAGAAACACAAGATTGAGCCCCCACAAAATAATGATGGGAAGAGCAATGAGACAAACACATGTTCCCACAAACAAACTGGTGAATTGATCTGATGATATGGTTCTGGACTATTGCAAAGGATTGGCTGACCTAGTGCGTTCTGTCTCTCATCAGGTTGGAGAAGACGCAGTTTCCAGGCAGCCTGAACAAGAACATGATCTGAATCCTGGTGACTGCGTGGTAGTGAAGAATCACACCAGAGAAACGTGTCTATCACCTAGATGGGGCAGACCGTGTCAAGTCATACTGACAACGAATACAGCAGTGAAGTGTGCCGGATTTCCTAATTGGATTCATGTAAGTCACACCAAGAGAGTACCGGATCCCGAGGAAGAGAATCCTCAGACAACGCCAATCACTGAAGAGGCTGAAGGTTGCCCAGCTGTAGGATCTCAAGTTCGAGATTCCGGGGAAGCTGAAGAAGAACAACCGAGCACAAGTCAGGATTGGATACCAGTGGTAGAAGTTCCTGAAGTATACCACAGAACAAGAAGTCAAGCGAAATTGGAGGAAATTGAAGAAGATCAGATAGGTGAAGAAGAAGCAGTTCAGGAACAAGAAGAAAAGACATTAAGAAATCCTGAACAAGGTCAGATAGGGAAAGAAAACTGGACTCAAAACAGTGAAGACCTAATAGACTTTGATCAGGGACAGACAGGTCTAGAAGAATCCGGTCAGGCTGCAGAAGTTCACAGTGCAATAAGCCCTGATCAGAACAAGTTAGATCAAGAAGAGTACACAGAAGAAGAAAACCTTGAAAAACATGAACTTGAAGAAATAAATAAAGAACAAGGTCAGTTATTGGAAACTCACAGCGGAGCTGTTACAGAGAAACCAATTAGACCTGAAAAGGAGCAAACAAGAAACACAGTAATTGAAGAACACGAAACAGTGCTAAGCAGTGAAATTAACGAGATCTCTAAAGACGAAAACAAAGAAACAGTGCCAACAAAGAAAACAAGAAAAGGAGATCATTGGCCGAGTGTCATTAAAAGAGTAAAGTACCACATAACAACCAGAAGTGAAGATCCAGATCAAGTACCTGAAGTATCAAGTCAAACCGATCAAGAGAAAAAGACAGAGAAAAGAAGAAGTAAAAGACTGAAACTTGTGAATAACAAATTTAAGGGTCCTGACTGGACTTATATCATTCTTGAAGATTTTGAAAGCTCAGAGTCAAGTGACAGTGGTGGCGAAGGAACAAGTGCAGAATTGACGTACGAAGAAGAAACAAGACCACCCTGACTAAGCAAAAGAATAAGCTAAAGAAAAGAAGAAAAGATAAGAAGAGCAATCTTCCTTGTCGAAAAATGCCTGACGATAGAGTTACTGGGAGACCAAAACAGAAATGTTGTAGAAGATGCTGTGCAATATGCATATGTAGTCTAGTAATGGTGCTTATAGTATGGTTAGTCCTGATTGTAGCAATTCCTTACCTGATGATAATAGATAAAAAGATTAATAATGAAACTAAGGAGAGGACAGCAAACATAAAGGGCAATAGAGTAGAACTAATGGTAGAAAGTGAACCAGAAATTCATCATGAAGTAGCTGACAACGACACTAGTTTAAACGTTTTCACAAAGTTATTGTTTCAATATGTAGACACAATGGAAGTTAGTAATTGTTACGTCTGTATGAAGTTACCCGAATCAGTAGCAGAAGGATTAACATACCATCACTTACCACTGACATATGGCATATCATGTAGTGTTTTGTCTAGTTTATTTTATAGAACAGGGAAACTTCTGTATTATTATTCAAACTTAGATGTGATATTTTCTGAGGTTCCGATTCGCAAGAGTATGAACCCAGTGCTTAGTAGTCAAGACGCACAGTTTATGGGAGAATTTTTCTTAACCATGAAATCAATAGACATAACACATGCACATAGACACAATCTAACATGTTCTTTACTTGAAGAAGAAAAGATATTTTTGAATTTAGTAGAAGATAGAAGACAAGATTTTCAAAAGAAAGCTTCTGAGCATAAGGCTCATTTGCCACCTTGGGCTGAGAAAGAAGGTAGTTACACACCTGGCAAGGCTCAAGCTGCTATGGCTCTGGATTTCGTAAAGACAGGAAAAATTTGTCTTCATAGGTTAAAGACTGATTATAACAATGTTTTCATCGGTACCAGTGAATGTGAACACAATTTTTTAATTCTTGGAGGTTGGGGACTCAAAGGAGGAACAGATTCAGTTTTTCCTGGAATCTATTATGTGTGTGGGAATAAGGCTTACTTTAGGCTTCCTGCACGGTGGTATGGAAGTTGTTATTTTGGAATAGTATTTCCAAAGATATACCACGTAAAAAGAAACACTGAGAGCAATGAAAACAATAGCGAATTAATACGTAGTAAAAGAGCTAGTTTTTCAGAAATTGTAGGTGATATATTTGGTGCATTGATACCTTCAGTGGGAATAATTCTGAACTCAAGGAAAATATGTAAATTGTCTACAGTAGTTGATCGTTTATCAACGGATACAGCTGGAGGATTTCTAATGATTAATGCGGAAATGGTTGCGATTAGGTCTATGGTTATGCAAAATCGACTTGCGCTTGATACTATATTGGCAAAAAGAGGGCGGAGTCTGTAAATTACTGAAGACGAAACATTGTTGCACTTATATTCCTGATAAGAGTGCAGAAATTGGAACGTACATACAGAATATAACTAAACTTGAGAAAGAACTTAAACCACTGGAAGTTGATAGTGTATGGGAAAGATTGACAAATAGTATATCGTCAATTGGAACCTGGTTTGCTAATGTAGGAAAAGGACTTATAGGTCAAATATTAGTACCCTTAGCAGGGATAGCAATAATAATATTGGTAGTAACAATATGGTGCAAATGCTGTAAAAGAATGGAACATATAAGGTGACAGGAAGAGGAAAGAAACGAAAGGTAGATGAAATCGAACTTGAAGAATGGAGAAGTGAATTATACAAGAAATTAAAAGGAGATTGTAAAAATAGAAAGAATAAAGACGAGAATGAAGTAATTTGCTAAAAGTTGGCATCTGATTGAGGGTAATGTTTTTGATGGCTCAGAAACGCCATCAGAGAGGGGATTGATGGAGCAAGGTTTCATAAATGAAACTTGCTTGTATTCAATCCTCCTCACAGTATTAATTTATTAAACTTGTATTGTTAATACTAACCTTTGCATTCACGACACAAAAGAAAAAGATGCTTGCCTATGTGTTTTACTAATGAATAACGCTTGTCTGTAATCCAAAATGGCCGCTATGCGCGGAAAACTCAATGCGCATGTCGCAACCATATCACATGGTGTGACGTCTTTCTTTGCTTGGTGGGAAACTTCTGCTTCTGCGCAGTGTGCATTAAAATGGCTGCTTGATGTTTTCACATGCTTCTGCTTGCTCTCATGTCATTATTAAATTGTCGTTTCCTAACGCTACTAACGCGGATAGTATATATAGTTAATTGGGAATAGAATAGAAATAGTGGGTATACTGTGAAACATTTTATTTGTGATTCTAATATTTTCTTCTTGCACTTTTATTAGTTCGTAAACTTGGGCCTGGGTTGGTGACCTGAAACTCGAGAGGCAAATGGTTCTGCGCATGTGTCTTGTGTGCCTGCCAAATGAAGTCAACCTGGACGAAGTCCAAGGCCGTAACCTGATGGCCGAAGATGTTGTACTAGTGCTTTCCTGTCACACATCGATACAATGTTTATGAAAATTGGTTTACATTTGTCATGAGACGGGTGGGAAATAAAGCGAATGTATTAATTTGAAGGGGTGGGAACGTAAAGACAATAGGCTTTACAATTTAGGCCAAATCAACATGGTGCGAGAATCCACCCCTTGTCCCTGTCCAATCAGAAGTAGTTGTCCCATATTTTAGCAACATTAAGGGGAGGTACATGGGCGTAGAAGGGTATAATAGAATATAGCATTAGTTAATTAGTCAGAGCAAGATTCCAGGAGAGCATGCGTTCATGAAGAACAGGCATCCAGGCTGCCAGAGCGCTCTTATCTCCAGACTGCCAAGCTGATCGATTGCAGACCGAATTGCTGTCCAGAGAGAGGTCCTGAGGAGGGGGCAGCAGAGTCCATTAGAAGGAAGGCACGGGAGAATCGAGGAGAAGTCGAGTATCAGAGAGGGGAACGACGCAGGCGTCGTTGTAGAGAGGTTACCGGTCCTGTCCTGATCCTGGAGGAGGTCTTTGCTCTTCATCCTTCCTGGGTCTTATTCTTTCAACTCCTTGGCTAAGGGGTTTGGTTCTCGCACTTAGGTAAATATAATGCAACCTTTAGTTGCGCTGCTGTCTCTATTTTCTCCTCTTCTTTAAACACCGTCATTGATTAGCAATAATCATTTCTATGCTTAATCTTGGGTATTGCGATTAAGTACCATGTGGCTCTGTATTTTACTCTGCTAAATCTTTAGATAAACATTTTAAAACTTCCTGACTCAGTGGTTATTTCAGGATTATGTACTATAATGAATGTCACTCATTTTAAATTTCCCAATTAGCAAAGGATTCATTGGTAAGTCATTACTCTTCAATCAGAAGGTAATTGGTAGCAGGGATTTTGATAGAGAGTAACAACTGATAAAACCCAGCGTAAGTATTAGCGTAGTATGAATGTATGGGCCCAAGTGAGTATATAGTGTATGATTGCTGTTTGCTAATATCGCGCTGGATCAGCATCAATTACATAAGAGTACTTGAGTGGAAATTTCTTTGGTAACGCTGTACCACTGCCTTTGCTTGAAGCATTGACAGCCAACAATATCTCACTGTCTATTCTCGATTTTGAACGAGTGATCGCAGCTACGGAAGCCGTCTGAACAGCCCCCTTTGCGGCTTCATCAGCCAATGAATTCCCTGTAACGTGAATGCCATCACGTTGATGACTCAGCGTGTGTATCACGTGAGCTTTTGGTAGTTCGTTTTTCAACTGAACTACTTGTTCCCAAAGCGTTTTATGCTTTATTGTGCCACCTTTTGTATCTTTGAACCCATTTTCAAGCCAATTCTGTATATATTCATTATACGACTGAACACAGTAAAAAGAATCGCACACTATAAGTGTGGGGAATTCGCGATCTGTATTTTCAAGTGCCAGTTTGAATGCTTGTAGCTCAGCTCGCTGAGCTGTACAATCTCCTAGAGTTTGAGTTTTAGTGACCATTGGTCTGAAGTTACCATCTTGCATGCGACCTTATGTTAGTCCCAGTTCCGCAGGCCCCAGCATATGTGTCCCATTCTGTAGGTTTGTGAGCCTGTGAGCCTCCGACAGCACAAACACTGAAGCAAGGGAGTAAAGGGCCAACTGCTGGCTAGCGCGAGAACGGAGGAGCTCCTTCACTTGGCCATTAGAGTCTGATGCATTATAAATGCCAGCGGGGAGGAGTGGGTTAATAAACGCTTAAAATCTGCAGTGGCATCTAACGCCTCTTACCGCTACCACGAAGCTTCCGGGGGTGAAAGTAGGGGAATGCGTGGCAAACCGGCAGCACTCCAACATCCAGGCAGCTCTGGGTGACAGGTCGATATTAGCGCGATTCCGCTGCGGCCCAGACACCACGTGGGATCCCCGGGGCTCGCGTAGCGGCTACGGCCGGGACTGCCTCCAGCCGCGCACCACGCCAACTGAGCGTTCAGAGCGCCGCACGGCACAGGATTGTCGTGCAGTGTCCGCGACGGCTGATTTCAGAATCGGAGCCGCGCAAGAGGTTGAGGCACAGACAGCAGGCACGTTTAGCAGGATCAATGTGCGTATAAGCAGGATAATTGGAGGATTATGCCGCCAAGCAACAAGAGCCATCTTGGGCGTGCGCCACCTAGCGCCCCCTTTATTTGAAATCTTTAGTCACATAAAAGAGAAATTCTGGTAATGATAGCTAACAAGTGGGCTTTTTTGATCTTTGTCTGTTCTGGTATAAAAATATAGGGGCTTTTTTTACAAGTCCCTTGCGCCACCGCTACTTAACTTTTTCCCATATTTAAAGTGACGCACCGGCGGCGCAAGGTACAAGCCCCATAGCAGTGCTTTAAATGGGAAAAAATAAGTGCAGGTACTGCATTAAAAGGAGCTAGAGGTGTGTCAAGTGGGCGGGGCTAGGGGCGGGGCTAAGGGCACGACCTGATGATACATAATATGATATATAACAGTAAATACAAGCATAAATCATTCAATCACTTCAAAAGTGCAAAAAGTATTTCCGTATACATACATATATTTATAAACGATAATGAAAGTTAACAAGAAATACAGCAGATTTTGAACTCTGCACTCATTTGTATTAAAATGCCATTTTTAAGCCCCGATTTCAGAACTGAACAAATATCTGGTACTTTTAACTGGAAAAAAAGTGCCAATCCTAACTTTAGCTGTCACCTCACCTTTTACATCCCTCCCTCCCCTTCCTTCTATGTTCAGCATCTCGTTTCCCCCTCCAGATCCCTTGCTAGTTGTCAAGGGAGGTTATTTCTGGAGTGCTGCAACGTTCCCTGCTATGAATTGCTCTTTGGGCAGGGCTCCTTTCACACCTATGGATCCCTCGCTGTTATGTAAATGCAGCTTTTAGTTGATGGGGCACACAAAGGGAAGCAGCTCCTGCGTTGTAAAAACAAACATGAAAAGAAAAGGTCGATGATTATGTTGAACTGCCACTCGCTTAAGTGTGACCAGTGCAGCACCAGCCCAGGCTATTTCATGCACCTGGCGGAGAGGGAGATGGGGGGGGTGGTGGTATGGGGACTAAAGCATTTGTAGCTGAATGATCATTACACGCTTAATCAACAGTGCAAGGTCTGGCTAGACCCTTCTCTGTTAATCACAGCATGTGACGCAAGCCCTCTCAAACCCCTGCAGTGTGAGGAATTGCAAAGGGGCGCCTCTGGACTTTACCAGCGTCACTGCAAAAGTCGGCTTCATGGCTCAGTGCGATTGTGAGATCCGGAAGCAGAGCGGCATCTGTCCTGCGTTGTAGGGATATGGAACCTGAGCCTGCCCTGCCACTAATCACGGTACCGGTACTCTCCCTGACAAAAGAAAAGTGCCGGCACTGAGGGCTAGAAAATTTGGAAGTGCCGGTACTCAGTACCGGTGAGTACCGGCCCATTTAAAGCACTGCCCCATAGTATTTTGTGTAGTATTTCGTGATGCGCGCCACAGCTCCACCTAACAATCGCAGACGTCCTGGACTTCATTTGAGAGCCACGGCGACGTTCAGCTGATGACGCCACGCCCAGCTGATGGAAACCACGCCCCCGATGGGAAACGTAACCATCGGAAGGAATCAGCTATTCCTAAACATCGGCCAGTGAAGCTCGCGCGCTCCTGCGCACTGACGGATTGTGTGACGTGAACGCGCATGGCGCCGCGTCAGCGGACGCTCGGTGCCTGTGATTGGAGGTTCTGCTGCTGGCGTTGCGCTCTGGGCCAGTCGTGCAGCTGCTGAGCCCGGTGTCGGAGCTCGTTTTGAGGCCTGGGGTGTGAGAGACAGAGCTCGCAGGACCAGGGACACGAGCCTGCCGGCGGCCCAGGTGAGGTGTTGGGATGGTGGGGAGGCTGCGGCGTTGCGGGGTGCTCGGGGGACGTGAGAGGAACGAAGGCGGGGTGGGTGGTGAGAGGCCAATGGGAAGGGGCCTGTGAAGTGTATCTGGGAGAGGGTTCCGGGAGGAAGGGAGCATCGGGCAGTGTGGAGTTGGGGCTCTGAGAAGACAGTCCGGCGGTGAGGGAGTAACAATGACAGGCCTGGGGGCACTGACATCCCTTGAGGCAAGGAGATGCGAGGCCAGGAGGGGGGACCATGTGCCAGGGAGCCCGGCGAAGGGGCTTCTATAGGAGTCTGAAGGGTCGGTAGGAAGTCCTTCGTGGGGCGGGGCTGAGGCAGCCTATGGTGGGACTAGGGGAAAGGGAACTATGGGGCGTTATGACGAGGTATGACTGAGGCATGGCTGTAAGGGGCCGGCTGGATGGGGGCCCAGTAAAGGCCGTAGACGAGCTATGAGTGGGAAGGAGGAGCAGCTAGAACGGGTCTATGGGGGGCGGTGAGGAAGCCTAACGGGGCACAAGGTAGGCTTCCCCAGTCCAGGAGCAGCTATGTCTGGGGGCTGAGGCAGGTTTAGTAAGTTGGGGCTGACAGTCTGTGTGTGATATTGTGGTGGTGAGGGTTGGGGTGAGCGAATTTGGGAAAGGTGACTTGTGTCAGACTTTAATGACGCTCTGGTAGTGTCCCTGGACACCAAGAAGAAGAGAACTATGCCCGTCAGTGATGCTCTAGTAGGAACTTGTACAAAGATGGGCCGGGGACGGCGAGCGGCCTGGACTGAGGGGGTTATAGAGGCAGCGAAACACCAGGAGTACAGTGGTATTGGGAGGCTGCCAGCGTGTAACATACATAAGAAGTCATCTCTGGAGGGTGGGGGTGGTCTGTGGAAGTTCTCGAGGAAGGCGACCGCAGGAAAGCCGGTCTGTAGACAGTGGATCATTGACAGTCAGCAAAGAAGGCACCCTTGAAACGGCATCTCTTTGGGTGTACTAATCTGTACGTTACGTTTGTTAGTATTCAAGCTCCTGTACGATTCGTTCTGATAGGGTAATGGCCATGTCTGCGCAGTTAAAGACAACCATTTGCATACCCTTTCATGCACCGAGAGTATTGGCATTTTCTTGGTTTGGAAGATGGGTGTGTATATTTTGAACTTTGTGCCAAGCCGTCTTGTAGGGAAGCTCATGCCTTGGAGTTTCTGTACGCTCATTTAGCGGGCCTTTGATAGAAGCACTCCCCGATCCGTCCTAAGTTGGTACGTGACCCTCTCCCTGCTTGGCAGAGAAGGTGAAGTGGTGGGGTCGTGCCTACTCTAGCCCTGTCGCTCACACCAGAAAGACTATGATGTAAACCTGACGCTTTCAGAAATGCGTCGTGCTGCATGCTTGATCACCAGGAGTCGGCTTGTCTCGGTGGTTCTGATAAGTAGGATATTCCTGCTCTCCACTGTTCTCTGAAGGAGAGCCAGAACACATGGCGAGACTGAGCGTCTGCTTTGTTACTGGTTTCAAGTGTAAACAGTTTCTCCTAAAGTAATTCTGTCTTCAGTGGAGGTTTGTAAAGAGTATCTCTACCAACTACCACATAAGCCATCTTGTTCAGCTGTGATGTCACCACATTTGTGTACATAGAAAGTTGTGGGAGTGTTGGCACAGTCACAGTGAGTCACTCCCCTGCAGCCAAATGACTAAGGTATGTCGCAGAATAAAGTGAAACCGCTGGCACATTATTCTTTTCTGGGGAGAACTCAGTCTATTGTTCAAGTTTTATCTTTGGTCTGTAACTCTTGGCTTGGGAGGTTTGAGTAAAGACCGTGGACTGCTCTGCATTGTTCAAAAGCATGGAGAGGGTTTAGGAGTGGCAAGTGCCCGAGGCTCAGTCACCTCCTTCCTCTCTTGGCGCATAATCCACGATGACAAGCTGGAAAACCACACTTGTGTTACAGAGAGAATACCCAGCGGAGCCGAATATCGTTAGCATACACGTCTCATCATTCTCGCTGCTGCTGGGCTTGTTTTAAATTAGACGACTGGACCTTTGGGGAATTCGAACACCTGTGCCCTCGTGTGGTGGTACAGCTGTAGAGCTATTGTCATTTGCTGCATATGCACTGGAAGGAGCTTTCGTTTTTTAATGTTCAAAATGGCCGGTCAATCATAAAATCTTTATTCCGGCGATTCGAAAAAGCCATAAAAATACAGAATTAAGAACAGTTAAAATGCAGATTTAAAACAAATATAGTCTACACTACACCCTGTTAAAGCAGTTGTCATCACTATACTGCCTTCAAAATGTTCAAAAGCATGTTTTCCTTAACTTAATAGCAGCAACAATATAGCTCAAGACAGCATTGCAGTTTTCAAATTAACACCGACGTAGTAAATGTACGAATCCCTCTTTGTACAAAGTAAAATGCCTGTGCATTAATGTGTCGTAAGAAACGCCTTCTAAAATATTATACAGGGAACAAAAGAATTAAGTGTGCAGTCGATTGGGCAGATGTACTTCGCATGGGCAACATGGAAGCAAATTAAACCACGTGCCAACTGAAGGAAAGGCTGCTAAAAAGTGAATCGTGTTGAGTCTTAACCTAGTCAGGTAAAACATGCTCTGGGCTAACAATCCAGGTTAAGTTAGGTTCCAAACTTATGGTTGTAACAATTTCCAGGTACCTAGTAACTGAATACATGTTACGTGATCTTCCTAGTCTCCTGTCCTCTGTGATTCAAAACTCCGTTTGACTATTTCTTTAAAGTTGGGACTAATGCTTTCTGGTGTATCAAATAGATGTCTAAGTCTCAAGGTAGGAAAGGTATCTTTGACATAAGTCAGCCATTATCTAGACTAAGACAGTACTTTAACACCTGCCTGGAAAATTCTGCCCTGGGATTATGCCATAACTTTAACCACAATAATAGTGGGGCACCATTAATTTTGTTCTCCACAAAGCTAATGCCCAGTTCTTAATGAGACTTGAATTGGTTTTTGGGATAGCTAGGACCCTACATAAAATAACTATTTTTGGCTGCCTGTAACTTCCCAGGGGCAACATGGCCCCAAACTCCAGCTCCATATGCACCAACTGAGAGACATTTGCTATTCTAGAGTTTGGTCATCTCCTTGATGTAGAAAATGGCAAACTATCATGTCCCCTTATTTGCCTATGTTTAGAGTGGGTATCCTGTATGGTTATAACGATATTTGCTTCACAGCTTGTAAGCATATGAAATTGTTTGGTTGCCGGGCTGATTGGCTGCACCCTGTGTGACGTAATGCGTTCCCATTGGTGGTAGATATGTTTTTGAAACTCTGTAGACCAACTTTGTTTCTTTTCGTTGCAGTTGAGTTCTCAGAAAAAAGAGTTTGTTCCCAAATACATTGTTATTATGACTGTGTATATCAGGCATGTATGTTGGCAGTTGCGTTACGCTAGGTAGCTATCAGATGTGCCCAGAATATCTGTTGCCTTTATACGTGTAGAACCTGTTGAAACACACCGATCATGCAGTGAAAGAAAGCTTGCAGTACAGTTCTCCTGTTATGTCTGGTGGTGGCACACAGGAACAGGCATCGTACTACACACAACATAGAAACATTACACTTGAAATACCCTTTTACATTTTTATTTTTCTGAAATGTTTACATTTAAAACATTTCCATACTTATTGTTGATGCATTTAAATTCCCACAATATGTAACGTTGCCTTCAGTTTATTGCCTCTATCATGCTTTTTGAAGTCGTAGATTATAGGTTTTGATTATCTGAAGCCAAATACCATCTGGATTAATCTGCTGTTCTACAGCTTATTTTTAAAATACTTTATTTGGTCAATGTTCTATTAGCAATGCAACTTTCTTTTTAGTTTGCACATAGTTGTGACATACAACCATCTAGCTGTTGACCTTACTGCCTGAAAATACTATAGTTTTATTTTTACTGAATTAAAGCAGTCTGTTCTGTAACCTTGAGTATGTGGGAGGGCAATTAAGATGTTTATAAATATAATTGTTTGTTTTCTAGTCAACCGTGCAGCTTCCTAGCATTGAGCGCTTATCCTCATCATGGGGGTTTAAACTGAATGGTTTTTGAGCTGTTAGAATGCATTTGGAGTGATATGAAGAGTGGCAAGGTACCTCACTTTGAGAGGTGGCATTATAGCTTAGTTTGTGGCTTGGCCACAACTGCTTCCTCTGCCCGGCTGCACACTCCGTGACCTGGGCTTTAGTAGAGGATTGGTCTCAAAATTTAAAATCTACTTTTGCCTTGCCTCCCAACCCCATCTCTCCTTCCGAGGCTTTCCGTTCGCATTCTAGAGTTCTGGTGGGATTCAGGTCCCCATGGTTTGCTGCACATGGAGGTTGATGGTATGCACAGTTTCAGCAAAGATTTGTTTTCACTTTATCAGCAAATATTTGTGGCATGCTTAGCAAGCGTTGAGGTAGGTGACCATATGTCGTGATTAAGGTGCAAAGAATTTTGCTGAGTCTTCAGTTTTGGGGTGAGTTATTTGTGATAGTTGTTGAGCAGGTGTCGATTGTGGCTGGGAACGAGGATGTTGAAAGCACGCCTGTTGTGAATGGCAGGTGGGGATGTAGAGCATGGCTGGGTGTGTACAAACATCGACTGAGCACAATGATAGTTGTTTGTGGATAAAGATTATGCTAAACAAGGGGGTGCGTAGCTGAACTACTGTCATGGTGTGCAGCATCGGGATGAAAACCTCTTAGTAGGCTCTTATTCAGTAAAGTAAAATCAAGGAGCAGACACCTTGATTTTTGATGTGGGCTCCACAAACTAGCAGTTCAAGGATCACAGTGGAGGCTAGAAACAAGATCTTAATTTGCAAATTAAAAAAAGTCATAATCTTTAATACTACTTGACTCCCATCCTAATCTTTCTATTTCGAATGACATTCCAATTTTGCATAATCTTGACTGGTTATATCCCATACTACCCTAACTGACCATAAACCAGAGCATCTCCAGGGGCCAAAGCAAACATGATGTTGCTAGATTCTAAGCCAAAAACAATAGACATGCCTTTTCTAGGGCTGTGCACTAAATTGGGAGCAGCATCCCTATGCTTGTAAGGCTTTCCCTATTGCTCCTGCAGTTTAAGAAAGCCTGAAGACTCATTGCTTCTACTTCAACAGTGTCAAGCATCCTTAGCCACTTAGGCCCAACAGAGGAGAGACTATACCTAGTTTCACATTTTTTCTTGGTGTTCATGATTTTATTTAGCATCCCTTGCTCCTCAGTGTATAGTGCTTCCTTGCTCCTAGCTAGGCTGAAGCTCTACAAGTAGCAGTTCGTGAATTTTGCTCACAATTTATCATTCCAGATGAAACCGTTTAAATGCACTTACATTTTTAAGATTTGTGTATTTTGTACATTCTATTGAAAAGGCTAATATTGTAGGCCTCGGCCACGTTGAATATGCGTGCAGAGGCTAAAGACCATCACACAGTTCCTCCACCCCCCCTTTTTTTATATTTAACTCTTTTCAATTTAAGTCTAAATGTGCATGGCTCTTTAATGATGATTGGGTGCACAACGCTGTCTCTTTCACTGGCATTGTTCACCTACTGATTGGTACATGTTTATGAGTGCTTTAACCTTTCCTAGCACCAACCTGCCTGCTTTCAATCTGGACAGTTTGCCAGCTGATCTTGACTTCAAAAACTGGCATCTGTGTTAGAGGGACCCTTATAATTAATCTCTAAAGGATGACCTTGTATTGACTTGCGCCTCACAAGTCCCCTTATTTCTTTATACAATAACATATTTGAGGCCTGGGATGCAATCCTTAATCTTCTGTCTTGCAGCATTTGTTTGAGCACAAGATTGAATTGTAGTACTAACTTTCATGGTGGTAGAAGGAGTTAATTGACACCACCCGTTTGCTGCTCATGCTCTGCTGGAGGTTCAGGAGGTGTGGGTATCCGTATATGGGGGTTTCACACATAGAAATTATTTTTTGCCCCAGTGTATTGTATGAAGCAGCCTCTGTTAGGCTATCTGGTGCCATGGCTCTGTAGTCTGTACCCCAAACACTTTGTGGTCTGCATTTGAGAAATGCATGATGGGTTCCAATTTTCATATTTTGGTCTAATTGAAAAGGGGCGCCCAATGCACGGCGTGAATCGGACTGTCAGTATATAATAAATTATATAAAGAAATAAGTATGTGCTTAGCATCCTGCTAGTGCTACTCCAAAGAGGCCCTTTTATTAGGTTTGTAAATAAACATAATACTTTGTAAATATCATCCCTTTTGTGTTGTCGATCAATGATTCACCTCTGTTGGAGAATGCTGTGTAACGTCTGATGTTTTTCGATTATGAGAAAACTGTTTAATTTAATTGCAGATTCTGATTGCTTGATGGCACACCCTAGCTTCTCCTTTTACTGATCATATGTTATAGATACTCAGAAAATGTTAGCACTTTTTGATTCATGGGTTCCCTTCTTGGCCACTCCAGGTCAAGGTAACAAAGACAACAGCACACCACAGCTGACTGCTGCAGACTTGAACCTGATACAATTCACTTAAGTCATGCACTACATAGTATCCTGAATGACTAACCACATCCCTTTTAAAGGCCACCCTTCCCTTTTGGTACTACACATTGACACCACACTAAAGCCCACCCCTCTCCACCACAAGTGTATCCTTTCATCTTACCTCTGCAGTGGAAGGAACTTCAAAAGCCCTAAGGGGTAGGAGTAATGGTCTCTCTGTTCTACTTTGTGGGATCTTTGCCAGTTAACCTGGGCAGCGCAGAGAATTCTGCTTCTGTGTTGATGTGATATTGCCTAACACTGAGATACAAAGAGAGCTCCACCTCACTCTCCTGATTTGATGACCTGATTGCTGTAATCACTGGAGCCAAATGGTTCTCCAAGCTCATATAGATTTTCATAGATATAAAAGGCTGAACATTGGCATCTCTTCAGCAGCTTAAGTTTTTCAGAACACCATCAAGGAGGTTCTGACAAGGCTGAATTGCATTGTAAATATTAGGGATGACATTCTAGTCCATGCATGCGCCATCCTGGAACACCACAAGCGCCTGAGGGCCATCCTACAAACACTGTCCGACATAGGTATCGCACTCCACGCATGTGAGTTCCTCAAAAAAGTGCAGTTTTATGGATACTTGTTATCTTGAGAAGGCATTAAAGTAGACCCCTTCAAGGAGTCTGACATCAAGGAAGCTTCCCCTCCACAGACTGCAGCCCCTTCGAAAGACTCAGAATTGATTTTTGATACCAGCCTCATTGGCCTTGAGGCTGTCCTCATGTAAAATTGCAAGAAGGGCACCCATTTTAATCTCCATCTACATGGACTCTCCTTATGAATAAAATCCCACTATTTGTGAGCACTGCTCCTCATCCTCCACTTTAGAATCGTAAAACGAGTCCTCCAGTTAGAGGTACCAATTCACGGTGGGCTCCCAACTAGGGTGCAATGACCCAGCGGATTCTGTCTCGCCACCCTTGTCCAACTACGCCTGACCATTTTGGCAAATCTAGCGCAGACAAGTATGTGGAGTGAACAGCTACCACTGCCTGTCACTGAGTGATCCTCCTTAGTGACCTTGCTGTAGCTACCTCAGCTGATCCCTGCCCTAAGGTGGCAATTCAGTCTTCTGAGTTCAACCAGTGGAAAACGTTTCAACTTAACCTTTGTGCAAAAGGAAGGAAAGTGCTTTTATTTTCAGCAAAAAAACATACTATACCTGACTGCATGCCTGACTCTAGGATGACGACCACTCGCTAATGCCTGCACGAAATCGGAAGATTATTTGCTCTGTACATCGCTTTCCATCAAGTTAAAATTTACAGCTGCTGCAGCAAGAAAATGTGTCAACTACCTGCGCCATATTGGTAATAATTGACCGGACTAAAACGTACTATACCTGACTGCATGCCTGACTCGAAGATGGCGACCGCTCGATAATGCCCCTGCAAAATCGGGAGATAATCAGAACATAATATCCTCTACACATCGCTTTCCATTCACTAATCAATTGGGAAGTTAATAGCTGCTGCAGCAAGAAAATGTGTCATAATTATTATTATACTCGAGCTCACTTGGGTGACAGTACAGCTTTTCTGTATGACTTCTACTGGCAGCTATTAACACCAAGATGCATACTAGGCTTATGCTAGACCCATACTCTTATAAGCGGAGCGGATGGGGGCATAACGAAGATTTAAAGATAAGCAATCTGTCAGACATGCTCAATCCCTCCAGACCCAATGTTAACCAAAATTCACAAAATGGAGGCCAAATCCCAGTTTTTGCTGTGTAACACCTGAGATTTGTCCAACGTTCATCACTATATCAACGTCACACGAATCTCATCTTTCTACGCCGTACTCGTCCAAGATACTACTTATCTCAATAATAAGTCTCGTTCCTCTACACTCACAACACACTAAGCTATATCTCTATAACCAGCTCAACCCTCGTCCGAATATGGCAGATAAACAAAACAAGTTTTAAGAGAGTCTAGGCCGATCCGCCGAATCCAGACCCACCAACTAGAGGTAAACAAGACATCAATTCCACCATGGAAACCATCTTAAAAAAACTTGCTGAAGTTCATGGAATAGCCAAGTCAACGAAAGAAAACACTGATGCCATGGAAAACGAAATCTCGTCAATCGGCCAAGACATCAGGGAAACCAACTCCAGAATTGCAGAAGCAGAAAGTAGGATCCGCCACCTGGAGGACTCTGCTACCAAAATGAGTAAATCCCTCCAAACACTCAGTATTATCACAAACTCGCTTACCAAACAACTTGCAGAATTGGAGGACAGAAATAGATGTGGAAACCTTCAGATCTTTGGAATATCGGAAGGGGAAGAAGATTCAGCAGAATCATGCGTCGCCGCCTTAGAGGAATGGTTCACACAAGCCACAAATCTAGTATTTAACAAACCCCTGGAACTTGATGGGGGCCACAGAGTGCCAACTAGGAAGCTATCGTACCAAACAAAAACCAAGACCTATCGTTTGCAAACCACTTCGCTTCCAACATGTGGAACTGATCTTATCTTTCACAAGGAAGCATAATCGCATGCTATGGTAAGGTAACAAAATCTTCATATCTCCGGACTACTGCCAAGACACGGTGGAATCGAGGAAAGGCTTCCTAGCCCTCAGCCCAAGACTTAAAAGCCATGAACTATCAGTTCTCATTTGCAGGACCAGAAAAATATCATCTTATTCCAAGGGACTCCACATATGATCACATCTCTTTTAAGAAATTCATTGAGAAGGAAGAAGCACTAATGGACACCTCAAATCACAACACAGCAAGTTTGGCATCCAGACATTAGCTCTGTTTGTATATGAACGTAACACTTCAGTCCTGTTCTTTCTCCAGCGGCACCACTGTTGCCTACCAAATGTTTCATGAATGATGCCTGTGAGATGTATAGAATTCATGGGTCATACTACTTGACAGGTCCGATACCTAGGAGACGTTCCGACATCTCCTAGTTTACCATGCCACTCAAATATACTGATGCTGCCTTTAATCTTTACTGGTGCCCTCCTTGCTCTGTTTTCTTTGATTTCCTACTATCTGGAATCTTTGCTTCTAAGTCCAATCTGATCAGTGCGGCCACTATAACAAAACCAATTAGCTTGGCCATATTATCCACACATCTGTGGGATTGAAGTTGATTTAAGTAATTGTGTAATGATTTAATAGTTCCATAGATCTATATAATCTCTAAACCTGTTAGAATTGTTACAATTGTTAGAAATGTTCCAAGGGTGTCCTATGCAAAGCGGTTCCTTTGAATTTAGGTAAAATAAAAAACTAACCTGCTAGTAATTAGCCGTTGGCCAGATCGGCCGTAAGCTTTAAGAATGTTAACGATTATGCCTTGACTTCATCTGTTTAAGGCAAATATTTAGACTCGTATTCTTGTTTTCCTGGGGGATTGGTTCTTCCTCGTATCACCATGCCTGTTCACTACTTGGGAGGGGGTGGGCTTTGCTTAATTGACAGCATTTTCTGTTTTTGGTGTTTATTATCCTTATTATTGTCTTTTTAGCAAACAATAGTTTCATCACTCATACAACCAGCTTTACTAAGGGAAGATTGCGCAACACTTGTATCTCCGTGATAACTCATTCAATGTACATCATTTTTACAACTACAATTACTAGCACGCTACTAGTAGGCAGACTACAACTTTACAACACTATTAGGGTGACGCACCTCACAATATTTATCTGCCTATACCCGTTTAACAGATGGCCACTAAATAGTCGGTCGACACTACCCAAGCGAAACATGCATACCCAGACGAACCTACACACACTACCCAGTCTTACTATTCCATTTACCAGTCTACTGGAAACCTGCAAATCTATATCCCCTAAGGGACTCTTCTGTACTGACCGATTGACTAACACTCATGATGACATCGACACAGCAGAATATTAAAATAATATCCTTGAATGTAAGGGGTATCAATCAACCCGTCAAAAGAAGGAAAATTCTTGACTACATATACAAACAGAAAAGCAACATCACTCTCTTGCAAGAAACAAAAATTGATTCCACTCAGTTCTAATCACTTAATAACCTATACTCTGACATGACAGGTTCTGCAGCCATAGGTAAGAAAAACTGTGTTCTGACACTCATCTCGAAGAAAGCAAACATTGACTCTGTCACTAGCACATCTGACACTCAGGGTAGATGGGTCATTTCGAAGTTGGTCAAACACGATACAGAATTCTATATCGCCAATATTTACGCACAAGACAACCATTGTTTCTGGGAGGAACTCTCAAATCAACTCAATTCCTGACTCAGCCACTCTCATACTTGCTGGGGATTTCAATCTACCTTTAGACCCTGTGCTAGATAAAAACTCGCACTGCCCCTTCCGACCCAATAAATCACATAAAGCTTTCAGAAACCTGTGTAAGCAATTCAACTTGATTGATACATGGAGAACACAGAACCTGACAGAAAGGGATTATACTTTCTACTCGTATCACCATAATTCATACTCGCGCATTGATTACCTTCTCATATCCGGAAATGCCATAAATGGAATCAACCAGACTTCTATTGAACCAAGAGTAATATCACAGCACTCGTGCATCACCTTATCCATCACTGACCCTTCCCCCTACAAAAAACAACCTCTCAGGTAAAGAACGATGATGGATTCGACCCAGATTTGTGACTGGGGGTGAGTGTCTGAAAAGTTTCAGCACTCCGTCCATCATCTTCTTGTGTTTGTTTTGTTCACCCTAAGTTGGTAGGGTATGCCCAGACGTGGGTCCCTTGCTCACTTTGCCACTGGATTCAAGCTAGCCTGGCTGAGGAGGGGTGTTACCCCGAAATCAGTCCCTGAATGCTTGTTTCCGGTCCAGGAAGGGCCTGGCAGTTCGGGCTGGACTGTTCCCATGAAGCACAGGGTCAAGACTGATTTGCATATGGCTGGGTCCAAACTGGGGTGGCGAAATGAGCTGAAGAACGATGATGGATTCAACCCAGATCTGTGACTGGGGGTGAGTGTCTGAAAAGTTTCAGCACTCCATCCATCATCTCCTTGTGACTGCTAAAACGAAAGCCTGGCTAGGGTAAAAAGTATGGTTCCCTAGGATGGATGCCATGGTAGACCTGTTGGTGACCAAATGCCAATGCTGTCAAGTTACCAGTATTTCCGACAGCCCAGCACCAGTGATGACCAAAGACCCTACTTATGGCCTTTCACAAGATATCAGTGCTGACTTTGTATCGCACCCTAATGGCAGATACATGCTTATCTCTGATACACATACTCAAAATTTCCAGCAGCGGAGATCCTCTCATCCACAGGCTTCGAACATGTGCGCACAAAACTAGAAAAGATTATCCTTATCTTTGGAATACCGGAGATGATAAAGACTGAGAGTGGCCCATCATTTCAAGGCGCTGACTTTCAGCATCATCTGTCTTTTTTCCTTAGTTGAAGTCAGTTCCATACTTTTGAGTGAATATAAGAATGCTCTGGCCCAGCTACTTTTGAGTGTTGGAATGTTATTGGGCAAGCAGGCTTCCCCCACCCTATTCATGCTTAGTAGCACTGTCCTCCTGTGTCAAATTTGTGCATTACACACAGCTGTCACCAAATGCACTGGATCATTTCATGACTTCTGCAGTAGGTGCTTGTATTCTTGTTAGTTGCTGACCCTGACAACCTGCATAAGCTAAGCTAAATGCATATTATTTTTTTTGTTCAAGTTAACATTTGTATTTTCTTGTCTCCACTGCTCACAAGCCCATCACTCATGCCTGACCTCTCACCAAATGCCTGATGCCCTCCTGTCTGCACATTGTGGGCATCCATGATATAGTGGTGCTGATGTCTGATATATTGGTCCTGAGAAGTGGTGTCCACCCATGGCGTAATGGTGGCACTGGCAGTTTGGTGGTAGTTTTTGACTTTTGTGTATCCATTGCACAGTGGTGTGCAGCCCCGCTTAACTGTTCTCCACCAGGACCGCTCCAAAGCTACTCTAATTTAGGAAAGAGTTGAAGACTCGCCTCCATAGCACAATGCAACAACAGACCAGATACCTCTCCTATCACTCATTGGCTTTATGCTTGTCTTTGACTTTGCGCAGTGCTCTACTGTTTTGGCTATTTTTGTGCTATAGAAATATCGAACACCCACCATCTCAAAATAGAATGGTGATGAAGATTGTTATATACTTTTGTTTGTGTGTCTGGACAAACGGTTGAGAACCTTAACTGCTCTTTGGTACAGTTTGATTTCATCTCCCTGGCTCATTCTTTGACTAGATGAGACTTTCAACATTGCATGACTCGCAGGCTGAGTTTAAGAGCAGGAACTCCTAGCTCTCAGCTAGGGTTACTGATTATCTTGGAATCGGGCAAACCCTCCCCCTCTCAGTTATGAGGATATGCATTAGCCCTGAATTTATTCTTACTGCTGCATCCATCATACTCTATAGAGCTTTGCTTAGCCTCCTATGTAGACACTTCTTTTTAAATTGTTCATTTTGGCAATTTCACTTACATTTAATTTTCCCTTAATGGTAGTACTCCTCTTTAACAAAAGCCAGTTATTTATGTGAACTTTTGGTAAGTCTGCTGGGCAAGATAACTTTGTCAGCGAACTCCTTTCTCCCCCAGGCCACTCAAATTTACTTGTAGATTAATTAAACCAGCATATTCAACTCTGAATGCCAATGTAAATAGAACACAGTCAGTCCTTCAAGCACAGCCCTTCGTACTCTTTGGATGGCTGCGCCATCATCCATTGGAATGAAGGAGTTTGGCGAGTTACTTGTGGAGTGTCTTCTTGCTGTTAATTGTGGTTTCCCTTTTGTAATTCTAAAGGTGCTGCGTCAGTCTCTTCCTTGGCCCGGTGGAATAAGATGTCAGAAGGAGAAGTCGGGACTACCCCCAGCACCGGCTCTGACCCCAAGTTGGAGTCTTTGTCAGCAATGCCTACTGTGGCTTCCATGTCTCCCCCGGTGACTGCCTCCTCTGCCCCTGTTCCTCCCCCTGAAGAGGAGGAAGAGGAGAGTGAAGACGAGTCTGAAATTCTGGAGGAGTCTCCTTGTGGACGTTGGCAGAAGAGACGTGAAGAGGTCAGTTAAATGTTGGGGCTTCATTATTTTCTGCGTGACTTAGTTTACTGTGCATAATGTCTGGCAGGTGCACCTACTGAAACCATGTCCATTAAGCCTAGGGTGTATTGTAGGATCAATTCACATTGTGAGATGTCGCTTGTTGATGCGTTCCTTGCAGCATGTGATGTTCTTAACCAGATGAAGCAGTGGTTTGTATGGAGGTTATCTAAATTAGGAGTACTAAATTGTATTAAGGCCTCTCAGTAAAAGGGTCCATGGCATTAATCTACGTTATATTTTTGATTTACCAATTGCCCTTGAGTTGTCAAGCCAGACACATGATCATTTGAAAGTAGACTCCTCACCTGGCTCTTGTTGTTGCTAAATGTAAGTAGAATGCTCAGATCAAGCTTTTTGTGTAAATAAAAGAAACTGTTTTGCACTTAATTTTAAAAGTGCAGGAAATGTAAGGGAGAAAACGTTTCTCCAACTAAGTTGCTCATGTGGGTCTATTTATATCTGAGGTGAGAGGGAATGTTAAATTATCATACTGACTAATGAAAGTTATATAACCAGAATCCAAAATGGCAGCCCCTTATTGACCAGTAGATGGGTTTGGAGTCGGTTCAGAACATTGAAGCCTTTTTTCTGTCCTTGCTGCTTTTCTAAGACTGAGAGATGTGCATAAGAGCTGAACTTTCCCCTATGACAATATGCAATTTTTGTAGGTCATGAGTTTGAATACTAGGCAGGCCAAATCAGGCTTTCATCCTTTCAGGTTGGGTAAATTGAGTATCCTGAACAGGATAGCAGTAATGTCTGATAATTACGAGCGCATAGAAGTGCCTGTTGGAGTGAAGTATTTAACACTAGATAAAATAAAGTGATCAAATCAAACAATGTTATGCATTATCAGCCTATAAACTTTGGCTAGCTAAAGGTTTACTTGTATAACTTTTGGCTAACAGTTGCAGCATAAAGCCAGTCTCATGACTTTCTTATATCTTGTTTAGTCTTCTGTTTGTTATAGGTTTTTGCCCTTTGAATGTCTCTTGGCACTACTGATAGACTGAAAAGACGGAGTCATAGTCGCTTTGTATCAACACTTGTTGCTTTGACTGCCTCAGTCATATTTCTCCCCTTTTTAGGTCTCGCGTGGCCCTGCTCTGCCCCCGCGAGGGGTTTTGTAAGAGGACTTTCAGAAGAGGGCTTTAAGACCCGCCCCTCATTCCCATTGGCCGGCGTCACCGTTTATGCTAAACGGTGGCCTGCCATTGGAAATGAGGTGTTTTGGTTGCCTCCCTTTGGCTTACATTTGGACTCTGTGGCCTGCTTCACAGCTGTCGTGAAGCAGTTTCTTAACTTTATGGGGCCAAACACATGGCCCCATAAAGATAAGAGATCCCCCTGCTGCCACGTCGTCTCCACACAGCCAGTAAGCCTCCTCCCAGACTCCCTCCCTCTGTATCCCCAACGTTCACCCAGCCTCTCCCTCCTTCAACAGAGACAGCAAACTAATTTAAACGGACATTTTTTCCTTTGTTGTTTCTGGAATTCTTTGCCCTTGCCTTCATAATTGGTGGGTACTTTATTTATCCAAAGGCTGAACCAGAGGAGCTTCTGAAAACGAACGTATTCCCCCCATATTTTGACAGGGACACAACAGCGTGCACAGACCCACCGTCAACAGACCGTGTACAGCTCCTACGGGCTTCCTCCGGCCGGCAAAGTTAAAACACAGCATGAACCTACCGAGGGGACTGCACGGCAGAAGCTGTGACGGAGGTAGATTAGTAAAATAACATTAATCGCACAGTCACCAGGGTGGTAATTTTCCATTACTCTTTCGTACTACTCAGCCTCTCCCCAAGTGGCTGGGAACCGGATTTCACGGACTGAAAATTCTGGAGGATGGGAAGACACAGCATATAATATACACTGGTTTATAAACATTTTATACTACATTTTCTAAGCAGTGCGAATGAAAGGTGTTACGAATACCGAATTTAATGACTCAATTCACCGCCATCGGAGGGCGGAAGATGAACCAGAGGAGCATCTGAAAACTAACGTATTCCCCCCCATATTTTGACAGGGACACCACAGCGTGCACAGACCCACAGTCAACAGACTGTGTACAGCTCCTACGAGCTTCCTCCGTCCGGCGCGGACAGCCGCGCTGGCAGAAGCTGTCGATAATCCCCCAGGAACGCCGGAATACCTTCTCCTGCTCTTTAGTTAGCCGCTTCCGGTTTTCATTAATGTTATGTTATTGGCCTGACGACAGGGAGATAAAGTTTAGAAGCAGCACGACTATGGCGCAGTACAAACGTTTTCTGACCACAGAGGCCCCTGCTTGAAAGCTAACCTACAGTGCCTTTGTGCTAATAATGTGGTTTAAATAAAAGGGAGCTATATGTATAGCATATCGTCTTCTGGCGCGAACATGGCGATGGACAGCTCTTTTATGGACTTTTACTCTTCCCATCTTCCACAACAGTGATCCGCGAGCCTGATTGCTCCATTATTATTATTGTAGTTTTATATAGCGCGAACTCGACCTGAAGGTATCAGAACGCTTTACATGAGCACCGGGTACATTACAGACGGACGCATTCATTTTAGGCAGGGGGGGGGGAGGGATTAAGCGATTTGCCCACAACCACAGGATGTTAAGCGTCCCTGCCGAGACTCGAGCCTGGTTCCCCAGCTTCAAAGTTGGCTGCTCTAGCCGTTAAGCCACCCCCTCTCCCCTTAAGAATGCCGTTGACATGTCTGGGAATTCATAGGATTTAGCCTCAAGTTTTCAGGGGGTAAGGGTCGCAGTGACCGACGCGTCTTCTTAAAACACCAATTATTGGCTGCAGCGTTTAAACCTGAGCTAGGGAATCACACACCCAAACATGTATTAAAGAGCGCTCCAAGCTGATGTGTAAGACCCCGGCTGAGCACGAAGCAAAGGGGAGTTGGGGGTGTGAAGGGGAGGGGCGAGACCATGGAGGGGATTGCTACATGTGCAGGGCTGCAGCAGAGGATTAGAGGGCATGAGTATTCTTGTATGTGTGTTTTTTTTTTTTTTTAAGCTTGCTATCGAGCTGGTAATGGCTTAATTCTATCTACTCTGATGTCAAGGAGGGGGGGGGGGGAGGAGACTCGGGAACCTTGAGAAACATGGTACAGGAGCAGAAACGTACGCTGGGTATACGCTGCTGGGTAGTTAGACGCAGCCAGACAAGTACAGTCAGATGGCGGCATCACAGACAAAAACACATACATTAATGAACGACATGTTTTGATGGGCCTGTTACTATTATTTAGGGGTGAAAGAATGCCCTTGAAGCAAAGGGGCGCTCCAGAAGTGGCCCAGACAGCATCAATCGATTGCTGTGACATGGAACTCGCTGGTGCTTACACCATTCTTTCTCCTCATTGGTCCTCCTTCCACCCGCACCTCTCAGCGCTTTGACGCAATCTGTGTGGGTAGAAATGGCACGTGAGGGAGGGAGCACAGGAGCTACCACAGAAGGATGGAGATGGAGAAAAGACAGCGAGTGAGAAGAGTACAAGAGGAGAATGTGCGCTGCAGTGGGGAGTAAGCAGGGTGGCAGGGGCAGCGGAAAGTAGAACGGAATAGATGTAGCCGATAGACATTGAACGCGAGAAGATGTGAATGAGGGAGGGAGGGTAGGTGGATAAAAGAGTGCGGAAAGGCCTGGTGAGCGAGAGAAAGAAATGTTGGAGAACTCTTGCGGAAAAGTGAAAACGAAAACCCACGAAAACAACCATTTGCAATGCAATAGGTCTCGCATTTACACAAGTTTAAGCTATTGGCATTGTGAATAACAATGCCTTTTATTTATGTTTTTAAAACCACAACATAAATTAAAGGCATTGTCATTTACAATGTCAATAGCTCAAATTCGTGTAAATGCGAGACCTATTTCATTGCAAATGCTTGTTAGACTAGCACAGACTCCATCAAAACCTCCGTTCTGTGCCTCAAAAGAAGAAATTATTCATCTCTCCAGAGACTGCCCGCCAGCTGGCATGGTCCATCATCCATCATCTCTCCAGCAAGCGTTTTTTAAATGTCAAATTAAGTCTCTTCCTCATCAGTTATGGGACGGTTTGCAAAGAAAGACACTGTATAGTGTTCAGACTTCTGCTCCAAATTGTCCTTGGACAGTCAGGATCTCTTGTGCTCATCATGGACTCTCGTCATTGGAGTAGAATCCCACTGCTCTCTCTGACTGCCCTTTTAATGAGGCCTTGATCCAGGAATGTCTATAGTGAAGAATGGTTGTTTCTCTGTTTAGTTCCTGAATTTCCCATTCATCATTGAATTTAACCAGTCCTCTCCTTTGCCTATCCGAGAACTCTGATCTGGATTACTGTCCAGTTCGTTGATTTCTTAAGTAGTAAATATAAGGTCTCAGTTATCACTGCACATGCTATATTGTCTTTTAAGTTAACTTTTTGAAATCTCTTCTCACTCACTCATTTTTAAGTCGACTTAATTTCCAACCAAGTGAGTCTTGTCTTCATCCTCCTCGGACCTTCATCTTTTCCTGCCCCTGTTTCTTCCTTTTTTTTGTTTTTAAATCCCATAGCTCCAAAGCAGTCTCTGTTCCATCCTCTATTTTTGTGTGGGGTGTAGACCTCTGTAGTGCTGCTGACTGTTTGTTTTCAGCCTTTCATTGTGTATCCTATACCTATTGCTTGGGCTTAAGACTCAATGAAGAGTACCAAGGTTGGTCCAGTCTCAGCTCAGTGGAAACCACTAGCAGGCCTGTTTATTTCAGCTTGCACTACTTCAAACTGCCAAGTGTAGGGTCCTTTGGTCTGGACCTATCCTCATCTGGTCCCAGGGTCATTGCATGCTCTGGCTGTGTGTGGCTGGTGATTAGGCCCCAAAAGAGACTGGACCCAGGGAGCATGGCCCTGCTGGCACAGGTTGGATAGCTGGGGAAAATAGCAGTGGGGCCACTCTCAAACATCTGGGAGACTAGATACATTTTTTTTATTTTTTTTTCATCAGCTGTTGGGCCTGACAACTTGCATTGACAAATTCACAAACTAAAAGGTGCAGGCCAGACAAAGAGCAGATCGCAGTGACCTAGAGCTCAATATGTACTGGCTGTATAAATGGCCGGGCAGGATAAACTTGTATTCCCTGGTCTTCGACATGCCTCTGACTTCCCTTATGCATAGAGCACATAAGCAGGGCACCTCATGAGCCTATAGCTTATAAACTCGCAGTTATGAGCCAAGAGTTGACGATTGGGTTCAGTGTGAGCAGGTGGGGTAGGAGGGAAAATGGGGATTGATTAATGCTTTAATCGTTCAAAGCAAGTTGCATCAAAGCTCAGGCACGAGCACACAAGCAAATCTCATTTTTGCAAGTCTCATGTTCACAACACCATGCCTATGAAAAGAAATTTGTCTGATGCATATTCGACCACCAAATGAAACTGCAGAGTGGAATGTTTGTGGCCTTTAATCACAAAAGATTAGATAGAACCCTGTATAATAGACCTAATCATGATAGTAGACACACCCAGGTCCCAGTGCACAAACTATATTTGTAACCTAATGAGGCATTCAAAGATGCTGTTCATTCCACACATCAAAATCAAAAGGTGTAGTTACACATCCTAAGTTATCTTAAGCTGAAATGCTCAATATGGTCTGAAAGTTAACATGGGAGATATCTCGTAGTAAACAGAAGACTAAACGGTGTGGAGTGAAGCTTAGTAAACCTGTGGCCCTACTATAGACGCAGCAGTTGTTTTTTTTTTTTTTTTTGTAGACCTTCAAAGCACTTGTAGCACACTGCATGTGATGCATATCAAATGGGTAGGTGATTTCAACCAAATGCTGGATATGGACAAGACAGATCGATAAACACTCTTATCTCCCCTCCCACCCTTATGTGCCTCGCTAGCTATTACACAAATAACATGGGCTGAAGAACACAGGTCTTTGACGTACACAGCATCCTAATACTGAGCAATACACATTACTCAATAGGGCAGGCTTCTGCTCCAGAATCTGCTACTGGCTGACATCCCACTGGCTCCCTCCCCCTCTGCTCCCAGGTGGATAGAACTGAGATCCTTCCGTGAACCCTCTCAGACCACTCAACTGTATTACTGCATTTAAAATGTCGATTTCCACCCCCCCACACACTACAGTGCAGAACATGAAAGGTTCTACCAGTGATCCCTGTCAGATGAGCCCTGTAAAACGTTGTTTTCTTTGAATTTAATATAGGATCAATATCTATCTAAAATGCTATAATTTGGGAAACATTGAAAGTGTACTTTTGAGGTACTTGCGGAGCTAAAGAGGCTGGGATATTAAAAATACTAAGACTGACTGTAGACCCTTAAACTATAATTGAGTGAATTTGCGCAAGCACATAATGAATGAAAACTAGCTGAGAACGGCTGCACACTTGGGATTTTAAGGAATATGAGCGCAAAAGGTGCAGTTCTTGGGTAAATAGATGTAGACCAGGAACTTTGGAGAGAGCAATAGACCTGAGAAATCCTTGGTGCAAATACTGTTGAGGGCCAAGACCGAGCTAATATATGTCTTATTAAAACTCAAAGGTGGGGCATTTTATTCAATGTACAGGACAGCCTAAACACATTTGCACATTACTGCACCAAATTATACACCGGAAGAGCCCCTACACCACAGCCCATATCTGATTATTTAAATAACATAACCACGTGGTTAAGAGGGAACCTTGCTGCAATCCTTGGCGCACCCATCTATCCGGGTGAGATTAAACTAGCAATTTAGTTGGTCTCAAGCAGCAAATCTCCGTGACCTGACTGTCTCGCTATAGTGTTTTATAAAGGGAATGTTGGGATTCTAGCTGCAAGTATGAGGAGAAACTGCAAACTTTTGAACTGGAGCATACGGTCACAATTATTGCTCTGCTTAAGTCTGGTAGAGCCCCAGAAGTCTTCTCATCGTTTAGACCCTTATCGCTATTATACACAATAAGATATATGGCAAGCTATTGGCCAATAGATTGGCGCAGTTGATGGAGTATTTGGAGAAGAACAACCACAAAAGCAGTGTAGGTTGTCTGGGATCACACTAGTGTATCTATCTATTTCCTATTTAGCGGATTCATCTTGTTGCACTCAACATTAAGTGACACCACTGCTTGGGAATCACACTAAAAACTTTTCAACACAAGAATGAACAAGCATTTGCAATGCAGTCTGTCTCGCATTTGTGAAAGTTAGAGCAATTGGCGTTGTAAACGATGTTTTTTACTTATGTTTTGTAGTCTGCAGTGGAGTGATTATTTAACAAGCATTTTGCAATGCAATAGGTCTCCCATTTGCAAGAGTTTAAGCTATTGAAGTAAATGACAATGCCTTTTATTTATCTTTTTTGATTAACACATAAATAAAAGGCATTGTCATTTACTATGCCAATTGCTCAAACTCTTGTAAATGCGATACCTATTTCATTTCAAAGAAGCTGCCGCCATTGTCCCGGGCTTCTTGGAAAGTGAAAGCGTGCATGGCGTGCTGAATGTTGCAGCAAAGCATGTCGTGCCTGCAGTAGGACAAACTCATTAAAGAAAATAGTGTTTACAGACTAAAAAAGACACACCGTTTAACAACCGAAGTAAAGGGGCCAGTCCTCATGGGAGGTTACAAATGAAGACAAGGCGGTACTAAGGAGGGACTCACAAGTTAACGAATCAGAAGCCAGCATTTACGGAGGACAATGACACAATCCAGTGACAAATATGGGCAGAGTGGGCGGGACTGCAAGTCCATACTCTAACACAGCATGCTCGACCTAAAAAAACGAGTTAGAGCTATTGGTGTTGTAAATATTTTTTACTTGTGTTGTTGGGTGGATGTATGTGGTATGCAGTGGAATTTTGTGGCTAGTAATTATGTGGAATTATGTGGTGTGGCTTGTATGTAGGTGGTATCCAATTGTTTTGATTTGTACTATGTGGTTTCTTGTTGACTTATGTGGTGTGGAATTGAAACATGAGTTGATTTTTGTGGAACTATTTGGCACTGAGTGACGTTATGCTGATTTCAATTATTTGGCGTGGAGTGGGTTTATATGGCCTGTTGCTATGTGGTATAGATTGGTTTTATGTGAGGTTTATTTATGTGAGCGAGAGACTGCGTGAAGAAAGAGGGTGGAGAGATACAAGAGGAGAGAGGGCGAGAGTAAAGAGGAGGAGGGTAAGTGAAATGCCCGTTGCTTCCTGGGGGAGGGCCCGTCCTGTACTGAGTGAAGCTCACAAGTTACAGCCCGACTTTAATTTTAACTGTTTTTAGGTCTCGCCTAGCGACGCAGCGCGAAAGCGCTGTCGCTAGCGAGATCTATTGTCACTGACTTGCTTCGGAAGGGAGACAGGAGCTGTGCACGCGCAGGACGGACTGGAAATGTGAACGCGCCCGTGAACACGCACTGTGCACATCTCCTGTCCCCCTTCCGTCCTTGCAAGCCTCATGCAATATCACTTTTAAATGCGCACGCGAGCTCCAAGCGCGGCGCGCTTTACATGCACAGCATGCCTCACTCCACTTACCTGCTGTTGTGGGGACTCTGCGCTGCTCCTCGGCTGGTCTCCGTCTTCAGCCGGTCACTGCAGCAACACGCGGGGCTCCGTCTTGCTCCCAGGAGCCCCGCCTAAAATTCTGCTTTGGCCGCACCATGCGGCATTCACGAAGGCGGGGTGGGCTCCCGCTGGACTGTTTTTTGTTTTTTTTGGTGTTTTTTTTGTTGCTTTCGCGGCCCCGTCCCTGTACCGCACGATCCCCGCAGCACTTCTTCAACTACGGCGGCGAAGTACGCAGGCGCCGCCACTGGGCACGAGCCGCAGGCCACGCCGATGTGCACGCTCACGGCGTGCCTACAACGCGCGCATGGCGCTCTTTGGAAGGAGCTGATTGTGAAAGAGGCTTTCACCGGGGTGTCCTGGAAGGCCAAGTACGGGCAGCAGGAGCGCCAGCCGCTGGCCATCCGGAGGAGGCGGGTGGTCACCAACATGCCTGTGGTCACCACCAAGCTGCCCCTGATCCATGCTCCAAGCAAAGAGGAAGAGGAGAAGCAGGAGGAAGAGCCGGCGCCCCCGGAGCTGGTCAGAAGCAGCAGGGGCACCCTTTCCCACGCGGAGATGAGACCTGCCACGCCTCACGCGCGCACGCTGCTCTATCAGGGCTTCTCCAAGGAGGGGCAGGGCCGGTCCATGTACCTGCAGAGGCGGAAGCTGGAGAGCCCCGAAGACAAGTTTCAGCACCCCCTGCTGTCATCCTGGGAGTATGGCTGGAGGCTAGGTGAGAGGGGGAGGGGGCGCAGCTACACTGACTCACTCTGTGCCCTCTATTGCTGCATCTTAAAAATGCACCATCTCGAACCCTGATGTGCGTGCGCGCGCGAGTCGGTGTTAAAAAGCGATACACACCTCACGTCCACCCTCACCACGTACACTCACCCACCTCACACCTCACGTCCATCCTCAGCACGCCCACTCACCCACCCAGCCCACACCTCACGTCCATCCTCACCACGCACACTCACCCACCTCACACCTCACGTCCATCGTCAGCACGCACATGCCCACCTCACGTCCATCCTCGGCACGCACACACCCACCTCACACCTCACGTCCATCCTCGGCACGCCCACTTACCCACCCCACACCAATCCTCACCAGGCACATTCACCCAGCACACACCTCACGTCCATCCTCACCACGCACACACCCACCTCACACCCATCCTCGGCACGCCCACTCACCCACCCCACACCTCACGTCCATCCTCACCACGCACACTCACCTCACGTCCATCCTCAGCACGCACACTCACCAAGCAGCCCTTGTAAGAAACTCACGGAAAGTTTGCAACGAATTTAGTTCCTTGCTGACAAGGTCAAGTCCGGCGTTTGCCAGCTGGTGATTCAAGTGAAAAGAAAGTCAGCCAAGATCACACATTTGCATTTTACACATTGAGTTACGTATTCTTTCATTCTTGTTGGCGTCAAAGTTTAATTTACTCAAGATGTGCTATGAATGAAAATGAAAAGAAACAAGCATTTTCAATGCAATAGGTCTCGCAATTTGCGAGAGTTTAAGCTATTGGCATTGTAATTGACAATGCCTTTTATTTATCGGTTTTAAAAACAACACATAAATAAAAGGCATTGTCATTTACAAAGCCAATAGCTCAAACTCTCGTAATTGCGAGACCTATTGCATTGCAAATGCTTGTTAAGTCCAGTGAGGGAGATGGAAAGAAAGCACTGCATGAATAAAAGACAACACTACAGGAGATCTATTGATTCACCCAGAAAGATTCTTAGACCAAGGACTGGAATTACTTGAACCTGTGCCTCAAGGGAACACAAGTCTACCTCTGATCACCTGCTCCTAAAAACTAAGCTCCTCAAACTGGGAACTGACTACATTTTTATCCTCTCAAAGAGGAGAGGAATGTCCACTAGAGGCAGTTCTCTAGCTCAGTCGATCATATTGGCCTATATTTTTTAGACTCCTTACGAAAGGACTAAACAATTAAATACATGCCTCTGGTATTATTAATGAAATAATTTAGTCTTTTATCAACCAACTGCAGAAATGTTTGTAAGTAATGTTAAATGCAGTGCTAGTATTAGCAAAGTACCTGTGAACTAATGGCAAAAATGTGCTTATTTTTTAAACAAGATTGCTTTGACTGATAGCAGTGCGGTAAACTGTGGGGTGCTATGACCCAACTTACACGCAACATGACTTTTTATAAAATAAAAGAAAACACAGCAAAGTATATGATTAGCATTTGCATGAAGAACTCTGACCCGCCCAGGACTGCCCACGCTGTGCCAAATTAAGAGTCGGTTAATGAACCCACAGGAAAGAAAGGACTTTAAAGGCGTGTATTTTGCCGTAATTTAATCCCGGGTCAAGTAATGGGAACTAGCGCAAGCAGTTGCAAAGAAAGCTCTTACAGGTGGAAGTTATTACACTGCCTACCGCTGCAGTGCAACTGTCACTGAGGAGCTTCTATATGTTTTCCTTCCAAATTGGCAGCTGAGCGTGGGCACAGCTTCCTCTCAGGCTGCCGTTTGTAGCTGTCCCGTATAGTGACTCCGATGATCTCCACCATGATTGCAGCTCTGCATAGGTGCTGTTAGCACTAGAACAGTGGTGATACACTCCGACAAGGAAATGGTGCGAAGTGAACCCAGGGTTTATTGCATTAGACATAGCGGTGGCTAGGGGAGGGCTAAAAGCACGTGCAAGTGGGGCAGCACACGATGTCTGCATTTCGCCAACTTTCTGCTGCTGTTTGCAGCCGCATCTGAACGTCCGAAAAATACACGAGAGGTGCTAACCCCTCCACTTAGGGCCGAAAACCTAAAGTCTGGTAACCCAAAGTTACAAGGAGGTTGCTTGCACCTGTGTTTTAACATTATGGATGCTCTGAAGATACCAGACCACAGTAAGCATCATTCTTAGCATTTAATAGCTCACATGCATTGCATGTTATGGAATTTTATCAAGGATTGGCTGAGTAAGAATGTAGGAAGTGAATAATAAGCGATCATTAATGTGCTTTCATGTTGTGCTTCTGGCAGGCCCCATGCCTAGTTTATTTCCGAGTTGCTCTAATTCAGTATGTCAGACAGTGACACTAGGAAGAGTTTAAATAAAACTGGAGTGTACTGGGGCGAAAGGCATTTGGTGACCCCAGGGGAGGATGGGGTGGAGCTTTGGGCGTGCACTGGTCGGAGAGTAGGCGCGGTGCTCCTTCCACCCCACCAATCCCAAACGTTCTAGTCCATCCCTTGCCCTTGACACCGGGTCTTGGGAACTAAAGCAAACATAACTATTCTACAATGAAGTGTAGCAAAAATTAAGAAGCCGCTAACCAAAGAAATGTTTACTCGAAGAAATCTTTGTTGAGATCCGAAACCCAACACCATGTGCAGATTTTGAATGGCACATGACAGCGCCCCCACCCTAATAAAAATGTTCGTTCAAATGTAACAACTGTGTGAATACACCTACTGTTCTCCCTTTAAAAGGGATCTGTGTGATCCCAATGTAATCTAAACCTGGAAAATAAAAGGTCCTTCTGACTAATTTAAAAAGCAAATGGCTTGGGTCAAGGAGGGAGGGGACTTTGGGGCCAGAATACGTAATAACTTCAGCCCTGATAAAGAGAGGCAGCCCCTGCTTTGTGCAAATAGCAGCTGGGAACAACCCTCCTTGGCAGTCAGCAGAGCGCCCCCTAACAAAAAAGCCCACAACAAACATGGCACAGCGTGTAGCATTTAACAAAATGATGCCCCCCTCCCACTCAGAATATGATGAGGCCTCCACATGCAGGATTCGGGGGCCCCCTAAATGATCGACTCTCTCGGTGTACTACAGGGGCCTGTGTGACGCCCCTGGCCACAGCGCGCAAACTGCGTGCAATGACAAATGGAGAAGTACTCAAACTTATCTGCATGTGTGGCCGTGCAGTTTTCATTAGGTGACTTACAATCTATTTATTTATACCAGTTTGTTACAGTTCTAACTCGTGCACTGCAAAATGTAAGAAGCTTGTGTGGCAGAGGTTATTTGACTGTAAAAAAAAAAAAAGCAACAAGGAAGCCATGAATGGAATGCAGTTATAAATCTGAGCCCTGCGAGGGGGGTCGCTGTGCCAAAATATTGACGCTGCGTGATTCTGGGTGGAAACCAGCACAACCGGCAAGCTCTGAAGTGTGTACAGGCACACCTTCATTGACTTACTTATGACTAACATTAAGTAGTGAATAGCGTAACTTCCAACTCTCATATATTAAGGTAACAAACAATGAAAAATAAATTGAAGCATGAAGGGTACTCCGTGTCCATTAAAAAAACAAGCCACATGAAGGGTATCGATAGGGGAGGGAGGGGGACAATGGAGGAAGGGTCTGGAGATTTCTCTAACACAGCGCCTGCTTCGCGCAGCGTCGTTGCACGGCGGTGCAGCGGAGGAGGAGGGGGCAGAGCATATTTACCATATGAAATGGGCTCAAAGTAACCAAATATTTGTGAACTACAAAGTAAATTTATTCAATATAAATAAACAATACCTGATATGCATGTAAAAGTTTTCCGTGTGTACTTTTTAGTTTAATCACGTTGTGACCGGTGGGAGGTACACTGATCCTTCCTCTTTCTCCTTGACATAAAAGTGGTGAAGGCGGGTGTTGGGCAGCTGCAGGAGCACTGGCTAAAACCGAAGGAGAGGCAGCGCCGTATGTGCTGCGGAGGACAGTTTAACGGAGTGTGAGGGCTGCCCTAATATGGCAAAAAAACATTAAACGCAAACACCATGAAGCGGACACCGCATCTGTTAAAAAAAAAAAAAAAAAAAAAAGAGCTACACAAAGGGCATGGATGGGAGAGAGAGGAGAACAATGGGGGAAGCATCCCGAGATTTCCCTAGTTAGCACAGTGTCCGCTTTGTGCGACGTCCGTGCAGCAGGCGGGAGGGGGGCATATTTAAATGTTATAGCCGACCACCCCCATTATGCAAAAAAAAAAAAGCGGCTGCCATTGCTAAAGCTGGCATGCCACCAGTGCTTTTTAGATTAATTAAGCAAAGAGTTCTCCCGAAGGGCTAATGCAAGCAATACCGTAAGGGCACACATAAGGTCCAGTCCTGATGGGAGGTTACAAAAGAAGACAGAAGTACGAAGGAGGGACTAATAAGCCTACTAACACATCGAAAGCCAACATTTACGAAGGACAGTCAGAGGAGCCAATTGAAAAGATGGGCGGAGCTTCAAGTCCATACCTAAATACAGCATGCCTCGCAGCGCATGCGCTGCCCAGGCTCGACCTAAAAAGGAGCGCTAAAAATCTAAATTTGCTTGTCACATTAAAGTAATGAAAATTTAGAGTACGTTTTTTCATCCAAAAAGTCTCAAATATTCATCATCCAATGGGAGAATTCCTCTCATGCCCAGATGTATTGAGAAAATATCCAAATTTCCACTTGTTTTATTCCCCCCAAATGGGATCTTCACTGTTGTGAACAATGCACCAAACGCAGGGAATCTTCTGGAAGCTTGGTGCATTGTTTGATATTTTCCCAAAACATCTAGCCATGAGAGGAATTACACATCATACTGTGATACAAGACATACGTACATACCAACCCTGATGAAGTCCTAATGGAAGAAACTCCTTGGCTGGGCTGAATGACATTTGATAAAGGAATGATTAAATTGGATTTGGATATCCATGCACGACTCCTCACTCAATGATTGATTAATCTCATTGGATGATTTATATTTGAGACTTTTTGGATGACAAAATTTTCACTCTGAATTTTCATTACATTAATGAGGCAAATTTTGTTGTTCTGTGCTCCCTTTTTTTTTTTTTTATTCTTGTGTTGATGGTGTATTTGGTTTTACTTGATCAGTTGGGATCCATACAGGGAGTTCCACACTGTTCAGTATACAAGCATTTAAAGAACAAGTTATCAAGGTAATTTCCACATCCTTTTTTGTGCTACGTAGGATTAGGAAAATTGCACCGTTTCTACCTACAAAGTTACTGAAAACAGTGGCCCTTTGCCTTGGAATGTGCAGGGTGGACTATTGCAGTAGTCTTTATGTCAACTTACCCAGCGCTCTTCTGAAGAAATTGCAGATTTTACAGAATACAGCAACAAGATTGCTGATAAATCCTGAGGTTCCAGTCGGCCTCACAGCCTTTGGTGAGGCTTCTCTGGCTCCCTGTTCATCTAAGGATTCTCTTCAAAGCGCTCTGCATTACCTATAAAGCGCTTCAGGGATAGGGTCCAGCTGCCTTAAGAGGCAAAACTCAGAAGGTATGTTCCCAACAGGACCCTTAGGTCCAGCACAACCAAGAATCTGGCGGTGCCTCCCTACAAGCTCTCCTCATGAGAAGGCAGGAGCTTTTTTGGTCTGTACAACTCAAAACTGGAACCGGCTTCCCTTGGAAATAAAATTGCCTCCTCCCTCTGGAGTTCCTGCAAGCTTTCAAAAACTTGGCTTTTCGCTAAATCCTTACTCTGTTCTCTGCTTTCCCTATTTCTTAGCGCTGAGACACCTCTGGGTATTTGTTTGCGCTTTACAAAATTCAAAATCTTAGTGCTGCTTCACATAGACCCAGAGCTCACTGCGGCAGCACTATTCACTAGCATGGCCATACATGCTTGAGATGCTGTGCAGAATGGCCCGGGCAATACTTTTTAGGTCTCGCCTAGCGACGCAGCGCGAAAGCGCTGTCGCTAGCGAGATCTATTGTTACCGACTTTCTTCGGAAGGGAGACAGGAGATGTGCACGCGCAGGACGGACTGCAACCGTGAACACGCACGTACAGACATGCAATGTGCACATCTCCTGTCCCCCTTCCGTCCTCGCCAGCCGCCAAACATGAGCTGTGCACGCACTCCCCAGCTGTCCTTGCACCCCCTCCAGTGTCAGTCAGCCATGCGCCATCTGCCAACCACCACCACCCACACCCACCTTACCGTCGTTCCGCCATGCTTCAGCGCGATGCCCTGCAGCGTGTCCCCAGAGCTCGCAGGGTGATCGGTGTACCTCGCAGCCCATGTGGCCGCCGTCACGCTGGGAACCGCCATGCTTCAGCGCGATGCCCTGCAGCGTGTCCCCAGAGCTCACAGGGTGATCGGTGTACCTCGCAGCCCATGCGGCCGCCATCACACTGGTCTTTTCTGGCGATCTCCAGACAGCAAATGTGCACGCTCACGGCGCGTTCTGATGTGCACTTGCCCGGACAGCCGATGTGCACGCTCACGGCGTGTCTGTCTTCGGCTACTGTAACGCGTGCTCTGCGCTGGGAAGATGGCCTCGCTTCAAACGTGCAGATGTCTCTCCTCTGCACCGGAGCGAGGGATCACTCGTTTTACAGAGGCTAGTAAGGAGGATTAGTCTGTGGAAATTTTGCACTGAAGCAAAGCACCACCATAAAACCGCAGGAGACCATCCTAAAGAATGAAACATGCCTTCTTCCTCTTTCCCAGATTTAAATTTATTGTATTTCCATACAGAGTTTTATACCCCTGATTAAAAAAAAAAAAAAAAAAAAAAGTGTTTGTGGGTTATGAAGCGCTACATAAATGCACCACATTTCGGCAGGCCAGTCCAGCTTCAACATATTGGTCATAGCGGCTACTTCCCCTCGTTCCCAATCCAAGTAGCATCCTGTACTACTGCGGAGGATAGGATTGCTGAAGAATGTTTTTCCTGCGGGAAGTGTGTGCATCGGAGTATGTGCGTGTCTTTAGAGTGTGCATGTCCATAGGCCTTTGTCTGTGTTTGCCAAGTATATACCTGTATGGTATGTTGGGTGCGTGTATGCAATGTGCATGATTGTTTGCGTGCATGTGCTTTCAGGATTTGTCTGTACAGTGTGTGTATATGCAAGATGTGCTTGTGTATGCTGAGACTGCGTGTGTTTGGATACATCTGAGTTGTGTTTACCTGTCTCTGCAGGGTGTATTCGTCTGCTGGTGTGTGTGTTTGCTTGTGTGTTTCCAGAGTACGTGTGTTTCAGCGTGCATCTGCAGGGTAGTCTGTGTGTGCATTGTATGTGTCTACAGAGCACATATATCTGTGGTTTAGTGTAAGTGTGTGTCTGCGATCACTGTGTGTGACTTGCTCATTGTGGGTGTGTCTGTTATCTTATATTTGTAAAGGACCTATAGAACTTGCATTGTATTCCAGCACTGTTCTCAGGGTATTGTGCTGCATCTTTAAAAAATCAGGACTAAATGACAATTAAAATACAGATTAGATGCATTTCATGGTAGGTTTTTGCCTCTAATACTCCAATGGATTCGAAACCATAAATAACGTAATTAGTTGTCAAGATCTAAAAGTATTCAACGTATTCTAATTGGAAGCAGAAGTGGAGGATGGTTCCTATCCCGTCCCCTCAATGGGAGTCAGGATCTCATACCCCATAACCCAGAAAGTAATGACTGTTCCACAAGATGGTGATAATAACAAGAATTCTCAAACTAATATGCATGCAGACTATATAGTTGCTCTCCTGCAGGCACAACATGCTTTCCTGCAACATTTCCAAGCAGCCCGGGACAATGGCGGCCGCTTCTTTGAAATGAAATGGGTCTCGCATTGACAAGATTTTGAGCTATTGGCATTGTAAATGGCAATGCCTTTTCTTTGTGTTAATTATCAAAGCAGATAAATAAAAGGCATTGTCATTTACAATGACAATAGCTTAAACTCTCGCAAATGCGAGACCTATTGCATTGCAAATGCCTGTTAAAACTGGTCACACTTTTATTCGAAGACCCATTAACTAGAATCCTCAACAATGGTCAGACCTCCATAACTATTTGCGGAGGAACTTGACAGGCGTCCCCCTTGTTTCCCCTCCTCTTCGCCATTGTAAAGGAGCATGTGGCCTGCCACTAAGGGAGCTACATACCGATCTGGGTATGCATGCATATTGTAGACCTTTGATAGTTTCCCAATATGCAGATCTCTTGATTTTCGTGCATATCTCCTTGGACAATAATAATCATATTCTAGTAAAGCTTTTCTGTTATACAGATGATAGAGCTGCTGCTGCTAACTGAAGTAACAGAGCTGTAGCCAATGGAGAACTAACTCTATAAAATATCTTGGTATAGATACACTCTGGGGTACAAGAACAATGTTAATGGAAAATGTATGAGGTGGCAATTGTGGCGATGGCTCACCCTGCCGCTGGCTGTGGTGGTGTGCTTTGCCATCTTAAAAAATAGTGGTATTTCTAGAGAACTTGTAGATGTTTATCAATCAAAGAGTGCAATAGTAAGCTTGGAAACATGATCAGTGAAGGTTGGGGGCGGAGGGGATGGGCTGGCGATTCTCAATCCACAATTAAACCGTATAGCAGCCAAGGCATTTTATGTACACTGTTGGTACTCTTTCCCCCACCACCCCCCCAACCTAACACCTCCCTCCGCCACCTTAGTGTAAGTGCATTACGTTGGAGCGTCTGCTGGTGGTGTGGGTGCACTGAGACCATGGTGTGCACCAAACCTCCCAGTCTGCGGGAGGAAATACACATGCCCTACCTGCACTGTATTCTTGCTATAGTATAGCTGAACAAAACACATCTTGATTCCCCCACTAACTCTTACCCTGGATAACCCATGCTGGGTGCCCACGTGCGAGACAAGCTTGCAAGCCACACTTTGAAAACTGGGATTCAATAAATTGGGTGTTTCCTGGGGGCAGCTACGTCTCATTGCAGGACTCGAAGTAGACCCTACTCAACATATGGCCTATTCTAGATGGAGGAGCGCAGCACGGACATCCTAGGAAAGATTCCCACCAAACGAGTATCTTGTCCTCATTCGGATAATAGAAAGTGGAAGTACAAAAATAATTGTATGGCTATAAACCTAGATAAATAAAGTAAGACTGGTGGAAGCTGAGAAAGCTGTGCAGCAGTGGTTAAATGGCAAAAGGCCCTCAGTCCACAGGTGATGTCTGCAGATACTGCTGTATAGAAGTCCAACACATGTCCTTCAGTAGTCTTCATAAATGAATGCACTTCACGTACTTGCACATGGCATATGCCACCCCACAGTTGATGGCTAAGTATGATAACATGCTCTCAGATGTTTGCGGCTGTGCCTGGGAGTAGCTGGGTACTGGGGGCTCTGGGTGAAATGACTGGAGTGCCACTGTCTGCCACCCTGCAACTAGCATTGTCAGTTCATATGGTGGAGGTGTCCAAGAGCGACCACAGATTTGTAGATATGTCTCGGTAATCTGCAACGGGTAGTAAGACCGTTATCAACACTGAGAGACTGGAAACAAGACATGGCTTATTTCAAGATAATGGAGTCCTACTCTGCTACGGTACCCAAGATTTTTGAGCACCTTTTAGTATGCATCTTTTATCAGCTGCCATGAATCGCAGCACTGCCCAGGATAATGAGACCGAAGAGGTTGTCGAGGAACAGAGCGGGACATAGATTGTCAAAAGCAATAAGAAGTGAGTTTCTCGTGTACGCTCTAGTTGCATGTTGAAATAATGTAGGGTTGTAGTTGAAGGTGTACATGCCTTATGGAGACGTGACAAATTTTATAGTTCTTAGGAGAACTGCAAATCTGATGATGTAATTTAACCCCATAGCTGCTGGGCCGTTCCCCAGTGCTGAGCCCTTTTTTTGGCTATTTGGGGTAGTTTGCACTTAGGGCTCCAGTACTTTTTTCATATAAGGTATCCACGTCAAATTTTCGTCGTTTTTGTTTTCCTCATCCTTTGCATTCTAAAGGTACCCATGGTTTGTAGATTCCCCTGGAGGGGGTTGAGAAAATGGGCAAAATATAGTAAGATTTTGAGTTTTTTTTTTTATTTAGAAACATAGGGGAAAAGTGCTACAGAGAAGTCTGTCCCCTCCCCCACCCCCTTAAAAATGGTGTCAATGAACCGTTTGCTGTACTAAAGTCATCATCTTCGGCGCACAGGGGCCATCTGTTTCTAATTAGCGTGGCCGCGCGCGCTTGTTTACATTTGCCCGTCTCGTGTCGTGTCCGGGCTAAATAGACAGCTTTTGGTTTATATAACTGACAGTGCATTGATTTAATGTGTACTAAGTTACACCGCTCCTGTTTTTAACCTGACAGTGTGTTTATCCATGTGTACTTTGCTGAGTCACACCGCTCGTTTTTTAACTTTAACTTGCTTTACCTTTTGTGAAGGCTTCCTTCCGCGCATAGTTGTTTACGTAACTCGAACTTTTACCCGTGTTTGAGTTATATGTACGAATGTGAAACCTGTTTATAGGACTGGTGCCTTTCACCACGCAAGTGTTATTTTGGGTATGCATCGGTAATCGGATGCAACCTGGCAGAGTGTTTCACATTAGTCACGGTACAGGTCTTCTCACGGCCATGTAACCGCATCACAATTCTTACTTGCGGATCATTCTCTAACGCGACAACCTTCCCTGATTTTAAAGCACGATTTGTCATAGAGCCTCATTGTTATGAATGTTTGTGGTTTACACAATTTACCCCGCGTACGACGTGGGTCATGCAATCTGCGCACCTCCATATATTTAACTCATTCCGCTCCGTATCAACCTGGGGTTGCACTCAGCTCATTATGACTTAGCACAACATGTACCACAACGCTATAGTTCATTAGTGCACACTGAGTTTCTCGTTCCTTATACCTTTAGGTTACTTACCAACCGCTGCATTTCTAATTACCTAATCCATTCACGGAACGCCCAACTTTCATATAGTAAGTCTTTATGATTTTATTATCACACATGATGTAGTTCTCTCGCTAGCAGGATTACTTACCCTAGCGGGTAACTTTGCAACATGCTGCACAACAGCCACACTACTCTACAACATAGCTTAAATACACTGGCAAAGCAAATAACTGACTAAACACTTATAAGATCCAAAAGGCGAGACCTATTGGCTATGCCAATGCTTGTTTTCCAATGTGTGCAGATGTTGATTTCGGACCCTAGCACAGCGGGCACCTAGGGAAACCTAGTAAACACTTACTATTTTAAAAACTAGACACTTGAAAATATCTAGTGTGGGGTGACTTATGAGGCCATCACCAGTTTTTTGTTTTTACCCAGAATCCCCTGCAAACTTCAAACTTTGACACTAACACATTTTCCTCACATTTCTGTGATGGAAAGTTCTGGAAACTGGGGGGAGCCACAAACTTTCTTCCACCCTGCGTTCCCCCAAGTATCCCGATAAAAATGGTGCCTCACTTGTATGGATAGGCTGTATACCTGCGACAGGAAACAGCCCAAATACACAACATGGAAGCATCACATTTTTCCACTGAAACTGACCCTTTTTTCTAATGTAGCTGTAGATTTTGGACCCTAGCTCAGCCGGCACCTAGGAAACCCTAGGAAAGCTGTACATTTTTGAAAATTAGACAGCCAGGGGTATGCACGGTGGGCTAACTTGTGTGCGTCTCATTGGGTTTTTTGACCCAGAATCCCTTGCAAACCTCAAACTTTGACTAAAGAACACATTTTCCTCATTTCTTTGATATAAAGTTCTGGAATCTCCGGGGAGCCACAAACATCAGTCTACCCGGCATTCTCCCACATCACCTGATAAAAATGTTATCTCACTTGTGTGGGTAGACCTAGTGCCCGTGACAAACTGATCAAACCAAGGTCAATGGGAGTCCCCTGGTTCAGGCTCCTGTATGCTTTGAGCCGTTCCTGTAGTAGGCACTAGGCCCAGCTGCACAATTGGGGCAGCATTTTTATCGGCACAAGTGGGGTAATGCAGAGTGGTAGGAATTTTGTCGATTCCTGCAGATTTCTATCACAAATGGAAGGAAAATGGGTGATTTCAGTCAGTGTGAGATTTCTACAGCATTGTGGGTAAGAAAACCTTGTGGGATCCATACAGGGCACACCACCCCAGACTTCCTTGGTTGTCTAGTTTAAAAAAAAATGTCTGTAGTTCGTAGGTTTGCATAGGTGGTGCCACAGAACGGCCCCAAATACCACACCTACCCCTATAGCTTATCTCGCAACATAGCGATTTTAGTGCTTGTTGTGTCTTTTTGTCTTGGGCCACCCACACAAGTGAGGTACCATTTTTATCAGGAGACTTGTGGGAACTCGGATGGTAGGAAACCTGTGGATCCACGCATATTCCATGTCTTTCACTCACAGAAATGTGATAAATGTGTTTCTTAAAAACATTTGCAAGGGCTCCTAGGTAATATTACCTGGTGAGAGCCATGCAAGTCGTGCACCCCAGGACTGCCCAGGTTGTCTAGTTTTTAAAAATGTGCCGGTTTGCCAAGGTGCTGGCTGAGCTAGGGCCCAAAATCCACAGCTACCGATTAATGAGGAGAAAAAAACCCCAGGGAGTTTAGTAAGGGCCATCTTACTGCCACAGATCTGAATCTGGTACTAATTTTTTTAAGTTAATCCACCACTTTGCCTGGTTGGTTTTAGCACTTTCAGAAATACTGGCTTCAAAGCACAAATACTTATCAAAGTATCTGAATATTGAAACCAAGAATTCTGAAGGTGAGCCATTAAGCAGTTTCACGGCACCAACTGCTGTATGGTCCAGTCACACGCCATTCATGCACCACACACACAACTTTCATACCACGGGGCCAATCCAACAGATGAGTGCACTCACAGTAACATACCGCCGCCATGCAAGGCCCATCACATTCAAATGCCACAGGACAGAATCAGATTGACTACATTTTACCATCTGTTAAGTACCCGCCTCCTTCTTTCTGAACATTACCGAGCGCATGCCTAGTGAACTTTTACTAATGGCTCCCGTGACAGCCACATTTGGCTCAGGAAGACCTGTCTTACATGTGTCTTTAGTGCACTCACTGCAGTAAATCCAACTCCTTCCAGTATGTGGATGCAAGTTGGGGGTGTCCAAGTATGCCGCTGAGGTTTCATTCCTCGAACTGAGTGAGCATATCTACCTTTGAAACCAAGGAAAACGTGCTGGGGAATACTTCTGAAGTTCCGTAAAGAGCACTCCCATAAACTATGAAGAACAGTAGTTTTTGACACTGGGTAGTCCGTGAGAACGTATCATATGTCCCGTCCACCGTTATGTGCTGTGACTGTAAGGATGAACATGGCAAGCTGGTCAAACATTTTACCCATACGTGTAGCATTCGGTGCAGAGTTCTGTGATGGTAGTGCATTTAAAAAAAAAAATCTTATCACCCGAGAGGGTATTCTGGTGCCGATGGAAGAGCAGTCAGGGGTGATCCATGGAGCAACCTATTTAAAGAGCCAAGTTTTCAGCTTTGAGCTGAATACACTAATTTTAGAGACGGCGCATATGTGTATAGGCAGGTCATTCCGCCCTTTAGGATCCAATTAGGAGAAGTCTATTCTCCTTGCTCTGGTGATGCCTATTCTGAGCAAATGTGTCTGGAAGGTTACTGAAATCTGGGGCGATATTGAGGTATGCTGGCCGAATGCTATGTAAGACTTTGTGAGTTTCAGGAGTTTGAAAAGAGCTGTGGATTGGGAGTCGGTGAAGTTGTTTCAGGTGCATGGTGTGTGCGTCTTGGGATGTTGAGGGAGGAGGCTGGCTGCTGTGTTCTGTATGGCTTGGAGTCATCTACTTAGTTGAAAGAGGGAGTAATTCAGTATCTGTTCGAGTGCGGAGCCAATGGGTTCGAATCTGTAGGTGAAGATAAAGTGATAGCATGTGTATCTGTACTATCTTTACTATCTGCTTTCTACCTATGCAATATCCCTATGAAAGTACAGCTACTCTAAGCTTTTCCTACCCATTCATGTCTCTGTCCGCATCAGTGTCCTGACTAATCCTGTATACTTGCCAAGTGAACCTGGACTAATGCCTTCCGTCTTTAGCTACTTGAAGCTCAAGAAAACGTGTCTTTCATGCACCTTAAGCGCATTTACGGTGCTAAATCTAACTCCTTCCAGTTTGTGGATGCAAGTTAGGGGGGGTCCGAGTATGCCTTCTGAGGGCTTATTCCCTGAACTGAGAGAGCATATCTACTGTTGAAACTATGGCAAACATGCTGGAGAATACGGTCTATGTTCCTAAATTAATAAGCCAAATAAATGTCATCTGGGACTCATTCACAGACACTTAAACTTTTGCTTTGAAAGTGTGACAACTCAATTAGTAACTTGTATCATACCCAATGTTATTGAAAAAGGGTACAGGACACTATCTTGATTGTTTTCACATTTTTAGTATAAGAAGTGAAAATAATACAAGATATTGTGTCCTGTACCATTTTTCAATAGCATTGGTTATGATACAAGTTATTATTTGAGTTTGCATACTTTTAAAGCAAGTAGAAATGTTGGTGAAGTGCCACAGGACATTTGTTTAACTTATTACACTTGCACTGGTTCTCATGGACAAGCAGGGTGGCCCTTGTGTTGTAAACACAAGTTCCCTAAGAAGCACTTCAAAATCTAGTCAAGCCATTACAATTTGCCACACAGAGTACTCTGTGACAATGTGGCATATGTTCTATCCACCATTATGTGCAGTGTGGGGACTATAATGCACTTGTCTGTCAGTGAACAGAACACCTACCACTTTCTGACTGCAGATAAAGGTGTCTAGCAGGCCATAAGGAAGTCCATGATTTCTACCAGTTGAGGAACTAAAATTCTGCGGCTGCTTGCCTAGAGAAGTAGTGGCCCATGGTAGCTAGGTTTCCATGAACAGCTGCTGAAAGGCTTACACAACAGCAGCTCCACCTCAGTCATTTTCCCAATACTTCACTTTTGTATGAAGCAATATAAGCAAGTAGGAAAACGCAGGGCTGGCTGAGATGGATGCTGGGGATGGTAAACCCTACTCTCCTGCTCTTTCTGTGCTTAGAGCAGACTTTACAACAGCAACATGGTCGAGCCTTTCTAGGTGTTACAGGAATGCGATCAGCAAAGTGTCGCTCCTGCAGCCTTGTCACCTCCTCCAGAACATATGAAGTGGAGGCTGCTGCTTCTATAGCAGTAAGTCTTTCAATGACAGACAACTGAAAGTCAAGGAAAGACATGCCTTCCTGTGGTTGTCTGACGATAAACAACATGCGCATTGTATATTGCCATCTGGATCAGATGGATAAACAGTTTCTTGTACCAAGTGCGAGATTTACGACCTGCATTGTATGACTGAAGAAACTGGTCGTTCATAATCCCTCCGCCCATGTGCTTGTTTTAATGGAGTATACAGGTGGACTTCTGAACTTCACGCCTGTCAGAACTTGACTGTGAGCAGTTCTTTGGAACGTATTGCAGGGGTCTGGGATTTCTGGAGCTTCTTATAAATAAGCTCCTGCGTGAATCCTTTGCAGCGACAAACTCTACAGCAGGCCGCAGTGCCAGCTTTGTACAGCTCACTGAACAGCTCTACTCTTGTATAGAAATTGTCCACATAAAGGTTATAACCTTTGTGAAGGAGTGGCTGCACAAGCTCCCATAAAATCTTCCCTGTGACACCTAGTGTGGGAGGGCAACCTACAGGCTTTAGAGTGGAGTCCTTCCCTGTATACACTCTATACACTCGATCTGTACACATAGCCAGTAGAGCTCTCACACAGCAAGTAGAGCTTGAAGCCATAGCGAGCTCTTTTGCTCGCAGTGTACTACGTAAACAGCAAGTGTCCTTTTTTACAGGGTCATGGATTCATCAATGGCTATATTCTTTCCAGGAGTATAAATCTCTGGAAACCTGGCAGACATATGTTCCACAACAAGCCGAATTTTGAACAACCTCTCGTGGTCTGGATGGTCCCGGGGCAATGCAACAGAATTGTCATTGAAAGGCTGCATGCGCTGCAATAGCGAAAAACAATCTCTGCTCATGTACAGTGCAAAGATGGGGGTTACCCAAACCGTGCAAGAAGACCAGTTGGACTGCAAAGTTGGTTTCTTCACTAACACTTTGAGTGTAAGGCCCAAAAATATCTTCAACTCCTCAAGCGAAGTGGGAGTCCACTAATGTGTACCCTAGAATGAGGCCCTAGAGTGCCTCCATGCGCCCTCAGAAATGGTTTTGCAAGCAAATTTGTTTCCTGCACTATTTGCTCAAGGAAGTAAACATACAAACGAAGATGGATGTAGTCAATTGGCAAAAAAATGGCCTTACTGAATTTACATCCAGCGCCAGCAGTGAAAGGCGGGACTTGGGGCTGAACTAAATTGTGAGGCTGCCAAGAGAGCACTCTGTCTGTGCTGGCTGCAGCACATGCCTGCCCTTTGGGTTGCTCTAAACTGCTATGGTCGCCCGCTGCACAGATTGTGCTTGCTAAGGGACTGCACGACTGCCATCATAGTGTCCCTCAGAATCGCCTTACCTTCTTTCCTAAATCTGCTGGTTCTCCAAAGACACGGTATTACTTCACCTTGCCACATACCCATCATCGCAGCATAATTTTTGCATTGCTTACATAAAACTTTATTGTTGGGTGAGGTGCTAGGCATTTACCAGTATAAAAGCAATTCCCCAAAACTACAACTCTACCTTTGATCTCAAATCCAAAATCACACCAGAGCCCCAGTAACTTTATGCGCAGGCGTGCTCCTTTTGAAACTCGGTGCTATCACTAGGTACAATAGAGTTCTGTGGCATGAGAACACCAAATTCCACATCAGGGTTGACTAAACCAACATGAAAAGGCATATTAGGTGGCATATCGGTGGCGGCTGGTGACATTTGAATATGGTGAAGCGTAGAAGTCGTTCGGGGGAGTTTATTTTTATTTTTTTTGTTTTAAGAGTGGGCAAAAACATTACTTTATAATAGTAGAATTGCGTGATTGTGACAATATAATGCTAATTTCAGTGGAAATGTGCAATCTGTGAATGACAGTGTGCTGCTGCACCATCCTTTAGTAATATATTTGCAACCGTGTACATATAGCCTCACCCTCTGGGGAAAATGGTGTAAATGCGGAGTTCCATCAGTGCTAAATAAAGTGTCTAGCCTTTATTTCCTAATATCAACCTTATAAAAAAAAAAAACTAAGAAAAGTGCCAGGATAAAGTGCAGACCGTTGCAATGAGCAGAAAATGCGGTTTTTAAGATGTGGTGGTTTTAACTCGCGGGTGGCAGTGCTGTGTGTGAGATGTGAATGATGTGCATGCACCCTGAGTAATGTGGGTACTCTGAGCAGGCGATATGCATGTACTGTGGGTAAAGTGAGGCTGATGTCCCACGTGGAGCTATGCGAGAACAGGAAGCAAAGCAGAGAAACCGCTGGAAGGTTGTAATTAAAAACGCCCACGGACAGACACCCTACACAAATTGTAGTGCAATGAGCTGGAAAGGGTATAACTTAATATCCATCTCTAGAATTGAGATTCAAGGTAACTAGAAGGAATTATGTTTTTGCAAATTAGTGATGGTCTCTGCAGTCCTATTTCTTTACTGTAACAACAAATTTCAGATAGTCATTCGTTGTATTTCGTTACTTTGTGTGTGTGCTCTTAATGATTACCTAGCAGATGACAATACCTACAACATGATCAGGCTTCCACCCAACCCCCCGTAAACAGAACACAGACTAATTTCACAGAATTTTCTCAGCAGTTCTCTATAGACCTTCACTGCTCCAGCGGGAAAATCAGTACCAGGTGTAGGTGGGTTTGTGGGGTGTTGCCGATTTGTACGATACCATCACTATCCCGGTGTGCCATGAACAACTATAGACCTCTTCTATAACACAGGGCCTCACCCTCTGTGCTGAACATGCCAGGAAGCCAGAAGGCTGATAAATTACCGAAATAACTTGTGCAAAATATTGTCCTACAAAAATATTGTGGTCAAAATATGAACTACCAAAATTTCATAAAGTTAGGTGTATATAAGTGAGAAGGTTTACTAAACTCCACATGATTGCTTCTTTATGATCTTCAGAGTACATGCATTGGGAGCTATACACTTTTCATTAAAAATTTAAATCTACAATATTTTGTTAGTTGACATTTTGGCCGCAGTATTTTTGTAGGTCGAGATTTCTCACTTTGTATTCTGACATAAAACCCAATCTGCTCCATAGGGCACACACCTAACACTGCCCTAGCCGGTCTGGCTGCTCACTAGTAACATCCTATTGAAAATCTAATTTCACAAAAGTGCTGCCCACCTCTGTTAGCAGGTGGGAATGTGCTCTTTGACAGTGAAATGTTAATTAAAGCCCAGATGCCCTCACCCACCTCCTATCGGTGCTTTGCCGCTAAAAGGATAAGTGGTGAAGCAGTCACCACTACCCCTGGGATTTTTTTTTCAGAAGCCTTTCCATTTCTCTGCAAGTGTCTTTCCGTCGCCACTTAAAGGGACTGCGAAGTGCAGACTAAAAGCAACTGCCCACATAATATGAAAGGGAAAGCAATAAAACTGACCATTATGAACCGAAACAGAGAACGAAACACCACATTTTTGCAGCGTGACGAGGAAGTCGGAACAAGGCACTAATGAAAACAAATTCAAGAGAGAAGATTCAAACCCATGAAAAAATGGTGCAGATAAATACAAAGCCATTTTACCAGAGCTGTCGGAGGCATTCCATAATACTACGAAGAACAATCTCCATATCACTAATACCGGCGGCACAGAGAGGATAAACTGCTCCATCTTACACAGGCCTGTTGTAGTGTGCGTACAGCTTCTAAATAAGAGACCAGTAGTATTGTTTGGACGGGTCTCTGTAACACACAGGCACACGGTTATCCTCACTGAATGTTCACGTAATTTTGGGCAAGACTTACTGAGTAACATACTCCTAGTCTCAGTAAATATAATGGATGTCCATTTTCCAACAGCACTGGGGATGTTGCAGAGTGTCTGTGAAATCACAGAACTATTCTTGTGACCATAGAACCTTAGTGTAGGCAGGGACTGAGTTATCCTACCACCTTAGTACCCATGAGCCCAGGACTTACTAGCTATAGTGTCTTACTTGCCCTCCTACTCACTCACAGAGAAACAAGGGATAAGACACCCCAGAACACAACACTCCCGACCCTCCCAGGAATCGCGGTAACAGAACTCACCCTTTCGCTCTCACACTCGTACTTGTCCACAATAGGTTCTGACAGACTCAAAGTTTAAAATATTTATTTTAACTATCATGCTCTAGTAAGCAGTATACGTGCCACAATAAGTAAAAAGATTCCTAACACGAATTCAGTCAGCATAGTAAGTAATGCATAAATCATAAAAGCTGTAATTGTGCAAGACAGGGTAAGCTAACCCCCTCCGACAGACGCAAAGTGATTATATATCAAAAGATCTCTGGGTGTTTGCAGCAGAAACCATACCTTAGCATGTACAGATAAAGGTTCTACATCTCTTCGTGATCTCGTCTATTTGCCTGTCTGTGCATACCGATATGGCAAATAGTACGTGTTCCCAAGCAACAGCTGCATTTGTGTGTTTTGTCCATGTGCTAGAGCCTGACCAAAAACAGAATAACAAGAGGCATTGTTGTTTGACCTTGTCTACGGTGTTCAGACTGAATCCCAGGAAAATACAGAAACCAAAAATAACAGTAAGTCCTGGGTGAAAGTACAGAGCGGCACCAAGCAGAGTAAGTCTGTGTAGTAATGTGTGCAAAGTAAAGACTGCAGCGGGCTCATGCTAACATAGGAACAAGCATTTGCAATGCAATAGGTCTCGCATTTACGCGGGTTTAAGCTATTGGCATTGTAAATGACACTGCCTATTTTTGTTTTTTAAAACATAAATAAAAGGCATTGTCATTTACAATGCCAATAGCTTAAACTAACGTAAATGCACGACCTATTGCATTGCAAATGGTTAAGTTTAAAACTGAGCGCGGCGCTGCATCAAGGACCCTGCGCTCGGTTTCTTTCTTTTTTTTACTTTAACACTGAGCGCGGTGTCCTTGAAGCGGCGCTGCGCTCATTATGAAAGTAAAAATAAATAAATAAATAAACAGCGCGCGGTGTCCCAGAAGTGGACGCCGCGCTGAACATGAATGTTAAATATAAATGGGGGGCGTGGTTACGCGAGTAATGGAGTCGGACGTGCTCTGTTAGAGCTCCGTCGCTGGCTCACCTTCCCCGCCACAAATATCCGTCTACACGAGTTCCAGGGTCGAAGGCTAGCCCAGTTGGTGCAGGGACTCGCTTGGCTGCAGTGGTGAAGACGGCGGCCGAAACGGGCGTAGAGGTCCGCGTCCGGAGCCAGATAACAGCGGAGACGCCGTGCAGACTGCCGTGCAGCACCGGGGAGGAAATCACGCAAGTCCGAGGAGGTGCCCCGCCCAGCAGGCCGAGCAACATGGCGGGCGGCGCACTCACAATTTAACCTCCAGCGGACGGCTTAAACTGCCCCCAAACAATCAGCTGGCACCGCTGAGGTTTTGGCACATCTACATATACGGAGGACATTGAGGAGCTTGCCGCCACCGGGGGATCCGGCGCAGTCTCGCAACGCAGGGGACAACTCGAACCAAAGATTGGGCGCTGAACCTGCCGGCAGCCAAGACCGCAGCAAACTACGTCGGGAATCACGAAACAGAAATCTCTGCAGGACAAGACACAGGCAGCAAGGGCGACGCCCATATATGCGGCTGAGGAAAGTTGCTACTCAACAGACTGAGGCATGAAACAGTAAATGGTGACATCCTACTTCAGGCCCCAGCGGATGGCTGCTAGACATTGGGAGACACCTCGAACAGCCAGGGTTTGGCTGTGTTGAAGTGATACTCTGCACGACGCCCAGCCTGGCTCACAGCGCTCCCCGTAGAAACAAGCACAGACCTGAGAGAACGCAGGGGGCAGCGCCGGAAGTGAATCAAGGCTGGATGGACATTTAAAAAAAAAAAATTGAGCAACGCTTGGTGCAAATCGGCAGCCGCTCACTGACGGGTGCTTAGTGGACACCCCATGCATTGACCGCCAGGCACGAAAACTGGAGATAGGAAAAGACGCTGCAAATACATCTGGGCCCTGATAACATATGGGAATATCATTGACAGTCAGGCAACTACTTGTAGCTGGTGGGATTATCTTGGAGGTAATTCGGAAACGGACGCCAGAAAGAGGCTCCACACAGGGAACTACACCATGTACTAAACATAACAAGATGAAATGCGTACTTCTGCGCTCACTGATGCCATATTGATATCAACTTGAGAGCTAGGCCCGACTACCAGATACCCTGGGGGTGAACTGAAACAGACACTGCCTCCCTGTATTAACTATTGACTAAACCTATGTTGTCATATTGAGGGGACCATCGCTGCCCGCTACACCCTGAATCTGTCGCTAGGTGGCAGAACAAAAACCGGCACCGGGGGACCGCTGACCAAACCTCCCTTAACCTGCGCCCAATCTGATAAGATACCTGAAGAGGGAACACCTGATCCCATGGCTAGCAAATTAGATGTTGCATTAGCAGCGGTGGAAAAACTGGGCGAAACTATGAATCAAACTCGCACTTCTCTGGAGAGTAAGATGGACAAAGTGGCTATCGATTTAAATCTTCTTCACGCGGACCATCGCAAGCTCATGGACAGGACATCTGTAATGGAGGCCACCATCACGAAGATCTCCCCGCAAATAACGGCGGAGAAGCACATAAAAGACCTCTTGAATAGAGTAGAATACCTGGAGGGCAGGGCCGAGTATGCCGAAGGAAGGTCGAGACGTAACAACGTACAAGTGGTGGGCCTTCCGGAAGGTACAGAGGGAAGAGATCCTGTAGCATACACTGAAACCTGGTTACGGTCATTGCTACCCGAGGAGACACTCTCCCCTCATTTCGTTGTCGAAAGAGTGCATAGAGTGCCTGCCAGGGCTCCGGGGTCTAACCCCAGACCTTTCCTGATACGATTGCTGAACTATAGAGACCGAGATATCATACTTCAGGAAACTACAGGATGTGCAAGTAGAAAATCACAAAATAGTTTTTCCCGGATTTCAAGATCCAGGTACAGAAGCAACGTTACTCTTACATGGCAGTAAAGAGAAGGCTCCGACAACAAGATTTGAACTATTCCCTGTTTCCGGCCCGCCTGAGAGTGGTGGCTGGAGGCAAAACTCACTACTTTGACACCCCGGAGGTGGCAGAGGACTGGTTGGACTTGCGTGGAGCTGCGGGAGGTACTGCTGCAATGACTGGAACGACCGACCCTACCACTTGCAACCCCCTCAGGCGTCGATGGAGGGGGGGAGAAAGCGCGCGAAACTTCAAACATCCCAGAATCTTGGACCCAACCCAGAACAGATGCTACTGGACCAACGCAAAGCGTCAAGTGGCCGCAGAAGTTGGAGGGACACAAGCCGAGACCACCTCGGTGTCCAGCCTCCAAGAGCAGGAAAGTGAAGGGGTGTTATCGGACGAAATCATAAATTCACAAGATTCATGTGAACTGCCAGAGGTCACCCCTCAGACGGCGGATGATATTGCTTAGCTCCTGAGGTGGAATACAGGACAGACCTCAATCAAAGCATATTACTGTGCACGTAAGTATAATACGTTGCTATTACTGCGGTCTCGGAGTACAAGCATGCGGCACTGCACGAATGGGTTGGCATTTTTATTTTTTATTTATTGGCATTTTGAAAAAACAATACATAATATAAATCAGGATGGCTCAGAAATATAGCATAAACAATTACATTTAAATAACACAACAATGTAAGACGGAGGCATCTAGTCCATTGCGAACAATGCAAGCACCAAGAACGCAGGAGGAATCAATACATTGGACGGTTGTGTACATGACTGTAGACTGGAATCGGGAAATCACCTGTGACGCAAAAAAGTGCAATCTGGACAGTTGGTGGTGCGTGGCCAGCAGGAAGACGTGAGTTGGAAGGCTGTTAATGGGCCACGTCGGAGGCCCCAGTGGATTGCGTAGTGTCTGCGCTACGAGAGGATAGCCAAGCCTTGAAAAGACTCCAGATGTCTTTAGGTCGAGATGCCTGGGGCAGGAGCTCCCAATACGTAATAAGCTGTTCTTGGCAGAATGTGACATCCAAAACCCAGAGTTTGGTAGTAGGTGGGCCCCGTTTACCCCAGTGTATGGCAATCCGGCGCTTAGCCAGTAGAAGCAACATGGCTAGAAGCCTACGACGCCCCGGTATGACGTCTTGTACGAGGCCCAAAAGACATAGTTTAGGGGTCGGGGACAGCTGGGTGTCAAGAATCTCATTGATAAAGTTGAGAATCTCGGTCCAGTAACACTCGATACCGGGACAACTCCAGGCCATGTGTAAAAAAGGAGGCATCCGGCGCTGCACATCTCCAGCAGTTGGCCTTGGGACGGAGACCCATCCGCTTAAGTTGCACGGGTGTTCTATATATGCGATGCAAGTATTTAAAGTGTATAAGGTGAAGCTTATAATTGGGAGACAGCATCTCCAGCTGTCCGCAGCAAAATTTCCACTGCGCCTCTGTTAGTGGGTCAACTAGATCGTCGTTCCACCGTGCCCAAGCCTGTGGGTGTGTGATCGGTGAGGAACGTTGCATACTACTGTAAAGTTTGGTAATCGGTTTGTTTGGGGATGCGTTCGTCAATATGGGCTGGAAGTGGGGGGGGGGGGTTTGGGAATGCGTTGTGTAATTTACGGTATGTGCCCCTTATTGAATAATATAGCATATTGGAGAAGTTAGTGGTGCCGCCTGGCGAAGGTGTAGGTGGAGTCAAAAAAGAGTGTCCTGGATACAGGTCACCCAATGTTTCCCATCCTAAGGCCCGTGCACGTGCAGAACTGCCTCTATCTTCCATTTCGGGAATTTGTGGATTTTGTGCCAATAGGATTGATGGAGCATATAGAACTGACTGACTGTGCTCGGATTCGGAGTTGGTCCCATGCCCACCGGAGCGTGTCTGGCGTGTGTATAATGGTTTGGCGTCGTTTCTGGGGTTGATGTAGTGCAACTGTCAGTGGTAATGGGGCAACTATATCGGCCTCTACAGCTGTGTGTGGTTGAAATGGGGTGGGAAACATCCAATAGTGCAGGAATTGCGCTTGCGCGTAATGTGTATAGCGCCAGATCTGGGGCTCCGAGTCCGCCCTGCGCTAGTGGCAATGTAAGTATTTCCCACGAGATGCGAGGCTGCTTTCCGGCCCAAATAAGGGAGATCATCAAGGAACGTAATGTTTTCAAGAATGATTGTGTGAGCTGTAGAGGTATGTTAATAAAAAGGTATAAGAATTTAGGAAGCACAATCATCTTAGCTATGGCGATGCTGCCTGCCAGGGACACAGGAAGCCTAGACCAGACCTCTATTTTCCCTTCCAGCCAGGTCACGGTACGGCCGAAGTTTGCATTCCAAAGTTCCTGAGTGTCGGCACTGAGCCAGATCCCCAGATATCTGACGGGGCCATCCGCCCATTGAATAGGGTAGTCCGGTTCAAACATGGGAAAGTTAGGAGTGAGAGGGAGTAAGCTGGATTTGGACCAGTTGATGTGTACCCCTGAAAGCCCCCCGAACCTTGTGAGCTCGCGGAGAACTGGGTTAAGGTTATCCTGTAGGTCCCGAATGTAAAGGGCGATGTCATCGGCATATTGTGATATAATAATGTCTCTCATCGGGATGTCAAAAATACCTCTTGTTTTGTGGTGTTGTCTGATTCTGGCCACCAGAGGTTCCATGGCAATGGCGAACAATAGGAGTGAAAGGGGGCACCCCTGTCTAGTGCCACGCGTGATTACGAATGGGGCTGAGATCAGTCCATTTGCTCGGAGTTTCGCGGTCGGCTGTGAATATAATAACTTGATCTGTGCAATAAAAAGGGGGCTGAATCCTAACCGAGTCAGGAGAGTGAAAAGATATGGCCATTCGAGCGAGTCGAATGCCTTGGTGGCATCTAAGAAGGCGGCCAACACTGGAGTGTGGGGGTCCGATTGATGCAAGAGGGAAAAAATGTACGCAGATTGTGGGAGGTGGAACGGCCTGGGACAAAGCCAGACTGATCCGGCCGAGCGATAAGAGGAAGCAAGGGCTGAAGCCGATTCGCGAGGAGCTTTGCATATATTTTGTTATCTACATTAAGGAGAGAGAGGGGCCGGTACGAATCACATTTATTGGGAGATTTGCCAGGTTTGAGCAATGTGGAGATAACCGCCTCCCTCGTCGTCGGGGTAAGTGAGCCATTCTCCAGAGATTCGGAATACATCTCCGCAAGATGCGGCGCTAGTATAGTGGCGTAGGTCTTGTAGAACGCGGTGGTGAGGCCATCAAGACCTCGAGCTTTATCTAGCGGGAGACTCCTAATTACCTGTACTATATCCTCTTCAGAAAAGGGTTCATCCAGGTATTCCCTATGTGCATTTGCGAGCCATAAAAGTTCTATCGAGTCAAGGTAAGGAGTGAGGTCGGAGTCTGCTTGTGGGGCGGTGGAAGTATATAACGAGTAGAATTCAGTAAGGTGTTCATGAACCTCAGCGGGGCCTCTGATTAATGCTCCGTCATCGGCTACAATTTCTGTGACAAATGGGGAGCAATGGGAGGGTTTGAGCAGATTTGCGAGTGTCCTCCCAGGACGGTCTCCTTCCCCCCCCTGCCCCCCCCTCCCCCATAATCTCCTGGCAGTAGCATACTTCCCTAGAAACTTAAGTTCCCTTGCGGCCTCTTCATTAAACTTTGAGAATTTCTCACTTATGACGTTCAGTATAGAGGGATCATTGTGTTGGAAGTATTGCGATTCTAGGGATATAAGTTCGGTTTCTAATTTGTTCAGTGTGCCGCTTAACGATTTCAAAATCCCCGATTGGCGTGTAATGCACTTCCCTCTAATAACGACTTTGAATGCTTCCCACAATGTCGATGTGGAAGAGACGGAACCTGTGTTTAGGGTGAAGTATTCGGTAATATCATCTTTAATTTCAGCTTGAAAAGCTGAATCCAGAAGAGCGTAAGGGGGCAATCTCCATGTGAACTCCCGTCGAACAGAGGTCGGAAATACCACCCTGCAGGTACATGGAGAGTGATCTGACAGTGTCCTCGGAAGAATCTGTGTATCTACAGTCCAAGCTGCCACATCTCCGGACAGTATCCACCAATCCAGTCTGGACCAGGAGCCGTGTTGAGTGGAAATGTATGTGCCTTCTCGTTTCTGTGGATTGAAGACTCTCCAGATGTCTACTAAGTGAGAGTCTATCAGAATCGAGTTGAGTGCCTGACTAGATCTGGGATGTAATGTACGGGAGGCTCCAGCTCGGTCGCGGTCATCGCATAGGATGGCATTCTCCCTCACCCCCCCCGCCCCCAAATGATGGTGTCCCAGCCCATGCCCATGATTTTTGCTGCCACTTCATGGAAGAAGTCTGCGCTATCCGTGTTGGGTCCATATATGGCAGCAAGGACCAGATGGGTCCCGCCCAGAGAGCTTTTAAGAACTACGTATCTGCCCTCCGGGTATGAATGGGTTGGCATTTACTATAGTTTAGAAATTAGACCAGAAGCTGGGACGGGGTAACTGAAAGTTCTTTTATACTATGGAGGGAGGAGCGTGTTCCCTGGCGAAAGGGACCTATATTCCTTATTATAAGATCCTGACCTGTGCTTATTAATTTGGGGGTTGGGGAGCCATCGTGGTACCATAGTTCTTGATTTGTAAACACACTCTACTTGTGTTAAACCCCCCCCCCTTGTCATTGACTAAATGTCGATTTTGTTTCTTGTTTGGACGATTGCATGTTGCATTTTCGCCCTTTTGCTATTTTTGGTTCTTGTAGGTAATAGTTGTGCTATCACCCACACACTGGGCCAAACTACACAGAGTAATAGACACGTAATAATGTGGTGACAATTTTCATTCCCGGCAGGAATCTTCCTGCTTACGACAACGTCCAGATTACCAATGACAGGTGTACTAGTAAATAACTTGCTGATATGGCACAGATTAAATTATGCACAGCCCGTCCCGCAGATACCTCATTTACTCATACCTCAAACGACACCATGTTCAGATCGCTCTCCTTCAAGAGACTCACCTCCCGAGGCCTGAAGTGGGGCAACTGCAGAGGAGATGGAGGGGACAGTTACACGCTACAGGTTACTCAGCATATGCCAGGGGAGCCCTAATTTGGGTTAGGCCAGGTACTCCGTTTAGCATAGAAGACTCACTTATTGATGTAGAAGGTCATTATGTACTAGTAAAGGGAAAACTAGACGGCCGAACTGTAGTCCTAGCATCCATATATGTGCCAAACGCCGATCAAGCTGCTTTCCTGGAGGTATTGTCGAGTAAATTAGCCATATGGCATGGGGTCCCGATGATAGCGGGAGATTATAACAGCGTTCTTGATGTCTCACTAGATCGATTTTCCCCCTCTCCCCCCCCCCCTCTTTCTCCCCCCCCCCCTGGAACACTTACACACACCGCCATGAGGACACTAACTTACCGGGCTACACAATGGCACCTAACAGATGCATGGAGACACAGACACCCGCATGACCGTGTATTCATTCTACTCAGGGGCACATGGGTTGCGTGTTCGACTGGACCGTATAATGGTATCAGATAGCCTCCTGACAGCTATCTCCGAGCCACAATACCTTGGAAGGACGCACTCCGACCACAACCCACATACACTAAACCTGGAATGGACTCACGAGGCACCACCCGTTCCAAGATGGCGTTTGCAACCTGATACATTACTAGATGCAGCATTTCGGGAGTCCAGGGCGACAGCCGTGACACAATATTTCTAAGACAATGTAGGCACAGCCTCATCACCATTAATAGAATGGGATGCCTTTAAAGTGGTTACCAGAGGAAACTGTCTGGGCACACAAGCTGGCATGCGCAAACAGGTAGAGACAGACCTCACTGTGATAGAGAGAAAACTAGCATCTAACGAACAGGAGGCGATAGAGGGCTCTAACAGACCATTGACCCAAAACAGGGAGGAGCATGTCCAATTGCAAGAACGACTTCGCTGCCTTAACTATGCAGCGCATTCTGCACGCACGCACCACACGGGTGACAAAGCTGGTAAACTATTATCCTGGCTGATACGTCAAGATGATGCAACATCGTCCGTCACATCCATACGTTATGCACAAGCTGTCATGGTGTATTCACAACAGGATATACACAGGGAGTTTACAATGCATTATGCCTCATTATATAAGTCTCACACATTAGCCACCTCGACAGATGCTTGCAAATATCTGGAAGATGTGGATCTGCCACAGATCACGCTCGAACAAAAACCTGAGTTGAATGACCCTATCCTACTAGATGAAATTGAGTTAGTATACGCTCGCTAGCTAACGGTAAGACGCTGGGCCCAGATGGCTTGCCGGCGGAGTTCTATAAGGCCTACGCGGAAGTGCTAGCGCCCCAACTCAGAGTCTATGATGTCGCAATAGACGAATCCACCCTTTCTGATGCACAGAATGAAGCACTGCTGATGTCTCTCCCTAAGCCAGGTAGGGACCCGGAATCCATGAGTTCATACAGACCACTGGCACTACACAATACAGATTACAAGGTCCTCTCATCTCTTTTGGCTGCGCGCTTAGCTCCACTGGTACGAAATCTGGTGCACACGGACCAGAATGGGTTTGTCCCCACAAGAAGCACGGCACTCAACATACGCAGACTTTTTAGGATGCAATGTTATGCGATAGACAGATGGCCTCGTTCAGGATGCCTGGTCTTGGATCTAGAGAAGGCCTTTGACTCCTTGGAGTGGCCATACCTCTTTGAGGTATTACGGAGATATGAACTGGGCGATGACTATCTACGGATGGTCCAATTACTATACCGACGCCCCTCGGTCAGAGTCCCAACAGGGCGACTCATATCAGACAGTATACGAGTAAATGGAGGCACCAGGCAAGGCTGCCCATTGTCCCCGCTGCTCTTTTCTCTGGCTATGGAGCCACTAGCGACGCGTCTCCGCAAGGAGGGGGAGGCCTGGGGCATTCGTTTGGGAGACGGACTACACGCTGTCTCATTGTATGCCGACTATTTATTATTATACCTAAGGACCTACAAGATATCCCTAACACAATAGCAGATATACTTCGAGATTTTGAAGAGGTATCGGGTCTCCGGGTAAACTGGACAAAATCTGGGTTCTACCCATTCAGTGACGAAACCACTGAAATAAATGTGCGCATGAATAACTGTACTCTTAGTTGGTATCCAGTAACGTTCCGGTATCTGGGCATTTTCATATATCGGAATCCCACTGACGTGTTGGAGGGAAACCTAATTAGGGCCATATCTGCTGTCGGAGCCCAGATTCAGTTCTGGAAGTCACTTCCATTGAGCGTGATGGGCAGAATTACGTTGACAAAGATGATAATCTTGCCAAAACTGCTGTACTATTTCTCGAATCTCCCGGTATACGTTCCAGCTAAACTATTTCGTGACCTTGAACAGTTGTTCCGGGACCTCATTTGGAACAAAGGTCGGCCTCGTATTGCATTATGGAAACTTCATGCTCCTACCAGCAAAGGAGGCCTAGCGGTTCCAAATATGGAGTTCTACTACTTAACGGCGCAGTTGCAATGGGTGACGAGATGGCTGGCAGGCATGGGATTGGAGGATACAGCCACTGTACAGCCTCCTTGGTCTCAATCTCAGATATCATTTATTTCACCCCCTTGCTCGACTACCGCGCCCCTCACAAAATTATCTAGCCCTGGCACACCGATGTTACAGGCGGAGTTTATGCCTCACCAAAGCTATGACCCCTTAAACCCCGTTGATTCCACTAGTGGGGACATCTAGAGGCAGAACAGGCACCACTAATGAGGTACTTGCGCGCTGGCACGAAGTAGGGTTAGATACCCTAGGTGATCTATATGCAGAAGGTGCCCTGATACCATTCGAGACGCTGACGGAGGAATACGGCCTACCCGCAGGGCAATTCATATTGCACACCTCTGTCATAAAATCGTTGACAGCGGCATGGGGAGACGTAACCACTGAACCAGAAACGCATCTTTTGATGCAATACTTGCATGTCATGGGTAAAGGGTCGCACATTGTACACTGGTTAGTGGAGGCGCTACTTACTCACACAATGAAACCCATGACAGCCCTTCGGGCACGGTGGGAAATAGAGGTCAGCAATGGACGGACCAAGAATGGAGTACACTATTAGCTAGCTCCACATATATACCAAGAAGCTCAAAGTTTAAACTTATACAGACCTATATAACACAAAGAGCGTACCTCTCCCCGGACAAAATAAACAAATATTTCCATACTACAACTTTGGCATGCCCACGATGTTTACAGGTAGATGCAGATCTCCTTCATATGCTATGGTCCTGCACTACACTACGCGCATACTGGCAAGCGGTTACTACTAATCTTGCAAAATGTACTGATCAGTCGATAACACATACATGGGAAGTATGCGTATTAGGCCTTTATCCCAGATCCAAGAAGAATAAAGTCGCCTCTAGATTCATTGATTTAGGACTGATTGTAGCAAAGCGGCTGATAACCAAGAGGTGGAAACACACAGACCCCCCTGTGGTTATTAGTTGGGGAAAGTCACTTTTAGTGTGGGCACAAGCAAAAAGTACATCGATGCATAGAGAAGAAATTACGTGGTTACGCAAATACCCAATTGCACAATACTGGGACACTATACTTACGGAGTTAACAAATATAGACCGAGAAGTCGGAAGCAATTCATCACAGGAGAGTGATATGGGAGGCGAGGACGCGGATATACAGACACAAAATACCCTGAATATGGCTTAAGACCACAGGCTAATAACGGGACATAGAGTACATTAAATAACACTGAAGACGCTGGTCTGCCTCTCAAGAACAGATTTTTTCGGCATGGAAGGCATAGTGCATCTATACGAAATAAATAGGGAATGAGCCAAGCACGATATATACATCTTGGCCCAGGCGTGGAAAGTGGATGATGGCATTGTTAATATGTTTATTTAAACACTATATCTTGTTTTGCATCCTCATTTTGCTCTAAAGAACAAGTTCAGAGACAGATAAGTGCAAGAACTCTTGATAGACCCCACTGATAAAGCACACTACCACAGTGGTCGATATAATTTTTGTGACTGCCGACAAGATATGCAGATGTAATTCCTTAGTCATTGATATGGGAACGGCACACGCACAACACATGGCATAGCTGTCTTTATTGATATTTGAAATCAGCATTGGACTAAAGATAACATGTATAAGTGGCAGAAACCATGGAAACTGTTAATCTGTAATGTGAATTGCATTGTCCCATAATGCATGCAAGTATGTAATTACTTGTAACTCTGGGAAAAATTTGAAAAATGCAATAAAGATATTAAAAAAAAAAGTTAAATATAAATAAAGTGAGCGCGGTGTCCCTAAAGCGGGCGCCGCACTCATTAAAGTAAAAAGCATACAATTTAGAGCACATAGCGCTGCAGCCGCCATTGTCCCCATCAGTGTCCATTATCAAAATGGTGCTCACCCACCAGATAAAGCCCACCGTGTAACAAGCAAAGTAAAAGGTCCAGTCCTTATGGGCGTTAACAAATGGAGACAAGGCGGGACAAACAAGCCTCCAAATCAATCAAAAGCCAGCATTTTCGAAGTACAATGAGACGAAGCCAATGACAAATATGGGCGGAGAGTGGACGAGGCTTCCACAGCATACCCACACTACAGCATGCCTCGCAGAGCGAGCAGCGCATGCGCGCTGCCGCTAGGCTCGACCTAAAAACGGCAATGGGCCTGCACGGGACATATGAGAGGGAAGGACGGACGCCACGCTAACAGGGTCCTCTTTGCCTTTCAAATAGCATGGAAGCAGCGCCAGGATTGGCTGGAGCGGGCAAACCCAATGCTCCTTATGAGGCTGAGGGGGTTGCAGCTGTGACCTCCAGCTCACTAACTTTGCACATGTAGGAGAACCCTCTAGTGCGCATGTCGAGTTGATGTAGAAAGGCACCCATCCAATCAGACATGCGCACTTTGCTTCAAACTAAGCCTGCTGTAAAGCCCCACCCATTCCTGCCTGCCCTGCGGTGTCACGCTGATTCGCACCTGGCCTGAAATGAAAGCATCACGGCTGCCCGGATGGGGGGAAAAGCTCCTGTTTTTTTAATTTATTGCACCGGAGTGAGCGTCTCTTGCGTGCTGGCCGACACACGCACTTAAGGGGTTAACCCCAACCATTGGTTGGCATAAAAAAATCCCAAGACTTCTGCTCATTACAATAAGTTGGAGTTGGGGGTCTTCGTCCCACCCCTCCCCCAAACCGGTCCTCAGGGCAGCTGGAGACAGTCCTTAGTCCATCGTTGCAGACATTCAATGGCTTCTTTTTCCAGCTGCCCATTGTTTCGTTGCCGTTCAGTATCTTCTTCACTGTCTCTCACTTGTGCAAGGTTTTATAAATGGGGGTGGAAAGTTCTAGATTCCAATCCTGGGATGCCACATCATCCCTCTACCCCAGCCCTCCTGCACAGCATTCTGAGACAATCCAATACGGCACCATCAAGCTTTCTTTGTGAAGAGCTCCTCTGATATCCCCTCCATCCTTTGCTGACGTCCCTGCTAGATCCCTTCCCACCAATGTTTCAAAGGGCAGCCCCTCCTGTGTTAGCTCCAGATGCATGGGCTCCCTCCTCTGCTCCATAGACCTGGACTGACACAGCCCAGGTGCAGTGTAACAGCTTATTATCGGATGCAGATTTTCCTCCCCACACCTTCCTTCCCAGGAACTGAACCAACCACTGATAATTGCTCCCTTTTTATGGAGAGGCCCGTGTTCCTTATGCTGGGGAGCAGATTAATTTTGGCCTAGCCGATAGGAAGGCCTAGAATCTGATTATAAAAAACACACAGGTTTGGCAGTGTACCCCGTAAAGACCTAGCACCTGACCCACTATCCCTAATTGGTATAATTGGATTTCTCCAGTAATAACGTGTGCACACCGTTAACACACCCACTGCCGCGGTGCAATCCAAAACAGGATTATAACAAACAAACTAAAGCGCAAAGGTGCACCACTTCGTAACAAGAAACAGACACATTACAAATCATCAGATCCGTGTCCATAATATTTTCCATATGTTTTCTTCTTTTATTTTTCAAAATATTCTTGATGCGTAAAAAAACCACAGCCGACGCGTTTCGTCAATAATGGACTTCTTCAGGGCATTGAAGCCAGAAGGGCGGACACTCCTGGAGATAAATCAACATCCAAGTTCCACCCCCTGGGTGTATATTGGTTCTTATCCTTCGTATATCAATAAAATCAGGGTGACTATTCCTTGATTAAAAAAAGAAGCAGGATGTATTTACAGGGATGGTACCCTCCACACAAATCCTTCCGGCGTGCGCCTCACTATAGTATAGTGGGCCAACAGTTGAAGCGGGCACCGTATTTGTCCTCGGAGGAGATCGTTCGAGGTCGCTGTATATACTTCTTTGGCCATATCAAGGCTGTTTTGGGAGATTGCCCGCTGTACCATCCCTGTAAATACATCCTGCTTCTTTTTTTAAGGCAAATTTCATCTATGTGTATGGTACAGTGACGGCACTACAGATTTTCCAGCGAACTCTCCTGAGGTCTTGAATTTCAGAACCGCTCTTAAAGCTTTCCTATACTGGAAGTCCAGGCAAAAAAAGCAAGCTACTATTAGTGGGGAGGACAATAGACTAAAAAAAGTTCACACAAACTCAAACAGGCCATAGTGGATTGATTTTGCCAGAACCTGTAGATGTTACACCTTTACTTTTAGTGACAAAGATTTTGAGACCAATCAAATGATACGGATTCGTTGCCCCCACCTATAGCACACACTATTTCAGGAGAACACTGCACATATTCGAGGTTGCTGCCCACAGAGACAAATGACAATATTTTAGGGATGGGGGGGGGTTTGTTCATTCATGGAACAGTGATTGTAGTGTAATTGCATTTATATTATACTGTTCAGTCCAGTGGTGAGGACCCATGGGAATCGGTAAAGCCACCATTGCCTGATGAAATGAATTTTTGGCAGTCCATGCAGTCATTTAATAAATGTTGGAAATCCAACATGTTGACATGACAGCAAAGTAGTACAGACTAACACATACGCGTGATTAGTGAATAGCACTGTGCTTTATTGGAGGTTAACTACAACAAGAACAGTGATGGATGAATTGCTTGAATTAATCTCACCCACTGGTGATCGCTCAGGGCACATCCAAATCCACTGTTTTTGCCCACAATGCCAGCTGAGACAAAGACCAGTCACCTGAAAATCAGTTCTGTGCCTGCTCCAGTAGGAACAGTGCAGCCTGACCTGCCAGACCAGGTATCCTCCAAATGTCAACATAAGCAACTGCAGACCTAAGCAGGACTAAGACTGGTTGGATAATAGCAGGCTCTGTGACTAGAGTGGCGTAGTGGGTGAAAAATGATTGATTGAAATGCAGCTTGAGTGATTGCTGGTTTCTGAGATTAATTCAATAATTCCCTCTGTGACCTTGTTTATAAGTGAGAACTTAAAGGCATCCAAACAGCAAGCACTTCTTAAACCAAACCAAAAAAAGTCTTAAATCGGGAGTGAATCTTTCATGTCAGCAAAGTAAGTCTCAACACAAATTGGGTCTCAAGCTGTCGCATCTGCAGTCTACCAAAATACTGTTTGATGACCCCATCATAAATCCTGAGGGGAAAACAAATGGCACAATGTAACCATTTGCAAAATGTCATAGCTTTGAAGCACAGCCCATCCAAAGAATGAAAAGCCTTAAACACTTGACAGTCAATGGCTAAAGGGAGGCTGGCACATAGCAAAGTCTCTGTACTTTTTGAGGAATAGATATCATGAGTTGAGGCCAACGTTTTCTGTAGCAGGCCAAAACATAACTGTCCGTTTATGTGTTGGGGTTTACTTGAATTAGAGACCTAGGAGGTTGCATAGATAACTAGCATGTTTCTTACCAAGGTGTCTTCGTTTTCAGGTCTCGCCTAGGCAGCGCTTGCGCGGTCTCTTCGAGAAATGCTGTATTGAGGTATGGAATAGAAGCTCCTCCCATTTCCCGCCCATCTTTTCATTAGGCTCCTGTTACTGTCCTTTCTAAATGGATGCTTTTGATTCGTGAATAGGCTTGTTAGTCCCTCCTTAGTACAGCCTTGTCTGAATTTGTAACCTCCCATAAGGACTGGACCTTTTTACTGTGTGGTTACTTGGTGTGCTTTATTTACATTCTGTGAGCACCATTTTGTTCTTTGACTTTCTCCTATCATCAGCTGCAGGCAGGGTTTTCGCTTCCCAGCTAACACACAGCATTTGTTTCCTGCCCATGCACTTCCCCCTTCCTTCACGTTCACAGATGTATCTCATCCAGGGGCTGTATTAGACTCGGAGAATGCTTTATTGTCCCTACATATTTCCACAAAATGGGTCCTTCCCCTTTGGTCTCTGTGTTTTCACCCATGATCTAACTTAAGAAAACTTTCTCACCACTTATCGATGGCGCGCACAGCGCTGTTGAGTGATCATTAAATAACAAAAGGTGAAGGTGGTGTTGGGCTCTTGCATCTGTATGCAGGATGCAGATGCTGAACACAAGTCCTGACAAAAAGAATACGAGAAAAAAAAAATCATCTTCATTGTGTGCTCACTTCTGACTTCAGGTGTGAAATGCTTTTGCAGCGTGAGGCTGGTGAGACCCCCCTGCTTCCTCCCCATAGATTTACTTCACGCATATGTTTAACATACACCTGTAAAGGAGAGCATTTGACTATTCGGAAGGCAAGAAGTGGGGGAAGTGTGGTCTCATCCACTTATCTTTAGATGGTGCGAGGGAGGTGGGGGCTGTAGAGTCTTTTATATCCTCACTATCTTTGAAGGCCAGGCCTTGATAAACAGTCGAAAGTCCTAAACTCCTTCCTACCTCTTGGAAGCCAACGCTTACCTCCCCAAATAAACTTGTGTTAGAAAAAACAGATGGTTATTCCCAATCTGTGCATGTGCATCTGTGAGCGTGTGCGTTTCTGGCTGTGTTAAGGGGAGAGGGCGCAGTTAATTTGAATATCACGGCTTACAAGGCCTCATGATGATTTCAAACTGGTGTTATTTATTACCCGACTCGCTGGTTGCAGTCACCTCTTGAGAAATAGCACGAGATGCCAGCCTTCAGACAGTGCAGTAGCCAACTTAGCTCTTTCTTTCTTTAACTTCGGTGGATCTATGTTGCAAAGTTAAACCTGATATTTGATCTATTAAACTTTTTTCAAGTCTTTGCCTTATCTTCTCTAAATATGGCAAATAACTGTGGGGTGAAAGGTAAAGGTAAGGGCGGGGAAGGAGGTAAATACCATGTGTAATATTCACAATGAGCAAAGACCAACGGCGGACCACTGTAGCCGCACCTCACTGCTAAGTTCCTTTTTCGGTTGTTCAAAAGCAATACGAGATGGTGTGCACACACAACTCCTGCACCTGCCGCCGTTAGGTGCAAACTGCAACGCAGATTAAGAACTGTACAAACGTGGAGAGGTGCACTCCCCTCGTGTCTTTTTCAATAAGTAAGACTGGTCAATTCCTTTTTGTAAGGCAATCCTTTATTTCAAACGTCATCAGACAACATGAGCTCCAGCCAACGCGTTTCGTTCAATAAAGATTGAACTTCATCAGGGCTCGTGCATAGCAACCGTTCCTTCCCGGATCCGAAGAGAGAGTGGCCATGTGTAATATTTGCAGGAATTCTTCACACAATTTAAACTCTCCCATTCATTTCCTTTTAAAATTTTAGGGTAGCCACGTTTCTTACAAAAAAATACCGACCGTTTGTTTACGTTTTGCTATTCTGGCATAGCCAGGGGCTGGCAGGAAAAATTTGTGTAAAAAATGTCAGAATTCTTTTGTAACGTGTCAGTTATCCCTTTGTTTGCTCGAACAACAATACGGAGAAGATATTAGACGGGCTTCAAATACTTTTTATATGTGGTATCCATTTAGGTTTTCTTTTTATGTGTATGTTTTAGAAAGGCAAAAAATACTGGATTTTGCTGTTTTCCCATATTTATACTGGACTTAAAAATGTAGGGAGGGCCGGAGGAACACGGTCAGGTGTAGGACACTGCGTGTCGGGGGAGAAAGACTCCTCCTCACCGTGGGGAGGGCTTCCCCTGTCCCTAAAACCGAACTTAACGTTGATGCATATTATTCTATCTCATTCAGCTTGCACAACAAAATAGCCACCATTGAGCATGTGTGCCGTGTCTCCGTTATCACCTGCATTGTTTAATTAAGGTAATGTAGCTCTCATTCCCTATCCATGCTACTGGTCACTGTTCAGTGACACGCATTGCATTGTGCTGGCCTGTATTGTACTGTAATTATATGTTGTACTGCCACACCGGAGAGGATCGTTTTGGAACTGAGTAGAAAGTACATAACGGGACCGCATTTATTGTTGAAATATTTAACAACATTTTTGAAAACAACGAGGAATACAGACATTATTACTTTTAATTCTCTTAGCATGTGGTTACTATCTTTAAGCAAACACTGATTTGTGAACTCAACAACACAGTCCACGTTTGCCTGGTAAGACATTGAGAATATATGCATTTGCCATGCACATCGGACTGCATGTCCCCTGTGTGTAATTGCACACTAAGTTGAATTACACATTGGGAAATAGGAGCTTGGAGACTGCCCCGTAACAGTCCCAGGAGTACGCCTGGAAGTCGGCGATGGGCACAGCTTTCCAGACATATTACTGGACATGGATGGGAATTCCAAAAAGTGATAAATCTGCACCTGTTCGCATACATATTTACTACCTTTTTGAGAGCTGTCCCCATGGCATTGTTGCAATTTATATTTTGAAGTGTTCAATGATGTCAAACTTCATAATGGCACTACAAAATTTAACATACATGTTGTGTAGTTGGAGCTAAGAGGTACATGAACCAAAGTGTGATCTCAAGTTGCCACATAAACGTGCACACATCTGTCCAAGCGGGTCAGACACACTCAAACTGGTACAAAATATCAGTGCACAAACACTGGGTGAACTGTAAAAAAAAATATATATATCTTTTTGTTTTGCCTACCGATAGCACAAGCTGTCTAGTTGTGAAAGCACTATTGTGAACTTACAGTGGACTTTTAGCCTCCTGTTGCTTACAAATGATTGGCTTGATTGTCACTTTCATATGCTTGCTGATGGCTTAACAACTTCTTATCTCTCCACTTGAGCATAGCTTCTTTACCATCCTTTTGATTGGCTGATTTATGCTACTCAATTTTAGGGGAACAGCTTTTTTTCTTTTTGGTTAAACACACCATGAAAGTGCATGTGGTTAACCAGTTCTCTCCCTCGTCTCCTTCTGCCTCCATCAAATACATGCCCCTGCACTCCATGTTGCCCTCTTCCTCATGTGCTGCTTGTTCTCTCTTCTGTGCTTATATCCACCCCCCCCCCACATTCCTTGTTTTACTCTCCCTCGTTTGCTGCTCCCTCTCTCGTGTTTCTTCCCCACTAAACTCCCCATTCCCATGCTCTGTTTTCTTCGTTGTCTCTCCCTTACTCCGTGTTGCTATCTCCCTCATGTGCTGCTTCCCCCCCACCTCTCCCAACAGCTCTTTAACCTGCTTTTCCTTTGCCTCCTCCATACCGCAGTCCTTTTTAGGTCAAGCCAAGAGCCAGCGCGCATGCGCTGCTCTACGAGACTTGTAGTGGAGTAGGGAATGGAAGCCCCGCCCACACTCCACCCAAATTTGCCATTGGCTTGTCATTGTCGTCATAAATGCTGGCTTCTGATTCGTAAATAGGTTTGTTAGTCCCTCCTTAGTGCCGCCTCCTTCATTTGTCACCTCCCATGGCGACTGGCCCCTTTACTTCAGTTGTTGCACGATACGTGCTATTTAGACTGTGAGCACTATTTTCTTTATCCAGTTTCTCTTACTGCACGCACCACGTGCTTTGGTGACTTCTTTACCCCAGCCCCCGCCCTCCCGTTTTCGTGCCTTGTCTAGCCCCGCGCCCTCCCTCCCATTGTTTGTGCCTTCAAGATTTTCCACGCCCACCACCCACCGACCCACCAGCTCTCCCTCCGGTTGTCCGTGATGCCTATCATTTGCAATCCAATAGGTCTCGCATTTCCGCGAGTTTGAGCTATTGACAATGCCTTTTATTTATGTTTTGGTTTTTAAAACATAAATAAAGCACATTGTCATTTACAATGCCAATAGCTTAAACTCTCGTAAATGCGAGACCTATTGCATTGCAAATGCTTGGTTTTTGTTTTATTTCCATGGAGGTGTCATATTGTCCCTCTCAAGATGGTGGTCCAGCACCTGACTTTCATATGATGACGTCCTGCTGTTGTGCACGATTGCCCCAACGACCCACAAGGTTGATGGGAATTATTTTGTAGTTCCATGCGTAATGTTCAGGGGGGAGGCACCGTTTGGACTTGTTTTCCCAGAATGCTCATCGTTCCTGGTAGTTAATTCACAACCCTGTTCTGGAAGGCTGCCTGATCCATCTAAGTGAAAAGGTAATTCATAGTAATAACGGATTTGTGTTTGCAGTGGGGTTTTCGAATTGGAGTCCCCAGAACTGCAGTCGTTCTGGGGCTCGTCTGTAACCTCTTACTCTTTACTTCCCCGGTGAAGTGAGTGTATTGACATCTTTTTCCCCTGAATGACCGTTAAGTCCCCATAGGGAAAGCCCATGGTCCTGCCACATCTCACTTTGGGGGTGCAGGGATCCCCCTCTGTAAATGGGGGTGGGAGGCAGGTGGTCGACGTGCTGCGCCTTCCCTTTGTCGCTCTAGATGAGACTCCTACTGTTCCCCTAGCTCCAAATTACTGCTACTACGGGCTGTTTTTCTCTTTTTTGGTCTGTCTTTTGCAGTTCCCCATAATGTTTGATGTATTTCTGGGTTGTTTGATGGAACGACGACCACTTGAACAGCTACAGTCTAAACAACTACTCCTTAACCACTACTTAGTCTAAACCACTAAAGTTTTAACAACTATTTTTTACTACTATGCCTTTACTACGATTGCCTTTACCCCATTAATGTATCTATTTTACAGGTAAGTATAAACCCATATGTATGTGTATATATATGCATATATATGTATGTGTAATGGGTTTGTATGTACCTGTAAACACTTTCATTTCGTGCTAAAGACCTATGCGTTGTAAAATTAATATTGGTAAGTATTAAAGCACACACCAACCCCTATGCTCACTATTAATGTTATAAAATCCCTTTCCGCCCAAAAACATATATCAACTCTAAACCCTATGAATTCCCTTTACACCCACCCTAAAATTACCCTTGCAGTCCCAAAAACCCATACCCACCCAAAACCCTTAAATTACCTTTGCCACCCTAAAAAATCCCTTGCCACCCAAAAACCCATACCTATCCTAAAAATACCCTTGCAATCCCAAAAACCCATACCCACCCTAAAATTACCCTTGAAATCCCAAACACCCATACCCACCCTAACCCCTAAAAATAACCTTGCCACCCTTAAACCATACGCTCTTCCCAAACCCGAGCGAGATTAATTACCAAAATACTATGTTTTTTCTATACATCTGTCATACAATCCAAGCATGCTATCTACTGGCCTTATGAGTTAATTTTAAACGTAATAATATTATAGGTTGTTGCATTACTGGTTAAAAGACTCGTGGTTCAGGTCCTTCGTTGTCAAGGATTCGTCGTAAAGGCCGTTTCCCGTATTTCTGTAGCCCTGGTAGGAATCAAGAGTTGACAGTTGGTTTTGTATACCTGTTTCTGCGCACTTGAGCACAGTACATTGAATGGTGTGAGATCCTATATGACATACCATTCTACTACTTCTCCATGCAGTGCAGAGGCTGGCTATTATCACCTGCCATGCAATGAGGTGACAGATTATGGCAGTGATCTCATTATCCCTACTTCCCTCCGTCTTCGTCCCAATCATTACTTTTATTCTGAACTGACCTCTCACTGCAGAAAGGAACAGGAAGTGAAATAATTTGCACTCACCCTAAGAGTGCTATTAGGTTAGCTTCCCCCAGGTCATTTGTTTCTTTCTGCTGCCTCATGACTGAGACTGGGAGTGAAGAAGTTGTGCTAATTCACATCCCACAGTCTGTCTGGGCCAGGCACAAGAAAGACCGGGGAAGCACCGCGTGTGAGATATTCGCAGAGTGAGGAAGTACTGTACATTTTATATTAAGGTCCAATGCTGTTGTTTGGTTGTTGGTGCAGGATTAATGTAAGTACCCGAGTGATGATGGGAAAGTCTGGCCTCTTGTTTTTCACTCGGGACCGCTAGATATTTATCTTGCACGCAGGTTCAGTTTACTGGCAAATGGTGAAGTAATATCTCATTGTGTGCATGCTTGATGGTATTATCTGCTGCACATTTGCAAACTTTCAGTTTTGAGTAGCGCACGTCTTTTGCTTTAAAAACTGCACTGCGGTTAAGTATTGGAGCAGTTCCAAAAACTGATAGTTTTGCTTATTGTCAAATTTTCCTTTCATTGCGTATTGCTTAAATTTATGATGGGGAAACATTCTCGGACGAGGAGATACACTGATGCCTCTTCTAGTTACTCCTTTCCTGTCACTCTTAGAAAAGCAGGAGTGAGAAGATGGCTCGTACAGAAGAGAAACCTATAAAGAGGATAGTAATGGAGAGGAAGAAGGCTCTACAGACTCATGCTTCTACCAGTCATCTTATGGTATTCAAGCCTTTCTATCCTCAAGATCCAGCTCAGAAGAGCGAGTGGTTGAAAACATTCCATCAGACCAGGGAGGGAAGCACCTTAATAAAGAACCTTTACTGGAAAGTTTGGGAAGGATCAAGGTGAATATGGAATTTGCTGTAGAGGAGTCTTCAAGTACTTCTTCAGATCCAGTGTTAAGGCAGTTCCAAAAGCACCCTTGTTAGACCTTCCCATTCACAAGCAGGTCGCTGATGTGGTCTCCAGGCAATGGAAGTACTCTGATAAAATTTCCTTTGATTTTTTTTTTTTTTTTTTTTTTTTTAGCCAGCCTATACACTCACTGGAACAGACAGCGAAGACCATGCCAGACTTAGTAGCAGTGGAATCTGTAGTAGCCAGTCTGGCGGGCTGTGCAAGATGGCTGAAGAAAGTATTGTTAAAGACCAAACTGATAAAAAAAAATAAAAAAATTGACCCCATATTGAAGAAGTCTTATGCAGGATCTCATCTGGCTATGTGTCCTAGTGTTTATGCTGCAATCATGTTATAGTCTGTTCTAGTTGACTTCAAGGACTTCTGAAAAGTTATGCAGGATGTTTTGAATGTTCTGCTGTGTTGGAAGATATAAAAAAAACAGAATGAATAACTCCGCGATGTCTCATTTGCTGTGGTCAAAGCTGCTGCACTAGCTTAGGGAGCAACTATAGCAGGAGAAATATGTACCTTTTGAGAATGGCGCACTGATTCTGCTCAAAATGCAACTGCCTTAAGGGTGCAATTTGGAGGCGTTAAATTCCGCATTCTGTTACCCATCAAGAAGGTCTGCTCAACAATCCTTTTCAAGAACCTGCGAAATAAAGGGATACAGGAATTTGACAGAACAGGAGGATAGGAATTTATCACAGTCTAAGACGCTGCACTCCTATCACAGAAATGGCTAGAGGTGGCCAGTAGGAGGGAGGATAAAGCATTTCAAAGAGACACAAGGAGTGAATTTGGGATATTGGATACCATTTGTTACCCTTCCACCAGACTCTACAGCCATAATTGCACCCGGCCCCTGAAACAACGAAGAAAGAAGCAGTGAGGTCAGCCACCCAGAAGTTGATTCTGACAAGGGCAATTTCACTGTTCAGAATTAGGAAAGGGGGTAAAGGGATACATTCCATTGTATTTTTAGTTCCAAAACCCTCAGGATGATCCTTGATCTACAGAAGGGGAACAGCTAGATCAAGAAGGTTCAGTTGAAGATCAAAACACTTCAGAAAACCTATTCCAGTTATATTGGAGAATCTTTACTTGGTAACAGTGAATCTTATGGATGTTTACTTTCATATACTCGTATGGAAGAAACATCAGAAATGCCTGAGATTTGCAAAGATGAAGTGACACTACCAGTTTCAGGTTCTTCCCTTTCGGAATCCGATCCATACCACAGGCTTTCACCAATATGATGGCAGCTTTAGTAGCAAGACTTCATCTTCATGGGTGGAACATCTACCCATATGTAGACAATTGGCCCCTTTAAGCGCAATTCAGGGAGACAGCATTGTAGAGGTTGAGAGCTATGAGAACTTGTCTAGAGCAATATGAATTGATGACAATCTACTGCAAATGTAAGTCGGTACCTCGGCAGAGCATGACCTTCATTGGAGCATTATTTAAGACCAATATGGGAATGGTTTTCTCCTAGAGGAAAGAGCACAACAACTAAGAACGGTTCTGATAGCTCACCTACCATTAAAGAAAGCTCCAGCTCATCTTTTGTTAAGTGTTCAGAGTAAAGTGACTTTTTATTTGTGTTCCTATTACTCTGGGAAGACTCCATTTAAGACGTTTTCTGTGACCCCCCCCCCCTTCTAAAATACTGGCAACCTTCCTTAGTGAGTTGCGATCAGGAAATTCCAGCAACCTTTCAGATAAAACATTTAAAGTGGTGGCTGAATCTAGAATCTCTCAAGAAGGATTTCCTCTCCATTCGCCTTCATAAGTGGTGATAACAACCGATGTTAGTGAGGTGGGATGGGGGCACATTCTGTTTCTGGAGTGATTCACAGGAAATGGTCTAACACAGAGAATCAAAAATCTTTGATCTGAGGATACATTATAGCCATTGACAAACCATCGATGCATTTTTTAAAAATCATCTTCAATCAACATGTACTAATCAGAATAGTAAGTTGGGCTGAAAATAACCTTGAGACTGCCAAATCATTTCATATTAAAAGTAAAGAGAATGTAATGGCAGATCACCTCTGCAGGATGTTCCCTTACAACACAGGTGTTCTCCGTTCTATGAAAGTGCAGGAGGACTTTCAGAGGTCTATTTTCCTCCCAAGAAGACACTCAACACCTAAGATTCTTCTTTTTCTTTGCTATAGCAGGCCACTTGGAAATGGGTGCTCTATCTTTACAGTGGCTGCCTCTTCATCTCTACGCATTCCCCCTATTCCTCTTATCCCTCAGGTGCATCTAAAAAATTAAAGACGACAAAGGTAAATATATTGCCTCTGTTCTGGCCTCTGCTCTTGGTTTTCTCTCTTGAAATAAACGACGATAGCCACTCGTTGGAAGATTTCAAATTAAAAAAATTCAAAATTTTCTTTGTACTCTATGAACACTGGGATGTCTTCATCTGTCAAGGCTTTCTGTATTGGTCTGGAAGTTGAGAGGGTGGGGATGCAAAAGGGTCATCCACGACAAGTTTTTACGCTTGTTTTGTCCGCTGGACAAGGAGGCCCAAGCTTCTGCAGCACAAACCCTTTGGCTGCCAGTTTTCAGTACCACAGTATAGATATTTGAAAGATGATTGAGTGATCTAAGTAAACGCTGTGAGCTCAGCTTGTTTAACAATTTAAGGCTATTTATAATGCTCCCAGAATGCTCCCTTATTATGGGCAAATACATGTATAAGCACAAAGACAAAATTGAGGAGTGTTTTTAAGATGAAATGTACACAAAAAAATCGAAACTTGAAAGCAATGTTTAGCTAAACTATTGTAACGTTAAATACAATTTCTTTTAACCATCATTTAGTAAAACGTGTTTGATCCAAATATTTACATAAAAACCATCAAGAATGGAGAATTAGTCGTAAAATTATCATATGCAACATTATGGGCAATATAAAAATACATTAGGGGCCCGATTCTTGAAAAGAAAGTCAGTGTGCCCAAAGCATATGGTCTTGCACTGTGCAGTAATTGTGACTTTCAGGAATTCACAAGAGTTTACAGAAGTAGAACTGGAAACCATACTCATAGCAAACTTGTGAATTCCACTTATGCACAAGCAAATATGCACATGTATATTTGCTCAAATGAAAATCTGTTGATCATTTGCAAATTTGCTTTCCCTAACCCATTTTTTTCACCCTGGAAAAGGTTTTAAACCTGTCCTTGTTGGGTATAAATGTCCAACCTTTTCCAGTGTGGGTAAATATTGGAGATGAGTGATGAATATCCTTAATCATGTTAGTTTGTGGGTGTTCATAGACTTGCAGGGAATTCAAACCCTGAACTTACCACTTCCTGCCTTCCTGCCCATGTCTCAACCTCTCTGTTGTCAAAATTAGGCAATTTGTGACCAACATCACCTTTTGTAGTTATTAAATCTTGACATGAAGATCTTGGCAAAGACAGTAGCAAATTGCTTACTCCCTTACATGCCATTTCTGGCACTACAAGACCAGGCTGCCATTATCCCGGGCAGTCCACTTTGGACTACCTGCACACACTGTTTGGACTTCTGCACCCAACTGACCCGGGTCTGGCAGTAGCAGCACTATTGCTGGAAGCTGAGAATGTGTTTGAATTCTTAGTGTTAAACTATATTTTTATGGTACTCAGATTTCTTGTCCTTGGTGAGGTTTTTGTGCAGTGAATCACTTTATGTAACCTGCCCTCAGGGCGGATAAACGTGAACAGGTGTATATCTGAGGGAATTGATCAAGAAAGCCAGTCCACTATCGGTGCTGCTTTTTGTTGTAGCAGTGGAGCCTCTGGCATCTGTTCTTTATGAGCACTACTTGAAAAGCGGACCGTGTGCTGGAGGATGCCAGCTAATAGTGCTCATTTATATGGATGGCATAGTTCTTTATGCGAGGCACCTGATGCGAATTTGTCAACAGTAGTGAAGGAGTTTGTACGATTTGAAGGGATATCCCGTCTGCATAAATTGGAATCAATTGAAGGTTTTCCCGCTGAAGCCCATCACAATCTGTCCCCAGCTGAAAGGCTTTCTTGATGCAATATAGAGGAGAATCTGTGAGGTATTTGGGTGTTAAGAGTACATAGGGAATGTAACATCCCTCATTTGAGATAATTATGGGGTAGCAGTTACTAAAATACTGGAGCAATTTGAAAGGTGGATACAGCTCCCTCTATTTACGGCAGGTAGAATTGTCCTAATAAATGTGGTCATATTTCAGAGGCTCCTGTGTTTATTTATTATCTCTATACTGCAAGCCCAAACATTCTTCCGCAATATTGGGTCACCCCAGACCACATTAATCAGGCAGGCAAATGCAGTTGTGTTATTCGGGAACAACGCTCCCTTTTATATAAGTGGAGAGATGACCGTGGCTAATATTGTACTCTACTATTATTGAGCACAAGTCCATTTTACGTAATATTGGTACCGCCTGGGTTGCCACATTTAGCTGTGCAGCTGGAAATAGCTGACTGCTGGGATAACTTGTGATGGGACCGGCAAATGAACAGGGTGGCCTGCAGGATGTGGATGTGGTGTAGGCGGGCACAATATAATAATGCGGCATTCTTCTACTCGCCTGAAGTCCCACTTATGGACAGCCTGTGGCCACCAGCGACGGCCTAGTCTGATGCATTATCAGAGCTGGCCTGATTGGGACTCATCAGACAGGCAGAACAAAATCTACCCTGAGAACTTTCTGTAACTGACTCAATTTACAGAGATGGGTAGATGTCCAGTCTAGCCTTTTTTCTGTGTTTTTGACTGCAGCAAACACTACAGGAAAGTAATCCGAACCACCAGAATGAATCTGTTGTGTTGGGGGGGCACTGGTTCATCTGATCGCTGCCCAGGACCCATTCCTGTGTATCATGTCTCTACACAGGGATATCCGCCCTAAGGTAGGTCCCATCGAGCTCGGATCTACGGTTATGGGAAAGGCAGCGCAGACTCTAGTTCAGCGAGCAGTGGTAGTACTTCTGCGCCCAAATGGGACTGTGATTCAGATCTATGCCTGCAACACTGTACTAGTAAACAGTTAGGGCAGTGGCAGATTGTTCAGTGCTAGACTGTAGCCACTGAACATCTACTGTGGAAACTCATGCTACTGATGTAAGGTGAATAATGCCAATGTTATATTATCGACCTGACCACGTCGATATTCCTAGATCGTATTTTCACTTTCCAGGCCCATTTTTAGCTCGAGCCTAGAGTCAACATGCATGCGCTGCAAGACTTGTTGTAGTAGAGTATGGAATAGAAGCCCCGCCCACTCCACCCATATTTGTCATTGGCTTATGGCATTGTCCTTTATAAATGCTGGCTTCTGATTTGTAAATAGGCTTGTGAGTCCCTCCTTAGTACCGCCTTGTCTTCATTTGTAACCTCCCATGGCGACTGGCCCTTTTACTTCGGTTGTTACACTGTATGTGTTATTTAGTCTTGTAAGCACTATTTTTTGCTTTGCCTCTGCTCGTGTACCAGCACAGCGGCCGCTTCATGGACTCTGCACTGCACGTTTTTGATTTTCATTGCTCGGTCAAATGCTGCATGTCTAATGCTGGTTTATGTATATATGGAAGTAGAGACAAATTGACTTAGTTTGAAAAGGTCGGCAGAGACTAAGGCGGTAAAGTTTTTAAACATCTTTGCGGGAGCAATTCTCACCGTGTATAGTAAGAGCTCTGTTGAGCGTTTACTCCGTATAACTTACTTGGGTGCAGCTTGTCCATGTCAGGTCTGTCCCTCCCTGCATGTTAATCGGAAGGAGTCGCGCAACGTTTTTAAATGGTACATGTCATGATTGTTTTCAGGTGTATTTTTGAATAGACTAGAGTGGAACTAAATAACATAGACGGCAGACTAACCGCAATGTCTTTCTTGTGTGTACACAAAGACTCATGTTTACATATAAGAGCCCAGAGGGTGCCCACGTGATAATAGTAGCAAAAAAGATTGCAATATCCTGTAATCACTTTGTTAATTTTTGGCCTACCCATTTTCTTTGTCAGTTATAAGAAAAGGTTATGCCATAAATGAGCTGTGAAGCCCATTGTTTATTATGGCTAATGGCATTGGTAAAAAAGGGGCGGGGGCGGAAACGCTCTTCATTTTGTGAAATGTTCTCTCCTATGACTTCGGTTTGGTAAATTATGTACCCAGATATAGCGCTAAAACTCGAGATATATATATATACTGAGATGTGTACTCTGGGGGTGCATTACCCCTATAATCGAGAAGATTTATAAGGGCAGTGGTTAGTAATATGTCCTTCCATGACTATGTGCGAGCATTTGTAATAGCACATTTATTTCCGCATTCCAATTTTTCAAAAAGCTGCAACATGTTTTGAGGCTGAATTGTATGCACTCGACCTGTCCCACGATTACATAATACCACAGAGAAGTGAGCACGCAAAAGAATTTCGGTGCATTGATGGAATCGGTCGCCCCCGGGGACTCTTTTCATTGATACTTTTAATGGCCGCATTTGGGCAAACAAATCCACGAGTACACCAACTTACTCGGCGTATTAAGGTCCACGTAAGCGAGCACGTATTTGCAACCTGCTCACCCATGAAACAAAGTTCATTGACAGTGATTTCCTTCCCGGCCTTATCGTGTGCATAAACGCCTGCTCTGCGATAAAGAACATCTAGTTTTTAATTGAGGCACAAGGGCATGATTTTTTCATGAACACATATGCTCTTTTGAGTGAAATTACACCGAGATTTCGTGGCGCGCTTAAGTCGAATCGGGTCATAAACTCCCTTGCTTCAATTACATTTTGTCTACTCACTAACACAAAACACATTATTTCATCAGCATGTATTCTACCAGTTTTTACAATTTCGAACTAGATAATTATTCTACGCCAGCCAATACCGATTGGGCAATAGAGGGAAATGTAGACAGATGGTCACTAAGGCTAATAGTGCAATTCACCATTTTTGTTTGCGTTTTCCTAAGAATTATTACAGCACACACAACTGGATCAGATGCTAATTAAACAAATTGGGTGTATAATCCAATGATTATATGTCCGCGTGCGCTGCTCTGCGAGACTTGTAGTAGAGTATGGAATAGAAGCACCGCCCACTCTCCACCCATGTCATTGGCTTGTGTCATTGTCCTTCGTAAATGCTGGCTTCTGATTCGTTAATCGGCTCCTTAGTCCCTCCTTGTCTTTAAAAACCAAAACATAAATAAAAGGCATTGTCATTTACAATGCCAATAGCTCAAACTCACGTAATGTGAGACCTATTGCATTGGAAATGCTTGTTATTTTTAGGTATTCGGGTATGGAATTTAAGCTCTGCCCATTTTCCGCCCATCCTTTCAATTGGCTCCTGTTACGGTCCTTTGTAAATGGAAGCTTTTGATACGTCAATAGGCTTAGTAGTCCCTTCTTAGTACCTACTTAAGCTAAAGTGCGGGTGCCGTGATTGCTTTAAAAGTAAATAAAATGAAAAAAAAGCATTTGCAATGCAATATGTCTTTCATTACTGAAAGTTTGAGCTACTGGCGTTGCATTATTATGAGCAACGCCAATAGCGCAAACTTTTAGTAATGTGAGACCTGTTGCATTGCAAATGCTTGTTCATTCATGTTGGAAACTTTAAATACATTCTAATTTAGAGGTATGCTGTTTGTAAATTCTGATGTTCTTTCTAATAGCTTACGTTTTTGATGACCTTGTTATTTAATAAACTATTTGATTGGTTGCCACCAAATAGAGTGATCAAAGAAATTTGAACCTAGAGAAACTTCACAGCAAATACTGACTGAGTTAGCATTTAATTCAGTACTTTGCTCTTGTCTTTTTCGCTGCCTGTGTCAGAACGCTAGAAATGTGCTTGTGCTGTTTCTTTTAAATGTTTATGAAGCTGTCTTTGAATTTGAGGGATGTCCTCCACCAAGAGTACAATTTCACTCAAAAGCCCAGATTTACCATAACACAAGTATGCAGGCAAACCAGACTAGGTTGAAAATCAAGGTTGAAAGGGAAGCTGCTGCATACGTCACTGTTTATCAGGGGTTGACAAGTGCTTGCTTTGCAGGCTCCCATGGAGTGAGTTCCCCTGCAGCGCTTTCCCATCATTTGTAATACAGCTTCGTATTGGCTGTCTGAACACCTCCTTCAATGTGCTCATAACGCCTCTGTCTTAATTGGAAGAGTTTAGTATTTATTTTTCAACACTCCGCTGTAAGCACAGTTCCATTGTCTCCTAATGCATATTATATAAAAAATAGTGCCTCCATACAGGAACAGTCTACCGGTGGTATGCGATCTCTTGACCTGTGCTTCGGTTTGGAACAGTGTTCTTGTATTTTAGACCCAATACATTTCACAGTTTTTCAGTGATTCTAGCTAGGAGTCTTTAATGTAGGGAAATGAGTAATCTCACCCTGATATGCCCACGTGCCTTTGTGTTTCCAATTTAAGCATGGTGCAGTTGGTATTAAGCGAGGCAAAGAATTTGTAATGAGCGCTGCATTAAGTAGTGCGGTTGCTTTTCAGACAATGGCTCAAAGAAGAGAGATGTAGTTATTTCATTTAAGTTTGACAACCAGTGTTGGCCACCAGGCTGTCCTTGATTGTTGACCAGATGATCTCACTGGCCCAGGCGGGCTTCATCCCGCAAAGATCCACCGCTCTGAATCTACGTACACTGTTCGCTACCCTTTATAGGATTGAACCCTCGGTCCCAGCAGCGGCGGTCCTCCTGGACGCTGAGAAGGCCTTTGATTCGCTGGAATTGCCCTTTTTGTATGCCACGCAGACTAGACTGCGGATGCCACAGAGGGTTTATATCAGTGGTCTCCTTGCTATACACGCGCCCATTGGCGCATGCGCGGCTGAATGGTTCAAGAACATCCTCCTTCACGCCCTCACGGGGGACCCGGCAGGGCTGCCCACTAACCCCGTTATTATTTGTGATAGCGATGGACCCTCTTGTACGTCATCTCCAAGACAATCACTTCCACAGGGGCATACAGTTCAAGACGGGCCCTCTATTGACTACACTATACGCAGATAACATTATTCTTTGTGAGGCGTCCAGACGAAAACCTGGGGCAAATTCTTCGAGAAATTACCTGCTATTGTGCCCTTTCGGGCTTGCACATTAATTGGTGCAAATCCGAGGTTTCCCCGCAGACCGAGGCCCACTGTGACTGGAACACAGAATTCCCATTAAAATGTTGTGACGACTCAGTTAAATACTTTATATGGGTCTCAAATGGGGGAGTGATTCTATTTAGAACTAGAGAGGTTGGAATCAAAAGTAAATTGCAACAAACGGGTGCCTCTCAGACCATAGATAAACAATCTTTCAACAACTGAGATCTCCTAATGTTATCTCCGAATCTGTTCATTAACTGAGAGGCACCTGTTTGTTGCAATTCAGTTAAATACTTAGGCATTCATATTCACAAAGACCCGGTGTAAATTCTCCAACTCCACTATGGCCCAGCAATGGAGAAACTGGGCGACAAGGTTGAATGTTGGTTGAAATTACCCCTGGCTATGGCGGGCAGAATCGCCCTGATTAAAATGGTCGTTCTGCCACAGTTCTTGTATCTCTTTCAGAACATACCAATACCTTTGCATAAGGGCTTCTTTACCACACTCCGTTCCCATTTAATACGACTGGTGTGGGGTGGCAGACAACCCAGGGTTAGCTGGGATACCCTAACTGCCATACGAGCGGGCCGTGTTCGGAATCCCGAATTTTCGTATTTATTATTTGGTCGCACAGTGCAGTTTTTCGAGGCACTGGTTTCACTTTGATTCTCGGGTCCCTCACCTGCGACCGGAAGCCGATCTCTCTCACCCTACCCCCCCTGGCAGCACTTCTACCGATTGGCCTGGCCGTGATCCACAGGATCTTCAGACAGTCTACGACCAGCTGAGCCTAGAAACAACTTACCCGGGCGACCGAGCACAATTCCTCTATTCTCCAGCACTTCCCTTAGCAGGGAACCTCTGGGTGCCTATCACCCAGGAGGCAACGGTGCAGCGTACCTTGTCTTAACACGATCTGGTTACGTTTGGGGATGTATTCCCAAGCGGGCACATATTCTCCCGTGTCAAAGGTGTCCGATTTCGGGAGGCCACATTTATGGACCAGTTTATCTTATGCAGGCTGGAGGGGGCACTAAGATCACGCATCCCCAGCTACCCCTTAGAACCACCTGATTTTACCCCATTGACTCTCCTAATCAAGGACAGCAGCGGGAAACACCTGATGTCCAGGATGTACAAGGCTGCCATTGCAATGCTTACAAATAGGGACACTGGGATACGATCAGCATGGGAAGAGGACCTAGGTCAGCCCCTCACGGATAATCTGTGGCGCTTTTGCTGTGAGCAGACATGCAAAGTCTCCTTTAACCATAAGCACAAAATATTACATTTTAAGTTTTTATAGCGGGCATACATCACCCCCGCCAAACTACACCGAATGGACCCAGCACGCCCACACACATGCCCTTGGTGCGGCTCCCCGAAGGCAGACTTTGCACATATGGCATGGACGTGTGACAGGGTGGCTCAATTTTGGACGGGGGTTTTTTGCCGAACTATCCCGCATGATTAACCTGAACATTTCTTCCAAACCCCTGCAGGCGCTGCTGGGACATGTACATGACCTCCCCAAGTCATTGTGGCGCTTTTGTGCACTAGCATTATTATTGGCCAAGAGAGAGGTCGCATTACACTGGGGGGGAGGGGTAAACACTCACTGACGTTGAAAGGCTGGATGTTCAGCATGACCTACTGCAACACTAATAGCGGTCTGTATGCCCAGCTGCAACCCCCATCATCCAGACCACTTGATATATGGCATCCCTTCCGATACTACCTGCTAGCACAAACATCCATGAGCTCACAGACCGGACAAGACTCCCCCAGCTAGTAACGTAGTAGAATGAATGAAGTGTATAGAAATTCCTACCATAAAGCACAATTATTGTTCATGATAAGATGGCAAGCTCACTCCTAACTTGACCAGGACGCACAATGTTGAAGTATTTTGTTAGTTCCTATTTATGCGTATGGACCACAATTGTATAACTTGTCTCGAGCATTACAGTCTTGCATTGTATTTCTTTTTTTGTGTGACACTTATAAATAAAGCATAAACAAAAAAAAGTTTCACAACCAGAAAATGGTAAACAAGCAGCACCTACATAGGAGACACCCTTCTTGGATTCTCTAGAATGCCTACTGCTTCGACCGGTGTAGTGTGCTTGTTTTGGTGCAGCACTTGGAATGGGAAACCACGTGTAGATAGAGCCACACATTTCTGTGAGTAGTTCATCAAAGTACACCTTTGGCAACGCTACATTTTTGCTAGTCCATTACTTTCTGACCGTTTGACCCTACAATTGACGTACTTTTTTTTTTTTTTTAAACTTTACAGTGTTTTATTGATGGGTATATATATTTTTTTTCTCCATTGTAGACATTTAGGTTCATTTGTAGCATGTTTTAGGGGTGTGGAAAATGTGCATAGTTGTATGAAATTATGGCAAAATTACATGCAATAAAACTACGAAAATCCGTAATTTCACTCTATCTTTTAGTGCAAATGCAACCTCTGGTCCATTTCTGGCATGAAGATGCATTTAAACAAGAGCACCACAAACAGCTGATCATGTTGTGTTTCTGTGTTCGCTGTAAATCTTTACCACGAACAGTAGCGTAGTGGTGCAATGTAAAGTTTGCCCAGGCTTAATGTTTTTGTTATATTTTTTCTCTACAAAGCAGTAAAAATATTTAGCCTAGGGTGCAATATCTTTAGGTTGGTTGCAATGAAAGTACATGAGTTACTTGATAGTGTGAGTATGGTTGTTATTTATTTCCAGTCAGAACTCCAAATGACTTCTGGGAATATAGGTGTTGAAGCTGGGGTGAGTGGGAAATTTTGTTACGAGCATTTGTTTGCTAATGAATCCTAACTGTGCTGATTGGCTTGTATAAATGTTCTGTTGTACATAGGCCGGCATAGACTGGTACACCTTCAACTTGGGGGAATAGCAGTCCTCGAAGTCATTGCAATGTGCTTTTTGAACTAGGACTTTGGCTAAGGGGCCATTGGGGGGCCATTATGGTACCTGGCAATATCGACATGGAAGAGCAGAGTGAAGAGGGCACCATGGACTGATGAGAGAATTGTTCTAAAAAGAGCCTTCACTCCAAGAAAATGCCACAAATGTAGGATTGTACAACAGTGAAATATCAACCCTGAAAAGGGCATGGACTTGGAAAGACTAGTAATTATCAGCCTCTGATAAAAGGAATGGATGCTGAACACATTCAGTCCTAAAAGGAAACCCACATAGGCTGTCCTCCATCTGCCTAGAAAAAGGTTTCAGATTTGCAAGGTAGATGCCAAAAACAAAACGTCACTCCACAGTGACGCATAGAGGAAAACCAATAACTATATCTTGGATAACTTAGGATTCGTATTCACCATCATACAGGGCGTAATGTAACAAAGTCAGTATAAAGACAGCTTTTGACTCAGCCACCACAAAACATAAAAGGGGTAGGAAGCTTACTTTAGAGTAGTTGGGATCGCCTGAACATCGCCTTTCCAATTCCCAAGAAATCGAAGTACCCGCTTACTATATCCCACAGTCGACCACCTGTTTTGTCTCCACATAGGGCCACATACACAGATTAGAGGGGACGTACATCCAGATCAGGACCAAGTAGAATCCAAGGAGGAAGATTGTGGAATGGGTACTGTTTTATGTGCAAATGAGGAACAATTAGACATGTACCTTGTTAATGTCTTTCTCTCCATAGAGAGGTCATGCTACCACTAAGTGTCCAAAGGGCAGCTTCGTGCCATGAGTTATCAATGGAGTTAGAAAAAGAAGTCTTTCTGATGGAGACATGATTGTGTGCAGATAAGACAAATCAGTTCATTACAGAGTGAAAGTTTAAAGTGGCACTATAGGATCCAAAATGTATTAGACTACCTGCATACTGACTTGGTGGTCATGTGCACTGCACTTCAGAGTCTCTGTGCAGGGTATCTGAGACTACCCTTCCCTAACAAAATAAGAAGATTGAGGCAGTAGATAGAAGCTTCAGTTTAATGGCCCATTGGCATTTTACAAGTTGTTTGGCCGTCATGGCATAACTATCAGGAGGTGATAGTAGCTTGTGCTTGGAGGATGAATGCAAGTGTTAAAACTTCAGGTTCACTAGGGTACCAACCATTTCCGACTTGAAAACGTGGACCATCCAAGTACAAGAATAGATCCAAGCTCGATATTTCACCTAGGTTCTAGAGGTCCTGTGTGAATATAAACTTCCTGTTATGTTACAAGAGTCCCAAGTACAGGTTCCCACATTTGTCCAATTGTCCCATTCCTTTAGGTGTGTAGGAGGCCTGAATCAAACTGTTGCATTAAATAGGTATAATGTGGAGTATGTTTTTGAAACCATAACACTGCCATTTTGTACCACACCCATCCAGCGCAGTCCTTTGGGCTCATCTGCACTGTGGGTCTGACATGTCTAATCAACTCACCAAATTGGCGTGACACCCCAGTGTCTCACTCAGTACGCTATTTAGCGAACCATGAGACAGATGTATTGATCTCCCAACTATTGTTACCTACTTTTCTCTCCAGTTTTTTTGGCAATACCAAGAATTGGACGTGGATGGCTCACTCATGTAATGTGACATGCTTCATCATTTACCACCTTGTCCCACCCTGGGACAAGGTGGCAAAAGCCTGGTGGCAAAAGCCTGGGGGCTCGTGCTGGGGGTTATCCAAGGGAGTTCTTAGATATTACTGATCTTCTCTGGATAACACTATGATCCAGCTTACTGGTTAAAATCACCTTAGGATAGACCACAAAAGTGTCCTTTTATTCAGGTGGTATCCTAGGTATACTAAAAAGTTACTAAAGGAGTAACTACAGGAGACATATATGGGTGTAATGCCCACTATGCGTCTCTGTATATGAATGAGTATGCCTCTGTATCACGAGTAAATATTCATGCCAACATGTTTCTGCCTTCGGTTGGCCTTTTTGCCAATGGCATTCGTCTGGCCTGTGGGTCTGACATGTCTACCCATTAGTCTGTTGTTCACTGGGATTGGATCTGAGAGATCTCTCTCCACTCATACATGAGGCAGTCCAGCACCTCTGCCATACAATTATTCACATGTTGCTTTTGTGCCATAAAGTAATATAGAGCAATATTGGGCCCGATCAGGCCCCCTTTACATAATAGTCTGTGTCTTCCAGCTTACCCTGGGTTGTTTATACGAGGTGCATGAGTGCAGATGTGAACTGTTTAAGATGTGTCACTGGTAGCGGTATCTGGATATTGCAGGAACAATTGAGCAGCTGGGCAGATAATATAATGTTAAAGAGCTACTCTGCCTGACATTGAGAGCTGCAGGCCAATCCACTCCCTACTTGCTCTTGTAGTATAGCTTATATTGTACTCTAATTCTCCCTACCAGCTACTTTATGATTTCTAAGGATTCTGATTCTGAAATCACACATCGGTCTCCCTCCAAATATGGGTATAGACCAAATGAGGGTGTACCGTGGATCCTGTTAATGAGAATATTTCAGAGTTATCCCAGTTTATATTGTTGCTGGACATCCGTGTAAAAAGAACAATCTCCCTAATGTGTGGGGATATGTTGGCATCAGGGCGGCGAACGTATAGCAATATGTTGTCTGCATAGAGGGAGACCAAATGCTCACGGCCTTCCATATATATTCCTAGATCAGTGTGATGCTCTCTTATGATGCAGACCAGGGTCTCCATCACCACTGCAAAAAGCAGCAGGATAAGGGACAACAGTACCTTGTACCCCTAGCTGTAGATGAGGGGTTGGACAGCAGACCATTTACCTTCCCACATGCAGTCAGTCCTTATAGAACCAGGGCACCAGATCTATTGTTCCCTTATGAACTCTCAGGTTTTCAAGAACCACAAACTGGTATTTCCACAATACCGAATCGAATGCCTTTTCAGCATCAAGGAAAATGGCAGCCGCAGGTAAATGCTGCTCATTCTGATACAATAAGGCTAAGAGAATGTGAATATTCTAAGCTGTCATATGTTCTGGAAAAAAGCTGTTCAGATCAGACGTAATAGTCCCTGGCAGAAGGGGAAGGAGGTGATTTGGACAGTATTTTAGCCAGGATTTTCGTGTTCACGTTTATAAGTGGGAGGCACCTGTTTGAGGTGCATTTTGCTGGTGACTTACCAGGTTTGACCAAAGTAGTGATCACAGCCTCTCTCAACGTGGGGGGGGGAAGAATGCCCTTTGATCTGGCCTCCTTAGACACATTGAGCATGTGAGGAACCAAAACATCACTATAATTCTTTTAAGAATCTGCATAAATTCTGTCATTCCCAGGGCCTTACTACCCACCAGTTTGTAAATAGTGACTGTGATCTCAGTCTCGGACACTGAAGCGCACAACTGCTCACACTTGCAGGCCTCTAGCATGCCACATAGAGGTAATCATCAAGAGAGGAAATAAGGTGCTCTCCAGCCCGGGTCTCAGTTTCAGCACAGAAATTGTCAAAAGCAGTAAGGGTTTGTTCATCTAGTTGTCCGTATCTGACTTCAGTTTCGATCTCAATAATACTTTGTGCCTTACACATCGTCCTAATCAGAGGTGCCATTGATTTCCCTGCCTGTCACCATCCTCATATTTGTGAGGTGCAGCAAATTTGTCCACAAACCATGGCTCTCACTCTGCCACTACATTATAGCCATCAACCAGCGTCTTAATGGTGCCTAAAATTCTTTGCCACAATTATGTTGGCATTGTTTTTCTGTATCGTTAATCTCCCCTTCCAATGTGGTCTGCGAAGGGTTTTAAAGACACCCTCCTACTTACAAATATACATGCCACATGACAGACTGTAAAGGTCTTCCAGACAAAGACTGTCGACTGATCTGAGCAGGTCCCCCATGCCAGCTCCCCATCGCTGCTGCGACCCATGCCATACTTTTGGTAATACTGCTTTTTTTTCGCTGTATTCCCCTGTTGTAACCTTATTTTAGTCTTTGCTACCCCTGTTAATAAGTTTGAGCCTTTACTGTGTCCCTTTGTTTAAATCTCCAAAGTGTTGGTTTCCCTTATTGTCTCTGCCACCCAATGGCCTTTCTTCCATTGAAGTTCCCTGCCACTTCCCACCGCTAGCAGAGCCCCGTCCACCACGCAGGACCTACAAATGGAGGCAGCAGTGTGGACACGCAGCTAGTGCACCAAAGGCAAGCCCATATGCGCCTGGACCGCGCCCAGTGCCAGGAACCCTGGCCCTTACACCCAGCGCAACTACACCGCCGCAGGACTCTGAACCCTGATCCCCAGTCGTGTTGACAACAACCACTGCTGCCACAGGCCTCCACATACCACCAGAGAGCCTTTCTGACCGCATTGCCGCTTCACATGCATCACAGAAGCAAACAACACCGGAGATAGCGCAAACACAATTGCGTCCACCGTGCCGACCGAGACCCCCACGGCACAACTCCAATGCTTTCTACTCCACACTTGATCACTCTGCAAAAGTGCCACGGAGATCTGGGACATGATTTCATCTGTCACTTTTGACTTAATCATCCTCCGAGACCTGGCTGAACTCAACCTCCGCGCATGACATCGCATTCACCACCCCGAAGGCTACAAGATAAAACACCGGGACCAAACCAACAAATACGGAGGTAGAATTGCCATTATCTACAAGGACACTATCTGCTGCACAACCTCCCTAGACGTCCCGACCTTGGAAGTTAAGTTGCTCCATTATCTCCACACAGACGGAAAAAGCACCATCCGAGGCACCTCTCCTACAGACCACCAGGACCACGCCCCAGCTTCTGCAACACAATCCCTGACATCGCCCCTGTCGCCGTTGACTCCGAGCATTACATCTTCCTAGGAGATCTCAACTTCCACCTGGGCGACCCCAGTGATACTAATGCAACCGACCTTCAGGAAAGCATGAACAATTGGGGAGGGCTAGGCCACCTCTATCTTTCGGGAGGGAAATGTATCTAAGTGCCCTACGAGGTCTTTTATATCCCCATATAAACCGAGAAAACATGATCTATAACTTTAAACAATTGAGGTGTAAACTCCAAACATATTGCCCTAAAAAAGTACAGAAATTTCGGGAAAAAAAGCATTTTGATCACATTACACCTACCCCCGATAGATGGGTGCAGGTTATTTATTCTGTTAAGATCTTTTTCGGTTTGTTGTATTAGTGGGTCCAGATTAGCCTTCACCAAACTATCCAAATTAGCCGTTATGTTGACACCCAGGTATATGGCTTTCTCCACCACACGATCATCCCTCATAGCAAGTTTATTATTAAGAACTATCTGGGTTTTATCCTGATTCAGCTTATACCCGGATACTTTTCCAAAGATTTTAGCCTCCTCTTCTATTGTTTTTATTGCGGCGCCTGGATCACTCGTGACCAGCGCAATGTCATCCGCATAGGCCAATGTTTTTGTGTCCCAGGTTTGCGCCCATATTGGTGGGATTAACGGATTATTTTCGAGCCTACGGATAAAGGGGTCAATAAATATCGCAAATAATAGAGGGGAGCATGGGCATCCCTGTCTTGTCCCTCTGGTTACATCTAACTTCTCTGAGACTGCCCCATTCACCATCACTACCGCTTCTGGTGCCGTATATAGCATTCGAGTTGCTCTAATAAAAGGCTCCCCTATACCGCTTTTTGACATCGCTGTCCACAGGTATTTCCAGGAGACCCTATCGAAGGCTTTCTCAGCATCCAGTAATACGAGTGCCATAGGGTCTCCTGCCACCTCAGTAATGTCAAAAAGTGTGATCACTCTTTGTACGTGGTCTGTAGTAGATCTCCCCGGGATAAACCCATGCTGGCGACCCGATACAATTTTATGAATAATTGGCGCCAACCGGCTAGCTAAAAGTTTCGCATATATTTTTGAATCACTGTTTATTAAGGTGATGGGTTGATATGAACCAAGTTCTGTAGCGTCTTTGGTTTTTAAAAAAAAAAACTATAATTTTAGCTCGAACCCATGATCCCGGGGGACGCCCACCCGGGAAAATATGTACAAATAGTCACTTAAGATCCTCTTTAGTGGTTTGTAAATATTAGCATAAAACTGAGGGTATCCCGTCCAACCCAGCTGCCTTCCCCTTAGCTAGACAGTTTATCGACAGTAAAATTTCTTCCCACTGTGGCGTTTCATCCAGACTGTCTTGATCCTCTTGTGAATATCTTAATGTTGGAATCTGATCTAAATATTCCTCAATCTTATCCTGCCGTATACTGGTCTCTTCATATAGCTCTTGGTAATATCTTTGAAATGCAGCTCTCATCTCCTTAGGATCATTCTTACGACCGTATTTTGGATCCTTAATCTCCCTTATGTTGGCTGTGTTTTGTTGCCTAGTTCGAACTGCCAATTGGTGACCAACTTGCTCGCTCAGCTCATATGAATTCTCTCTATTCATTGTTGCCTTGCACATCGCTTTTTCTGTAATGATATCAATAATAGTGTTTTTAGCAATTGCCACCAATCTTAGTTCCCTTTCAATTTCCTGACCTTCTTGTACCGCCCTGATCAGTCCCTCCTCGGCTACGGCCAGATTTTTTTGCAATATCCCCATTTTCTGTTTGGCTTATTTGTTTAAAGTTTAATGAGAATCGTAATGTCTCCCCTCCTATTCCTGCTTTTAGGGCGTCCCAGACTATCTCAATTGAAGTACTACCCAGGTTAACCTCTAAAAAGTCAGGTATCCATTTGTTCATGTGTTGGCAATATTCTTTGTTTAGAAGCAAGGTACTATCAAAAGTCCAGATATTCGAGGAGTCGTTCATTCCTCCACTGTCTACGCTCCTAATTAGGGGGTTGTGGTCTGATAAAACCCGTGGTAATCTATCTATTGAGCAGCTAGAAATTATAGCACTAGACGTAAATATGTAGTCTAGTCTAGCGAATTTTGCGTGAGGGTTGGAGAAGAACGTAAATCCTGGATCATTTGGATGTTTTGTCTGCCAGCAGTCACTCAAGCCATGTGTTAAACATAAATCTTTGAGGGCCAGAAATACCTTTTGCTTCCTCCCCTTATACGTAAACCCAGAATCTAATGACCAATCACAGGGGAGGTTCAAATTATAATCGCCACACACAATCGGTGGGAGTGGCCAATGGACCAGTTCATTAGTGATAGATTCTAATACACACGGGTCATCAGTGACATTTCCATATATTGTATTTAAATATCAAGAGGAGAGAGAGGATTAGAGAACCAGTCCTTATCCCCAAAGTTAATATGTATCTTCAAGAGGGACTAGTCTGAGGGTACGTGATAACGCAACACTATGATTTTTGTAAAAAGAAAAAGTTTTTTTTTTTTTATGAAGCCCTCACCCACCAACCTAGTTGGTGGCATGCTTCATCATCGGGCCCACCTGGTGACACAGAGTGTGTCCCTGGTGTGCTTCAACGCCTGATTTACAGCGGAGCAGGTATCTTAACTGAGTGTGCAGTGAAGTGATGTGAAAGTGAATTTAAAAACTGTACAGTGGTCCCATTACCCACAGGGTTTGTTTTAATGTTTGGGCCTCTGGCAGCAATAAAACAAGGCAGTGGATGTGCGTGGAGTGGTAATTAGAACTCCTACATCCGAAAACGGTCTACATGTTTCAGCCAGGCCTTGGATGTATACTGGCTTTCCTCAGGACCTAGAAATATATGTGAGATCTAAACTGGGCTGGTGTATTAGATCAAAAATGTGTGGCACGCTCTAAGGTGCACGATGTGTAAGAGGGGAATTCCCTCTTGAGGCATTCACTTGCGATTAGCGGAATTGCCTCATGAGATTCCGGTGAGATCTAATACACCAGCCCAGTTTAGATCTCACATATATTTCTAGGTCCTGAGGAAAGCCAGTATACATCCAAGGCCTGGCTGAAACATGTAGACCGTTTTCGGATGTAGGAGTTCTTAATTACCACTCCACGCACATCCACTGCCTTGTTTTTATTGCTGCCAGAGGCCCAAACATTAAAACAAACCCTGTGGGTAATGGGACCACTGTACAGTTTTTAAATTCACTTTCACATCACTTCACTGCACACTCAGTTAAGATACCTGCTCCGCTGTAAATCAGACGTTGAAGCACACCAGGGACACACTCTGTGTCACCAGGTGGGCCCGATGAAGCATGCCACCAACTAGGTTGGTGGGTGAGGGCTTCATAAAAAAAAAAAAATCTTTTTCTTTTTACAAAAATCAGTGTTGCGTTATCACGTACCCTCAGACTAGTCCCTCATGATGATACATTTCCATATATTGTGCATACAGTTAATTTTCTATCATTATTGTATTGACATTCCGTAATTGCCCATCGCCCATATTTGTCGGCCGCTGATCTAGTAAATTGTATCCCACTCCCCTTTGCCAAAATGGCAACCCCCCTTGTCCTCGTGCCCTGCGTTGTTGCTATAAACAGTCTATACGCTAGGGCAGTGGTTCCCAAACTGTGCACCGCGGCACCCCGGTGCGCCGTTGGGAGTAGCCAGGGGCGCCGCACACAATGTGGGAAAAAGCTTGTAATCATCTTGAGAGAATGCATTTGAGCAATTAAATGATGCGTTGTTTGCCTGAAGGCAGCAAGTGAAGCTTATTTAAATGACACCCAGCCGCAGCGCAACACACAGGGAAGTTACAAATGCCACCTGTATAATCCAGAATCATCGTTTGGCCCAAGAGCCCATGGCCGCCATACGCGCACTTTCACGTAGCCTCCGCATATGGCCGCCATACGCAGCTATGTCTGTTGAGCGTTATTGGTGCTGGTGTTCTGCTGCGCCTCCGGGGACCCTCTTCACAAGTTAAAAGTAGGTAACAGGTTGGTTGCACACTAGAATACTCCTTGCTTTAAAGTTTAACTGTAAAGAAGTGGAACATGACAAACTCGTGACCCCCAAGCCTGTGTAATATTTATATGCAGGCTGCTATTACTGCACTTCTTTCGTGTGAAGAAACGCCGCGCCGGAATTTACAAGCCAGTGCATTCTGAGTGGTTTGGCGTGGTTATTTCTGCTTTGTTGGTTAATTACTGCTGCACAATTACCATCTTTACACGATTGTCGAGTTAAAAAACAATGAAACAAAGTGTATTTCTGCTCACATTTTTCACTTGCTGAAAGCAAGTGGGAAATATAAACAGAGAAGTACCTGGACTTCAAGGATTGCAGGAGTTAAATATCCTGGTGATTCTGAAACTGACTTTATTCCCCATTGTGGCCCAAAACTCCGTAATGCCCGATAATTGAGCTGGTGCTAACGGCCAAAGTTGATAACCCTGGGCCTGCAGCTTTTAGTCAGTTATATAAAAAATGGCAGGTCACCTCTGTAGAGAAAAACAGGCGTTTCTTCAAGCACGTTTACCCCCCCATGCATATTCACCTATTAATTATTCAATCGTTCCATTCTCCGCTTCATACACATACAAAAAAATGTGTATGGGATATAAAAACTTCAACCGTTTTTGAAATTCATATGTTTACATTTTAATCAATGATACCAAATATTTCAGATAGAACAATGCTAATATCTGAAGAAGCACAGCCGACAAAGACCAGCTTGCATTGTTAATAGGTAAAAATTATTGATTTCTAGGAACATTTTACATTAATAAAAATTGGGCGGCACAACTGTTAAAAATCTATTAACTATGATTGTGCTCTCAGATCGCCCCAGCTGTTTTGAGTTGAAGCTGTGGCCCTGCATTATTTGCTATTTTATATAGCGCGGACATGGCCCGTAGGTATCAGAGCGCTTTACGAAAGTAGCATGATACAAGGGTACAGCAAGTTACTGTTACAATAATTATGTTCAGACATTGTCGCTGCTGAAAAGGTGAACAGCCTCAAACACGCCTGTTACTTTCCTCTTGGGCCAAATAAGGCCTCTCTAATTGTATTGTAATTGCATGGATATAGTGCTTACTACCTCGGACAAGACATCACAGCGCTGATATGCAAGTTTAGCTCAAACTGCAGTAACCTGGGCGTCGGAGAGGCTGTTAATTCAGGAGGAGTGCGACAGAGGTATATGAGAAATACAGGAAACTAAAAGTGACACCAAGACTTTCAGTCTGAGAAAACAAGGGCAAGCCCCCCAGGTGGAAGATGGAATACACTGGGTAAAACAAAGTGTGAAAGATTCAAAGAGGAAGAGAAGGAAAGCAGGACATAAAGGCAGAGAGAGGGGAGAAAAAGAATGTCTGAAGAGGAAAGGCTTCGACAAGAGGTGGAGAAACGAAAAGGATGAGGGAATAGAAGACGCTTTAGCATAACTGAAAGTTTCATCATTAACTGACAATAAACAGAATGCAAGCTGCCTTATTGGTGGTTAAAAAAGGTTAAGTCATGGAAACATATTTGGCAATTAATATTGTATAGTTTCTCACTTAAACAATTAAAGTTCTTATTAAATGACTGTTATATTTTAATTTTGTTACAAATATGATTATAATACCTTCATCAGCCCCATCCCAATTAATTTCAGGGAGAAAACGGGAAGTACTCCCGAGGTCGGGTTTACATCCCCCCCAGCAATTTAAAAAAAAAAAAAAAAAGTGACATGAGGAGCCACTGCCAATTAGGTCAAGGGAGCCACAGGTCGAAAAAGTTTGGGAACCACTGCCCTAGGGTTTTAAGAAGAAGCTGTTGTGATCCCTCTGTGTCTCTTGAAGACAAATGATATTAGCCCCTATTGCTTGTAGACCCACCGCCACCCTTTGTCTTTTTTTCAGGTCATTAAGACCACAGATATTAATAGAAAGAATTTTCAGCTTAGTCATTGACTATTATATATGCTTTTTTGCGCCATGATTCACCTATCCTGATTGCATACTTTATATCTGTTGAATGTCTGAGGTCTCTCTTCCCCACCTCCCTTCCACCCCCCCACCCCCCTCCCCCACCCATTTTAGGGCAATCAGGCTCAATCCTGAGCCTGTGTGATAGGGTCTGGATCGTCCTCACCCACACTCACTCCCATCCCCCGCTACCTTCTCCTGTGCTCAAGATCACGAACAAAAGAAGAAACCATCCTTGTGTGTACATAGAAAGAAAGCATATTTTACCACACCCATATTTTTCAGCTTCCGGGTATCAACAATATTGCCATCATCCACCCCCTAAAGAGAGAAAAAGAAAAAACTATATATATACTTTCCAGCTACTAGCTTCCTTATAATCTTAGTATGGATCAATTGTTTGGTTTATTTAGTCTCGGCAGTCCTATTTTTCCCTGTTGTGATCTCCTCTAGTAGTTTCTGGGCTTGTATTTCAGATGAAAAATAGTAGTTCCGCCCTTGAGAAACTACTTTTAGTTTAGCCGGGTTCTGTAAAAAGGCTGACGCTCCGACTTTTTGAAATGAAGTTATGAGCTGCCTGTCTCCATCTTCTTTCCACGGTGGCATGTGCAAAGTCTGGTTTGGCGAAATAAGAAAAGTTCTCCCACTTCCACTTCATATTTGGTCTGGCCAGATCATACACGGCCTGTCGGAGCAGAAAGTTCCCAAGTATATTAAAATCACACGAGGATACGCTTGTGTATTTGTAGGGCGCTTGGAGATTGACAAAGGAAATCTATGCACCCGTTGAATTTCCTTATCTGAAGATTCCTTACCTTAGAATATCCCCAGGCGTCAGGCTGGATCCGGAAAGTTTTGCATAGCAGTACCCCTGCGCGTCGGTAGGCGGCGTCGTGCGGCTCCGCGTCCGTCGTCGGCATCGTGATCGCCGGGATGACGTCGCGGCCAGTACTTAGACGCCGCCCATGCACGCTGGCGTCAGTTCTTTCTTTTTCCGCGCCAGTAAGCGCAGATCCGGATTGAGCAGTGCCCTAGTCATTTTTTGACTGGGTATTTTTGAGACTTTTTTGTCCAAGTTTTCGAGTCGTTTCGACTCCAAGGTGTCAGTAGGGATGCCCGGCTTCAAGCCATGCGAGGTCTGTAATCGCATGAAGTCGATTACGGATCCGCACCGAGAGTCTCTTCTGCATGGGGTGCGGCCACGACCCCACGTCGTGCCCCGAGTGTCGGTCCCTCGCTCCGAAGGCTTTGCGAGAGCGGTCTCGAAAGCTTCTCGAGGCCCGGCACTCGACTCCGCGCCGATCGAGGTCCCGGGAGAGGTCGAGGGGCCGGTCGCGGAGCCGTCATTCATCGGGGTCGAAGTCTTCGTCTTCAGGTAAGGCGAAGCACAAGAGGTCTAAGAAGCGTCGCTCTAAGACCTCCCCTCGCCGGTCTCACGACTCGGCTGAGGGTCCTGTTGGTACCGCCCCTGCGGCTCCGGGAGTACCCATTGAGCCGGCGTCGGCCTACCCGCCTGTTCCGGGTCTGACGTCGACTCCGGCCGACATCCAGAACTTCTTGTCGGCCATGGCTCGCATCTTCGGGCCTAAGGGTTACCCCGGTGCGCCTTCGGGCCCCGCGGGCCCCAGTGGAGGTCCTCCTTCGGCACCACCACCACTGGCGGCTCCGGCGCCACAGGACCCCCTCGGATCCAGGCCTGGATCCCGGTCGACGCTGGTTGACCTGACAACACCTCCGCCGGCGCCGACCTCCCCGGTACCACTCCCAGCGCCGTCCGAGGTCCCGGACGACGCTGTCCCCAGGTTCTCCCCGGACACGGAGCCGGATCGACGTCTGCCGCCGATTCCGACGCCGATGGGACTTTTCTTCCCTCATGTCCACCCTCCTTACTTTTCACCTGTTTTGGAGGACGGGGAGGACTGGGAGGGGTCGGAAGACCCTCTCACAGCCCAATGTGAGCCTTATCAGGACTGGGCAGAGGAACTGGGTGATGCCAGTGGCCTGGACACCTCTCCAGACCTTGGCATGCTGTCTCTTCCTTCCGTGGCTACGGAGGAGGGAGCAAGTTATGCAATGGTGCTGCGTAGGGCGGCCGCGGCCTTGCACCTCGAGCTCTCTACAGTGGCTGTCAGGACTAACCTCCTGACGGAAGTGCTTCAGCCGGCGGCTACCTCCTCGGAGCCACTGCTGCCGTTCAACGACGCACTTTCTGATGTTCTTTTGGGCACCTGGTCCAGGCCCACCACAGGGGCTCCTGTGGACAGGAACGTGGCCCGACGCCATCGCCTGGCCCCGGGCGACCCCTTGTTCCTCTCCCAACACCCCACCCCCGAGAGCTTGGTTGTCCAAGCCTCTACTTCTCAAAGCGCCTTCCCTACCGCTCCGCCGGACAGGGAATCCAAAAAACTGGACCAATTTGGGAAGAAGGTTTTTTTCTTCCTCCAGTGCTGGCTTGCGGTCCGTGAACACCGCTTGCCTTTTGGGCCGTTATTCCCACTCTCTGTGGGATTCGGTGGCGCAAGTGCTGCCTAAGTGTCCTGAGGAGGTCCAGACACTACTCACCCGTGTTATTGCAGACGGGAGAGACGCAGCGAAGTTCACAATACGATGTGGCCTAGACACCGCTGACTCGCTGGGCAGATCGCTTGCTACGACGGTGGCGCTTCGCCGTCACGCCTGGCTGAGGACCACTGGTTTCTCGGGCGATGTCCAAAAATCCCTTATGGACATGCCCTTCGATGGCATCCGCCTTTTTGGCAATAAGGCAGACAGCGCGCTGGAGCGCTTTAAGGACTCGCGGGCTACGGCCAAGTCCTTGGGCCTCTCCGCCTCGCGCCCTTCGCAGCAGTCTGCTTTTCGCCCCTTTCGTGGCCACGGAAGGGGCGCCCAGTCACGTCCATTGCCCAGCCACCGGCCCGCGCAGCAAGCGTCTTCGCGTGGCCGAGGACGTGGCTCCCGCCGAGGTGGGTCAGGCCACCACCTCCGCCCTGTCCGCGGCCTCCAAGCCCTCCTAGTCCATCCTTTCAGGTCCACAGCACGCCAGTGGGGGGCAGGGTCCGCCATCACCTTCACCACTGGCGTGCCATCACATCGGACAAGTGGGTCTTGGACATAGTCCGAAGGGGCTACTCCCTCCCCTTCGAGACTACCCCCCCCCCCCAGCCATGCCACCTCAATGCCACCGCATGTCTGGGGATCATTTGGTGCTTCTTCAAAAGGAAGTTGCGGCCCTCTTGGCCAAGGGGGCCATCAAGCGCGTTCCGACCCCAGAAGTAGGGCGTGGTTGTTACTCCCACTCCTTTATGGTGCCCAAAAAGGACAAGGAGGACATGCGTCCTATCTTGGACCTCCGGAATGTCAATCGCTTCCTCCGGAAGGAGAAGTTCAAGATGATCACCCTAGCTCAGCTCTTGACTGCCCTCGACCCTGGAGACTGGATGGTAGCGTTGGACTTGCAGGACGCATATTTTCACATCCCCGTCCTGCCGGCCCACCGGCGTTACCTGCGGTTCACGGTAGGCCTCGAGCATTTTCGGTTCACCGTGCTCCCCTTTGGCCTTACCAGCGCCCCTCGGGTGTTCACGAAAGTGATGGCGGTGGTCGCAGCTCATCTGCGCCGGGCAGGGGTTTCAGTCTTCCCCTACCTCGACGACTGGTTGTTGAAGGCGGGCTCGTCCCAGGCAGTCGTCTCCCACCTCCAGACTACGGCCGAACTCCTGCACTCGCTGGGGTTCTCCATCAACGTGCCGAAGTCGCACCTGATTCCTTCTCCACAGCTCCTTTTCATCGGAGCAGTTCTGGACACAACGCAGTTTCGGGCCTATCCTCCCGAACGGCGAGTCCAGGATATTCAGGCTATGATTCTGATCTTTCAGCCTCTATCCTGGGTTTCGGTACGGATGACCCTGAGGCTGCTGGGCCTCATGGCCTCCTGCATCCTGCTGGTCGATCATGCCAGATGGCATATGCGGGCTCTGCAGTGGGACCTAAAGTTCCAGTGGGCGCAGCATCAGGGGAACTTGTCCGATTACGTCCAGATCTCGGAGGGAACTGCAAGGCAGTCGCAGTGGTGGCTCTCGAACCGGCAATGGGTCATGGGCAGATCCCTCTCCCTTCCCCAGCCAGAGCACACAGTTGTGACGGACGCGTCCCTTCTGGGATGGGGCGGTCACATGGGAGAGGCGGAGATCAGAGGCCTCTGGTCTCCGGCGGAGTCCGGCTCCATATCAACCTTCTGGAGCTGCGGGCGATCCGACTTGCACTCAAGGCATTTCTTCCTGTCAAGGGGAAGGTAGTGCAGGTGTTCAGACAGCACCACCGCCATATGGTACTGCAACAAACAAGGCGGGGTGGGGTCGTGGACCCATGTCAGGAGGATCTGCGTCTCTGGACATGGCTGGAACATCAGGGCATGCGCCTGATGGTTCAACACCTGGCAAGTTCCCTGAACGCCAGGGCGGACGAACTCAGCCGCAGGTGCATGATGGATCACGAATGGCGTCTTCACTTGGAGGTGGCGCAAGGACTCTTTCTACAGTGGGGAGAGCCTTGGTTGGATCTATTCGCCACCGAAGAGAACGCGCAATGTCATCAGTTCTGCGCGTTGGAATTTCCAAGGCGGCACTCGCTCGGCGACGCTTTTCGTCACGAGTGGCGTTGCGGTCTGTTGTACGCCTTTCCGCCTATACCACTTCTACCCAGAGTGTTGAAGAAGATTCGGCGCGACCGGGCCCTAGTCATTCTTGTGGCTCCGGACTGGGCTCGAAGAGTTTGGTATCCCGAGCTACTCAGTATGAGCGTCGATCCCCCGATCCGTCTGCCTCTTCGGGAGGTTCTTCTGTCGCAGCAGGGGACGGTCCTCCACCCGAACCTGTCCAGTCTCCACCTCCTTGCGTGGAGATTGAGCAGCAGCAGTTGATTCCTTTCGACTTGCCTCCCGAAAGTTTGTGATGTGATTCTGGCAGCCAGGCGTCCCTCCACTAAGGTGGTATACGCCTGCAGGTGGAACAAGTTTGTGGCATGGTGCACAGCAAAGGCTGTGAATCCCCTTTCTGCCCCTCTTTCTGAGGTTCTTCTGTTCCTTCTTTCTCTGGCCCAACAGGGTTCTGCCCTGGGAAACATCAAGGGCTATCTTTGTGCAATCTCTGCCTTCCTCGGGCTTCCTGATCAGCCCTCCCTTTTCAAGTCCCCTGTTAACAGGTTTCTTAAAGGCATTACACACCCCTTCCCTCCTGTTCAGTTTGTAATGCCTCAGTGGGACTTGAACTTGGTTCTTAACTTTTTAATGTGCGCTCCCTTTGAGCCTCTACATAACTGTCCTCTTCGTCTTCTGACTCTGAAGACAGCCTTTCTGGTGGCCATCACCTCCGCTCGGCGGGTTTGTGAGCTCCAGGCTTTCTTGCAAGCCCCCCTTTCTGTCTGTCCATCCAGACAAGGTTGTTCTTAGGACGCGTCTGTCCTTCTTGCCAAAGGTGGTTACTGCTTTTCACATTGGGCAGACCATCACTTTGCCCACCTTCTTTCCGCCTCCGCATCCTTCTAGAGAGGAAGAGAGGCTCCACCGTCTGGACCTAAAACGTGCGATTTCATTTTATCTAAACCGCACACAGCAGTTCTGGGTGGACGACCAGCTCTTTGTTGGCTACGTAGGTGCCAAAAAAAGGTCGGGCGGTACACAAGCGGACCTTCTCCCGCTGGGTCGTCTTGTGTATCAAGGCCTGCTATTCTTTGGCTAAGAAGGAGCCCCCTGTTGGGCTACGTGCCCATTCCACCAGGCCGACAGCCACCACCACGGCTTTGGGACGTGGTGTCCCATTGCAGGACATTTGTCAGGTAGCTACGTGGGCCTTGCTGCACACGTTTACCAAGCATTACTGCCTTGACAGCCAAGTCCGGAGAGACTGCTTCTTTGGCCGTTCTGTTCTCCGAGACTTCCTTGTCTGATCTTTGTTCGCAGACCCACCACCGGGGTTGGTATTGCTGGGGTATCTATTCTAAGGTAAGGAATCTGTCACTAACGTGTCTCTTTCAGATGCACAAGTTACTAACTTGTGTAACGATATATCTGTAAGAGACAGTAGTTAGTGACAGATTCCTTACCGCCCCACCCATCCTCCCCGTTCTGCGAACTGATTTCTAGGGTTAAGGTCATCCCTTTCAGGGCCCTAGTTTTCAGACACCAGTGTCAGTTTCTTGCATGGCTCTGCGTTTCTGGCGCGGAAAGTAGTGTACAGAACTGACGCCAGCGCGCATGGGTGGCGTCTAAGTACTGGCCGCGGCGTCATCCCGGCAATCACGACGCCGGACGCGGAGCCGCACGACGCCGCCTACTGACGCGCAGGGGTACTGCTACGCAAAACTTTCCGGATCCAGCCTGACGCCTGGGGATATTCTAAGGTAAGGAATCTGTCACTAACTACTGTCTCTTACAGATATATCGTTACACAAGTTAGTAACTTGTGCATCCCACTCCCAATGTGCTAGTTCTGGTAAGGAGTTTTTCAGTAGGGTTATTGTAACCTTCCTAATATCATTGCCTTCGCCATTTTCTGGTATTCCCAGTAGCCTCAGGTTATTTCGGCGCTGGCGATTTTCTGCCTCCTCTAGTTTCCACATTACGTCCTTTAGCATGTTATCTTGAGAGGATGCCTGTTCCTTCAGTGTATCCACGGTAATTTCTAGATCCTCTGTGCGTTTTTCCACCATGCTTAGTCTCTCTGCGATCTCCGTACAAGTTTTCCCAACTTTGCGCATAGTGCCTTGTAACTTCTTTGAGGCTTGACGGTTTTCAGTTTTGACCTCATCCTGGAATGACCTCAAAGATTGGAAGATCATCGATAGGGAGGGCTCTGCGGCTTCGTCATAGTTTTCCTGCACCATCTGGCCAGTTTGCTGTTCTCTAGCAAGTTTTCCTGCCTCTTTCGGACTGTTCGAAGGTAGCAGTTGCGTTGCTGAATAGTCCCATCCAAGCTCTCCTTCTCCTAGCGTTTTCTTGTGATTGTTCCTTTTGCCTTACGACACCCGTTTAGTTCTTGGGTATCCTTTTCTCGCCTTGCTGGCTGTAGTAACTCGTGAATGAGTCCTCGCATTCCACATCTTCACTACTACTAGAAAGTCCAATATCTGAATCCGCCGATTCTTCATTTAGGGAGTAGAATTTTTCCATGGAGTCCGGGGAAAGATATCCCGCCTCTAGGCTCCTTTTCTGGATGGCCCCTTCATCGCAAGCTTGTTGTTGTAGTTGTTCGGGCATGTTTCCCCACTCTGTGGTCTTAGTGGTCTCTCCGGTTGCTTTAGGGGTACTGTCCTTGTCCGGAATTTCTCCTTTGGTATTATCCTCCCTTTGGGGGCCCCTGTGAGGTTCCTCAGGTGAGCCTAGTACTGTTTTCTCACTGCACGACCCCCAGGAGGACCTTCCCTCCTCTACCAGTCCCGGTGACATGTCTAATAGGGTGTTCTGGGGATTTTCTGTGTTTGTTAATTCCCGACTGCCCGCGTCAGCTGGTTTATTCTGTGCCCCCACCTCTTTCTCTTTCTCACTGTCTATGGGTGAGAACATACTGGTTATTGCGATTTTGTTTCTTTCCCCCGGGGCCCCCTAGAAGCGTACCTTTCAAAACGGTAATTATAGGAGGAGCCTCCGCTTTGTCTTTACTTTTCTCCGGTTTACCCCCCTTACCGGACCGTATTTCTGACTTCTTTGTATCCGTTTCCATCTTTAAATGATTCTCTTTTCGGGCTGCAGACTGCGCGTTCTAGCGCGTCTTACCGCGACCTCCTCGCACTGCCATGGTCTCCGTGCAATAATCCCCGCGGCTGCCCCTGGCGTCCTCGTCGCTGATCAACCCCACCCTGCAGCCGTCACAGATTCTCCCTCCGGAAACTGTCAGGAGAAGCCGAGCGAGAGATTCCCAGCGCGTACAGCAGGCTGTCACACATCGATGTTCCCCCCCATCTCTGGTCTCCGTCAAGCCTTTGGATCCACCGGGTCCAACGAATGTTTTCTGCAACTCGCATTTCCTTCCTTTTGACACTGCCTCGTACTTTCTCGGCCTTGCGGATTACTTCAGGTCTCCTTCATAGTTTATCTGCCGCCCATCACCCGTCCTGCTCGGTAGTGAGCACAGCAAGGAGCGGAGCGAAGCGGAGGTGAGTGACTTCGATCTCACTCAGACGCCATCTTGCCGAACTGTATTGGTGGGCCACGATTCTGAAGTGCTGTAACGTACTATTGACTTTAAGCAGAGGCAATAGGTCAAGCTGGGATATACCAACACCACAAGAACTTATTTTGGGTAATGAAGCTAGTGGGTACCTATGGCGACACGCATATGACTGTTACTTCAAAAAAGTACGCTTCAAAACCCTGGTGGGTATACATAAAGCCTGGAATAATGTGCGTAAACTTCTGGGAATTGGAAGGGTTTCTTGTTATACAGTACTATCTAAACAAGCATTGGCATAGCCAATAGGTCTCGCCTTTGGGACCTTATAAGTGTTTAGCCATGCAACAGTTGATGTTGTTGCACGAAGGATATTGTGCTGCATAACTAAATACTTATAAGGCCCCAAAGGCGAGACCTATTGGCTATGCCAATGCTTGTTTAATTTTGAAGCGACTTTATCATATTTTACGTGATATGTGGTGTGTCATTCAAATAGCAAACGTTTTCAGGCCCTGGTTGGTGCAAGGGCTCCAAGATCCGAGCCAGCCCCTACGCTCGGCTCGGATTCAGCTCTCCCTGATAATTTATTGGCTCGCCACCTCTCTCTGTAGCGGTATGTGGAGCACGCCTTGGGCTGCTACACAACACGAGGAGTGTGTGGGGAAAGGAGATATTAAGTCTAGCAGGTCAGGAGAGAGCAGCAAACAGAGCCGCGCGCACAGATCAATAGAGAAGAGAGGAAAATAGGAAGGGGGAGGAGTCAGGCGAGTCTACAATGTGAACCGTGAAAAAAGGGAAAGCCAATACAAGCGGGTGCTTTGGCGCCTCTCAAATAGAAGACCTGGCCGTGCTCTATTGGCAGTGGAAGCACAGCGACTAGTAAATCTGCCATGGACTCTGGGTTTTAAAATGCAAGAGATCCCTTGCACCCTACAAACTCACCATTGTGGCAGCACTAACAGCAGACTCTTCTGACTACTGATAATTCCCAGCAGGACTGGTATATTTTAATTGGCTTAGTGCTACAACTTCTTAACAAGGTTTCTGTCCTTTAAGCATGGCAACTTCTTGGTAATCTTGGCAGAGAGGCCAGTGATTGAATGGGCACGTGGCGAAAAGAACCTCTCCTGCAGAGCATATGTGATCAGCAGTGGTATTGTGCGCAAAAAGGCTTCTCTCAAGACCTCTGATCAGTCTATCGTGGTGGATACTGCTCCAGAATTAGCCTTTCATAATTAGGCTGCATATAGGGTAAAGTTTTGCACGCCTTGCTCACTCTGCCGTAAATAACTGATCCTTTCCAAAAGAAATGCATTTATGTAGCAACCCATGAGCAGTCTACCAGTACCGTAAGGAATTGAAAAACAAAAATCCCCAAGTGAGAAGCACAAAATATGTGAAAAAATGAGAAAATAGCTAAGTTGCCCCATTTTAGGCGCACAGAACATGCAAGGCAAGGCTCCTCAATAAAAATGTCGCGTTCAATGCGAGTGTCAGCAGGACTTGCAAAAGTCATACACAGGTACACAAAACAAGATATTCATCCCTCACACACAACTTTTTTTTATGCAGTTTTATATAGCGCGAACTCGACCCGAAGGTATTGGAGCGCTTTACATGAGCACCGGTTACGTTACACAAGGACACATTCAGGTACGGGGAGATTGAGTTCATTTGCCCAGAATCACAAGATGTGGACGCGACCCCGAGGCTCGAACCTTGGTTACCAGCACCAAAGTCGGCAATCTAGCCGACGGACCACATCCTCTCTCCATAGCTAGCGTCATGTATGTCATGCGAGCAGCAGCAGTGCATGCTTTACTATTCCCCAGATGGATTCAGCACTGCTGCCGTTAGTATGAGCTTCCCTCACAGGCAGAAGAGAGACAAACCGGGAAGTGTGCGTGTATGCACCACTCACATGCAAAACAGGCATGGTATGGGTAGCAGCAGTGCAATTTGCAAACACTCATAGACAGCACAGGGGCCAGGGGCTCAGCTAGTAATAGTGGAGCAGGTGGGGTGGCGCCTGCGTCCGGGGGGTCTGAGTGGCACTACGGACTCGAGGTATGGCTACTAAAGTGTGGGGGTAGGGGCCATTTTAATTGCATGCATTTGGACTCCTGGCAGCCTCGCCACACCACAATCAATGGTGCCTCCACTCACGAGCCAGAAAAATATAAAAATAGAAGAATCCAGGCGCATGCGCCCTCGCATACTCCCTGGGACCACCACTGGTTACGAAAAATCTCTGCCGTCAGCAGTGATAGGTTCTGCCAACAAAATCTTCCAAAACACGTATTTTTCCCAGGACACGTCAGAGCCCTCCCCGTATGCCCCTTTGAAGTGCACTGGTAGACAACAGGGTGGTCGCCTCATTCCAGGTTATTACTGACACCGACTCCCATCTCTGAACCCTTCACCCACAGATCACGGGGATCAGGTCTGATAGTCTAATGAGTTCAATGGGAGCAACAAGACTTCAACACCCAGAATGCCCCAAGACAAACAACAAAAGGCGCGAAAGGGAAACAGTGTCTGCAATTACCTGGCGGGAGGTTGGTCACCTGGGCAAACACCAAAACCCAATACCTGTCAAGACCACATCCTTCCACAGCCCAATCACCGGGCCCTTGGAAGCTGCTAACCCAGCCTGCCCGGACCACACTGCGGGCGGGCGCCAGAACGCGCAGGGTTTGGAAGCAGCAGAACAGAACACGGAGTGGCCTGGTTTAGTCCTCCAAGTGAGAACACTCGTGTGACTCCATAAAGAGAGAGAGTGCGTTTAATTGAGTCACTCATGCCCATGTGCCCGATCCCACCTTGGCTCTGCCTGCAGTGAGAGCCACTGGACTCCAGGTACCTTTTTTCGGAGGCCGCCTTCAGCCAACAATACAGGCTTTGTCTCAAGTGAATAACAAGCATTTGAAGGCACGCGCGGGGAGGAGGGGGGGCGACGCGAGTGGTGCGCGCGCCTCGCGCTGAAAGTTAAAATACATTTTTTTTAAAAATGAAGCTGATAGTTGCGCGGCCGTGAAAGTGACACGGCCGCGCGGCGCGAAAGTGACACGGCCGCGCGGCGCGAAAGTGACACGGCCGCGCGGCGCGAAAGTGACACGGCCGCGCGGCGCGAAAGTGACACGGCCGCGCGGCGCGAAAGTGACACGGCCGCGCGGCGCGAAAGTGACACGGCCGCGCGGCGCGAAAGTGACACGGCCGCGCGGCGCGAAAGTGACACGGCCGCGCGGCGCGAAAGTGACACGGCCGTGCGGCGCGAAAGTAAAATGAAGCTGACTAGGAGGGAGTGGGAGGAGGGGGGAGGGTATTCACGCGCTGTAGTGCACGTCGCGCGCGCTTGTGAGCAGCAGGCGTGACCACACGCTCGTGCACCATGGCCTTTTGCTCGCGCGTAACTGCCTGAAAAAGGCCACGACGCACGAGCGTTTGGTCAGCTTCTGAAACCCCCTTACTTAAAGTCTCGCCAGAGCAACGCTTGCGCGCTACTCGAGGCTCGACCTAAAAACAGTCTCCCGGAGATATTCAATGATATATGTATGAATAGTTGGTTAAATGAAGGGATCGCCCAATTAGGATGTTTTTATTCAACTGCTGGGCTAAAATCATTCGAAGAATTAAGAAGTGATTATATGCTAGACTATAGGGATTTTTTTTAATTCTTTCAAATTAGGTATTTTTTAACAAAGAGGGGGGGGGGGTAAATCTAAATTCCAGAAAATTCAAACCATTGAATTTATAAACAAGAATAAATCGGGAAAGATCGGAGAAATCTATGATAGCATGATCGCCGTACTCCCAGATGATATGAATAAATTTTCGTTAAAATGGCAGGATAAACTGGGGCTAACGGCAGAAACCTGTCTTAGATCGTATGAATTATCTCAGTCTATATTAATGTCTGCTAGATTACAAGCCGTTTTTTAAATGTATTATACACCAAGTAGGATAGCTAAGTGGGGATCTGGTAAGGGAACAGAATGTCCACGGTGTGCCTTATACGAAGCAGACATTATACATATATTTGCAACATGTGACGTACTACAAGAGTTGATAAGGGACATATCTGATTTTTTTATCTGAAATATTTAATGTAAGAATAGAAATTACAACGGGAGAAATAATGCTGGGTATAGATGGAGATACTCTATCAAATAACATACAAGGATTGATATTTATGTCAATGGCGGTGTTTAGAATATGTATAGCTTCTGCTTGGCTGGATCCGAAGCCGCCCGTATTCCAACAACGGCATGCGCGATTGCTGGCGTCGTGCAGCTTAGAGGTAGATATAGATATAGATATAGATATATATATAGATATATATATATATATATATATATATATATATATACACACACACTCGAAATAAGCGGAAAAAGGGGCTGGAAATTTGGGATCCCCTGTTGCAGTGGATGCAAAGCCAAGAGAGTGCAGGCTAGACTCCTGACGGTCTCGATTGTACAAATAACAAAATGTACCAGGAAATGATCTGGATATATATATATATATATTGCTTTGACGAAATTAGCTGCGCTAGACGAATCTAGTATGTGATATTTCAATATTTCTGATTTATGTAATATAATGTAATGTCTGGGGAGGAGGGGAGGGAAGTAATTTATATGTAAAATGAAATAATAGATCAATAGAAAAGAAAAGCATGAACAACATGGGCCTCAAGCAACTTGTCACCAACTCTACTCACACCGCATGACACTCGCTTGACTCCCATTTTCACATCTAGCGACAGTCTTTTTGATCCTCATCTTCTTATTCTTCCTACACACACTGCTTCCTCCCTCATTTTCTACCCTCCACTCTACACCCACTCACTGCATTATCCCCAGCCCCTTTGCGCGGACCACCAATATTTTAAGTCCCACGACTTCATTACCCATGACGCACTCTGCCCTCCATTGTAATTCCTAGCTTGTACTAGCCCATTATTCCTTAACTCCGCTGTTTACTTAATATTTTTGAAAATGGTGCTTCCATAGGTGCCCTACTAGGTTATTCTCTATTTTCATCACCTGTGACTCCTTTTGTTCCCTTCACTCACTTGTTGAGTTCTTCCCCGCCGCCCCCCCTAACCTCTCCGTTGACCTGTCCCTCCAGTTGCCCTCCGTCTTCACCTTACCCCTACCCCGTCACCTCCCTAAACTCACCCACCTGCTTTCCTCCTCCTGCAGCTTCCTCGCCCCTGCCCTCACACTCCCTCCAAGATTCCCCGTCCAAATCCGGCCTTTAAACTCTACCCTCTCCCCCCTTCTTCAATCCCTCCACCCCCGCCCTCTTCCACCAATCTCCTCACCCCACCACCCCCCTTTCTCGCCCCTTACTGCCTGCTCTGCCTGCATTTAGCTCTCCCCATCCCATATCTTACCCAACATGCCTCCCCTTGCCCTCGCACTCTTATCCCCGGACTCCACCCTCTCCAAATATGGCCCCAACTCCTGGGCTATACAGTACCCTCCGAATCTATCCAAAAATGCTAAGAAAAACTTCAAACACAGATTACTTATCCGTAACCCTGAAACTCTTATTGTAGATAACTACCTCAGCCTCACTTCCCCCATCAAAACTAACTACATCTTCTATTCTAGACGCCTCTCCAAATGGAAAAGCATCTTCCTTCAACATCTCCCAGTCATTAACCCAACCAAAATCCCTTATGGATTTAAACTATCCACTGCTCCCTCTCCAGTCTTCCCAGGTAAAGTGGACATCTCCGTTTTCAAATCCGGCAACATCCTCATTCAAGCCACAGAATCCCACCTCTCCATTTTCGAACACCACTTCTGCTCCTTATCGCGCCTCTTAGGCAATACTATTCCTAACCCACCGGCCTGCCATCAGCTCAACCCCCCTCATGTCTCCCCGTTACCTCCAACCCCTTTCTCCCCCCTACCACCACCATACTCCAATCCCATTCACCCCCTCCCTCTCCGCTGCTGCTCCAAATGCCAACCCAATCTCCTTCTCCCAATCATCCCCTCCCCTAGAGTCCCCCCCCTATTTTCCCCCCTACCTCCACCACACTCCAATCTCCTTCACCCCCCGCCCTCTCTGCTGCCGTTACCAATCCCTATCCTATCTCCCAATCACCTTCTCCCAATCTTCCCCCTTCCCCCTAGTGTCCCCCCACCTCCTGACATCCCCACCGCACACCTCCACTCCCAATCACTCACGCTTTACAATGACCCGTCCCCATCCCCTAATTTTATTCCTAGCCCCCTCCTCCCTCCTTTCTACCGCAACTTGCATCCTTACCCTCCCCCTGGCTCCCGTCCATGCCCCCCCAAGACTCCATCTCCCTCCCTGAACCCCTCAGCCCACCCACCCAATTTCACCCTGAACCACTCTTCCCACCCACCCAATTTCACTCGACTGTCAACCCCCGACGCAACCCTTCTCCATACTCTTCACACCCTTGTAACTTTTTTATCCTCTTTCCCCGAGGTTGTTAATCTCCTGCCCCCCCTCCCACTGGCCCCACACACCCAACACACAACAGTCCACCTCCCTCCAGCGCTTACACAGAACATCCCTCCCACTCCCCTTCTTTTTTCCCCCCTCACTCCTTTAACCCAGACTCTACTCAATATTGAACGGGATCTCTCTAGGTTAACGAAGGAACTCTCCAGACTTAGAGAAGAGTTCAATTCCCTCTCCTCTAGCTCCCCACTCTTCCGTGCTAGATACCCCCCCAACCGAAAACTCCCCTCTAACTTTAATCTTCCTTGGAATACTACCCCGCTCCGCTGCCATCTGCACAGGCCTCGCCACACTTCGAACCAGTTCTCTCCTTCTGACCTTTCTGAACTATGCAACTCGTACCTGCCCAATTTAGCAATCCACAATCCCCCACCCCACTACTCTAACATCCCTGTTATCCTTGGGACCAACAGAATCCCCCCCTCTCCCCTAGACCCCCTCCTCAACTTACCACTATCCACTCCTGCCCTCCCCCTAAAAACACTCCCAAACCCCTCTCCTGCATGCTGGTTAACTGTCGATCTGCTGTCCGACACGCCATCGAAATCTCTGAATCCCTCCTAAGCGAATCTATTGACATTGCGTTCCTCACAGAAACCTGGCTTAATGGCTACTCTACGAGCTTGCTCGACATACTCCCCCCCTCCCCGCCCCCCGGATACTCTATCCTCAGGAAAGACAGACCCGATAGAACAGGAGGTGGCTTAGCCATAATCTTTAAAAATGAGCTTCAGCTCTCCATCGTTAGCAATTCGGGCCACTCCTCCTTTGAATACCTCGAAGCTGAACTTCTAATCCTCCATATCTAACTCTAGAAATCTCTTCCTTGGAGACCTCAACTTCCACCTAAACGACTCCAAAGACCCCACAACCACCCTCCTCTCCAATCTACTCAAGATCAATGACCTCCAGCAACTTTGTCAGGTCCCTACGCACACCAAAGGAGCCATTCTAGATGCCATAATTTCAATAAGGACCTGGCCTTCCTGACCAATATCATCCCTATTGACTGGTCTGACCACCACCTTCTACTGTTCACCATTTCTACCACGTCTCCTCCCCCTCCGACCCAGCCCATCCAACCAAGAAATTGACCAGAAACCTTAAACAGATCCCCCCCATGTGTTCTTGAGTCCAAACTCCAAGCCCAACTGCTCCTCACCCCTCTCTCTCAAAATGCAGATGATCTTACTGAGCTTTTTAATAAAGCCGTCACGGATGTCCTTGACCAAATTGCCCCAAACAAACTTAAAAATCAAAAGAACATCCCTTCCAAATCTTGGTTTAACTTGGAGCTCAATAAGGAAAGACGTTCTCTTAGACAGATGGAAAGAACTTGGAGGCATCATCCCTCTCCTGCTAACCTAACACTCCTTAGAGAAGCTAGATCAACATACAAGAAACACATTTTCAACGAAAAGGCATCCTTCTTCCGTACCCAACTCGATCGGGCCAAAAACAGACCTAGAGAACTATTCAACATCATTCGTAACCAAACCTCCACCGCACCGCCCATCCTGTTGTCCTCAACTGCTAGATGTGATGAAATCGCCCACTTCTCTGAAATTTTTTCCAAAATTGACCAATCCTTTCCTTCTACTCCTACCCCAACCAGCCCTCTTCCTACTCCTGACATCACTTCTAAACCCATCACCGCTCTCTCCATATCCCCCCGAACCCCCCGCTCACATGCCCGCTTCTCCACCTCTTCTTACCCCCCTACATACACACTCACTGCTACACCCCCCCAGAACCTCTCCCCAATCCCACCCACAACTTCTCCTCTTACTCCCCATCACTCTAACTCCCTATTAAAAAATAATGCATCCTGGCATACTTTCCTCCCTGTTACTGAACACTAAGTTCTCAACATCATCACTAAACTTAAGCCATCCTCTCACACCAAAGACCCCCTCCCCTCAAACCTTATCCAGGACCTAAAACACATCATTGCACCATTCTGGACCACAATCATCAACACCTCCCTGGCCTCAGGATGTGTCCCTATCTCTCTTCAACTTGGTCAAATCTCCCCCATCATTAAAAACTCCAATGCCGACCCCAATTACCTAAATAATCTCCGCCCCATCTCTAACCTCCCTCTTCTTTCTAAAGCCCTCGAAAAATGTGTCTTGCTCCAACTAGACAAACACATTGAAAATTTTAACCTACTCGACCCCCTTCAATCAGGCTTCAGAAAAGGCTGTAGTACCGAAACTGCCATTCTAAATATTGTTGATGACATCCATCACACTCTTGACAATGGCGAGACGTGTCTACTCATCTTCCTTGATCTCTCTGCAGCGTTTGATACCGTCAACCACTCTCCACTACTTAATGTTCTCAGAGATCGTTTTGCCTTAATGGTACCACCTACAAATGGTTTGTCTCCTACCTACAACACCGAACACAGCAAATCAAAATTCACAACTGTCTTTCTAGCCCCACTCCGGTATCCCTAGGAGTCCCCCAGGGATCTATCCTATCACCATCTCTCTTTAACCTCTTTATGGAACCCCCTCACTCTTATCCTTAAACCAGCTGGAATTAACTACCACGTCTACGCTGATGATACTCAACTGTACTACAAGATCAAAACCCACGCTGATATCCTACACCTTAACCACACCCTTGCCAAGATTCAATCCTGGTTCCAAATAAATCTCAAACTAAACCCTAAAAAAACTGAAATCATTCTCTTCTCCCCTAAAACCAACCCGCTCCCCATCCAAACCTGGATCTCTGACCTCAATGCCCTCAACTGCTCGCTCTCCTTGTCCAACTCAGTCAAATCTCTTGGTATCTCCATTGACCATAACCTTAATCTCAATTCTCACATCAAAGCTTCAGCAAAAGGAGCCCTCTTCACTCTCCGCCATCTCAAAAAAATCAAGCCTTTATTCCATCAGAAGACTTTAAACTAGTAGTTCAATCCCTGGTCCTCTCGAGAATTGATTACAGCAACGCCATCCTCACCGAAATCCCTAAGATCCACCTTGCTCCTCTCAAATCTGTGCTCAACCTTGCAGCCAGACTCATCACCGACTGCAAACGTTTCGACCACATCTCCCCAGTCCTCAAAACTCTTAAATGGCTCCTTATCGAAGGCAGGTCTGCCTACAAAATTGCTTGCATCACATAAACAGCCCTCCACCAAAACACCCCGCCTTACCTCGCCAACAAACTCTGCATAGCGGGCAGCTCCCGCGCTCTGAGAAGTACAAACGCTTTCCTCCTTGTCCCACCCCTGTTAAAAAATGAAATCCACTCAATCCCGCTCCTTCTCCGGTAGTGCCCCAAGCACCTGGAATGCCCTCCCCAAAGACCTGCGATGCAACCCTTCCTATCTCCGCTTTAAAAAGGACCTCAAAGTGCACCTCCTCAACAAATACTGGGGGTATTAACCCTATCCCATTTTCCTGTCTTGCCTTTTAGATTTGTAAATTGCTCCTGCTTTTATACCTGTATTTGTATAATTTCAATCTGTCTCCCTTTTGTAACCTGTTATTATTCCCTGCTGTTGATTTTTGCTGATTTTTGTCTTGACTGTAACTAGCCTATACTCATGTAAAGCGCTCTGATACTTCTGGTCCCGCCAGCGCTATATAAAACCTCTAAAATAAAATAAATCCAGTATAAGCACGTCACGCAGCTCACCTGGACTGACCACTACAGTGTCTTCATCTCCATCGCAGGACCCACCAACACTGACACCATGATTCCCAATTCCACGTGCAGAGACTGGAAAAAGGTTTCAGAAGACCAGTGGAACAACGCTCTCAACTCCCATCGGCCAGACACAACATCCGACCCAGAGCAGGCTGCGAAGAATTTCTCCCAGTGGTTCACAGAATGCACCAACACAATCTCCTCCGCCCAGTCCAAAGGACCTACCAGAAGAGCCAGCTGGTTTACTGTGGCACTGCACTAGCAGACCGCATAGAAGCCAGCACAAGCCGCTGCAAGGAACTTTTCGTCATCATAAAGGTGTTCTCCAACCCTGCAGCCGCTGAGAACATCACCCCCTCCCAAGAACTGTGACACACCCGGACAGACTTTTTCCGTGACAAGATCTGTTATCTACAAAAACTGCGAGCCCATGCCCCCTGCCACAGACTGAATCAGCCTGCTCGCACCCATGAATACAGACCTCGAACACCTGCTCACCCACTGGGACCCACTCACAACCTCCGCCACAATCGCCATCATGAACTCCTTTCACTCAGGTGCACCCACGGACCCCTGCCCACCACGTCTTCAACCTCGGGAGCAAGACAATTGGCGACGAGCTCAAAGTCCTGAACACCTCTCAACTCAGCTTCCTTCCCTGAGGGCAGGAAACGTGCTGAAGTGAGGCTCCTGAGGGAACCATCCGCTGACCCAGCAGAACCAAAGAACTGCCGACCCTTCTCTCCTTTCCAGCAATAGTTCTCGAAGGCAATCAGCTAGCAACTTACCAAACACCTGGAACACAATAACCTCCTGGACCCCTCTCAATCCGGATTCTGAGCCAACCACCGCACCGAGGCAGCCCTGATCACAACCGCCATCCTGGACTGCGACAAAACAGAAGCTCTCATCCTCCTGAACCTATCAACCGTGTTCGACACTGTCCCAATCGCATCCTGATCAACAGACTCCACCACATCGAATCCATGGAGACACCCTCTAGTGGATCGCCTCATGCCTCAATGAAAGAACCCATCTCCCACCGTTCACCTCAGAACTCCAGAAGATTATCTGCGGCGTCCTGCTAGGATCATCCCTCAATTCCACCCTCTTCAACTTGTACATGACCCCCCTAACCAACACCGTCAGATCGCACGGACTCAACATCCTCTCCTATGCCGCCAACACCCATCTCATCATCTCGCGGTCCAAAGACCCCACAACCACCAGAGCCAACTTCCACAAATGTATGTTGAACGTTGCCGATTGAATGAAGGACAACTGCCTCAAGCTGAACTTGCAAGACCTAAATCCTCATCTTTGGGAACAGCACCTCGCCATGGAACAACGCATGGTGGCTTGCGGAACTTGGCCCATCCCCCGACCTGACAGACCACAGCCACATCCTTTCCCAGGGCCAGCTTTAGCACTGGTAGCGCCTGGTGCGACAATTTTGGTGCTCCCCCCCCCCCCCCCGACCACCTCCTTGGATTCCCTCACTACCATCGAGCAAAAGTGCCTCATCTCTATAGCTCCCCCTCTTACATATATTTTATTTGTTTTAAACACTGGGAAAGGCTGACTTTACTAATAAGAATGTGTATCTACCCAAACAAACCCTTTTTAGCAACACATGCGTAGATAATAAAGGACAGGGGAAAAACCTAGTGTCCTAACATCTTTTATGCAGTTTGCATGCAGCTCTTTGACTGTTCTTAAGTCGCTGTTCTACTGGTGTATTAACCCTCAGGGCTACTTTGACGAGTCTGGACTGTAACTAGACCAAACTCCCATCTCTCTCTCTCTGTCTCTCTCTCTCTGTCTCTCTCTCTCTGTCTCTCTCTCTCTGTCTCTCTCTCTCTGTCTCTCTCTCTCTGTCTCTCTCTCTCTGTCTCTCTCTCTGTCTCTCTCTCTCTGTCTCTCTCTCTCTGTCTCTCTCTCTGTCTCTCTCTCTGTCTCTCTCTCTGTCTCTCTCTCTGTCTCTCTCTCTGTCTCTCTCTCTGTCTCTCTCTCTGTCTCTCTCTCTGTCTCTCTCTCTCTGTCTCTCTCTCTGTCTCTCTCTCGCTCTCTCTCGCTCTCGCTCTCTCTCTCTCTCGCTCTCTCTCTCTCTCTCTCTCTCTCATGACTACACACAATGCAAAGCTCCTCGACCTCCCCAGACAGACCCACATCACATCCCCACCTTTAAAAAGCTACACTGGTTCCCATTCCAGAAGAGATGTCCGTTCAAGATGCTGACCCACGCTTACAAAGCCCTGCACAACGAAGGACCAGCATACATCAACAAACTTGCGACTTTCCACCAGCCAGACACCTATGACCTGCCTCTCTCTTCCTCGGAGAAGGCCCCTGTATCGGTCAAGCCAACAGCTCGGGGCGCTCTTTCTCGCACCTGGCAACCAAAGTTTGGAACATCCTTCCCCCTGCACCTCAGGACCACCTCATCACTCCAGCAATTCAGGAGAGAACTCAAGACCTGGTTGTTCGAATGAACAGATCACCTCACAACAGCCAGCAGCTCCAGCGCCTTTGAATCCTCACAGGTGATTTGCCGAGCTTTAGAAAGGTTTGCTTGATTGTTTGACATTGATAATAAAAAATAAAAAAACTGACAGCCTAGTGAGCATCTGTCTTTAAAGTCTGAATCAAGGAATGCTTCAAGTGCAATCTCCAAATACTGGTCCTTCACTCCAGCTCTGGTCTGGGTGCAGATGTAGGTACCAGATCAGTCCATCTATGGGTCTGATATTGTGTTAGGGGATGAATCAATAATTATTGGGAATGTGTGCAAAAAATCTGGGCCTTTTATTTTCGCTGTATGATGACAAATGTAACAAGCCTACCTCCCTGTTTCCCCATGGACTATTATAAACCTGGCCTGGTAATCTATGGTTGTGGCAAGATGTTGAAAGAGGACATTTCTATAGATAAAGTCTAGGCAACCCAACTCCCACCCCCACCCATTTTCACTCTAGGGTGCAAAGTGTCAAGCAGCTATGGGCAGTTTTTGTTTTTAGGTAGAGCCTAGAGCCTGCTCTGCGGGACTTGTTGTAGTGGAGTATGGAATTGAAGCCCCACCCACTCCGCCCATATTTGCCATTAGCTTGTCATTGTCCGTCCTAAATGCTGGCTTCTGATTCATAAATAGGCTTGTTAGTCCCTCCTTAGTACCGCCTCCTTCATTTGTCACCTCCGATGGCGACTGGCCGTTTTACTTCAGTTGTTACATGGTACCTGTTATTTAGTCTTAAAGCACTATTTTCTTTATCCAGTTTATCTTACTGTTGGCACAATGTGCCTTGGTGCCTTCTTTACAACTCCGCCCTCCCTCCCCTTGTCTGTGCCTTCTTTACCCCCCCCTCCCCGTTGTCCTTACCTTCTTTAACACTCCCCTGTTGTCCGTGCCTTCTTTACCCCCCTCCCTCCTGTTGTCCGTGTCTTCTCACGCCTCCCTCCCGTTCCCTCATGCCTCCCCCCTCTTGGTGATGCCTACCATTTGCAATGCGTCTCGCATTTACGCGAGTTTGAGCTATTGGCATTGTAAATAACAATGCCTTTTATGTTTTGGTTTTTAAAACATAAAAAAAACGCATTGTCTTTTACAATGCCAATAGCTTAAACTCGCGTAATTGCGATACCTATTGCATTGCAAATGCTTTTTCTGTTTGAGATTGTGTCTTTCTTACAGGAAGGCAACTGAGATGTTCTGTCTGCAAAGATATGACAGTGAGTGCATTGATCTTCTTTCTTATTATTTAACCCCCTACCATTCCATGATGGCAGATTGTTTCATATTTCCCTTTCTAGCCATCTTGTGTCGGGGTGGTGGTGTTTCATCAAAGGTTGAAGAGTCGGAGTGAGTCTCACCCCACCGCGGGGCACTTTGGTGAAAACAACCTGGATGGACATTTACAGTAGTGGTATTGCCCGATTCTGAACAACATGCCCCTGCCCTCCAAACTGAGCAGCATGTGCGCCATGGAAAACAAGAAAGACTAACAATGGGAAAAAAAACAGATCATGTGCATTGCACATTAGGGCATGTCTGGTATTGCTGCTTCACACCACCGCCCCAACCCATCCTATCTAAAGCATTCAAATGGCATATGTTTCTGTCCCTGTAAAACTTACATGCGTGTACCTCACACTGAACTTAGTTATAGGACAGTACATTGCAGAAGCTATAGAGCTACAATTGCCCATGTGGGCAGATATCCATTTAGGTGAAGCAGCAAGTGCAATAACCCAGGGGCGCAGCCGACCCCTCTATTTGTGGCCTCATAGATTTGTCTGTGCACCTAGTAGCTGCCTTTTCAGTTTGTGCCTGGGGGAGTAGTCTCTTGACAAACTTTAGAGCCTTGGTAGTATTTGTGTGAATTAGTTGATCCTTTGGATTTCTTTAATTTGCTGAGCCCTCACAATCCCTAAACACCATCAATTCTTGCCCCCTCAAATCGTCTCACCACACCTTAACCGCTCCATCCTGAAACTTAAGACCTTTTTATTCCTAAACTCCACCCATTCAAGAAATGTAACAACCTGACTGTACTCCTAAACTACACCCATCCCTGAACCCTAAAAGACCTTTTTACCCCCTACACTCCATTCCTAAACCGTAAAACCCCTCACTACCCATTTCTGAACCCTAAAACCCTTTGCACAACTACACCCCACCCATCCCTGACCCCTTCAAACCCATCACCCCAAACTTCATCCATCCCTGAACGATAAAAATAAACCTTCACTGCCCTTAAACTTCACCCATTCATTACCCCATAAAAACTCCTCACCACCACTACCCTACTCGTCTTTAAACCCTAAAAAAAACCTTTCTAAAGCTAATCTTGACTCATCTCTAAATCCTTAAAACGCCTCACCACCCTACACTCCACCCAATCCTGAACCCTATAAACTCTTCACCACCTCTAACTTCTACCCATCCCTGAACCCTAAAAACTGCACACCCCAAACGCCACTCATCCGTGAACCATAAACAAACTCCACCCATTCCTGATATCTAAAATAGGAACTCCTCACCACCCCTAAACTGCACCCATTCCTTACCCAAAAAAACCCTGATTACCCCTAAACATTACCCATGAACCCAGAAATCCCTCACTAGTCCTAAACTCCAGTCCAATTTAATGTAATTTTGAATTTTTCCTTCAAATTCTTTCCTTTAAAATGTTTCCATTATCTTTCCCCCATTTTTTGTATTTTCTTAAAATTGATTTTCCATGATTTTCTTGCCTCCATTGTATACCCCCAACGACAGACAAGGAGGTACAAAAGGAACAGTCCTTTTTTAGGTCTCGCCTAGGCATCGCTTGCACTCTCTTCGAAACATTCTGTACTCAGAATAAGTGCAAAAAGAACAATTGATGGACAGAATGCAGAACAATGTCATATATTCACCCCAGTACAGAGATCTGGGCCTAAATCCATCGTTTTTTTGCTCACCATGCCATTCCAGTTTGGACCCAGCCATATGCAAATCAGTCTTGACCCTGCGCCCAATGGGAACAGTCCAGCCCGAACTGCCAGGCCAGGTCCTCCCTGGACTGGAAACAAGCATCCTAGGACCGGTTTCGGGCTTTCAGCCCTCATCAGCCAGGATAGCTTGACTCCAGTGGCATAGAGAGCATGGGACCCACGTCTGGGCATACCCGTCCCACTCGGGGTGACAAATGCCAAAAGAACAATTGATGGACAGAATGCAGAACAATGTCATACATTCACCCCAGTACAGAGATCTGGGCCTAAATCCATCGTTTTTTTGCTCACCATGCCATTCCAGTTTGGACCCAGCCATATGCAAATCAGTCTTGACCCTGCCCCCAATGGAGTCAAGCTATCCTGGCTGAAGAGGGGTGAAACCCCGAAACCGTTCCTAGGATGCTTGTTTCCAGTCCAGGGAGGACCTGGCCTGGCAGTTCGGGCTGGACTGTTCCCATAGTGCACAGGGTCAAGACTGATTTGCATATGGCTGGGTTCAAACTGGAATGGCATGGTGAGCAAAAAACTATGGATTTAGGCCCAGATCTCTCTACTGGGGTGAATGTATGTCATTGTTCTGCATTCTGTCCATCAATTGTTGTTTTTGTATTCAGAATAAGGGCATGAAACTCCGCCCACTTTCCACCCATCTTTTTAATTGGCTCCTGTCTGTCTTTTTTAAATGTGGCTTTTTAATTGGTCAATGGGCTCAGTAGTCCCTCCTTAGTACCGCCTTTTCTCTTCTTGTAACCTCCCATGAGGACACTACCTGTTACATTGGTTGTTTCTGGGTACGTTTTAAATGCAGCCTCGGAGCACTATTTTATTAAATACCTTTGTCCTTACTGCCTGCTGTGGCAGGCAGGACATGCTTTCCTGCAACACTTTTTTTTTTTTAATTTATCCAACACAGCGCACCTTGGCTGTAATAATGGCGGCCGCGCCTTTCTTTGGTTGCAATTGCCGAAGCGGCCACATGCCTTTTTTTCTTTATTAACTTTTTCTATAATGGCGGCACCGCGCTTTCGCTGTAAACATCTTGAGCTAAAGCTGCGGCTGCGTGATTGCTTCAAAGTAAAGAAATAGAAAAAAATTTGTTTCTATTTCTTTACTTTTGAAGCAATCGCGGCAGCCGCGCTTTAGGTTAAGATATTTATAGCTAAATCGCAAGTGCCGTGATTTAATTCCAGTGCGAAAGTTCTCGCATTACTAAAAGTTTGAGCTATTGACGTTGCATTAATATTAGCAACGCCAATAGCTCAAACTTTCAATAATGCGAGACCTGTTGCATTGCAAATGCTTGTGTATTTTCCCCTCATGTCTGTTGAATCTGACCGACTGTTATTGACTGGACTGATCCACGAGAACCATAGCACAACGCCATGCACAGATCTGAAGGGTTTTAAACTATTTCACCAAAAGGATGATCGACCCTCTTTGCACTGCCTGCCAGAGTGGCACTCTTTATTACTGAACAATAATTAGTCATTTGTTTGGTCTATTGTTTGCCGTCCGTTTATTTCCTTGCATCTTAACACTAATGGTTAATGCAGTTTTAGAGACTACGAAGCACAGACGTGCACATATTCGAGTGGTATACGAGTAGTGGCCAAGTGTTCCAGATTTGTAGACCAGTGGGGTATTTTATTGTTTCGTAAAGACACAAGTTGTTTGCGGCACCAAACTGAAAGCAGGTCTTGAAGGAAAACAAATGTAATGTTCCGAACCCAACTCTAGATGGTGTACAGTGCACAGCTTCTGTATCCACATCATTACTAGTAAGAAGTAAATAACTTTTTTCACACCGGTCCCAATGTATGCACCGATGCTGAACAGTATTACATGCTATAGAATGACTTTCAAGGAGTAAAGTTGGCATAAGAAGTCGTATGGGTGGCACACTGATTCCAAACATTTGAATATGAGTTTTTCTTTTAGTTTTGTAGAAACTTGGAGACCTCTTAGGCGGCTGTAAGTTCTTTTGCCATGTAATCAGTTTTTCTTGCTGTCCATTCGCAGGTTTAGTATTTTATCACAATAGACATAGGCAGTAAAGGGAATTACCTGGTAGGCTAAATCTGATCTGATGACGTTGTCTGTACAGAATATAATAGCCCGGTGATCCCTTTGCTCTGTCTTCAGATCACCTTCCACTGTATTGGAGACGCTGTGCACCTGGATGAAAGGTGTGACAACTGAAGTGGAATGAGAAAGGAGGAATAAGCCAGGATTGAAAGCAATACACATTCAAAATTTTAGTAATAGAATAATTGGATCTTCCGTCTCTTTGTGGAAGTAGTGTGAACATTGATACAAACCCCCCTTATCCCCCCCCCAAAAAAACCCCCCCATCTATTTAGGCCTGAAGACCAACCCCCTAGACATAACCTTTTGTAGATTTAAACTTTTCTATTTTCAGGCTCCTTCTTCCATGCCCCTGTGCCTTTAAGACTGGTGCGTAACATTTTAATACATTGTACGCTATTGATTTTTATTTGTACTGCACTGCTTATGCTTTTCGCACAGAGGGACATAGATGCCTTTTAAGACCAGTTGGAATAGATTTTCAGTGTTGTGCTCTGATTTTATTTAGCTCGGCTACTGAAAATGTGACCACGTTGTCATACGCCCTTGTAGTCTGTGTAGCTGACTGCAGCTTTGAAGACATTGGGGCAGGTGTTCTGCACTCTCTGCACTGCCTTCTTGTTTTTGTTTCCATATGCTGTCATCTGACTTGTGTTATCAACTCCTTCAGAAGATTGCAGGTTTTAGATTGAATTTTTAGTATAAGGTCAGAGGTGCAACTAAAGCCAAATTTCGGGGGGGGGGGGGGGCGCTAAGAATTTTTGGGGGGGCTAATTCTTCCAGCAGTAGGCAGTGGAGATGCAGGGGATCTAAGAAGGGGTGTAAAAACGACAAAGCCTCATTAACAAGCAAATTGTTTTTTAAAGACCTGTGAAGTCCTCGGGTGCGGCTGTGTGTGTGCCCGGGAATCTGTCTCAGCCCGGGCTGCCACACACGACGGGGGCGGGGGCTGAAGCCCTTTGAGCCCAATGGGCGTTGCGCGCCTGTATAAGGTACCATGACATGACTACCAGAAGACAGTCTAAAGCATTTGTTCCAGGAAGAACCACAAACTACATAAATATAAAGAAGTGCAAAAGTGTTGTGCCCCACAAGTTTGGATTTAGGTACATTAATACAGACGGAAGCATGCTTTTGCAGTAAAGGTGCCTCATTCTAGTCTCATATTTATTAAGGAGAACATAGAAAAGGAAAGAAAAAAGAGGAATGTAGAAAGGTAAAGAGAGGAAGAATGTTAGACAACACTTTTTAAAGGCGTGATGGCTACAGTTTTTTGTTTTGTTTTTAATCTTGGAGTAGAAATAAAACAAATATAGAACGAGAATTTAAGACATGATGCATTTTAAAATCTCCTAATTATTAATCTGCCTTTACCAGACACGAAGTTGCTTTCTGATAGCTGGGCCAGTCCAAAACATTCTCTACCCTTGGGGGTTGGATGTAAATACTGAACCTCCCTAAGTCTTCTAACTCAAAGTAAAATAAAGCGGGTCGTTAACCTAATGCCTTCGGCATGTGACCATTTGTGTTGCAACCTTGGCATGTCTCTTGTTCAACTGACTCTCCTTTCCTGCAGCAGCAGAAAAAGATGTCACTGACCTTCCATTTGGACTGTAAATTGTGTCCATAATTGATGCATGAACATCTGCGATTCTTTGTCCTGTGGAAAATTTACCTGGCTGCCCCATGTCCTCCTTGCTATGAGCTCTTTTCTGCAATCCAGTGTCATTTCGCGATTTCCTCCAGAACTTGATTGCTCCAAGTGAACGATTATGCTGCTACAGCCTTCAGATGAAGCACTGTAAAATGTAACCCAGCATGTCTAGAATAAAACCGATCAGTCGTGCGCAAATATCAGTGCCCTCTGTTGTAATTAAATCCCTGTAATACTGCCAAACAATAGCTGCTTTTCTTTTTTCATCTTGGAAGACACAAGAGGAGAGCAGAGTTCATGTTATAATGATACTGCATAAGAAAAAAATTGCAAAACAAAATCTTGTTCACTAGCTACGTGGAATAGTCCATAAAGTCTCCTTTCATCACTATCTGGATGATAGTCTGGGTCTACCTTAGGAACTGGTCTATTTTTAGATATTTATTTATTTAAACTCAATTGCCTTTCAGGTTTAATTCCTTCCGTTTTAATCTTGGCAGTACCGTCCCTAAGTGAAATTGTGCTAATGCAGGTTACTCCTCCCCTTACGGTTTATCTCACATAATCTTCCTGGCAATGTTCCTTGACTTCACATTGCACACTGTTGTAATCATCAAGTCACACATTTGGAGCCTATTTGAATCGATACATTAGCAACTTCGTCATCTGAAAATAGACATTGATACAGACAGTCCCATTCAAGACTATAATCCCAGTGTGTTTAATACTTCTGGCCATGCTGGCTGTATCCATTGTAGCACGGTTAAGGATGGTCCTAAAAATGGCTGCTAGAATTACTCTTTAAGCCAAAAAGTCTCATTGCATTACCTCACCTTTAATTTTAGGCTGTGGAGCCTCCCGGCTTCAAAATTGCATACAGCACCCTCATTCTTCAACAGTCTGTTTACAATTGCATTAGGCTCCTGCTGGACCAGAAGTAAATAACTCTGCATGTGCCCTTTTCCAGAGAAAGTAAAACCATAACCAGTCAGTCTTCTGTTGTGGTTCCATGATCTGGCACTTTTAGCGCATCTGGCTTGTGTCCCACCATGAAGATGGGAGTTGCTTTGATTGTTGTCCAGAAGCCTTGATCACCCTTTTTAATAGTCTATTGTCTTCTAGGTTCTCAACATACACTAAGCCCTTTGGCCATGACCATGCATGTGATCCGTGTCTTATACATTACTCTGCTGGATTTGCGGTAGATTTTCACAAGCTGCAAGTCCACCATTTCATTTGGTTGTTCTGCCTCTCCTATACCTGTAAGATAGGTCTCTATTTGCCAATGAGCCTTTTTTTCCCCACGTTCTCTGAATACTCTGCCAATGTCAGATGCTTGTGACTGAGCTTGCAATCCCCACCGTGACTTCTCTGGACTCTTGTTCTTTGATGCTATTTCACCATCTGTCTCCTATTCGGCTGCTGGAATGTAACCGCGAGCTCCCCTTCCTGCTGGATGATTGACTTCTCCTTCTTGCATACATAGGACATTGCAACTTGCTGTGCCCGTCCCGGACATAGCGAATCCGAACCGCTGAGGCCACTGAAGGTGGTGAGCATGTTCCAAAAATAAAATCTTCCTCCAAGGATGACTCGTGTACCTTTTTAAACCCCAGGAATCACTTGGCTGGCACTGCAGAAAACACCAACTAAATTGGTACAGTAGGCATGAATGGGTCTGATTGGCTGCCTTCTCTCCCTCTGTAGGAGACTGTGAACCTTGTTGATGTTTTTGTCCAGTTGTGGTCTGAGAGCGAGTAACGCGAGTACCCGTGTGCACCTAGTGAGTGTTCTGCCCAGTTGTGGTCTGAGAGCGAATAGAGTGTACCCGTGTGCACCTTGTGTGTGTTCTATCCAGTTGTCTTGGAGCGAGTACCCTGTGTGCCTCTTGTGGGTGTTTTCTCCACTTGTGGTCTGAGAGCGAGGTGAGTACCCAGTGTGCCCCTTGTGGGGTTTCTCTCCACTTGTGGTCTGAGAGCGAGGTGAGTGAGTACCCCGTGTGCTCCTGTCCAGTTGTGGTCTGAGAGTGAGTAGTGAGTACCCCGTGTGCACCTTGTGTGTTCTATCCAGTTGTGGTCTGAGAGCGAGTAGGGAGTACCCCGTGTGCCCCTTGTGGGGTGTCCTCTCCACTTGTGGTCTGAGAGCGAGTAGTGAATACCCCATGTGCTCCTTGTGGGGTTCCTCTCCACTTGTGGTCTGAGAGCGAGTACTGAATACCCTGTGTGCACCTTGTGGGGGTTCTCTCCATTTGTGGTCTGAGAGCGAGGTGAGTGAGTACCCTGTGTGCACCTTGTGGGGGTGAGGGTGTCCTGTCCATTTGTGGTCTGAAAGCGAATACCCTGTGTGCACCTTGTGGGTGTTCTCTCCACTTGTGGTCTGAGAGCGAGTAGTGAGTACCCCGTGTGCCCCTTGTGGGGTGTCCTGCCCACTTGTAGCCTGAGAGTGTGTGGTGAGTATCCCGTGTGCCCCTTGTGGGGGTTCCTCTCCACTTGTGGTCTGAGAGCGAGTAGAGTGAGTACCCTGTGTACACCTTGTGGGGTGTCCTGTCCATTTATGGTCTGAGAGCGAATACCCTGTGTGCACCTTGTATGGGTTCTCTCCACTTGTGGTCTGAGAGCGAGTAGAGTCATATTACCCTGTGTGCACCTTGTGGGGGTTCTGTCCACATGTGGTTTGAGAGCGAGTAGTGAGTACCCCGTGTGCCCCTTGTGGGGTGTCCTGTCCACTTGTAGCCTGAGAGTGTGTAGTGAGTATCCCGTGTGCCCCTTGTGGGGGTTCCTCTCCACTTGTGGTCTGAGAGCGAGTAGAGTGAGTACCCCGTGTGTTCCTGTCCAGTTATGGTCTGAGAGCGAGTAGAGGGAGTACCCCATGTGCCCCTGTGGGGGTTCCTCTCCACTTGCGGTCTGAGAGCGAGTACCCTGTGTGCACCTTGTGGGGGCGTCCTGTCCATTTGTGGTCTGAGAGCGAATACCCTGTGTGCACCTTGTAGCGGTTCTCTCCACTTGTGGTCTGAGAGCGAGTAGAGTCAGTACCCTGTGTGCACCTTGTGGGGGGGTTCTGTCCACTCGTGGTCTGAGAGCGAGTAGTGAGTACCCCGTGTGCACCTTGTGGGGGGGAGAGGGGGTCCTGTCCACTTGTGGTCTGAGAGCGAGTAGTGAGTACCCCGTGTGCCCCTTGTGGGGGTCCTCCCACTTGTGGTCTGAGAGCGAGTAGAGTGAGTATCCTGTGTGCCTCTTGTGGGGTTCCTCTCCACTTGTGGTCTGAGAGCGAGTAGAGTGTATCCCGTGTGACCCTTGTGGGGTTTCTCTCCACTTGTGGTCTGAGAGCGAGTAGAGTGAGTACCCTGTGTGCTCCTGTCCAGTTGTGGTCTGAGAGCGAGTAGCGAGTACCCCGTGTGCACCTTGTGTGTGTTCTATCCAGTTGTCTTGGAGCGAGTACCCTGTGTGCACCTTGTGGGGGTTCTCTCCACTTGTGGTCTGAGAGCGAGTAGTGAATACCCTATGTGCCCCTTGTGGGGTTCCTCTCCACTTGTGGTCTGAGAGCAAGTACTGAATACCCTGTGTGCACCTTGTGGGGGTGCTCTCCATTTGTGGTCTGAGAGAGAGTAGTGAATACCCTGTGTGCATCTTGTGGGGGTTCTGTCCACTTGTGGTCTGAGAGCTAGTAGAGTGAGTATCCTGTGTGCACCTGGTGGGGGTGTCCTGTCCATTTGTGGTCTGAGAGAGAGTAGCGAATACCCTGTGTGCACATTGTGGGGGTTCTGTCCACTTGCGGTCTGAGAGCGAGTAGAGAGTACCCTGTGTGCCTCTTGTGGGGTTCCTCTCCACTTGTGGTCTGAGAGCGAGTAGAGTGAGTATCCCGTGTGCTCCTGTACAGTTATGGTCTGAGAGCGAGTAGAGAGTACCCTGTGTGCCTCTTGTGGGGTTCCTCTCCACTTGTGGTCTGAGAGCGAGTAGAGTGAGTATCCCGTGTGCTCCTGTACAGTTATGGTCTGAGAGCGAGTAGAGAGTATCCCATGTGTCCCTTGTGGGGGTTCCTCTTCACTTGCGGTCTGAGAGTGAGTACCCTGTGTGCACCTTGTGGGGGGTTCTGTCCACTTGTGGCCTGAGAGCCAGTAGAGTGAGTATCCTGTGTCTTTATTGCTTTATCTCTCGTGACCCACCAAAACTCGGGTCTGGGCCCACAATTTGGGAAACATTGGCCTAGTGTGTCCTAACTCTGCTCCAACACGGGTTTCTTCCATTTGCTAAACGCTTTCCAAATGAAAGTCTAGCTGCTTTGCGTCCGTCACATAATAAAATATCCCCTTTTGAACGTCCCGTTCCACATTATTCAAACCCTCCAGTATTTGCTGATTTAAATAACAAAAAACCCCTGCATTCTACTGAACATGGCCTTAATGTGAAAACCTTACTCCGTTTTATGGAAAAATGAAGCCTTATCCAACGTGGCTGCTTCTACCATTAATTCTGCCTGATCTGTCTACTGTTATCGCTGAGTCCTTGTGAAGACTGAACGGCATTCTCACGCTTCCTGAATCCCAGATTCTGCTCTGCCGAAGGTTCACGTTAATTCTGTGCAACTCATCTTGAAGGTTCTCTGGGCACCAGGTGACCGACAGCTGGAGTCCAATTCGCAGTTTGTTGCTGTCCTCCCATTGGGTGATGCGTCCACACACCATATTGGGTCAATACAACGACCTTATGCACTGCTCTGGATGTTCTGCTTCTGTTCACCACTGCTTGTAGTTATGTTTTGTGAAGACTGACACAACTGAATACGCGCTCTTTAAAAACCAAGTATGAAAATTCCTAACCACCTGCCCTTCCAAAGAGACCGGAAGTCCTTATCTTCAACTAATCCTATGTGAGAATCTGCAGCCACTTTTACACTGATATGTGCACAATGACTGTTGTTCGTAATGTGCATAAACTGAATTCGACTGAGAGCCCACGTCAGTTTGTAGCACCTCTGGAACGTCCGGTCATCCATCATACCTTGCATCCTCTTGAATTCACATTACCCCCTGTTGTCGTTCTGTAGTGCCATGACTCTGAAATGTCAGGTACGTGAAGTAGTGCTGAGCAAATCTGAACTAAGTTCTTAATAGTCACATAAATAAATTAAAATGTGCTGTTTCCTTAGTTAAACATTAATGTCCATTGCCCCACACCCACCCGTTTTGCCTCAACATGAAGCTCAGATACTCTGCTGAAGTCTCCATGAGCTTGCTAGATTTGGGTCCTTCCTCACGTTCATTCTACTAGTGCCGTCGGTACATGCACACGTTCGGCAGCTTTCTCACCGATGCTGTGAGGCGTAGATGAAATGAGTCCGACTTCTGTCCACAGGGCTTATCTGCGTGTTTAACACTGCGTTTGGCTATTTTAGTAAACCTTTTGAATCCTATGAACTTCAGCTTAAAATATGGTCTGCACAATAGTGCATTGAAGGACAACTGATTTATTCATTCAACTGCTTTAAAATGAAATCGGCTAGTTTGGGTTGTAAAAAGATATCCTGCTTGATGGTGGTCCCAACCCATATACAGTAGGCCTGTTGAGTGCGCGTTGAGTGAAAATACCGAAATCAAATTAGTGCAGATATGAAAGCAAAATATTTAATGTAGCCCCTAGGTGTATGTCTGTACTCCGCTCTGATTCTTCCCTCTTTAATCGGCTCAGCTGAACGTCAGGACTCATTTCAGTTTTATAGATTTATTTTAACTAAATATTCCTAAACTTCCCACACATCAATACCGTAGGAAGATATAAGCAAGAATTAATCGGAATTTTCAGTTTAAAAAATATGGTCAGTACATTCATTCTTTGTTACAAGTTCATTTTTGTTAATGTTTTTGCTTATAACCTGTTTTGTGGAGATTTCCATTAGGGACTTTAGTATAATTCAAAACAAAACCCGTTTCTACAAATCTTAAACCTACAGTTCTGCTAAGACTAATAGCCACATCCTCCGTGTATGCCTAATATATTGGAATTTCTGCTTTTGTAGTATTTATAAAAGGAACAAAAATGCTTAGTAGTCCAAAGAGAGAAAATCTTAGAGCTTCACATTACAGCCACAGCTTCATTTCCTACTTCATGCCCAAGCTTTTTATGGCGCTGACACAAAGTAAACCTTGCCTACAAGTATCTAGCATAATCCTTCTAAACCATAAAAAGGTGTGCCTTCTGAGAATTATCTTTTATAAAAAGATAACCTAAAACTCACACTCCCATGTGCTTTGGTTGATGGTTTCCATGAATCTAGTTATCAAACCATTTAATATTGATAAACTGTAGCCCCACCTCCAAGGTCTTATTTAACTGACCTATCCATCATGCACATCAGGCCATAATAAATCTTGACTCTTAAGGTTTATTATATTTGTTTCAGTCAATATGAGGATTTGATCATCCGTCTTCTGTGTTGTCTCTTTGATGTTTGCTCTGGTCTGAAATCCACACTGGGCGGTATGGATAGTGATACAGCGTGACTAATATATTTTCCCCTCCTACGGACATAGCATCCAGGTCGGAAACACTCCTTTTCCCACAACTATACCAATATGACGGTGGGGCCCATAACACCGCATATACATTCACTCACTCAAATATTCCCCTGGATCTCATCCACGTCTACCTAGGAGAGAAAGTTAAAACGATGGCTGCTGGAAGGGACCGGGATTCCTTTTTACTGTTGACAAGATAACTGTTCAAGCATCATACATTTTTAGATTGTAATCCTGTCAATTTCTAAAAACATCAAAAGGCATTCCGTTCATTGGTCGATGGACCAACTAGTAGGAATCAGTTGATGGTGATTAAGACCAGCTCTCAATCACTTTAACCTATTAAACATTTGCATTTATTATTGAGCTAAAGAACCACAGACTCGTAGTTTTAATTATAATAAAGTTTATCTAATTATTTAAATGCATAAAGAAATCTCCATTTTATTAATCAGTTAATACATTTATTACCATTATAAGAATAAAGTTCAGAGAATTTATGCATACCCTTTTAGATGAAAAACAAGTTTGTCACAGCAGATCACAGCATGGTATTCCCCAAAATCTGACTGACTGTCCCGCTAAACAGGCCTCCTCAACGGACCACCTATACAGGTTTTCCGCATCGATCTCCTTTCTTCCCAGTCAGATTAAAAAGCAAAACGATTAATTAAATTTAAAGAAAATGGCCTAAAGAAAAATAGCAGCGATTCTCCAGCGTCCAAGTTCTGTGCCCAAAAATTATGTATGAATAGCGCTCCTCCTACTTAAGAGTAGGTCCTCTTATACCCTAAACTAGCTTACTAAACAGAAATGTTTGAATCTTTGCGGGCGAGATTCACGCTAATTGGTCCATTGGAGGGGTGGCAAGCATCTCCTCATTGCCCTCCTTGTTCAAACCAGTTCCGACAATGTTTATAATTTTCGTCCTTTCACATGGTTTTAGGACATTACCAATCCGATTGACAAGTCCTCATTTGTAACTTCTCTTGTATCTTTATTAAAACAGTTCATTGTTATTTCAGTCGCATCTCTGGTTCCCATGCATTTTCTCGCTGCGTCCCCTTTTTGGCACCAATTCTGGTGTCAGGTCATGGTGACCTTGGTCTTTTCATTCTGGGCTCTACTTTCGGATCACGTGTCATTGGCAACAGCTTTCTCCCAATTGGAAGCCATTTTGCACTTGCGCACTTTAGCTCATCTGCCTCGGCGGCCATTTTTACAGTGCGGCCTAGCAGGCCCGTACGCACTATTATGAAAACAAACACAATCATAATCAAAACAAAGAAAATAAGCCTTTTCGTTTCCCACCTGTCATTCTACGTACCCCAATTAGGTGTTACCTAGCAAAAGCGACAAATAAAGCTATGTTTACTTACCATCCGCATACTTTTTGTCACAATACGATTTACTACATAGTACAAATCATGCAACATTATTTTAATTAGTACGCAAACTATTATGTTATTACATCACTTAGACCAGTGTTAGTAGGTTATCTTTTAGTCATGAATTTGCGATTATCCCAAATAAAAGATGTCTATAAAAGACGTAAAGTGTTGATTAGTCATCAAACAATTTAATAGTATTAATTATTAGTATTAATATTAGGAGGTTCAAAATTTTCTTATTTACCTTGCTCCATCAACTCCCCCTTTGGTGATTTTTAACATCACCACAAAACCCATGTTACACAATTTTTTACTGATAGCATTGTTTCTTGTCCATTTGCTTCTTGTTAGTTTTTACACATCTGTATCCCTTTCATCTTCTCTCTTTGTTCTTTCATACATACTGTCTTTTAGTTCTTCTAGTTCTATTTTGCTTAATTCTCATTCTTTCTTTATTCATCTTATTTTCTCTTTTTATTTTGTTTTGTCTTTTTCTCCTTTTAATACATATGATAACAAATTTCAAGAATAACACTACTAAAATTGCTAATGTTGCTGATATCAAAACTTTCCCTACAATAGAACTACCTATTTCAGTGAACCATTTTGGTATTGAGGAAAAACTCTTACCAAGTTTCTCCCAAGCACTTTCAACCTCCTTTATGCAAATTTGTAATATTCCTTATATACTTTTGTATATTGTCACTTTTATCTGGAATGTAAGTGCAACAATGTTGGACTTTCAGCATTCCACAGACTCCTCCCTCTTTTGCCAAAAGAATGTCAAGGGCAAGTCGATTTTGCATTACCATAGCTCTCATGGCAACCATCTCGGTATTTACCATCAAGAACCCTCCAGCAGTATTTGTTGATGAACGATCTACTACTGTGGACAATTTCCGAATTTTAAATGCACTCAAAGATATTGCCACTGCTGGTATCATTGCTCCAAAAATGTCACCCACTATTTCTGAAAAACTTTCCCTTTTTCTACGTGTGAATGTTGCACCCATCTCGTGTTCCTTTTTCTTCTCTATCTACTTGAAAGATTTTTGGAAAGACCAGGCCTAAGTAGCAAGACCCATACCAATGGTCCGGCAACCTGTAATAAGCCCTGTTCCCACAAATATAATAGATCCCTGGAAATATTGGATCTTTTCCTCCTTTGAATCCCCATCCTCCTAAAATTTTATAATTGTCTCGACAATCGCTGGAACCCACGAAATAGTTGTCATACCTAGTTTTATTTCTACTAATGCACAACTTTCCCTGTTGGGGCCAATCTAAAGTCATAGCTGCATTTGTCTTTTTCTTATCACTTTCTCTTTCAAATGTCCATAGTGGTGTTTTCATCTCTTCCTCTACTACTTTCCTTTGAAATTTTACTCTTCTGCTTTCTACCATTTCTAAGAACACCTTTTCATCTTTCTTTAACTCACAAGTAAGGTTATGTTTAACTACATCATCTAATGTCAATTCTTTGTTCTCTAAGAAAAATTCACCAAACATTTTTGCCACTTTCACCTTGTTCAATACAGGAATTATAGGAATTTCTGCAAAAATCTTATTTGTCAGTATAATAATATTCTAATCTACCTGTTTTATAAAATAAACTAGCTAAGACACTACATTTTATTCCATATGTCAAAGGAAGGTGATGATAGGTCACACCTTCGGAAACAGACGCAGGTAATTGCATACAAACATAACCATCTCTTACATCCATGGTTTCTACATATTCATATAATAATTTTGTAAAAACGTTCTTTGAAAAATCTGTTAGATCTATCCTTATGTAATTCTGCACTATCTACTAGTGTTGCTGTGTTCTGTATGCTATCCTTCTTTGTTTTGTTCTCTACTATGGACGTTTCTTCTACAGCTAATCTAATTGGAATGGTGATTGCTAAGATGAGCCATACAAACATTAATAAACCTGTACAAAAGAAACACATTCTACACCATCTACGTAGAAACGCACATCTATTCTCTGTCTACCATCTTGTTTTACTACCTATGTATAATTTGCACAGAAAATTGTGTCACCACACTTCTGAATGACGTTTCAGCCACTCTACTTTCTCACTTTGTCTCGTTTGGTACTCTTTAGTTCTTCTCAGAACTTTCTTGTCTTATTCAGCTTTTTATTGTCCAGTCCGGCTTTTCTTTTTAATTTCTTCCAACTTGTTGCACTCCACTTTCACCCATTTGTTTGTAGCTTCCTTCGGGGTTATCGTGAGTGATTACTTCTTCCTTAATATCAGTTAGTGCAATGTATAGCCATTCAGGTGACTTATATTTCAAATTAGCTTTCTTTACTCTTTTTGTTTTCTGTAATTGTTTTCCACCTTGTTTTTCTTGTTCCTTTTGACTTATTTCATTTACTTGTTCTGCATTATCTTTGTTTATCTTTATGATTTTGTATCTCAACCTTTTGACTTCGTGGGGCCAATTATCTCCTTTTCTCGGCTTTTTCGGTTCACTTTCTTTTTCTTCACGTTCAGCTCTCCAAGTTCTTTTTCTTAGTCCTAGTCTGTTTTCTCTCATCTTCACTTTCTTCTGATTCGGTTTCAGACCTTACTTCACTTCCTCTTATTTTGAATTTTATAATTTCACTTTCTTTGACTTGCTCCTTTTCTTCCTGTCTTTTCCTTTTGATCACTTGTTTCTATCCCTCCTCGAGGTTTTTCCGGATTCTCGTTGATCTCTCTATCTGGTTCTATATTTCCCTGTTCATTTGTTTGTGTATCTGTCCCTATTGCTCCTCGAGTGTCTTCCTATTTTTCTATCGCTCTATTTGAATCTATCCCTGCCTTGTCTATTTTGACAATTTCTGTAGGATTTTTACCATAACTTGTGCTTGGCTGTTCACTGTCACTGTCCTTTTGTTCAGTTTCTTCGTTTATGATGTCAATTTTCCATTTATTCTTTAGCCTTTCACCATAATCTGATTGATCTGTATCAGATGCTGAACTGGTGTCTGATATTTCCAGATGTCGACTTACAGGTCGATCTTCAAGTTCTGGAACTTTTGCTATTTCAAATTCTTCTTCAGTCGTTAGACTTGTACCTGGGTCTTCCAGATGTCGACTTACAGGTCGATCTTCAAGTTCTGGAACCCTGTTTCTCTCTTCTTCTGCATCGGATGCTGAACTAGTATCGGATATCTCCAGATGTCGACTTCCAGATCCTGAAGCTCGACCTGTAACTCTGATAGTGTGGCTGGCATGCACCCAGTTTTTCACTCCTGCACATTTGACTGCAGTTGTTGTTACCAGGATCACCTGTCGTGGTTGGTCCCAGCGAGGAACCAAACAGTTTCTTCTTCTGAGGACTTTTATGCGGACCCAATCTCCTGGATTCAGATCATGAGCTGGTTTTCTTTCAAGAGTGGTCGCATCCGGTCCAACCTGATGAAACACAGAATGCACCACATCCGCCAATCCTTTGCAATAATCCATCACGAGATCATCAGTTATAGTCAACAGTTTGTTGACAGGTACATGAGCTTGTCTCATTGCTCGTCCCATGATAATTTTGTGGGGACTCAAACCTGTTTTCCGATCAGGTATGCTTCTGATAGTCATCAGTACCAGGGGAAGGGCATCTGGCCATTTCAGTCCTGTGGCTTGACACATTTTTCCTAACCTATTCTTTGTTCCATTCACTTGTTCTACTACTCCAGAAGCCTCTGGTCTGTATGCACAATGCAATTTCTGTTGAATACCAAGAGCCTCACATATCAGTTGAACTAATTCATTTTGAAAATGTGTTCCTCTATCTGTTTCAATCGTTACTGGAAAACCATACCTTGGAATGAATTCTCTTAGCAAAAGCTTTGCGACTGTAATCCCATCATTCCTTCTGGTCGGATAGGCTTCCACCCAACGAGAAAACAAACAAACGACCACAAGAACGTACCTCAGTCTATTGCTTGGAGGCATTTCTATAAAATCTAGTTGCATTCTCGTGAAAGGACCTCCTTCTCGTCCTATTGTTCCTAAACTCACTACTGTTTTCCTTCCTGGATTTATCTGTTGGCAGATAAGACATCTTTGACAAAGACTTTCAGCTATGGCTCTGAATTTTGGGTTATATATACCAGGTTTGTCTGAAAAGTCGGATCATTGCATCTCTTCCAATATGAGCTTGTCCATGCTACATCCGTGCCATGTCAGAAATCATGCGATCAGGCATAACTGGTCTTTCATCTCTATAAACCCAAACATCATCTTCTTCCCTTTTCCTGCATCCTGCTTTTATCCAATTATCTTTCCTTATCATCTGCTGCTTCCTGTAACTGTCTCACATCATCCCATGTTTCGACAATGTTAGTAAAAAGCAAAGGACATGAAACATGCTCTCTTTCTTGCCTCCTGTTTAGTGAGACTACATTTTTAGCACAGTATTGAGCTACCTCGTCTGCATAATTATTGCCCACGGTTATGTAGTCTTCCCCATTTTTATGTGCATTGCACTTCACCAAGGCAATTTGTCTAGGCAGCTGTATCGCCTCAAGCAATTTTTTCACAAACTCGCCATTTCGAATCTGAGTTCCTGCAGACGTCAAGAAACCTCTTTGGGACCAGATCTGCCCAAAATCATGAACCACTCCGAAGCCATACTGGCTATCCGTGATCACTGTGATTCAGACATTCTTTCCCAGTTTGCATGCCTGTATTAGAGCAATCAGCTCAGCCACTTGGGCGGAACGTATCCCTCTCAAACAAGATGCTTCCATTATGGCACTTACTGTACATACTGCATACGCTGCACTCAAAACTCCTTCATCTGTCCTCAAACATGAGCCATCCACAAACATCACATAGTCTGATTCTTTTAAAGGCTCATCTCTAATGTCTGGCCTTGGTTTCGTACAGTATTCGAGTACATTCAAGCAATCATGATCAACCTCATCTTTGTCTTTCACACTCTTCATCCGGCAATGATGTTGAAGGATTCACACTTGTGCATCTGTCAATAGTTACATTGTCTGCACTTAAAATCACTTTTTCGTACCTAGTCAGCCGACTATGTGTCATGTATTGAGTTTTGGTTCTTGTCAAGAGAATTTCGACAGAATGTGGAACATATACCCTCAATGGGTATCCCATCACAATTCCTTCACTTTGTTCCAGACTCACACAAGTAGCAGCTACTGCTGTCAGACATCCAGGCAACGCTTTCGCTACTGGGTCTAAAACAGCTGAAAAATATGCAATAGGTCTTTTCATATTTCCATGTCTTTGCACTAAAACTGAAAGTGCACATCCATCTCTCTCACTACAATACAGTTCAAAATCTTTTTCATAGTCCGGCATTCCCAGTGCCGATGCTTCACACAATCTCGCTTTCAGTTCTCTGAATGCTTTCATTTCTTCATCATTCAACTCAAATGGATCTTTAACATCCTTTTTTGTCAATTGCTGTAGTGGTTTTGCAATTAATGAAAAACCACTTATCCATTGCCGACAATATCCAACCATTCCCAGGAACATTCTCACCTCTCTTTGTGTCATCGGAGCTCTCATTCCTCGGATAATTTTTATTCTTTCAGTCGTTACCTTTCGCACTCCTTTTTCAATTTTATGACCTAGGTATTGAACTTCTTGTGGGCAAAACTGTAGTTTCGACGGGGACACTTTATGTCCTCCTTCTGCTAGATGGTTCAGTAAAGCAATAGTGTCAGTAACACATGCCTCTCTCGTTTTTGATGCCACCAATAGGTCATCAATGTACTGAACCATCATGGATTTTTCATGCATTTTTAAATCTTCCAACGATTTCTTTAGGATCTGATTAAAGATCGAGGGACTCTGTGTACCCCTGAGGAATTCGGCACCATGCCAAAATACGCTTTCCGAACCTGAACGCAAATAATGGCTGGCTATCTGGATGTAACGGGATAGAGAAAAATGCATGGCACAATTCAATGACAGTGTACCATTCTGTCTCATGTGGAATCTGATACAATATTACAGCAGGGTTTGCTACAATTGGACAACAAGGAACAACAATTTTATTAACCCTTCGTAAATCATGCACTATCCTATATGTTCCGTTTGGCTTTTTCAGTCCCATTATAGGCGAATTACATGGACTGCTCATTATTTCTTTCAATATTCCTTGTTCAATCATTTTATTTATCACAGGGATTATTCCTTCAATGATTTCTGGTGTCAATTTATATTGTGGAATATTTGGGTAATTTGTCCCTTCTTTAACAGAAATTTTAGCAGGGTCTACTCCTTTCATTAACCCAATATCTTCACCCGTAAAATCCCACACCTCCTTGTTTTTTCTGTTTCTTTTAACTCAATTGGGATTTTCTCTACATCGAACACAGGAAACAAGTCATTCACTCCTGGCTCTAATTCTGCCATTGTCATTTTATATAATACATCTTCATCTGGTGTCTGAAATGCAATCCCATCTGGCGTACAATAGATGGTGCAATTCATTTTGCAAAGTAGATCGCGACCAAGTAAATTTACAGGACTGCAATCACATACCACAAATCGGTGCATCTCTCTGAACGGTCCAATTTTTACTTCTACTAATTTTGTAAGTGGTGCCTTAATTTGTTGATTCGAAACACCAACGACTTGGATATTTTCACCTGAGAGGAAGGTTTGGAATTTCCACTGATCTAACAGTAGAACGGGTAGCTCCAGTGTCCACAAGGAATGTTACATCTGCACCATTCACTTCTCCATCCACAAATGGACCTGTCTGATCTACCTCTAGAGTTGCGCCAAGTACGCACTCTTCCTCCTCTCCTATGCACCGTCATAAACTTTCATCCGACTCATTCCCATCCTGTCGCAACCAATACTGTGATATTGCAGTTGCGCGCGGCAATTGTGTTACCTGCTCTCCTCCGTAGAATCCTGTCTCTGTACTGTATCTCTGTGGATTTACACTCTTGGGTAGCGGTGGTTGTGGCACCTGACTCTGTTGCATAACTACCTGCGGTTGCTGCAGTTGTTGGTAACTCACCTCACTCTGCACCTGTGGGTTTAATGATTGATTTTCTGCATTAGCTTTTGGAGGAAATTTACACTTGTTTCTCCAATGCCCTAATTTTCCGCAGTTGTGGCATGGCCACTTTTTCTTTGCTTGTTCTATACTCATTTGGCCTTTTCCTTTACCTATATTTGGTTTGAATTTATTTTGTCCGGTCTCGTTAACCTGGTTATTTAGTTGAGCTTCTTGTTTTTCTGCAACTTTCACTTGTGCCCACATTGCTTTTTCCTTTAATTTACGTTGTCTACTCTCAATGTCATCACTACAATACTTGGCATACCTCAACACTTCATCCACTGTACTGTTCTGCCAGCATATCATATGCTGTTTAATCATTTCGCTTACTTCTGGTTTCAACCCATAAACAAATCTATATACAAAATGACTCATGTCCTTCTCATTCAGAGTCTCATAACCGCTGTACTGTTTGAAGACCAAAAGCAGCCTCTCATAGTAGGCATGTACAGATTCCTTACTCTCTTGCGTAGTTCTATCAATTTTTACCCAATCAGTTTCTTTGTGCGGAATTTTGTTTTTCAGGAACGTAATAACCTGCTCATATTTCCTCATCACCTCGGGTCCTGGCGCTCCTGTTTTTGCATCCCTAAGATATTCTACAGTTGGCCAATCAATGGTGATTTTGCATTCTGTCCATAAATCGGCTGGTACTACAATGTCAAATAACCCATCCAAATCTACCCACAACACCTATGAAACTTTGACAAATCTTTCCAATTGTCTATACCATTCTACAGGTTTTTCTCTCAATTTTGGAAAGTCATTTGTAAATGACAATATATCCTGTCTGGTCCAAGGGACATGTACATAACTGCCTCCTGGAGTTTCTCTCATGGGATATTCCCTTACAACCGACTCTTTGTCTGTCACTGCAAAAGCTAAAGACGCTTTGTCAGTTGTTTTTTCATTCCTTTTAGTCCACCTGCTTCTCCATCTGTCCACATCACCCCATTTTCTTAGCAAAACAATTAATTCTTTTATCTGTGTTAAACGTCCTGATGTGTTCAGATTTTCTATATCTTTTTCACAAAAATCTACCCTATTCGGTTTCTGTAAGCTCCTGACTTTCACAAATTCCACTCCTAGTTCATTCGCTGTCTCTTCCAATTTGTCATGCAGATTTCTAGCTCTCCAAGTAATGCTCTTGCATAAGAACATTATCTCGTCGTCTTGGTACGTTTTTAGTTTTTCCGTTCCAATAGTCCCTAAAATGAATTCCTCCATATCTATTTTAAGCCTAATTACATCTAATGGTTTTGGTTCTGTCTTTCTTCTGCAGATTTCTCATCCATTCATTTAATTCGTCTGGAGTGGGACCTACAGGTGTACTTCTCATTTCTATCCAGTTTCTATTCCTCTCAGGTGTTTCTGATGCAGATTCGGTTCCCATAGGAATCCTCCTCATCTCAGATTAGTAGGTGGGCTCGGTCTATATGAACTGACCAAATTTCTTGCCCTTTAATTTTCTAGTTCCATCCCTTCTCTCATTCTTTGCAAATTTGAGTTCATGGGAATCACTAAGGAATGTTCATCTATTTTCTCATTCTCAAAAACTGGTATTACTGGTCCTATTGTTACTGGCACAGCTTCATCGTTCATTGTTAACTCATTTTCTCAGTCAATTCTTTTGTAGTTTTTGCTAACTCGGCTGCATTATCGCTGTCACATTTTTCACTTTGTGGAGTTTTTAGCTGTTCATTTGACCTATTTATCTTGTATCTTCGTTCTGGACTTTTATTCCTCCCAGTTTCCGTTGGCGGTGCATTGGGTGTCACCACCGTAGAATTCTGTTGATATGGAGGTGGGTTTCTGTTTAAAATATCTTCCAGCAATTCATCCTCTGTCTCGCTACCTCCATACCTGTACCTTTCTGTAACTGCATGTTTCTTTTTCTCTACACACTACTTTCCTGTACCCTCTTCAGCTGTGAAAGCTGGAAACAACCCTTCTGTCATGTTAGCATATCTCCAACGCTTCATTCTGTCCTCATGATTCACTCCCCACAACCTTCCAGGAACAAAACCATGATTCTTTGCACCTCTGTACCTTTCTCGTTCATACATCTCGTCTTCCCATTCACCTAACCCTTCAAACTGTGTCAGTCTAGGTCTTGGCTCAAGCTTTGTCATCTTTTCCGTCAAATTTCGAAGTATCGCCATGCTAAACGATCCATTCTCTGGAAAAGCCAGTACTCCATCATTCTGAGTATATTTTGTCCAATCTTCTAACCAAATGCAAGTATGATAACCGTATTTCAGCATCATATGCGAAGCTGGTGTTTTCGGCGGAGGAATTACTTGTCCCTCACTAGTTACTACCTTTTTGTTTTTTCTAAAAAAGTTCTTAATTTTCGCCATCCATGACTGCTTCTCTCTACCGTATTCATAATAAGCCATATTTCACGATTTCTTTCTCTTCTGTAAGCTCGTAACTCTGCTCTGATCTCTGTGCTATTCGGACCTATCCCAGCACATCTCACACCAACGCACCAATCAGGGCGTTTTCCGCGTTTCTATTGCACTGGCCAATCCCAGCGCGGCCTTTTGTCTACGTCAGTTCTGCTCCTGACCCCTCCTTTGCAAAAATTATCGGCAATTCGTTTTCTTGACCAAATCGTATTAGTTACAACATAAAACACATTTCCATTGTCTGTTTTCGCTAAACAAATGTGATAGTTTACTCTATCGTACAAGAATATAGTTTCGTTCGATAAGTGTAGCACTTCCCTCTACCTTACCCTTCTTTCAAGCATTGGGTAAACCCGTTTCTCTGGGGATAAAACACATGTGGAGATTACACTGCTCCTGAGATTTAAGGTCAGAGTTTCACAAGAAAAACCGGTTGCTATTTCACTCATACACGTTTTATGCAGAAAATGTCCCTATCATAACACGAACTGTGTTATCACCAATTTGAAAAACCAGACAATGCACTATTCCATGTGACTTCTCTTGCCACATGTGACCACTTCCTACTTCCCGGAAGCTTCAAAATTTCCGACTTACATTTAATGCAATACAACTCGACATGAAGTGTTAAACATGGAATAATCAATAATCACCAAACTAATCTATAGTAACCATAACTCTGCTACCAAGAAATCTGATCAAGCGTGACTAATATATTTTCCCCTCCTACGGACATAGCATCCAGGTCGGAAACACTCCTTTTTCCACAACTATACCAATATGACGGTGGGGCCCATAACACCGCATATACATTCACTCACTCAAATATTCCCCTGGATCTCATCCACGCCTACCTAGGAGAGAAAGTTAAAACGATGGCTGCTGGAAGGGAACGGGATTCCTTTTTACTGTTGACAAGATAACTGTTCAAGCATCATACATTTTTAGATTGTAATCCTTTCAATTTCTAAAAACATCAAAAGGCATTCCGTTCATTGGTCGATGGACCAACTAGTAGGAATCAGTTGATGGTGATTAAGACCAGCTCAATCACTTTAACCTATTAAACATTTGCATTTATTATTGAGCTAAAGAACCACAGACTCGTAGTTTTAATTATAATAAAGTTTATCTAATTATTTAAATGCATAAAGAAATCTCCATTTTATTAATCAGTTAATACATTTATTACCATTATAAGAATAAAGTTCAGAGAATTTATGCATACCCTTTTAGATGAAAAACAAGTTTGTCACAGCAGATCACAGCATAATATTCCCCAAAATCTGACTGACTGTCCCGCTAAACAGGCCTCCTCAACGGACCACCTATACAGGTTTTCCGCATCGATCTCCTTTCTTTCTAGTCAGATTAAAAAGTAAAACGATTAATTAAATTTAAAGAAAATGGCCTAAAGAAAAATAGCAGCGATTCTCCAGCGTCAAAGTTCTGTGCCCAAAAATTATGTATGAATAGCGCTCCTCCTACTTAAGAGTAGGTCCTCTTATACCCTAAACTAGCTTACTAAACAGAAATGTTTCAATCTTTGGGGGCGAGATTCACGCTAATTGGTCCATTGGAGGGGTGGCAAGCATCTCCTCATTGCCCTCCTTGTTCAAACCAGTTCCGACAATGTTTATAATTTTCGTCCTTTCACACGGTTTTAGGACATTACCAATCCGATTGACAAGTCCTCATTTGTAACTTCTCTTGTATCTTTATTAAAACAGTTCATTGTTAATTCACAGTCGCATCTCTGGTTCCCATGCATTTTCTCGCTGCGTCCCCTTTTTGGCACCCATTCTGGTGTCAGGTCATGGTGACCTTGGTCTTTTCATTCTGGGCTCTACTTTCGGATCACGTGTCATTGGCAACAGCTTTCTCCCAATTGGAAGCCATTTTGCACTTGCGCACTTTAGCTCATCTGCCTCAGCGGCCATTTTTACAGTGCGGCCTAGCAGGCCCGTACGAACTACTATGAAAACAAACACAATCATAATCAAAACAAAGAAAATAAGCCTTCATTTCCCACCCGTCATTCTACCTACCCCAATTAGGTGTTACCTAGCAAAAGCGACATATAAAGCTATGTTTACTTACCATCTGCATACTTTTTGTCACAATACGATTTACTACATAGTACAAATCATGCAACATTATTTTAATTAGTACGCAAACTATTGTTGTTATTACATCACTTAGACAAGCGTTAGTAGGTTATCTTTTAGTCATGAATTTGCGATTATCCCAAATAAAAGATGTCTATAAAAGACGTAAAGTGTTGATTAGTCATCAAACAATTTAATAGTATTAATTATTAGTATTAATATTAGGAGGTTCAAAATGTTCTTATTTACCTTGCTCCATCAATAGCTTGAGGTATTAAACTTTGTAGGCCACCATAAACCCTTACAGCTACTCTTCAGAACCGTATTTTCCTTACTTCAGACTTTCTGATTATCATTTCCCCTCCTGAACAGTCTGTTCCTATTTTGTACCAAAGTTCCATTTTGCATAAATCGCTCATTGGTTATATTCACTCTGCTTCCAACAACTCCTACCTTGCTGCACTTCCAAGTGAGTGCTTACTAATACTAACCTTTACTGTTATAGAATCGCTGTACTCCTATTTCACCTGTTGATTTGTTTTTAAAGATTTCCAGACTGCATTTAAAAGACTGGATTTTTATCACCCTTTTATTGCGAGGCGTTACAATTGATTGCAGTCTTTGTTGTTTTCATGATCCTATTGAACATTCTCATTTCATAGAGGCTAAGCTCCATTATGACAGACTGTGGCTTTCACATAGGAAATGTAGGCGCAGTCAGTACATACCTCGTCAACTGAGTCCTTCATACACCTCAATAGATTAAAAAGTTCCTGACTCAGGCTGACCTAGGGGAGGACTGGCCTGGTCTCGTCTTCTAGACTGACTGGCGCACGTGTTAGCCCTTGACCCGGGCTTAGAGCCCAGTAGACTCATTGACAAACTAGCGCTCTTGGCCCCTCTTACCACTGAATAGCTTCTTCCAGCTCCACCTGCCTTTGCCACTCTCAGCTCCATAACCCCTCTTCGCCCTCCCAACCATACTTGCACCCTAAATTCCCACTCCCACCGAGCTGATGTCCTGCTCCTGCAGCCCAGCCTCCCTTTTCCTTGATTCAAGGAAAAACACTCTACATTCGTCAGGGAATGAATCAAGATAGCTCCTTGTTGCATTTGTGTAGTTTTATCCCATTTATCTATTGCTTTCTTTCTCATTTGACTGCTTCAGGGCATTAAAGAGCTATACATTAGTTGGTTTTACAAGATAACCGAGCTGCTCTGACCTTTAGGAAAATTTCACAATTTCACAAGAGGCTATTCCATCTCGCAGGTAGGCCTGGCCAGTCATTTCCATTACCTGCTCCACCAGACAGGCGAGTTCGCTCAGCTCTACCTGCCTTTCCGTCCTCAGCAGGATTACATTTTATAAGTTTAACAATTTCTATTCGAGGAAAGGGTCAACAGCTGGCATTCCTTATTTTGCCATTGGCATGAGTGTTAATTCACAACATGATAGCAGAAACTACATTTAAATAACGTATGCTATTTTCTGAAAGATATCTGAATGGTAAAGTTGATATTACTAGTTTAAGACAGTTAAAATGTTACCTAATCAAATTATTCTCCTACTTCTCTCCAGGCTTGAGGTAGTGCCTGATACAGGTCACATCACACTGGAAGAGGCTACTTGTATGCATAATCCTAACCAATACTTTTATGTTCTGGCTGAATAGCGCAGGGTTCGCCAGATAATTCTGCACCGACATGCTGGAAGTCAAAAAGTACTTGCACTCCACGCAGATGTGATCATTGTTTTTATCCAGCTACCTAAGCTTGAACTTTCAGGGAAAAACACATGACATTGGAATGCTATTAAAGTGCCTTCGATAACTAGATAATGTTTTTTTTTTTTTTTCTCTGACAGCTGCACAGATGTGAGGAGGCCACAGTCATTAACCTACATGGCTTTTTTAGCTCCAATGCAACTGTCACCTGACCTATCCAACAGTATTACTGTACAGTTCTTTGCTTCCACTCACACATTTCTATTCCCATGCTAGTCCCTCGGAGTTCTGAATTACCTAATACAGCACATTCTTAAACCACTTTAGTTATGGGCACTGGTGGTGTTGGGCGAAACTGGACTAAGGCAGTTTCGAGAGAGAAGCTTTGCAATAGTAGCGAAGTAGAGTGTACCACAGGGGTTAGACTAGTTTTAGCAGAGTCAGTAGGTCTGGCTTAAATGTCCTGGCATTTACTTATGTTTCCGCATTGAAGCTAGGCTAACATCCTTGGACAGTGCGTGTTGTGTACAGCTGGTTTCTTTTATACAAGAAACTTTGATTAGGCAAGGAACTTTGATTATTGCTGTTTCGTAAAGTGGTGGCTGTATATTTTTAAGTTTGAATTGAGGTCTCGTAACATAAAATGCCCTTGGTTTATGTACTGCAGTTTGATAAAAGGCTGGTTATTGTTTAGAATCCATGTCTGACATAAATGATATAATGTGGCAAAAAGTGCGATTCATTGTAGTTTTGAAATTTAAATAGTTCCTCGTGTTGCAATGGAAGCACACTTTTTTTTGTTTTTTTGTTGGCGAAATTATGCATCAAGCAGCACGTTGCGTGAAGTAAGATCTTCACTGTTTGCATTCACAAGGTTGTAAGTTGCTTGGAGTGTTACTCTGTAAATTGTTTTATATTTTTTTTCGGGAGAAGAGCCTCCATTCTCTGCTTAGTTATTTAAATGGTGAATTGTTATTTACTGAGATTATTAGAAATGGTTTGAAATTGAGTGAAAAAAGCATTTTCTAGGTGTAAAAAAATAATTCCTTTTTCTGGGGCGATTATGATACCCTAATTTTGATTGTGACACTTATTGATGCTGAGAGACTAAAGAAAATGATTGGGCCTCAAGACGTTGGTTTACAAAATCTACTGTTATATCAGGGTCTGACTCCTTTGAGGACAGCTGCGTGTCACTGTACATGGTTGGATTGTTGACTATTGGGTCATAGAGGTGTCACTGAATGTAGGACCTGATTGGAGCAGTAGAGTTTGTTGACGTGATGAATATCCGGAAATGAATGCAGGGTAATGCTGACCTGGGAGGATGGCCGAATCCAGTGGCTGACACTTAAACACCGGGTTCCAGATCTGCTGTTGGGTCACAGGTTGGCCTCCGTGAAATCGGGAGCAGCATTCTATTCTGATTCCTTTAGTTACTGGGGTTTTATACCAATTGCTACATACTGCTGTAACCCATTTTGAAGTGCTTCCCATCCAGAAAACTTGAAGGGAACAATCCTGATAGAAAGGGTTCAGTCAGTAGCTTGTTAGGAAAGCCGGCAAAGATATGTGATGATGCTGTTATTCCCTGAAAGCCTGGCATGCAGCTTTAAGGGTTTCAAAAGGCCAGTGGTTTTCAATACATTTTCTCTGCTGGTTAAGATGAAAATGCATGTTGTCGCTAGGTTTCCCAACTTTCTGATCTACAATTAATGTTTAAATGTCCATAGATGAGACCGTAGCAGAGCATGAGATTGCTCGGTTATTGATAGTTGAAGTAAATCCTCCGTGGATGGCTCAATGTATGAGGCTAGCTGTCAAAGTGAAGCTGTTGCACATCAATGTTTTTTGAGCAAGACCGGTTATTATACATCACCAGCCAGCTTGTGCTATCCGCATGTGTTTTGCCTTAAGTAGGGCTCCCGGTTTTATGGTTATTTTTTGTTTAACATTTTCATCTATATTTATCCAAATATATAGGTTGGCCTTATTAGCACTTGTCCATTTTTATCCTGTGCTTTGAGGCTAAATGAAGTTGTAAAATAGTATATTTTCACTTTTATTTAACAGATAAACACGCACTCATACTTTATCTGTTGTGTTTTAGCAAATTAAGCTGCCAAACATAAAACATTGCACCTGCAGATAAATATTGGCATTATACTACAACTATATGTTGACATGTGCCCGTATTTCAGGAAATCTCATTCTGTGTTTTTGAACTCCCCAGGCTTTCTGCTTAGCTTATGGCCTGGAATTCACGAAAGACTGCATGGAGTCACTCACAAGAAGCCTACTTTTCTTTCTTTTTCCACTTTTAAAAATAACTACAGACAGGATAAACCTTTCTCTCTGTTTGTAGTTATCTGTAAAAATCTGTAAAAACAAACATTAGAGCCTTCGATATAAGAAATATCCTCTGTGCAGTGCATAGGAATTTGTGAAATTCTGTGGCAAGATGTGGTTCATAAACTGTTGCAGGTTTTCTTTGAAAGCATTTCCCTTTCCCTAATTTTGTAATTCAAGGTCCATGTTGATTGCTATTTTTTCTGCCTTTTGTTTTGTTAAACATAGAATGTAATATTCTAAGCTGCCACCCCTGATAGTAGCATTGATGTTTTTACCAGGTTATGTTCCCACAATCATTTGAGACATTCATGGAGGTAATCTGGGAGGCGAGTACGACATTATCCATCACTGCCAGATGTTCATACTCTAGCTGTCACCTATTACGTTACCCCTACTTCAGATAACTTTTTTAATTTCCAGAGTTTTTTCTGATATTTCCGACTGGACCTTGTGTCCAGTAGGAAATGAAAGAAAAATTACTTTAAAATTAAGAAGCAAATTATTCAACCTTTGTGTCCTCAGTCTATGATATGGAATCTTTAGCAGTTCTTCAGAATTATGCTAGTGTATTTGCCTCTCAACAGTGGTCCTATACCTTCTTATATTGCACATTTGAGTTGTGAAGTAAACAGTTAATTTTCTTTAAGTGTCTATTATGAATATTTTATACACACACTGGTAAATTTGCTCTTTTTTTCTGCAGGAATTCTCTTGTACTTATACACTTGTCTGCTGTGTGAATCTTCATTTGCTGTCATTGGCAAGTGATTTAATTTGGTTTCCATAGAGATTCTTCTTTCCAGGCATGACTTGCTTATTTCACCATCTTTCTGCACTATGCAAGAATATTATTTTTGCCCAGGTCTTGAGCGTGAAATGGTTGTAAGCACAGAGAAGTTGCTTGTGTCTCCTAATCAGTGAACTACCATGGCATGTGTGAGGCTCATGTCTGGTCCCTTCTCTTGCAGGTAAACCAGCGCAATGTTCCAGGCATCGACAGCGCCTACTTAGCTATGGACACAGAGGAGGGAGTGGAGGTGGTTTGGAACGAGGTCCAGTTCTCAGAGCGCAAGAACTTCAAGATGCAGGAGGTGGGTGATTTAAAGTCCATGATTGTGCTGTGACTGCGTGTGGGAAATGACTCCAAACTGGACACTGTTGAGAGGTTTTAGGCTGTTCATAAACCCATGGTTTTCCAGGTGCTGGCTTGTTAGTTCTATAAATAAATAGCATGCAAGATTTTGAAGATTTTTCCATAAGACCTGGACACTTCAGCCAGCCTTATTTTTACATCCGCATGAAACACAAAGATAACAGTTACTGCAGTGCCCTGCTCATAAAGATGAACAAAAACCCAAACCAGGATAAATATTACTACAGTGACAGTGGACCTGGGATTCGATAACCAATTTGTTGCTAGTCTTCCAGATTCCAGGATGTGTGCATACTTGTCAGAAAGATGCTGCAGCCAATCTCTTTGATAGCACAGGCCTGGCAGATGTCTGATGTTCAGCCTGAAAGTGCCCTGCTCCAGCAGCATCTCTACCAACCAAAGTTCATATTTTGTACAGTTTGGGGGGTAGCCACATCCTGCCTTGTGATGCCTACTGCTCATTTAATATTTGACCTGCATATTTTATTTGTACTATGGGCAAATGGTGCCTCCAACTGAGTGGGAGCCATATTTAGATAGCACTGTGTGGTGCTTTATTTGGTTGATTAAACAGTTTTTTCAATGAGAAGTTGAAGTATACTAATGCAGGCTGCCCAAGCACTGATTAACCCGAAACTGAGGGGACCGCTGATTGTTTTAGTGAATGTGTAAAAGCTATCAAATGAAGACAATGGACAAGCAATCAAAATATTTCTATGATTGTGATATTAATCTATGAGGTTGATTAGTGTCCTTTTTCAAGAGGTAGCATAATTTTCCAAGTATAACTTTGGTAGAAGTCCATTATGCAGAAAACTGTGCCCTCTTCCTGCAGGTCATATTTTGGTCAGTATTACATGTGTAAACATGTAGGTTTAACCTGCTTTTATTTACATTGGAAAATCTGTTGCTTTTACAACAGCAAAGGATTAAAACAGCTTGCTGCCGGCCAAAATACTTTGGATTTCTAAGAGGTGGACCAATCGTCATTGACACTATCTTCTAGCAAATTCCTCAGGATGTTCTTCAGGTAGCTCATGCCAAGCCATTATTCATCTCCGTAGTGCACTTCTGGTTGTCCTTGGTTCCAATAGACCAATGTCTTGTGAACACTGATTTTTATAAATAAACATATCAACCAACTATGGAGTTACTTGTTTACTAGGCACCCAATTCAAAGCAAATTGCATATATTTTAGCTATTCCAAAACACTGGGACTACATTGCCTCTTTGTTGGGCATATGCTGGTAAATTCTGTGCAATCTGAAGATTCTTACCCAGCTGCTCAGTAAGCCTTAAGACCGTTTGTCCTTCATCAGTTTCTAGAATACTGTCTCCAGCATGCATAGCTACAGACTGGTTAAGCAGGTCTGAACCCTGACTAAGAAAGATCCTGGGGAGCAAATTGCAAGGTATGCAACCTTACTTGGTCCATCACATACTCTTTTAACAGATTTTACAATGTGGGTAAGTTTTCATCTAAGCATTATTAAGCAATTTTGTTACATGTTTTTCCCCTGGAGGGTTTAAAGCGGTTTGTAGTCATTTAATGTGTGTATCCTATGTTGAACCAAGACCCTGAAACTAGATGGCTGAAGAGTAGAGAGCATATATCATCAACCTCCACATTTACTCTTTTGTATCCTTTCCAACAGTTTCCCCCCCCCACAAAAAAAGTATGTGACTACATAACATAATTGAATTTTTTAAATTGATATTTTTAGGGGTAAGACATGTCTTGTAAGTTCTGAACCGTAACAGCCATCTAGCTTTGCTCCACTTTAGCATGTATGGAGAATAAAATGTAATCGTTTCCTAGGCAAAGCCCTCGCGTGCACTCTTTGGAGAACATTTGATGTGGTGGTTGAAGAACTAGCCATACTACCTATTTACCTGCATTTTCTATAATAAATTATAACAGTTTTCTAATTGTAATGTACATTGCCTTTTCAATCTGTATTTTATCAGTGATAGTACTAAACTGGACCCCTCCAGGTTTCCTATAAATGACAACCCACAAAGGTCTTGGCTTCCTGGTAAAGAGTATTAGTCAAGCCTCTTACATGGGGTGAGCCAATTCCTAGTATGCTGGAGCCGCACAGAACTGTGCATACAGTGCAGTATGTCACGGTAAGAGCACAAGTGCTGAAAAACTGCTTCCAGCCTTCTTCATGATTATTTTAACTCTACTTTACAAATGGGATACATTTTAAGCTCTTGCCTCCTAGGGTGTATGCACATGCGTGTGCTGGTTACTTTTCTCCAGTGTTTCTCCAAGTCTTGTACAAACATTGGAGATGCACTGCACTTAACATTTGTGACTTTTTCCATGACTTGTAGGTCATTTTGGGTTCCCATTTTTGAGATATGTTTCTTTATGGCAGTGAAGGGGATCATTAATAACCTCTAGGAAGTAGGCACCTACCTCATTCTCCTCATTCCACTTCTCAGCTGGAATATTTGACTCCAGTTATTTGAGATCTCCCAGGAAATGTTTGTGTGAGTGAAGTTCAGTCTGATCCGGTATCTGAAACTGCAAGTATTCTTTTGGGAAAGGAGTGTACCATACCACCCTGAAAATAATGTGCTGGTTATCTCTGGGATCCGTCTTGTCAGCACTCCTATGTATTATGTAGTCATCTCGTTGCACACACGATTGAACAGTATGACTTACAATTTCAGATTTATGCCAGAGCACAGATACATCCCAGATTTCGCACAGAGAAAGGGTACTTAAATTTTCAATAATGCTATTTACACCTAAGTTGCAGGGTCTTGGTGTATATTTTAGTTTTATTTTCCAATTCTGCAAGTCCTAGATCGAAATGTCCTTGGAAAAATTAAGTGAAAAGGGGAGGATGATAAAAAGAAAAGAAGCTAGCATTGAGCTAGAGGTACATGATTCATATTCATGCCACTGTTTGGGCAAGACCTGAAATCAAAAAGATTGTTCATCGCCAGCGTATTACTTTATCTTCAATTGTGAGTAGAGCGTCTCTTAAGAGTTAGAAACCCTTGAATGAAATATTTATTCCAATGAGTTTGGGAACATGGCTGTATCTGATATTTGTCACAGTGGATAAAAGTATATTCACCATGAATAGTTTTGACTTTGCCCTAGTAGAGCTACAGCAACTGTGCACCATTAAAATGTAAGTCCAGTGAAGCCTTGAAAGTTTGTTCCAGTGCCAACTGAGGCAGCTAGACTTTGTGGTCCAGTGATGTCTGTTTTAGAATATCTCGAATTGCGTAATGAGAGCACTATCCAGTTAAATGCTCTTCAGGAAACCCTTTTCAGAATAGCAAATGACAACCACACATCAGCCTCTCAAAATACTCTGCCTAAAGCCAGTCTTACTAAAACATTTTATGCTGAGGCGCCTTCAGTAAAATGTCGTTTGCATCTCCGCAAACGATAAACCTGCTTATGTTTTTGCATAATCAAGTACAAAAAGAGATAGATATATCTGGCGAGGGGGGTGGAGATGGCGAGGGGGTGGAGATGGCGAGGGGGTGGAGAGAGATAGCTCGCTATCTATATCTCGCTATATAGATAGCTCGCGCACGAGATGCACTCTTTAATTTTGCAAATGTGACTATGGTGCTATATGCACGCATCTGTAGTTGTGCAGAGCAGAGTCTTTCGATTCTTCTGAACCTCATTGAACGTTTTTAAAGCATTGCTTCTTTAGGGCGTTAAAACGCTAAAAGTGTGGGACAGTTTCAGTAGTTTTATCAGGCCGTATAGCTGCTTAGTAGTCCTATTTGTGATTCAGCCACCTTGTATGAAAGCCATTTCCTTGAATAGATTGATCCAGGAAGTGGTTGCACAGGTTCCAAAGTTTTGTTACAGTTCATTTCTTGTCAATATGCCGAAGATGTTTTTTTTTCTTTCCACCTCCAGTTGAACAGTTCTGAGGATACTTTGACTGTAGAATCAGTGTTACACACAGTACGCTCAAGGGGGGGCGGGGGGGGGGGGGGAAAGGGTGTCTCGGTAGTCTTTGAGAGGTAGTTGCTTTCTGTCAGCCACGCAAACCAGATCAGTACTCTCATTCTTTCATGATGTTCTTTCCACCACTTTTTATAGGAGAAGGTGAGAGCGGTGTTTGACAATCTCATCCAGCTGGAGCACCTCAATATTGTTAAATTTCACAAGTATTGGGCAGACGTGAAGGAAAACAAAGCCAGGGTAAGAGACCAATTTGGTCACTGTGTGACTATTTGTTTGCTATGCTGTTTAACTACTTGTGCAGTTTTGTGAGCTCAGTCCTAATGTGTTAACCCTTCAACCCACGACAGCTAGGAAACAAACTGGGATTGGATACCCCACTATGCCTAGCCATAAAGTTTGACTAATCCGTCAGAGTACTACGAGCCACAACTTAAAACTCAAAGGACTTGGCGGTGCTCTACAACCCCCCTCCTCCCCCCGAGGAGCCTGTTCTATAATTGATAATCCACCATAAACCTGACCATCTATTGCTAATACAGCCTATATACCACCGTCCAGCTCACCCTTTGAAGGATAAATAAGCTGCTGAGATTTTTCCACCTAAGTGCTGAGACCTTTTTTTGATGTTTGGGGCTTTTGCAAGGTGGAAGTATTATGTGGTATGGCAGAGGTGCCTTACCATGCAATACTAGCACAATACACAGAGATGGACCTCAGGTACTCTTTATAGACCTTCTCTCAGTCCTGGTAGAGTGGCGAAGAGCAGACAGGCTACTTAGAGAACATGTGTTAATCTTTTCGCATCCCCAACATGGACGATAAGTAGTTGACACAACTCTAGAGAGCCAACACCAATTTATAAAAATAGAGCTGATTTTTATATATTTAGACACCAAAACGAAGTCTGTACATAAAGGATAGCTGGAGTTATCAATTATCAAGCATTAAATAAATCAGTACTTGGCAGTCTAAAACATTAACATTGCTGTCAATGGGAAAAACACATACATGCAATTGGTTACTTAGAGAGTGAGCTCAACAGAACCCACTTGGTATTAAGGTCTTGTGAGTCCCTAGATCAGTAAACAACAGCAAGCACAATTTTACCTGGCTCAGGGGAGTGGGGTGCAGAGGTGCACTTTAGCTGTCAAACGGAGCTGTCAATCAGGCTCGCAGTCTTTAAATGGCCAACTCAGCAAAATAGGTTCTTGCGGGGTGAGTTGAGCAAAACCCTTTGGAACTTAAGCAATGAGCTGGCCTTGTACCAGGAGTCTCCAGGCAGATCTAATCTACCTGGCTTGGAGGACCCGGGTGCAGGGGTGCTTTTTGCTATCTGTGGATTTAGTGGTGTGTGCCTGCCGACTTCAGGGGACTAGTTCATCTAGCCCAAGGGAGTTCTTGTGGAGTTTGCAGAGGGGTTCACCTTCCTTTTGGAACCTGCCTCTTGCTTGGGTCGAGTCGAAATCCAGTGGGCGCAGGGTGGCTGCTACAGGTGCAGAGCTTAGCGCCTTTCTTCGTGGAGTCCTGCCTTGTCTCTTCTTGGTATCACTTTGAATCTGAGTTTCTGGTGTTTCCCTTAAATCCTGGATTTTGGGGATGTTAGTGGGTGTGAGAACTAGTAGACAAAGGGCATCTAGTCCTACCACTAATCCGCCCTGGTAGTGACCACACCTGCTGGGTGGACGTCACTAAACTAGTCCGAGCCTACCTTTTTGGACTAAATTCAAGATGGCAAAAATCATCCTCATCTGTACACTTCAACTGCAACAACCTAGAGGTGTGGTCAGCCTTGTGGAGGTGTTCGCCTCCTGAATAGCTAATATTCCCACCTGCCCACGAAAAACAGTGCCTGGGGCAGGGAGAGGCTTTGTCCTCGAATGGGAGACTAGTTCCTTTGTCCAGCAACGCTGGTGAAGCCTTTGAGGCTCACCGCCATGATGGTTACATCCACTAGACCTCCTGTGTGGACGGAGGTGTCACATCCTGCACAAAGCTCTTTATTTCTGACTTCTGGGAGTGGCACACACACAGCATGAGGTCAGATCTCGGTCTTGGAGGCAAACCCTCGAAAAAGCCCGCCAAGGCACGAGAACACTAGTTTAACTTGGTGGGCACTGTCTAAAGTGCCACTTGGATACATGCTGGTTAAACCTCGACCCCACCATCGTGTCGGGGGTTAAAAAGCATGGTGCTTGATATAACACGAAAGAAATCGACAGTTCCATAATAGAGCTGGACATCTGGGGTTGTCCAGTGTCCAGCCCATGTTATCCTATGGAGGGTCAGTCACTTGCTGTAGAGTTACGATTAGAATGCTACAACAGGGCAATATATGCTTGCATATATACTTCCACACATATAACATAATGCACCCTGCCTCCTGGGCTATAGAAGGCCTACCTTAGGGGTGACTGACATATATTAAATGCAGTGAGGTGACCCTGTCACACATGGTGTATGCAGGGTTGAACTCCAACAGGCAAGCTGTTCGTGCAGGGCTGACATGGCAGGCCTGCAGCCTTCGGTTTCACTCTGTTCACTCAGGGTGACACCAAGTGCTGCAGCTCTGGTGCCCCATTTACATCCCTGTTTTGGTTACACTGGTACCATATACTAGGGCCTTACAAGGGTGTAAAAGTACTTGCCCTGTGAGTGTACCAATTCACATTTACGTTGAAGGGAAAGGGCACTTGTGCTGGGGTCTGGTTGGCAGGGCCTAGCACTCTTTCAGTTCAATTACCACAGCATCTAGCATCAAAGTGGGGGATGACCATCCACAAAGGGCACTTTACAACAGGAGCACTTTCTGCTTAGGTCTTCAGTTTTTTTTTTTTTTCCATCTAAGGTATCCAGGCCAAATTTGCATTCTTTTTTCAAACATCCTAGGGATACAAAAGGTAACCCGGGTTTGTGGATTACCCTAGAGAACAGAGAAAATAGCCAAAATATGCCTTTTTTTTTTTTTTAATTGGGTGAGGGGGGGAAATGGTAAAGTGCTGTGCAAGAACGTGTATTTTCTTTCTAATAATGGCATTAAAGAAATGTTTGCTGTGGTAGGATCACCATCTTTCTATCATTCAGGATCTAGCAGAGTTGTATAAGAAAGTAATTTTTTGCCAGTTTATGCATTTTCTAAATAGTAGTCAATTTTTCCAAATATTTGTGGTTTCAGCCAACTTCCAGTTTGTGGTACAAACAGGTGTGCAATGCATGGGTGATCCCGGAAAGCTATATATTTATGAAAATTAAAAAAAAAAAAAAAATTCTCAACTGCACTGGGTCTTTTGTGCAGATCATTGAATGTTTTCCGAAATAAACTATTTTTTAAATAAGAAAAAAAGAAAATTGGGAAAAAATATCAATTGACATTTTTCTTAAATGTTTGTCACAAAGGACGATGTACAGAGGCAATATATTTTTACATAGTCAGCCCCTTCTGGTCAAAGATATATAGGGTTTGTAAGTTTTCAAAAAACACATGCAACCCGGAGCCAACAATTGAGCTGCAGCTTAAAATGTTTTTTGTGTGCAGAAGATGCAGCGATTCATATGGTAAGATATAATGAATGAAAAATGGGTATGAAGGAAGTCTGAAATGTGCCCAAGATACTGGGTTTAGGAACAGTGGGTGGTTATTTGTACACCTCTGAACTTGTACTATCCTGTGATTCGGAGTGCATTTTAAAAAAAAGTGGTGTTTCTTGCACATTGGCTTACGTTTGGAAGCCAAAAATGCTGAGAAATCTAATTGGTAATAACAAATGTTTTGGTCTGTCTGGGCCTAGCGACTGCAGCACAAAACACCCTAAAACGTGACCTGAAGCTATGACATTTCCCCCATCAAAATGAAAGCTTTTTGTTTTTTAAATGTGGTTAGTTGTTGATTTTTGGCTCAGCCGCCACCCAGAGAAACCTATCAAACGCAGACATTTTTGAAAACCAGAAACCGAGGGCTGCCTAGGGTGGTCTGTCTTGCGTAGATCCTCTTACCATTTCTTACCCACGGGGCCCTTCAAACCTGAAGCTTTGGCAAAAATCATTGCATTTTCTCTATATTCCTGTGAGAATTCTAAAATCTGTGGGTATCCACAAATTTTCCTCCATCAGTGTTCCCACACCTTATAAACTCTATCCCACTTTTGTGCATGAGCCTAGTGCCTGCCACAGTAACGGCTCAAACGAGGGCTGATCCCCTTGCCAAAAATTACAGTAATAACACTATTTCATGGTGGCTAGTGTGCTTGCTCAACAGATTGGAGGTAAAACGCTTGCTGTCTGACCCCCAGGCACGGCAGAAAGACTGATTTGCCCGGGTTGGGAGGAGCATAGGCTGGGGTGGGAGGACCATAGGCCCAGGCTGAGGGGCCACTTGCCAACAATCCAGTATTTCTGGTGGTCTCTTGGAGTGGATTCCCTTCTTGGGAATTGCTTGCTCAGTACAATCTCCAAGCAGGAATGCACTAGGGGGAGTGGTGATCCGTGCTGGGGGTGTTGAATTATGTCTGCTTGGTATTAATCAAAAGTGAAAGCAGACCACACGGTTTGCTTTCAGTTTATTTTGCTGAGAGGATTGAGCACTGTGTACACTGGCCTCCCAACAAAATCAGACTCTGGAGGTGAGGGACGCTCTTTCCTCTCGCCCCGAGTTTGATTTCTGAAAAGAAAATGCTTCTGGTGTTTTTAATGACTTGTTGATTTCCTCCACTCTATGAAGGTAGAGCAGAGGATGGCGGCAGATTTTCCTCCTCAGTTATACGGTTAATGTGCAAAAGTTTCAAGAACATACTTGTCAACTTTCGTCTGGAGGTGGAGTACATGTGGGAGAGTTGAAGCCAGTTTTTGAAATGCCTCTTACAGGGCGAAGGCATTTTCACCATGTGTGTTTGGGGGTTATTTTTATGTGGATGGACACTTATATTGTTTTTTCTTTCTTTGCAATTGTACCTTACTTGGTGTGGGGGATGCGAAAGCAGTGTGTAGGATACCTCCTAGCTATTGGGATCATTGATTGACTTGAAATGGTTGCTGTGGAGTTTTGCTTTGAGAACAGCCTAGATGCATATTCACAAATTTATACTGTTGCAGCTGTTGGTTTGCATTGGGTATTTGAGAGGCATGACATTTGATGTAGAATAAAGTGTTACTATATGTATCCTTAGATGCTATAGTTTCATTTTGAAAAGGGTCATAAAATGGAATCGGTGTAGAAAATATTTATGTAGGATTTCTGCTGGCATGGCAGCTACAAAAAAAAAGTTCTATATCTGACATTTTATTAGGATGTAAGAGTTTATACTATTGGTAGGAAGGCTTTGTTTGGTAGTATGAGCTCAGTGGTGATGGTGTTTCCCTTTCAGGTTATCTTCATCACAGAGTACATGTCATCTGGTAGTTTGAAACAGTTCTTGAAGAAGACTAAGAAGAACCACAAAACCATGAATGAAAAGGCTTGGAAACGATGGTGTACGCAAATCCTTTCTGCTCTTAGGTAACTCACATTATCACAAATTGTGACAAACTACTCCTGTATTTGGCCTTGGTGTTTTCTGTCCCACTGTGAAAGGCTTTCTCCCTTCTGGTTTTACTCTTTCCGCCTTACCTCTCCCCACAGCATACATGCCACCTTTTTACACCCTTATTTTCCACTGGTTCTACATAACTTGTTTTTTCAACCAACCACATGAGTCCTTTCTGCTCTTTACCCTGTTTTCTCATTACTTTCTAGCCTCATCTTCACCCAGCATCCTATTCTTATGCAATATTCTGCTTCAGCATACACATGTCAATATGCACCAGCCTTTGCCACCCAATCTCTGCCTCCGCCGACCAGTCCTTGGGCTCAGTTCAACTCCTTTCCCTTCACAAATCATTTACCATCCCACTGCATGTCTGTTTGCCTTTCAATCCTGTCCCACATTCCGTTTCTGCCACAATCCTTTGCCCTGTTATAGTGCTGTTCTATTCCGTTCCGACCCTTCTATAGAATTGCCCATAATTCTGTCCTCCTGCAGCCTAAGCAGTTCTTAGAAAAAATGTCTGCCAAAAGAGCTGTTCCTTGTGCTTTGAGCAACTGGTTGTAAGCCAATAAAGTTCTAGACCTATATTTAGGGAATGTCCCATGGTACTGATAATCTGAAAATGATGATCCATCTTGTTGTATGACCAATTTTTGATAAAAATCATGAAATCTAATTCTTTCCATGTTAGTTTATAAAGTTTAAACAGCTGAGGACAAATTCAAGTAACCTGCAGATTACTTGGGCATCAGGCTGACTGTTGATAATTTTATAACCTGTATGCCTGTAGGTCGTTTTGTATCCCTTTCCAGTAACACTAAACCTCTCTAACTTGAGTAAAATAATTTTTCCAACATTGCATTTGGTTTTACATTTTCCTCGTATTTCAGATAGTTTAATTTCCCGTGATGCACTGCCACTTTTCTTTAGATTCATTTTGCTCTGTGACTACTCTAAAACCTCTAAAAGGAGCTGTCATTGTACAGTCCTTTGCCAAAATGATTTAGTAGCATTTGTGTGTATATACATTTTGTGAATATCCTGCTTATTGTTTTCATGTTGTATCCAGATTGTTTATACCACCTCCCTGACAACAGATTTCAGGATCTGAATAAATATGGTTTGGATTTAAAATGTAAGCTGTTGAACCTAATGCTCTTTTCCAGACCACGTATTAAGGAAAATATCTGTACACTTTGTTTGATTACATGTAGGATCAGAACTGGCTCTTGTGCTCCTTTCAGACTTTGAGGAGCATTCGTTGCAGGCTACAGATTTCACACTCTTTAAGAAGTAACATGTCTTTAAGGTATCACGTTACCTTACGTGTACCTTCTTCATCCACTTGGTGTATTGGAGTACAAAGGAGTCTGTCTGATCCTACTTTATGTATATTGTGGAAGCTTGATTTAGGGGGTGATGTAGCAACAACTTGTGCTCATCTTCTCTATTGATTTACAGCTACCTGCATTCCTGTGACCCTCCGATCATCCATGGCAACTTGACGTGTGACACAATCTTCATCCAGCACAATGGGCTTATCAAAATTGGTTCAGGTAAGGAACAGCAAACTGTGCCGCTGCAACCCCTCTCCTTTCTATTTGAGCAGGTGTTCTGCATCTGTGCAGTGACCTAGCAAGTCAAATTAAACTAAGAACTTCTACTCTACTAGCGTTCTTCTCCTGTCATCCGGGTGGCTTGTTTGTTTTCCCACACAGTAGCTCTCTATAGTTTGGTATAGTAAGAAGTGTGGCAATGTAGTGTAAATTAAGGGTAAACATTTATTGTAAAACTTCAGGTATGGTGATAATTTCACTGCTTTTGCAACAGTTGTGTAAATGTTGGATTGTGTTAAGTTATGCAAGTATTTTAGCTGGCATTCAGGTTTTTTATAATCTGATCATGTAATGATTTAAAAATCCGTTGGGTGCAATTGGAAATGTGCATCACAACATACTTAACTTTTATCTCATTGTAAATAAGTAATTCACAACCCTTTTTGTGACACTTTGGCATTAGACACTGCTTTTATAGTTAGCTGTACTTTTTCCATAGACCGTGAAGTGCATCCATCTTGGGCAGTGATAGGTACTCCTTTCCTAAATGTTGTGTGATTGCTACAGTGCATGTTATGCGCTTTCTCACTCTAGGACAACGCTTACTTGCACACCAAGATTACAGGGTGCCTGCACGGCTACTCCCTCTTAGCCCTATTAACTAATATAACTGTTGGTGCGGAGTGCAATAAACTGAAGGTTTCTTACTTTTCTAGCAGAGTGAAGAATCTGCTAACAGAATTCTTACCAAACTATGCTTTGTTGCTCTTTTTTTCTCTGATCGGTAATACTAGTTATTCCCTATATCTTTTGACTTTTAGTTCATTTCATGCTGAAGTTCCTCTACATGAATGAGTGAAGTCATTTGACGTTGCTTTTTTGTTTTTAATTCCTATAATGAATAATGTTCACATTTGAGAGGTTCAATTTACACTTTTCCTTTGATTTATTTAACCATATGACTTGTTTCAAAAATAGTATATTCTCCATAGAAGAAGCTCTTTTCTTAAATGTTTCTTTATCTGCTGCCCAGTAGTTGTCCCCATCTCTCGTTCCAATTAGGTAACATTTGAATTTATGGAAGTACTCACTCGCTGTCCACCCTCTGGCTATCCCCACTTACGGCCTGGTGCAAAGGGGATTTCAAATGTGTTTTTGGTGCATACTTTAATGCATCAAAGGTTCTTTATTTTAGGCACACTTGACCTCCGGCAGGTTTCCGGTGCCAGATAGTCTGCCCTCCCATTGTCCTTGCCTCCTGTCTATTCAGACATAAGGATTCCTTCTCTTCCAGGGGATCCTCATCAATAGTCATAAGCACTGAATATTCCGGCCCATGCGCAGGGACCCCGGAAATAATAAAAATTATATATGAAAAACTCTTTTCCGCGCCAGGTTTACAGGAATCCTCCTTAGACCACAGACCAAAAGGTAGTCAAAATCAATTTTTTATTCCTCTGCTGCCGCCATAACGTTTCGGCTCGTCCGAGCCTTGTTCACATGACATGATAGATATATATATATATATATATATATATATATCATTTTTTCTCATGCCAATGCAGCCCCCGTATACGAGGCTAAACAATGCAATAATAAATACTTGTGCAAACGCATAAAGAATATATGAACCACAGTAGGGCACGTATTACTTGGACTCTTTAATGAGTACAACTCATGAAAACTGCTAAAAGAGCAGGCATTGTTCGCCTACAGGCTGCATTGTAAGCCAATAGCATAGAAACAGAAAGCAAATGCACAAAAACTGGCACCGTGCCTTTAAGGCAGCCATGGCCCCTAGCTTCCCATCGTGCCTCAGGGGTGACAGGTCAGTTGTTCTTTCCGGCTTCTTCAGTCAGGACCCTGGATTTCACAGCTCTCTCCTTTTTGACTTTTTTGTCAAAATTATCTAAACCTTTTAAGGTTTTCTACTTTTCACTCGACATCTTTTTGTCTTTGGAGTGAAGTGTAACCAGTTTTTTGGCAGAAAGTGTTTTTATTTCGGTCAGAATGCCTTCACTTTTTGACCCTTGCCCCTCCTGTGGCAAGAAGAAGGCCAAGACTGACACACATTCTGTGTGTATCCTCTGCCTCCCTGACTCTCACTCTCCAGACAACCTTCCACATTGTAAAAAATTGTCCAGAAGAACTCAAGGACAGAATTCGGTTATATGGACTCTCTGAAAGAGGTAGGTATCCTATGAGGCAGAAGAGAAAGAGACCACGATCGACGTCGAGGAGCAAGATACCGATCTGTTCACCTTCGGCGTCGGGATCGGCGTCGAACCTACCGCCGGCAAAGAAGCAGATGTCGTCGTCGAAGTCTTCAGCGGTGCACTCGCATCGTTCAACTCCAAGACCGAAGACGGCAGCTTCAGCGTCGAGTCAGGTAAAAGACCCTCCGTTGGCATCAACCATGCGACGATCAATGTCGAGGAACAAGTCTGCGTTGGCCAAACGTCGGACGTCGAGACTGGACACTCCGTCTCCGCACATCCTTGAGTGGTCGACGTCGAGGCACAAGTCTCCGTCAAGATCTGTACATAGGTCATCGACGTCAAGACATAAAACGCCGTCTCCGGCGTCGAAGCAGAGGACTCCGTCGGCTTCATCCCAGAGAAGATCGACGTCGAGACACCAGTCTTCGGCGCACAGGCGTTCAACGTTGAGGCAGAGGTCTCCATCGACGTCAGCTCAAAGACACTCGTCGTCAAGACAGACTCCTACGACAGCAAGACGGTCAACGTCGTGGCAGAGGTCTCCGTCGACAGCATCACGAAGATAGTCGACGTCGAGGCAGAAGACTCAGTCGACAATACCACAAAGGCGTTTGGAGTCGAGACAACGGTCTCCCTCGACGTCAAAGCAGCGACGTTCACCGTCGAGACAAAGGACTCCGTCAGCGTCCAGACTCGGACGTTCGACGTCGAAGCACAAAGCTGCTACGGGTTCACGCTCAGGGAGTTTTTCTCCGTCGCCATCACCGACGTCGAGAGCAGAATCTCACCGCATGTTGTCAAGCCGGTCTTCTTTCTCTTCCTCAAGATCACCGGTGGTCATTTCGACGTCACATAGCCAGGCTTCTTCACCTGTACGAACCCGTCCAGCTGAGGATCCTGCAAGAACGGAGAAGCAGAAATCTCCATCTGCACGTCGCTCACGTTCACAGGAGGCTCCTGTGCGGGAAGAGAGGCGAAAATCTCCATCAGTACACCTCTCTCCCAGATGGTTGTTACCTCTGCGTAACTGGCAGACAGCTGACGCTCCACAAACGTGAGGTGCTCAGGACTATTCCAGCCCTTTACATAGGTCTCCTCTGACCTGTCTTTTGCAAGCAGCGGATCTCTCTCCTACTGCTCCATCGAGGGGTAGAGATTGCACACATACTCCTGCTCGCTCTTCCAGAAGAAGATCCAGGGCTCGAGAGCAAAGGCGTAGACACAGGTCTCCAATAAGTTCACCATCTTCCACCCATTCCTCGAAGAGGGAATACTCCCCGACTCTCACAGAGCCCACCTTCGAATCTCTCCGGTGGACGACGTCATTACTTTTCACGATGTTCTATCCAGAGGGGCAAACAAATTAAACATCTCTATGCCTAGTCCGCAAAGCTCGTCCTCAGTCATATTCGAGACTTTGCATCAGAGATCAGCAGCCAAGCCTTTGCTATATCTGATTCCGGGTCTGCTCCAGCCTGTAATGGACATTTTTCTAACACCAGCGACTCAAGTCCGCGCCAGCGAGAATCGTGAAGAAATACAGGCCGCCTGAGATCTGATCCTCCACCAGATTCTGTTATAGCTGCGGCCAAGAAAACGCAGGCAGTAGCCTCCTCATCTACAGTTCCACCGGATAAGGAGAGCAGAGCACAGGATGCATGGGGGAGAAAGGTCTGTAGCACGTCAGCCTCCATGATGAAAGTCTCCAGCGCTTCGGCCCTGTTGGGGCGCTATGACAGATCTTTGTGGGACTCCCTGCAGAGGTTCACAGAGAAGCTGCCAAGGGAAGACCTCAGAGATTTTGAGGAAATTGTGCAAGAAGGCAGCTTGGTGGCAAACCAAGTGATCAGCGCCGCAGCTGATGGAGCGATGCGGTCTGCGCATTCCTATGCTCATGGAATCAGCGCTAGATCATCCTGGCTCCGTCTTACTGCACTTAAACCGGAAGCGCAGTCCCGGATTCTCAATCTCCCTTTCACTGATGAGGAAATGTCGAGGATGAAGTCGGAACTCGAAAACCTGAAGGCGGTTGGACTCTAGGAAGAGAGTTCCGGCGCCGTTACAGGCCCTACGATCGGCGACCCTTCCGTCAGAGGGTTCAAACCCCTCATTGGCTGCCGCAACAGCAGCAGCGTCAATCGAAGTCCCCGTACCACGGTCGTCGTACCCCCAGAGGAAGAGGAACCCCTCGTCAGTCGACTACCTCAGCAAAAACACCAACTAAACAATGAGTGTCCGCTTCCTCCATCACTGTTTTCCACTTCAGTAAGGGGGGGGGGGGTGGGGGGGAGGGAGAGTATTGCCAATCATCTGGAGGAGTGGCAGAGTATTACAAGAGACCAATGGGTGTTGACTACGCTGCAAAATGGGTACTCTCTACGTTTTTGACATCGGCCTCCCTCGATCCCACCAGCTAAACCAACATGCCACCAGGTAAAACTACTGCAGCGGGAGGTATCTATCCTCCTAAGAAAGTCAGCCATCGAGAAGGTCCCTGCATCACGAGGTCAAGGAGTATACTCAAGATACTTCCTAGTAAAGAAAAAGGGTCGAAAGTCAGATTTCAGACCTATTCTAGACCTTCGAACACTCAACAAATCCATCAGAAAAGAAAGGTTTCGCATGTTGGCTCTTCATCAAATATATCCACATCTACAACAGGGAGATTGGATGTGTTCGCTGGATCTGCAAGATGCATACTTTCATGTCCCAATCAATCCTCATCACAGGAAGTTCCTGCGTTTTCTGATGGGGTCCTCCCATTATCAGTTCAAGGTGCTGCCCTTCGGGTTGAAATCAGCTCCCCGTGTGTTAACGAAGTGCATGGCAGTAGTAGCAGCCGCTCTACGACGCAAGGGCATCTTCGTGTACCCCTATCTCGACGACTGACTTCTGAAAGGTCCCTCCCCCCAGAGCGTGAGGAACAATTTTCAACAATGTCTAGACCTTTGCCAGCAGCTGGGTCTCCACGTAAACTTCGAAAAATCGACTCAGCAACCCACGCAAGGAATTCATTATCTGGGGGCAACAATAGACTCCGCAATAGGAAAAGTGTTTCCTTCGGAGGAGAGACTGTTTTCGATCACACTGAAGGGCAAGCAGATCCTACGCAACAACCTACCTTCGCTCCGTCGGGTTGCATCTCTTCTAGGATCAATGGCATCCGGCATCTTTCTGGTACCCAATGCCAGGTTGAGAATGCGTCCCTTACAACAGGATCTGGAGGACCAGTGGATCAAAGAAAGGCTCGCTGGGAAGATTGGATACAACTGTCGCACGCAGCCAGAGCATCAATACCATGGTGGATGAGGCAAGAAAATCTTCGGGTAGGAGTTCCATTCCATCAGGCTCCTCCCTCCCAATCTTTAATCGCGGATGCCTCCCTCCAGGGTTGGGGAGCTCACATGGGGTCTCTCCAGACGCAGGGCCAATGGTCAACAAAAGAACAGTTGTACCACATCAACATGCTGGAGTTGAGGGCGGTGCATCTGGCTCTCAAGGCTTTCCTCCCTTCGATTCAGAGATTCAGACCAATTCCATTCTAGTACAGACGGACAATACGACCACCATGTACTACCTGAACAAACAGGGAGGGACTCGATCGAGGACTCTATCGCTGGAAGCTCAGGCCCTCTGGCATTGGCTCTTAGCGAGAAATCTATCGATTACAGCAGTACACCTACCGGGAGAGCAGAATTCACAGGCAGACGCTCTCAGTCGGTTCTAAACGACGAAGTTGTCGGACATTTTTCAAGAATGGGGTCGTCCAAGCATCGATCTGTTTGCGGATGACACAAACAAAAAATGCAGAGACTTCGCCTCAAGGTACTACCGACCAGGGTCGAAGGGGAATGCCCTTTTGATCAGCTGGTCAGGGGCATTTGTGTACGCCTTTCCACCTCTTCCACTCATCCCGAAGGTGGTGACCAAACTCTCGCACTCAGACACGAGGATGATTCTGATCGCTCCGGACTGGCCCAGGCAATGGTGGTACCCGGACCTTCTGCACCTGTCAGAATGCCCACACAGGAGGCTGCTGTGCAGACCGGAGTTGCTGTCCAAGATGAACAGGAGGATTCATCACCTCAGCCTTCCCTCACTGAACTTGGCAGCATGGCTCCTGAGGTCCTCCAGTATGGTCATTTAGGGCTTCCTCAAGACTGCATGACCATCTTGAAAGAAGCTAGAAGGCCCTCCACAAGACACTCCTATGCTTGTAAATGGAAACGTTTTTTCTTATGGTGTGTACAAAATAATTGTAATCCTACCAAAGGGCAGGAGGAAGTGATTTTACCATATCTGCTTCATTTAGCCAAGGCAGGCCTCAAATTCGCTTCCATTAAGGTGCACCTGGCTGCCATTACGGCATACAGGCGTTCTCCTTCACTATCCAACTGAAAAAAGGATGGTTGAGAAGGATTTTTTACAAGGTCTATAGAAGGTCTACCCTCCTGTACGGCCTCTTTCTCCCCCCCCCCTGGGAATTGAACTTGGTTCTATCTAAATTGATGGGTCCCCCATTTCAGCCTATCCACAAAGCAACCCTTCAACACCTTACGTGGAAGGTGGCTTTCCTAGTCGCAGGGTGAACAAGATTCAAGCTCTCTGCTCAAGAGCCTTACACGGTGTTCCATTTGAATAGAGTGGTTTTAAGAACACACCCCTCCTTCCTTCCGAAGGGGGTGTCAGATTTCCATGTCAACCAAACCATTTCACTACTGACCTTTTTTCCTAATCCCTCTACTCCAGCTGAAAGGTCACTCCACTCGTTAGACCTGAAGAGGGTTTTAAAATTCTATTTGGACAAGTCCAAAACGATAAGAAAATCTGATCAACTATTCATTAATTATGGTTCGATCAGAACAGGTTTTCCAGCCTCCAAGCGTTCCATCTCCAGATGGATAGTTTCATGTATCAAATTGGCTTACCAGTTAGCACAGAAGCCTCTTGGGGCTACCCCCAAGGCTCATTCCACTAGAGGAAAAGCGGCTACAACGGCTTTCCTCAATAATGTACCGATTTCTGAAATAGGTAAAGCAGCTACTTGGAGATCTGTACATACATTTACAAGACACTATTGTCTTGATTCAGATACCAGAACAGACACCCAAGTAGGCCAAGCCTCCTTGAGGAATCTGTTCAAACACTAATAATTATGGTTGTCTGTTGGGTCATTCCGTCTCATTTGCCCGCAGGCGGAAGATGGGCTTGCTATTCTATTCAGTGCTTATGACTATTGATGAGGATCCCCTGGAAGAGAAGGATAAGTTACTTACCTGTAATCCTAGTTCTCTTCAAGGGGTATCCTCATCTAAGTCATAAGCAACCCACCCACCTCCCCAGGCAAATGAGACTGTTTTTCTCCTTGTTTGGTTAAGCTTTATCTTTGTGTCCTAATCTTTGGGCTCCGCAAAGAAATGACCTAACTGTCACCCCTGAGGCATGATGGCAAGCTAGGGGTCATGGCTGCATTAAAGGCACGGTGCCAGTTTTTGTGCATTTGCTTTCTGTTTCTATGCTATTGGCTTACAATGCAGCCTGTAGCCTAACAATGCCTGCTCTTTTTGCAGTTTTCATGAGTTGTACTCATTAAAAAGAGTCCAAGTAATACGTGCCCTACTGTGGTTCATATATTCTGTGTTTGCACAAGTATTTATTATATCTGAAAGAGACACGTTAGTGACAGATTCCTTACCTTAGAATATCCCCAGGCGTCAGGCTGGATCCGGAAAGTTTTGCGTAGCAGTACCCCTGCGCTTCGGTAGGCGGCGTCGTGCGGCTCCGCGTCCGTCGTCGGCGTCGTGATCGCTGGGATGACGTCGCGGCCAGTACTTAGACGCCGCCCATGCGCGCTGGCGTCAGTTCTTTCTTTTTCCGCGCCAGTAAGCGCAGATCCGCATTGAGCAGTGCCCCCAGTCATTTTTTGACTGAGTATTTCTTGAGACTTTTTTGTCCAAGTTTTCGAGTCGCTTCGACTCAAAGGTGTCAGTAGGGATGCCCGGCTTCAAGCCATGCGAGATCTGTAATCGCATGATGTCGATTACGGACCCGCACCGAGAGTCTCTTCTGCCTGGGGCGCGACCACGACCCCAAGTCGTGCCCCGAGTTTCAGTCCCTCGCCCCGAAGGCTTTGCGAGAGCGGTCTCGAAAGCTTCTCGAGGCCCGGCACTCGGCTTTCGTCGGGGTCGAAGTCTTCGTCTTCAGGTAAGGCGAAGCACACGAGGTCTAAGAAGCGTCGCTCTAAGACCTCCCCTCGCCGGTCTCACGACCCGGCCGAGGGTCCAGATGGTACCGCCCCACGGCTCCGGGGGTACCCGAACAGCCGACGCCGGCCTACCCGCCTGTCCCGGGTCCGACGTCGACTCCGGCTGAGATACAGGACTTCCTGTCGGCCATGGCTCGCATCTTCGGGCCTAAGGGTTACCCCGGTGCACCTTCGGGCCCCAGTGGGAGTCCTCCTTCGGCACCACCGGCGGCTCTGGCCCCGGTGTCTCCGGCGCCGGTGGACCCCCTCGGATCCAGGCCTGGATCCCGGTCGACGCTGGTTGACCTAACCACACCTCCACCGGCGCCGACCTCACCGGTACCGTTCACTGCGCCGTCCGAGTCCCCGAGCGGCGCCGTCCAAAGGTTTTCCCCGAAACCGGACACGGAGCCGGATCGACGTCGCTCGACGCCGATGGGACCTTTCTTACCTCATGTCCCTCCTCCATACTTTTCACCTGTTTTGGAGGACGAGGAGGACTGGGAGGGGTCGGAAGACCCTCTCACAGCTCAATGTGAGCCTTATCAGGACTGGGCTGAGGAACTGGGTGATGCCAGTGGTCTGGACACCTCTCCTGACCTTGGCATGCTGTCTCCTCCTTCCGTGGCTACGGAGGAGGGAGCAAGTTATGCAACGGTGTTGCGTAGGGCGGCCGCGGCATTGCGCCTAGAGCTCCCTACAGTGGCTGTCAGGACTAACCTCCTGACGGAAGTGCTTCAGCCGGCGGCTACCTCTTCCGAGCCACTGCTGCCGTTCAACGACGCACTTTCTGACGTTCTTTTGGGCACCTGGTCCAGGCCCACCACAGGGGCTCCTGTGGACAGGAACGTAGCCAGACGCCATCGCCCGGCCCCGGGCGACCCTCTGTTCCTCTCCCAACACCCCAACCCCGAGAGCTTGGTTGTCCAAGCCTCTACCTCTCAAACCGCCTTCCCTACGGCTCTGCCGGATAGGGAATACAAAAAACTGGAACAATTTGGGAAGAAGACTTTTTTTCTTCCTCCAGTGCTGGCTTGCGGTCCGTGAACACCACTTGCCTTTTGGGCCGTTACTCCCACTCTCTGTGGGATTCGGTGGCGCAGGTGCTGCCCAAGTGTCCTGAGGAGGTCCGGGCAGGGAGAGACGCAGCGAAGTTCACTATCCGATGTGGCCTAGATAGCGCTGACTCGCTAGGCAGATCGCTTGCTACGACAGTGGCGCTGCGCCGTCACGCCTGGCTGAGGACCACTGGTTTTTCGGGCGATGTCCAAAACACCCTTATGGACATGCCTTTTGATGGTATCCGCCTTTTTGGCAATAAGGCAGACAGCGCGCTGGAGCGCCTTAAGGACTCGCGGGCTACGGCCAAGTCCTTGGGCCTCTCCGCCCGCGCCCTCCGCAGCAGTCTGCTTTTCGCCCCTTTCGTGGCCACGGAAGGGGCGCCCAGTCACGTCCACTGCCCAGCCACCGGCCCGCGCAGCAGGTGCCTTCGCGCGGCCGAGGACGTGGCTCCCGCCGAGGCGGGTCGGGTAACCAGCGTGCGGGTCAGGCCACCACCTCCGCCCCGTCTGCGGCCTCCAAGCCCTCCTAGTCCTTCCTTTCCAGTCCACAGCACGCCAGTGGGGGGCAGGGTCCGCCATCACCTTCCCCACTGGCGCACCATCACATCGGACAGGTGGGTTTTGGACATTGTCCGAAGGGGCTACTCCCTCCCCTTCGAGACTACCCCCCCCCCCCCCCCCCAGCCATGCCACCTCAGTACCACCGCATGTCGGGGGACCATTTGGTTCTTCTTCGACAGGAAGTTGCGGCCCTCTTGGCCAAGGGGGCTATCGAGCGCGTTCCGACCCCAGAAGTAGGGCGTGGTTGCTATTCCCACTACTTTCTGGTGCCCAAAAAGGACAAGGAGGACATGCGTCCTATCTTGGACATCCGGAACGTCAATCGCTTCCTCCGGAAGGGGAAGTTCAAGATGCTCACCCTAGCTCAGGTCTTGACTGCCCTCGACCCCGGAGACTGGATGGTAGTGTTGGACTTGCAGGACGCATATTTTCACATCCCTGTCCTGCCTGCCCACCGGCGTTAACTGCGGTTCACGGTAGGCCTCGAGCACTTCCAGTTCACTGTGCTTCCCTTTGGCCTTACCAGCGCCCCTCGGGTGTTCACGAAAGTGATGGCGGCGGTCGCAGCTCATCTGCGCCGGGCAGGGGTTCCAGTCTTCCCCTACCTCGACGACTGGCTGTTGAAGGCGGGCTCGTCCCAGGCAGTCGTCTCCCACCTCCAGACTACGGCCGGACTCCTGCACTCGCTGGGGTTCTCCATCAACGTGCTGAAGTCGCACCTGATTCCTTCTCCACAGCTCCTTTTCATCGGAGCAGTTCTGGACACAACGCAGTTTCAGGCCTATCCTCCCGAACGGCGAGTCCAGGATATTCAGGCTATGATTCCGATCTTTAAGCCTCTATCCTGGGTTTCGGTACGGATGACCCTGAGGCTGCTGGGCCTCATGGCCTCCTGGCCTCCTGCATCCTGCTGGTCGATCATGCCAGATGGCATATGCGGGCTCTGCAGTGGGACCTGAAGTTCCAGTGGGCGCAGCATCAGGGGAACCTGTCTGATTACGTCCAGATCTCGGAGGGGACTGCACGACAGTTGCAGTGGTGGCTCTCGAACCGGCAATGGGTCACGGGCAGATCCCTCTCCCTTCCCCAGCCAGAGCACACAGTTGTGACGGATGCGTCCCTTCTGGGATGGGGCGGTCACATGGGAGAGGCGGAGATCAGAGGCCTATGGTCTCCGGCGGAGTCCCGGCTCCATATCAACCTTCTGGAGCTCCGGGCGATCCGACTTGCACTAAAGGCATTCCTTCCCTCTGTCAAGGGGAAGGTAGTGCAGGTGTTCACAGACAGCACCACCGCCATGTGGTACTGCAACAAACAAGGCGGGGTGGGGTCGTGGACCCTATGTCAGGAGGCTCTGCGTCTCTGGACATGGCTGGAACATCAGGGCATTTTCCTGAATGCCAGGGTGGACGAACCCAGCCGCAGGTGCATGATGGATCACGAATGGCGTCTTCACTCGGAGGTGGCGCAAGGACTCTTTCTACAGTGGGGAGAGCCTTGGTTGGATCTATTCGCCACCGAAGAGAACGCGCAATGTCATCAGTTCTGCGCGTTGGAATTTCCAAGGAGGCACTCGCTCGGCGACGCTTTTCGTCGCGAGTGGCGTTGCGGTCTGTTGTACGCCTTTCCGCCTATACCACTTCTACCCAGAGTGTTGAAGAAGATTCGGCGCGACCGGGCCCAAGTCATTCTTGTGGCTCCGGACTGGGCTCGAAGAGATTGGTATCCCGAGCTACTCAGTATGAGCATCGATCCCCCGATCCGTCTGCCTCTTCGGGAGGATCTTCTGTCGCAGCAGCAGGGGACGGTCCTCCACCCGAACCTGTCCAGTCTCCACCTCCTTGCATGGAGATTGAGCGGCGGCAGTTGATTCCTTTCGACTTGCCTCCCGAAGTTTGTGATGTGATTCTGGCAGCCAGGCGTCCCTCCACTAAGGTGGTATATGTCTGCACGTGGAACAAGTTTGTGGCATGGTGCACAGCAAAGGCTGTGAATCCCCTTTCTGCCCCTCTTTCTGAGGTTCTTCTGTTCCTTCTTTCTCTGGCCCAACAGGGTTCTGCCCTGGGTACCATCAAGGGCTACCTTTGTGCAATCTCGGCCTTTCTCAGGCTTCCTGATCAGCTCTCCCTTGTCAAGTCCCCTGTTAACAGGTTCTTAAAAGGCATTACTCACCTCTTCCCTCCTGTTCCGTTTGTGATGCCTCAGTGGGACTTGAACTTGGTTCTTACTTTTTTAATGTGCGCTCCCTTTGAGCCTCTCCATAACTGTCCTCTTCGTCTTCTCACTCTGAAGACGGCCTTTCTGGTGGCTATCACCTCCGCTCGGCGGGTGAGTGAGCTCCAGGCTTTTTCTGGCAAGCCCCCCTTCCTGTCTGTTCATCCAGACATGGTTGTTCTTAGGACGCGTCCGTCCTTCTTGCCAAAGGTGGTTACTGCCTTCCACTTTGGGCAGACCATCACTTTGCCCACCTTCTTTCTGCCTCTGGATCCTTCCAGAGAGGAAGAGAGGCTCCACCGTCTGGACCCAAAACGTGCGATTTCCTTCTATCTGAACCGCACACAACAGTTCCGGGTGGACGATCAGCTCTTTGTTGGCTACGTGGGCGCCAAAAAAGGTCGGGCGGTACACAAGGGGACCATCTCCCGCTGGGTTGTCTTGTGTATCAAAGCCTGCTATTCTTTGGCTAAGAAGGAGCCCCCTGTTGGGCTACGTGCCCATTCCACCAGGGCAACAGCCGCCACCACGGCTTTGGGACGTGGTGTCCCATTGCAGGATATTTGTCAGGCAGCTACGTGGGCCTCGCTGCACACGTTTACCAAGCATTACTGCCTTGACAGCCAAGTCCGGAGAGACGGCTTCTTTGGCCGTTCTGTTCTCCGAGACTTCCTCGTCTGATCTTTGTTCGCAGACCCACCACCGGGGTTGGTATTGCTGGGGTATCTATTCTAAGGTAAGGAATCTGTCACTAACATGTCTCTTTCAGATGCACAAGTTACTAACTTGTGTAACGATATATCTGTAAGAGACAGTAGTTAGTGACACATTCCTTACCGCCCCACCCATCCTCCCCGTTCTGCGAACTGAATTCTAGGGTTCAGGTCATCCCTTTCAGGACCCTAGTGTTCAGACACCAGTCTCGGTTTCTTGCATGGCTCTGCGTTTCTGGCGCAGAAAGTCGTGTACAGAACTGACGCCAGCGCGCAGGGGTGGCGTCTAAGTACTGGCCGCGACGTCATCCCGTCAATCACGACGCCAACGACTAACGCGGAGCCGCACGACGCCGCCTACCGACGCGCAGGGGTACTGCTACGCGAAACTTTCCGGATCCAGCCTGACTCCTGGGGATATTCTAAGGTAAGGAATCTGTCACTAACTACTGTCTCTTACAGATATATCGTTACACAAGTTAGTAACTTGTGCATTATTGCTTTGTTTAGCCTCCTATATGAGGGCTGCATTGGTATGAGAAAAATATATGTATAGCTGTGTGTATATATATATATATATGTATGGCTGTATATATATGTTCATATATAATTGTTATTTTTTCCGGGTTCCCCGTGCATGGGCGGGATAGTCAGTGCTTATGACTTTGATGAGGATACCCCTGGAAGAGAACTAGGATTACAGCTAAGTAACTTATCCTTCCACCATTAAAAGCTTATCTAAGTTTAATCTGTCAACCTTTTTCTTCCATTTTTGGCAGTCTACCTATAACACTTCATGAAAGTTTTCCTGGCCTTAAGGATCAGCATTTGCTAGGATACTGTGCTGCTGGGCTTCCATGTGTTTGGGGAAATAGATTGGTTGGATGGCTGCTTTTTCTGTGCATCGAATCAGTGTATCAAAGTGAAAATAATCGATCCATTAACTTTTCTCATCTAGTAAGCAGTTACTGAGCCTTCATATCACACCCATAATTCAATAGAGCTGTGCCCTCCTCTAATTCCTTACTAGTTTCCTGCTTCTTTCTTTCTCTTTCTCTTTCCTCCCCCCCCTAGTTTCTGATCAGCTCGAACATCTGACTTTGTTACAAACAAACTGATGCTAGAATATACTTGTGACTCACCTGGGTGCACTCAGCCACCATCCACTCATTCGGTTTTCTTAGCTACAGCTGATTACCAAACGGGAAGGAGGCCACAGAAGCAGTGACACCTATTTAGATCCTGTGACATCCAAGAGATTGAAGCATCGAAGTTCCACTCTTACAACTGGTGATTCCCTATCCTGAGTGGATGGCATGCCTGGATCAAGCATGCCTGGAGCATGGACCCATCCCATACTGTACCCTAGAGGGACCTTGTGTTATGCTAACTCTGTTCTTAGTTCACTGCATCCCAACATGATCACATATACGCCCCAATGTGACCCCATGCATGCGCGTACTTATAGCTTATTGCGGCCGCGAATATTGGAGCAGTAAATAAAAAGTACTAATTTTAAATATCTGCACAAGTGCGCCTTAAAGCAGCGGCCTGGCTGGAAATCGCTGTTGCCAGACCTTTTTACAAAGGGCTCCCAGTCTGCCACTGCAGACTAGAAGAGCAGTTTTCAACTGCTAACTCAGCTTTGCCATTTAAGGCAAAGGCAAAGCCAAGTCCTCCCCTTTAAATATTTGTAAGGTAGGCCTCTCTAGCTCTAAGGCAGAGTGATGGGTATTAAAGTGTTGTAACATGTATTTTTACAAGTTTCAACAGTAAAACCCACAATTGTATTTACTGTTGAAGGGCTAGTAGTCCCAAAGGCGAGTGCAGAGTTGCAAGCTGCCACAGCAGCCCTGCTAACTTCTTACTGGGACTCCTAAAGTTGATACTGTAAGCAATCAAACAACTGTTTGCATTTAGGCCGACTTGTTTCCCAAGTTGAAATTAATGTAACTTGTTGCAGTGTGCAACTTTTACAACATGTTCCCTGAGACCGCTTTCTGCTCTCTTGGGGAGACGTGCAAACGACTCCAAGGAAAGGAGACAATAGAAGCCTGTGTTGGAGAGGGGTGTTACTTTCACTGGCAGGAAGCCACACAGTTGTTAGCCCAAAAGACAAGCTTCAAAGGATAAGCCGCCTTTGAAGGGCAAATGGGTAACACTTGTGGGAGGGGCTACTCTATTGTTTAGGCAGACAGGCTGCCACTGGGTGACGGTCGAGGGGAAAACAGTTGTCAAGCCAGTTTTCCAGGGGTGTGTAGCCCCAGTGGAAGCCCCATCTCTAGGTTGGACCAGGGACCTCAGGACGCCGAGAGAGCGGTCTCGTCATTGGGCAGAATAGTGCATCTTGGGATAGCCAGATGCCACACTTCGCAGGAAGTGGTCATCCGAAGGGAGGGAACCTGGAAGCTCATTGGCTACCAAAGGCATCCTACTGCAAATACATTTTCTGGACATAAAAGGAGCATCCCTGGCACCCTTAACTCGTATCTTATCTGGAAAGGTACTGCCCTGCTGCACTGTGGAACCAGCAAACTGGCTGCACCGGCATGGACTGAAACTGCTGGCTAGCAAATGAGAGAGACTGTGCCTGTTGTGTCCTGCTCGTGGAGAAGTAGCCTCCAGAGCCCAGCCAGAGTCGAGACACCAAGGGTCAGTTAGCTGACCTGTTCACAGCATAGAGCCACAACAGGTGAGAAGCCTGCTGGAGCAAGTTGGTAGCCCGGGATCTTCAGAACGCCGCCAACCGTAGCACTGCAGCACCAGAGACCAGCACTGAAGCTCAGTTTCACCCGAGTTCACTGAGGCCGGGAAAGTTGTCTGAGTGCAGCCTGGTCTCCCAGAAGGCAAGGTACCGCTGAAAGAAGGAAATCGCGAAAACCACTGTTCAGGAGACTGGACTTCTGTCAGTCTCAATGACTTAAAAGGATGTTGATGCCTGGATCATCTCACCAAGGCCGTGGATGGAGAAGTAGCCCCAGGAAGACCCCCTTAGACCACATAGCTTTTTTAAGCATCCTCTTGCATCAGGGCTACTCCATAGAAGTCAATGGCAAGGAGCTACTGACCCTGGGACTGAACGGAAGAATGCTTCCCTTGGAGATGTAAATGTTTTTGTGGACCTGACTGGCTCACTGCTGGAGTAGGTCGCCCAAAGTAACTCGAAGTAACTGCATTGATATTTGCCAAATTTTTTTCTGAAAGTTTTTAAGTGTCTAATTTGTTGAATTTGCCATTGCTTGTTTGCGGTAAAGTGCTAATTTACTATATCTTGTAATTTCTGTATCAACCAGAACCCTCCTGTGGATGTTTTTCATATTGGTGTCTAAAATAACAAAAATATAATTATTTTTATAAATTACTGTCTGATTACTGGAGTGTCTTGTGTATTTCGTCTTCAATTGTTTTGGTGCTGTTTAAATGCTTTACAATTGTTTCTTTGTGTAAACCTGACTAGCTCAACCCTGTGCAGCTGTGTCACTGAGCAGAGGTTTATCAAACACATCCTACTAGTCCTAAAAGGGGTTGGTAACTGTATTACATGGTGAGGTCTGACAACCACACCATATAGTACACCCCAGTTCGAGGCATGTGAGCTGTAGATCACATGCTTATGCATAGATCGCCATCTAGTGTTGGGCCCGGATGTTTGCACTTTGTTTTTCTTCGAAGAAGTCTTCCTAGTCACGAGGTAGGTGACTCCTCCTTTCGGTGATGGTGCGCATGGTCATCGACTCCATCTTCAGATTGTTTTTTTCCGCCATCGGGTTCGGATGTTACTCGCTGCGCTCCGGTTCGACGCCTTTCCTTCGGTTTCCCTCGGTGCGTAGAACACTCACCTTTGACGGTATTGTTTCCGATCGCGTTCTCCATTCCTTGCGTATCGTGTTTATTAATATAAAACTTATTTCGATCAGAGAGCTCGTGGTAGGCCGTCGGGCCTTGCCCCCGGTTCAACTCGCAGTCGATGGAACGAACTCCCTTTAAATTCTGTCCTCTGTGCCACGCGAAATACCCGCGCACCGAGTCACACGAAGTGTGCAAACTGTGTTTGTCGCCGGAACACAGTGAACAGGACTGCGACGCGTGCCAAGCTTTCCGCGCCAAAAAGACTCTTCGCGACCATTGGGCTCGACGACGCGACATGCAGAGCCAAAACACCGTCTCCAGTCCGGACCTCTTCGGACCTGAATCTGATGAAGAAGCCGGCGACGCTATCGGAGCCGAGCAGGAACAGATCTCCCTTTCCGATGACGGCTCCGACCAGGATGAAGACATCCCACATGGACAACGTACTGTAAGTACAGTCCCTACCTCGCCCCGAATCCCAAGTCAACCGAAAAAGAAGGCTCCGGACCAACCCGCGTCCCCGGTCGGCACCGGACCACGCTTCCGATGCCCCGCCTTCTGGCTCGGCACCGAAGCCTACCAAAAAGCCTTCCGGCACCGAAAAACCCCACGCCAAGTCTGGTACCGACCCAAAGCCTTTGGGGTCGAAGACAAAGTCCGGCTCCGAACCTCACCACTCGGCACCGAAAACCACCTTTGATCCGAAAATAACCCCGAAGCCGTCGACACCGAAACCTTCGGCGCCGAAACAGACTGATAGACTAAAGTCACCTAAAAAGCACAGTTTTGGTGATCCGCTCCAAAAACCGGACCCAAAACAGAAAATATTGGTCATACATCCGAAAACTGGACACATTACCACTAAAGTGACTAAAGAGAGGGGCTAATACCGAAAAGGAATATCCTTTTCCATTGAAGAAGAGAAATATTGGAACAAACCCTCCTCCTCCTCCATCACCACCTTCGCCTCAGTCTCTGCCTGTGCCAACTTCACCTGAACACTCACCACCACTTACACCTGACAATCAGGGTGATGGGGATAATGATGATGATGATGGTCAGCCAGGACCTATAGATGAGTGGGTTGACTAAAACACTGACTCGCCCACAGACAATGATCCTGACCTATATCCTACCAGGCCCTCTCCACCAGACGACAGTGTAGGCTATATTGAATTGCTAGGCAGGGCTGCCAATTACAGTGGGGTCCAGCTCCATAAAGAATCCCTTGAAGAGGATTTCCTTTTTGAAACATTGAACAGCACACAAGTCAACACATATGTTACCCATGCTGAAAGGAATGACCAGGCATGTAGACGACCTATTTAAGGATCCTGTCAGGGCACTTACCCTTACCCCTAGGGTGGATAAAAAATACAAGCCTGCACCATCTGATCCAGTCTACATAAAAGGGCAATTACCCTTAGACTCGTAGGTAGTTTCCAATGCACGCAAAAGGGCAAACTCCCAAACTACTGGAGACGCTCCACCCCCAGACAAAGAGTCAAAGCTCCTTGATGCTTCAGGGAAAAGGGTAGCCTCCCAGGCAGCTAACTTCTGGCGCTTATCTAATACACAAGCGTTGCTAGCCAGATATGACCGTGCGCATTGGGATGAAATGGAACAACTCATCCAGTTTCTACCCCAAGAACCTAAATCTAAAGCGCAAGACCTGGTGAGGAACAGTTAATTTCAAACAACCAAATTAGGTGCTCCCTAGATGCTGCTGACACATCTGCCAGAGCGATAAACACTAGTGTCCTTTTAAGAAGACACGCCTGGCTACGCATATCAGGGTTCAAACCGGAGGTTCAGGCCTCCATATTGAACACACCTTTTGATAAAGAACACCTTTTTGGGCCAGTGGTAGATTCCTCACTTGAGAAGATGAAAAAAGATACTGAAGTGGCTAAATCTATGGGAGCCCTTCAGTCTACACAAGGCCGTGGTTTATTGTGGCGCTCTTTCTTTCGGGCAGGGTCCAAAAATTCTTCCTCGGAAGCTGCATCCACCTATAAGGGCAATAACCAACCCTCAGGCTCAAAAAATTACTTCGGAGGGGGTTACAGTGGGAACAACGGCAAAGGCAGAGGTAGAGGATCTAACACACGTACCTCCCCCTCCAATATAAAGCAGTGACTTGCCTATAGTTCCCCCTGACCACTTAACACCTGTCGGGGGAAGACTGTCACAATTCCTACCAAAGTGGCAGTCAATAAGACAAGTGGGTTCTACAAATTATCCGTTCTGGTTACTGCCTGGAGTTCATCAACACTCCTCCAAACATTCCCCCAAAGTCACACAAACTTTCACCGAATCACCTACACTTCCTCAAACAAGAGGTACAATCCCTACTACTAAAAGGAGCTATAGACCCCGTACCACCACAACATCAAGGGTCTGGCGTGTATTCCTTTTACTTCCTAATTCCCAAAAAGGGCGGCTCTCTCAGACCAATATTAGATCTCCGAAAACTAAATTTTTACATACAGTCAGACCATTTCCACATGGTAACACTTCAACAGGTACTACCTCTTTTGCAAAAGGGCGACTTTCTGTCTACTCTAGACTTAAAGGACGCCTACTTTCATATTCCAATCCACCCGGCTCACCGCAAATTTCTCAGGTTTGTGGTAGCAGGTCAACATTACCAATTGAAGGTACTCCCATTCGGAGTCACCACTGCCCCCCAGAGTTTTCACAAAGTGTCTGGCGGTAGTAGCTGCTCATCTGAGAAGACAAAGCATCCATGTCTTACCATACCTGGATGATTGGCTCATCAAAGCCGGCACGTATCCACAATGCCGCAAGCATACTTCCGTAACCATTCAGTTACTTCACCAACTGGGGTTTACAGTCAATGTGTTAAAATCACATCTTCAGCCAGCCAAAACTCAAAACTATCTAGGAGCCACTTTAGATACTCAGAGGGCTCTGGCGTTTCCCAACGCAGCCAGAATTGGAAACATTCCGGCATTAATTCTTCAGTTTCAAGCCAATCAGTCACTTCCAGCTCGAGTTTTTATGCAGCTGTTGGGAATTATGGCATCTTGCATCATAATCGTTCCCCATGCCTCCACTTCAAGAATGCTTAGCCAGTCAGTGGAACCAGTCACACGGTCTATTAACCGATTTAGTGTTGGTATGCGGCCGTAATCCTCGCTCTCTGCAGTGGTGGAACACACAATTTATCAAAAGGACGGCCGTTCATAGACCCGCTTCCACAGACAGTATTAACAGCGGACGCATCCTTAATTGGCTGGGGAGCTCATCTTCAACAACACACAGTGCAACGTCTCTGGAGCCACCAGCAAAGGTTGCTCCACATCAATTATTTAGAGCTGATGGCAATCTTTCTAGCTCTCAAAGCCTTTCAAGATCACGTCTGGCAAAGCTGTCTTGGTGCGAACCGACAACATGACAGCTATGTATTACATACAGAAACAGGGGGGGGGCACACTCTCTCCAGCTGTCCCACTTAGCCCAAGACATCTGGAGGTGGGCTATTAACCACAATATCTATCTCCTAGCGGAACACCTCCCAGGAGTCAACAACCAGATTGCAGACCTCCTCAGCAGGCAGAGGTATCAAATACATGAATGGGAACTTCACCCTCCAGTTCTCCACCCATACTTCCAAGCTTGGGGAGTCCCTCACATCTGTTTGCAACACCCCAAAACGCTAAATGCCAAAGCTTCGCCTCCAGGTATCCACACCCGTTATCCAAAGGCAATGCTCTATGGATGAACTGGTCAGGGATATTTGCTTGCGCTTTTCCGCCTCTCCCACTCATTCCATTAGTGGTTCGGAAACTCAGGCAAACCTCTCACTAATTCTAGTAGCTCCAACATGGGCACGTCAACTCTGGTTCACAACCCTGTTGGAACTCTCTGGCACCGCATCAAAAATTACATTGAACTCCCAGTCTCCTCACACAGAGCCATGGAGAAATCAAACAACCAGATCTCAAACAATTGAACCTCGCGATCTGGCTCCTGAAAGTCATAGTTTGGTTATCTGAACCTTCCACCAGACTGTATGAACATTAAGGAGGCCAGAAGGCCTACCACAAGAGCCTGCTACGCAGCCAAATGGAAGTGATTTGTTATCTATTGCAATAACATCAACCATCTTGATCCTTCCATACAAAACATTATCTGCAACCTGTTACATTTGCAGCAGTCATCATTGGCCTATACATCCATCAGACTGCATCTCGCTGCAATTGCAGCCTATCTTCAAAATAGGCAACATTTATCGTTCTTTAGAGTGCCTGTAATCAAAGCATTTATGGAAGGACTGAAAAGAGTTATACCACCAAGACTTCCACCTGCTCCAGTGTGCAATCTTAATATAGTCCTCACAAGGTTAATGGGCCCACCATTTGAACCTATGCACAGATGTGACCTACAGTTCCTCACTTGGAAAACAGCTTTCCTCATTACAATCACTTCATTGAGGAGAGTGGGTGAACTTCAGGCACTGACCATAGAAGAACCTTTCTTCCAGTTACACAAAGATAAAGTGGTTCTTCGTACCAATCCCAAATTCCTACCTAAGGTAGTATCAGCATTTCACATAAATCAGTCGGTTGAATTACCTGTTTTCTTCCCTCAACCTGACTCTGTTGCAGAAAGAGCTCTACACACCTTAGATGTTAGAAGAGCACTGTTGTATTACACCGAAAGAACGTAAGACCAAACAACTTTTTGTTGCTTTTGCACCACCTCACAAGGGCAATCCTATATCCAAATCGGGTATTGCTAGGTGGATCGTTAAATGTATTCAGATTTGCTATGCAAAAGGACTCTAACGGTACCCCCTAGAGCACCTTCCACTCGTAAGCTAGGGGCTACTATGGCTTTCTTAGGGAACATCCCTTTTACTGACATCTGCAAAGCTGCAACATGGTCCACACCACACACATTCACTAAGCATTATTGTGTAGATGTGTTAGCCAGAAAACAAGCTAATGTGGGCCAAGCAGTACTTAAAACGCTGTTTCAGACAACTCCATCAGTTACAGGATAGCCACTGCTTAGGGGAGACTGCTGTATAGTCTATGCATAAGAATGTGATCTACAGCTCACATGCCTCGAACGGAAAATGCTACTTACCCAGTATGCATCTGTTCTTGGCATGTAGAGCTGTAGAATCTCATGCGCCCACCCACCTTCCCGGGTACATGTAGCTGCTGTAGTTCTCTTGTTACTATTCATACATACACATGGACATCTCTATTCTTTACTACTACTCCATTCTCTCACCCTCTGCGGAAAAACAATCTGAAGATGGAGTCGATGACCATGCGCACTATCACCGAAAGGAGGAGTCGCCTACCTTGTGATTAGGAAGACTTCTTCGAAGAAAAACAAAGTGCAAACATCCGAGCCCAACACTAGATGGCGATCTATGCATAAGCATGAGATTCTACAGCTCTACATGCCAAGAACAGATGCATACTGGGTAAGTAGCATTTTCCTTTCCTCACACTTTGCCTATGCTAACCCATCTCTGGAGAGATTGTACATCTGGGACTTCCAATAGTTATTTATTCCTGATCACTGAAGGTGATCAGAATACTCGTGGGAGTAGCTAAATACCTTGAAGAGACCGACTGGGTAACTGTAAAGGCGATTGGGCCAACATGCTTTTCACTTCTGCCCAAATGCAAAAATAATTTCAAATATTACATCTCTAGACCATCTCTAAAGTGCATAACTAGAAAAGGGCTTCATCCAAAATGTTCACCACTTTATTGGCTGCATCCTAAACAGGATTATCCACACCATTGAGCAATCAACAATAGCCCCTTTCTTCATAGAGGGTTAGTGAGATCAGGATTAACATTGGCCAGTTCAGCTCCAGCTGCTTGAAACTGTTTTGGCCCCATCTCCTTCTTGGTGCATGTATACATCTGTTTCCTAAAAGGCACATGCCACAAAGATGGTAGCTCTCTTTGTACATTGTCAAACATCTGTGCCAATTTTCTTTCACTTTGCTACTCTAACATCAGTTGTTTCTCCAATGCTAATCCGATCGGGGATGCAGCAGAGCCTGGCCAGCAGCCTGTGGGAGGAAAAAAGCACGAAGAGAAGCTGATTCCAGCGAACGAGCCTTTATTTCTTTTCTCAGCTTGAAGAAATAGAGCATTTTGCCTGGAGGAGAGCCTGTGCTGGAGTCCGCGGCCTGCAGAAATCGGAGCGGTGCAGCATTAGAAGCTCTTGCCATATTTGTCTGTTTCTGAGTTAAATGGGGCAAACACAAGGAGATGATGGACGGAGCGCTGAAACTTTTCAGATACTCCCCCCCCAGTCACAGATCTGGGTTGAATCCATCATCGTTCTTTAGCTCACTTCGCCAGACACAGCTATATGCAATTCAGTCTTGACCCTGTGCCTCATGGGAACAGTCCAGCCCGAACTGCCAAGCCATGTCTTCCCTGGACCGGAAACCAGCATCTTGGGACCGGTTTCGGGCTAACAGCCCTCATCAGCCAGGCTAGCTTGAATCCAGTGGTAAAGTGAGCAAGGGACCCACGTCTGGGCATACCCTGCCAACTTAGGGCGAACCAAGCAAACACAAGGAGATGGAAATGGAGCACTTTTGAGCATCGACCCCTGCCACTCTGTAGGGTATCTTTTATATTCAATGCGTTCCTTCTAAAAGACTCTATTCTTTTTGCCTGTTTCTTGCACATTCCACTACTCCGTTAAGGAATTTCAGGCAGTCAACGAGACAAAAGCTTCTACAGGAGTACCTGAGACTACCGCTGCGCCCACAGCGTAGCTGTGCTCGTGCTCCTATTTTGAAGTAAGCGCTGATTTCAGGTGACCACCTTCCTTTATCAGATCTTAGGCACATAACTGCCATAAAATTTCAAATTCTTATGCAACTGTAAAAACACCAACCGTGATTCTTTTTTGAAACCTTGCAACCACTGCGCCCCAAAGGACTCTGTTCCTATGTTTGCTTGATCAGGTTTCTCTGATTTTTGTTGGTGTATGCTTCTGCCAAACCAGTCTATTCTCTGCCTGCAAAGTATATTCAAAATACTCCCTTCCTATTGGTCCTAGTATGTGGGCTGCATGTTACAAGATGATGTTCCCAGATGGAGAGTGAATCTCCACTTCCAGGGTACATTATGATGGAAACATTACAAATGGTGGCCTTGGAGTTGGCCTCCATCCTCAACCAGGGTGATATTCATGATCAAGTTAGATAGACGAACACCCTTATTTTTACATTGTGGTGTTTTGCAGGAAGTGTCTCCATTTTGTAGGCCTTTGCCTACAAAACTAATTCGGGGTACTTACTTTCAGATTAAAATTCACACTTCGGGTTCATTAATGGTCTGGGAGTTGTGATGGCCTACCTTTTGTAGTTGGGGCTTCCGACCCATCCTTATCTGGGCATGTGACTGCTGCAGGCTCCTTTGAAAGTGTTTACAGTGGTCGCTGCAAATGACCTCTAATCTCCTCCTCACATTTGTCTTGTACTTGGACTGGGGGATATGCAGGTTGATTATTGAACAGCATAATTAGTTGAGTGCAGTTCTGGACACTACAGCTAAACCAGACTCTTAACTGGCGAGGCATGCCTTGCATCTCCTGATGACAATATTTGCCCTCCAGGTTTACAAAAACCATAAATTAGTCAAGTGGCTTCTCTTCTAAGCTTGATTTTTATCATGCATGTTCCTCATCACTCATGCTCAGCCACACAAGTGGATACTGCTGGAGTGTCTCCAGTCTCAAAGGACTCTGGTGCCTGGGACTACGACAGCACATTTCAGTTAATCTATGCTGAACAGTCTCTTCTCTCGGAGATAAATATTGAGAGTTTAACAAGGGGTGGGAGGTGGTCACCACCCCCACTTCCCCTAATCTGACCACGAAGGTAGTGTTTGACCAATTCTTCCCTTAAGGGTTAGGAAGTGCACCTAGACGATCTCTCATTATTATACAAATGAGTTATAGACTAGCAGGTTAGCTTTACGTTTTTTTTTACCATTCTAAAGGAAAATTCATCCGGATCGATATGGACTACACAATCCGCTTGTTCCACATTAAGAGAGAAGTGGTGTTGTCCAGAACTGTGCTACATCTTTGGCAGTGGGCGATTCATTAGTGGCTAGACCGAAGTCTAGCACCTTCCAGGTATTAATGGTGAACACGCTTTACCGTAAGCAGTCTATTTGTGGGAGATTGTGATTTGGAGCTTCGTTCAGAACCATCACATCCTTTTTGATTTGTGGGGCTAACCATTAGTAGGCCTTGGCACACAAAAAATGTGTGGAGGTGGCGTCACTTGCTGGAGAAGGATGTTAGTTAACAGTTCCCGCCAGCTCTTATTGGAGGTTGGCTGCAGATCTAAGATGAAAAAAGTAGTATGAAATATCTCCTGGGGCAGAGTTCTCTATAAATCCCACTCATCGTACAAGCCGAATTTAAAGTCAGTCACTCTTTTCTGAGGACTACTGTTTTTAAACTTTTTTTCTTTGTTTACTAATTTATAAATATATATTTCTAAATAGAGGACATTAATGATGTCCTATTTAGATGTGCCTATCCCTAAAATGTGATCATGCTGCTATAGTCGATTATTGATATGGTATTGTGGTGATCAGCACAAGCAAATAACAATACAAATTTGTTGTAATCATATTTATTTTGTATTTGAGGTTAATCTTCATGACTGGGAATTAATCTAAAGGTTATGATTCTGTCAGAGGCTTGAACATAAATTAATATTACAGGTAAATTATGTATCCTTCCAACTTGTTGCATGACTTTCCTTAATTCCTCTTGGGTTCTTCAGGGGCATGCAGGCCTGAACTTTCAGGTCCTGGGCGGATTGCACTGTATGTCACCGCTTAGCAATGCTATTCCCTGATGCTCTGAAAAAGAGGTAGGCTGCGGACATTGTCTTTTGACTGTATTCGCAAGCTACAGGCTCAGAGGAAATGTCTATTGATGCCTATCCGCTTGCTCCCATGATGTCTGTTCAAACTGCCCTTTTCAACTTTTAACCTTCATTGATTGGAATTGTAAAGGGGAAACCATGTTGGTGCTTAATGGATTGTGGGCATTTGGTACCCAATGAATACGGCTGCTCTTTTACTTTTAAATGGAAATTTGAGTCTGCTGTTTTTCACCTTCCTCATAACTCCTAACTGAACTGGTTGAGTGCCTTCTCCATTTGGATATCAGCATGCGCAGCTCGGACAACCACATAGATGTATTTATGCCTGTTTCTTCTCCATCAAGAGGTGTAGGTAACTCCTAATTCTGGAACTGAAGTGCCTATAGTGAAATATGAAATGTTTCAGTCCCTTCCAAATCCTGAAAGAACAATGGGGCCTAGTCTAGATCTTGCTGATGAGCAAACTATTTGGGAAAGTAAAAATCAAGCTTTGATCCCAGATGCAAAGTGGTATACATGCCTGCTGCTAATTGCTACACAACTCCAAAAACTAGTTAAATTTCCTTCTCTAAAAAATTATATACTTGCTTGACCTATTGTGGATTCAAGAAACATTATTTGGTTCTGTTGTATAGGATCACATCTTTAAGAGCCATCTGAACATCTCTTGTTCCAAACTGTTTATTCCATGGATTTCTCTGCACTGTCAGTAGTTCGTGTTTAGCGTATAGTAGATTGAGTTTGAGGTTCTTACTTGACTAGGCTGCTGTAAAATTATTTTGTGGTCCCTGAAAATCAACCCTCCTACATATTAAAAAAAAGTTGTGGCAGAAATGTTTGCCGAATTCAGATAATGCGATCTCGATCATCCTGTGGTAACCTGTGTATTCCATGCTCCCATCTTACCCTCCCAGGGATTGCTTATGGGCACTTTGTCATACAATATTTTAATTTGTTAGGCATTACAAGGTGCTTTTCTTTATGTTCAAGCTTCTGACAGAACAAATTATTTATCGCCTCTTTTACATGGTCCATTTATTCCAAAACTCTTAACACTCCTCGTATTGTTCTACATCTTACTACTTTCAAATTTCTGTGTGTAGTCTGTGCTTGATTTAGATGTGGCATTCACAGGCCACTGTAGGCATTACCTAGGCAAAAACATTTAAATGCATGATTTTCTCAATTCTAAGTTTAATGCTGTGTAATTATCAATTCGGTATGAATGTTGAACAGTTAATGAAAACATTTTCACAGTAAACTGTCTGAGGTTGTAAGCAGAGATTGTACCTTGTGTCTGAAAGCCTTACCCTTGTTTAGTTATCTACATTTTCGTACCAGTTACAAGGACAGAGTTCCTTCCTAGTTGTTGATCCTTAAGAAATGAGAAGGCAATGATGACCGTGCTACTGCAGCTGCCTGATGGAATGAAGAGCAAGTTGTGGATTTTTTGCAGTGGCAGCAAAAACTATATTTGTTCCAGTGTGAAAAAGCAGGGGCACTCCCAATGTAATCAGAATTGTAAACTTTTGTTATGCTACCTTGAGTGGATAGCTAAGTAGAGTGCATTTTTGCAGCCTACCAGGCTTTTGGTGGAAGTTGCTAAAGCTGTGAGCTTCATCTCTACCAGCACATTTTGTTCCTAAGGAGAGTTAGGAAGAAGTCTGCAAGAATTGTTACAGAAGACTGAACTAGTGGTTTATTGGACTTGTGGCCAAGACTTTGGTTGTGAAGGATTTGGCTCTCTGCCGCAGGTGATTTGTCAAATGATGTTTGGTAGAGATCACTAATTGATTGCCTACTTTTTAAATTGCACATTGAAATACAACCTTAGTTGAGCTCCTTAAAACGTCTTGCATTGGGATGTTTGGGTTGAGTTTTATGACCCTGTGCTGAGGTATTTGGTAGAAGGTATTAGGTGGTGTCGCCATCTTGGGTATTTGTCCAGAGATGGTATATGGTCTTGATCTGAAAGGACTGTGTTCTTTTAATTTCTTTGTTTGTGGATGTGGTCGTGCCCCCTCCTCCTCCCCAGCTGAATGCACCAATGTGACTGCTTTGCTGTTCCATCAACTCATTGACTCTCTATCTTGTTTTACTTCCTGCTTACGGCTGCACTGTTGCCTACAGTCTTTCATAGGATTTTTGCTAATGGTGAGCCAATTTTTAAGCACAGACGAATGTGACTGTTTACTATGTATATGCACACTACAGTGTATCCTTGCTATAAGGCTCTTTAACTAGATATGATGCTAGACTGGTTTCTTTCGCCATGCAATCCCTGTGCTAAGCAGCAGAAGCCTTATAGAGATGGTGCTCTGTTCACTGTTTCAGTCATTGTACTTCCCTTCCCCCCTTTCCATTTTGTAACAGTAGTACATTTATGCCATTGCATGATGTGTCGCATGTAAATAGATGTACAAAACAGTTTGCCATGTCTGAATGTTTCGCTCTTCATGTTTGTTACGCTGTCATTCATTGTTGCAGTTGCTCAGCTGGGGTAGAGTGAGGGGGTTAAATAGTTGGAAATTTACATGCCGTCCCGCTCCTTGCTTTTAACTGCTTATACCCTGTAGACCAGTTGGGCAGACCACTTGTTTGGAAAGCCCTTTAGCAGCCCAGGCTTGCATGTGTTTTGTGCATTTATTGGTTAGAGCTTGTTAAAAACAATGACTTTGTATATTCAGTGGATTCTCTTTATAGCCGATCTTGGTACCAGATGAAGATTGTCAAGGAAACCAATTGTTTACAGCTGTCATCAGTTTCGATGGAGGCAACCAGTTTGGACATCAGACCTGCTCCCAAACTAGCATTTTTGATGAAGGCATCCAGAGACTGCACAGCGTTTTTCGGGCAGGCATCCAAGAGTAGATTCCGGTGTAGAGGGGAACGTAACAAGGCCTACTTAGCTTTTTAGTCTTAGTCCTAGATTACCAATATATGGCATTCTTCCAGGAGACGCAAGTAACACGTGGCTGACGTTCAGGTCTTGTGCGTTTATATGTGCATGCCTCTGTATGTATGCATTTGTGTGCATGTGTGCGTGTGGGTGTGCGTGTGGTGTGCGTGTGTGTGTGTGTGTGTGTGTGTGTGTGTGTGTGTGTGCGCGTGCGCGCTAGGAAGAAAAGAAGACCAGAGAAAAAAATGCACTTTTGATGTGGAGTTGAGATTTGCAGATTTGGTAGCAATTTGCATTGGGAAGAGGTGGTGTTTGTGCATTGGTGAGGTTGTGCCAATTTGTATTTAAATTCGATTTCATCTGTAAAATATGTGCTGTTGACTGACCATGTTTAGAGTCCATTTTGTAGATGTCACATTCAAATTGTGTGGCTTTCTGCTCGCATAATTCTTCACTGCAGGACATTATTCTGTTTACTTATTCACCTGGGTCCTAATGCCCAGCAAATGAAATTGACAAAGCATTTTCCGAGACTGAGGGGATCAGAACATTAGGAAAGCCAACTGAGAAACCTTAGGAGGTGAGTGCATGCATATTCTCACTTGTGCACAATCCCATTCTTAGTATATACACTCTGTTAAGCTGAGGAGTTGGAAAGGTGTTGTAGGTCTATTTCACCCATAATTCTATGCGTTTCCATGAGTCTCCGGAATGCCAGTTTCCACTGTGCTCTTCATGTCTGCATACTTTGCAGGCTGCAGACTTATAAAAAAAAAAAAAAAAAAAAGCACTTTCTACTTGTCCTAGGATTCTAACTCTCACCGATATTTGCTTTGGACAACTACACCTCATTTAGCCTTGATGTACGAGTGATTTTCTTTCAAGTAGTTGCTTCAAAAGCTAAAGCAGTGCGTAAACATGGGTCCAGTATTAGTTCACAGCAACCTGTTCTTAGTCCAAGTCACCCATGTCAATTTCAGAGGTGCCCCTAAGAATTTTGATTATCAATTCCTTATGGCAGAGGTATAATGTTGCAAGTATTTAGTACTTCATAGGGACGTCTACTTTGAAATCAAAGGATGTCTTGTCCTTCAGGATGTCACAGGGATAGTGGTTGTTATAAATGCATAAAGCCAAGAAAGTAAGGAGCAGTACCACCACTATCGGACAAAATCAAACGGATCAACACAATACGTGGCTCAGTTGACACCTCTGGAGAGTCCTTGGCTCTACTGGGACTGTGGGTATGTGTTGGAGACCGATACAAACACCTGAAATCGCTTCCTTAAAGGCTGGTCTCTAAACACAGCACTTTGTCTCCCATGTGGCCTGGAGCTTTTAGTGCTGCAGAAGTCCCATGTCAAACTGTCCTCATTCTCAGTCTTCACATAGGTTAAAGTTGCTGGCTCTCCATTCCATAAAATGCATCCGTCATGGGGCCTAGTCTGCCTTTTCAGAAAAGCCAGCCCCAAGCCTCCCAGGTGAGAGCAGGGAGTTGACCCTTTGATGACACGGTTTAAGTTGATTCTTCTTACGCATAGCTTGGATACAGCTACAGTCATGTGAAAAAGAATGTACACCATCTTAAGAGTCACTTGTTTTCCGTTAACCTATATCTGACCACCTAGTCTTCACAATTGTAATAGATAAATAGCATGTGTAGGAAGCTGGCTCTGTATACACTATATCAAAGTGAGGTATAGTGTGCAGAGAGTACAGTGGAACCCCAAAGGTAGGCAGAGGTAAAGTTAGATAGAACCTCACTCTCTATTTGTGGTAGTGTGGTAGAGCAGTAAGGCAGTATCAGAGGACAGTGTTACGCATTTGTTGTACACACTCAGTCAGCAAATTAATTCACACACTCAAAGACTAAAAGAATATTTTTATACAAAAACAATTGGTCTGAAGTTCAGTTATTTTATTTCCTAGAACCAAGCAAGCCTGGCACAGGTAAGCAATAAATACTTTACAGTAGTAATGCAGTTTGAATTGAAATGGTATAAGCACTTTGTTTTGACTTACAGGATGGTTGCAGAGAAATGCAATACTTTGTAAATACAGTACATAGACTTGAATGGGCTTTTCAGTAAAATACCAGGTAAGTTACTTTTTAGATTACTTTTACTACTCACAGTAGTATGCCTGGATACTACTCCGGGACATTTCCTGTAAACGGGTAAGTAAAATCGTTTTGGTTAAATAGTACAATTTTAAAGAATTTCTTTAGGCTTTCAAACTCCACACTTAGAAACTTTTCCAAGAAAAAACAGTCAATGTTATCCTATGGAGGAAAATAGTGTTATCGGTTTTGAGGCAAGTATTTGGTAGTGGGAGTTGAGGTTCTGGGGGTAGACTCAGGGCTCCCCCAGGGTCAAGGATGCACTCTAGTTACACCCTCAGCGCTACTAATGCGGCCGGGTGCAGAGGCCCAATGTTATCCAATGGGGGATAGGGGGCCTCCGGTTGGTGGCTACTGGCAAGCAGGCCACTTGGTTGTGGGAGCAAAGCTCCTGGACTTCAGCTCAGGGCAAATGGGGAAACAAAGTAGCACCAAAGGTGCACCCTCAGCGGCACTAGGGCGGCCGGGTGCAGGGTGCTGTTTCGACGTCGGGCGCCCTGTTTTCAATAGGGAACCTCCGGTTTGCAAAGGCACTGCAGGCTTGGGGACGAAGGTCTTCTGGGTGCGACCACCACTTGGAGGGGTAAGTTGGGAGGTTAGGGGTTGGTTAAGCACCGTCGGTTTGGGCCCCCAAGACCTTGGGGCGTTGGGTGCATCAGTGCCTTTTGGGGTCTGATCTTATTAGCTCCTGGTCGCGATTGGGGGGGACCTTCTGGATTAAGGCTGCAGGCGTCGGCTGGAGGCTTGAGGCAGGTCAGGGGTCGCCAGATCAGGATCGCCGGGGTGACCTCCTCGTGGTGTTTGCCCACTCGAGCTTGGGCCGTGGATGGCGGGTGCAGAGTGGGGCGGATTCGCGGTGTCCGGCCAGAGGTTTCAGGTGAAAAAATCCAGTGTTCACGGGAGACCAAGTCTTTGGGGTTGAAGGCAGGCAGGTCCTCCGGGGTTTTCGAGGTTGCTGGCTGCAGGACACAATGGGATTTCGCAGGAGCAGGTTCGAGTGGGAGACAGGCCGGTAGGGCTGGGGCCAAGTCAGTGGGCGTCTTTCTCTTGTTAGCTGCTGCACGGCTGTTCAGTCCTTCTCCTCCTTGTAGTTTCTTCTTGTCTGAGGAAGCAAGGTTCAGGGGTAGCCCTAAATACTAGATTTGGGGGCGTTACAGGTAGGTAAAAAGTCAGTTTAAAAAAGTGACGCTGTGGGGGCCACTACGTTTGAGAGTAGGAAGTTAATTCTTTAGGGGAGCGATGAGTAATATACTGAGGGACATGAAGGTCAATATATCACAGATATTTATTTCTTTCCAAAACAATAGTATTCAGGTGCTCACACAATAAGTGACAAAAAGCGGGACGTGAAAAAGTGATGATATTAAAATAAAGTTGGTGTTGGATTTTTTTTTTGGGATAACTTTATTGACATTTTTAGAAAGAAAAACGGGCAAAATAAAGACAGCATACAAGTACACGATAGGTCAAAATCCATCTCCGGCTGACAGCAAGAGTCCCAAACATCAGTGAAAAAGTACAAGATAGTCATGTCACTTAAAAACCAATACAGAGATACAAAAGGGAGGACATGCCCACATTTCAGGACAATAGATTCAACCATTTGCCCCATATTTTCTGAAATTTCTCGGGGCAACCCCTAGCCTCGAAGAGGGGTTCTTCTTGAGACGCGCACCAATCCACACCCCGTTGCCACCCTCGCACAGTAGGGGATTTGGCTTGGGCCCAGGCCCCGGCGATGTCTCGCTTTGCCACAGCCGTGCCCAGGAAACGCTTGTCTGCTCTAGAGCCATCTAAGCCGTCAAAAAACCCCAGAAGAAGGCATATGGGATCGTGAGGGACCTGCCACCCCAGGACTTGCGTAAGGTCAAACTCCACACCCGACCAGAATGGAGCAAGGACAGGGCATAACCATACCATATGATAGAAATCGGCCGGGGCATGTCTGCAGCGGGTACCTTCTGGGGAGGGGCACAGTCCCGCCCTGTGCAGGCGCGCAGGAGTGAGAAGCCATATTGAGGTAATAAAGCTGGATGAGGCGCAGTTTAGAGGAAATCGTCAGGGTTTTAGGTGCCATAAGGGCATCGCGCCGGTCTGCTTCCTCCAGGGGACCCACCCAAGCCTCCCACCGGGCACGTATCTAATCTAAGGTGGTAGGGCCGTTGTTCACGAGGGAGCAGTATATCCGGGACACCCCCCCCCCCCCGTCCAAATCTCCCATCATAACCTGAGCCTCTAGTGGGCTAAACTCAGGAAGCGAAGCGCCCGGAGCGATGTGTGAAGAGAGGGCGTGGCGGAGTTGAAGGTATCTGGAAAAATTGGGCGGTATGCAGGGAGTGACGCTGTTGCAGATCGGAGAAAGCCCTAACATGGTCCCCCACCCAAACATCCCCAAGCACCGAAATCCCAATCCGGTCCCACTGCCGAAAGCCCCTAAGGGACGCTGTCTCGCGCAGCCACGTGCCCTGCCACGGAGGTGTATGTTGGGTAAGCTTCTTGTCCCATCCTGTGTATCGCAGGGCGGAGCGCCAGGCCACCAGGACCGCTCTGGTGATAGGTGGAATAGTTTGTGGAATGGGGGCCCCGTACAAGTAGGCTTGGACTTGCGAAAAGTCCATGGTAAGAAGCCTGGTCCGGTAGGCCGGGTCAGACCAACCGCCAGTGAACCAATCATGGACGACAATAAGCTTGGTGGCCAAATAATAGAGATGATTTGTCACCGCCATCGAAAGGAGGAATCCAGCAGCGGGCCAAAGCTATACGTGATCTCCCTCCTCCCCACAGGAACTTGTTAAGCACCCCATCAAAATCTCGGAACCAACTGTTGGTGTTGGATTTATGGTTCAGAATTGAAGATATACTTGATATTCCTAAAGGGTCTACCTTTCTGTCAGATGCTCAGAAGGTTACTGATATTAAAAAAATAAGATTATTGAACGTCTGCAATTAATTACATTGTACCCTTGTTTTTCAGCTATTTAATTCAGCAATTCTCTTATCATATTGCATCTTATTTTGTGTGTGAAGTCCAATGTGATAGGGAATTGATGATGGGCAACTCTTAGGAAACATCTCAGTTTGAACATGTACGATTTCTGACATATCATATATTATGACTGAAGCTGCTAGACTGATGAACACTCTTTGGAGACCAAATTGGGCCATTATACCGTGATGAATTAGAAGTCCACAGGAGATTACCTTAGCAATCCTATCAATGCAAGTTTTTAAGTGCAAATACAAAGTGAAATGTTTGATGGAGACCTTGGGAGTTTAGCCTACTGTCACATTCCCAGTAGTCCTAAGGCTTCTAGGATACCGATGTCCATCTATTAAATTGGGCTGAAATATCTCATTGTGTATAGCCTCTTGCTCCAAAAAGGAAAATATTATCTGAACAGAACTAGTAAAGGATTTAACCACCTGTCTTATTTACATTTGCTGATGGGGCTGTTTCTTTTCTTCTGCAGCGTTTCAACAAGGAAGTTGCAATGACTTTTCAAAAGAAATAAACAGTGCTAGAAGTTGAGGCCTAATCGGCGTGACCACATTTAATTTAATTAACATGGCATGTGCATGGAATTAATTACCATGGTTAGCTGCGAGCCAGGGTCTTTACTGACGAGAAGCGAAACTTCGAGCTGGTCATGATTAAGGCTCCCAGTTCTCTGTTTTTACTAATTTTTCAACTGATTATTTATTTATTTTTTTACAGATGCATGCAGACAGAAAACAATCTATTTTTCAGTCTATGTTTAAATATGGAAGGATACAGAAAACAGATTTTCTTTTGAAGGATTGTCACTACTGTCAGTCATGTGTGTTAGGTCAATCGCTATGTGGATTGACACTTAGGGGAGTTTAAAAAAAAAATAAAAAATCATAATGAAGCTTACACAACTGCAGTTTAAGCTGTTCTACACTACAAATGATTTCATATAATAGTACTGTAAATGGCGCAAACTATGTTTTACTCTCCAAATATGGTTTGCCATGACATTTTTATTTTAAAAAGAAAGCATTTAAAGAAAACCAAGATACACCTCCGAATTCAATATTTTCTGGCCAATAAATGCTACTTCTGTCAACAGTCCTACTCCCTCAACCAATTGATGCTCGTCAGCGCTAAAACCAGAACAGCCACTTATGGAGACCATGCTGTTTGTAGAGAAGCAGCCAAACTGAGGAACTCTCTTCTTTGAGTTTGGTTTGCAGGCAGAAACAAACCTACTGTTTTAGACACTAACTGAAAACCCAGATCTTTAATAATTATCTTCCGGGCTTTATTTCTCAGACACTGGTTTTATAGCGGTCTTCCAAAACCAAGAAGCATCTTTGTATGATAACTCTACAAATAAACCCTACCATAACATATAAAAGGAATTACATTTATGCGGCGAGGCAAAAAAGTCATTGAAAAAGCATTGCGACTGTTAGGAGAGTTTTGTTTGTAGCGTGTGTGGCTGTAAATACGCATGCACTGCATACTCCTGCTATCTAGTGTTGGGCTCAGACATTTGCAACTATTTTTTCTTTGAAGAAGCAGTTCGAGTGATGAGGTATAGTGACTCCTCTCTTAGTTGGCAGGGCACATGGGCACCAGCTCTATTGTTGGATTGTTTCTTTCCGGCTGTTCCAGTTCAGTTGCAAGCTCACACTCCAAAACTAAGGGGGAACAAGACCCTGAAGCAACAGAGTCGAGGAAGACTTAGACTGCAAGTATGGTCTGCACCCACAAACTACCCACTGCCATGCAGCGACAACGTGGCTAGGCAGAGCACCACCCCGAGGTTGGGTATCAAACCAGAGATTCAACAACAACCTGTCGGACCACCACTGCCTTCAGGCCATAGTTGGTAACAACAAACCAAAACCTTTTTGAATGCCACAGTCTGCAGGGCTCTAGACATGGCTGACACTAGGGCCAGTGGAGTTAGCACCAGCATCCTGGTCAGATGTCACGCCTGGCTCTGTGTCTCTGGCTTTAAGTCAGAGGTACAGCAGCATCTGTTGAACCTGCCATTAGACCGCAAACACCTCTTTGGACCGCAGGTAGACCAGATGTTTGAAAAGCGTAAGAAAGACATGGACATAGCTATGGGTATAAGTGTTCTTCAGACATCCACTCCTAGGAGGTCCTTTCAGAGGTCACAGTAGAGGGGGGCAGTAAGAGTACTTCTCCAGATACTTCTGCTTCCTACTAGGGGCAGCAACAACAATATCACCAGCAGCCTGTGATAATTATAAAGTAGTAACAATGGTATGGTCTAAAGGGTGGGGGAGTCTCACCGCAGGCGGGGCTACACTCCTCTGGCGTTTAAAAGGAACCGTCCCTGGGGGTCATATTAGATACAGTGCTCCGAGGGCCTTATTTATTTAATTCACAGCGTGACCACTTTCACTCTAGCGGCCGTGCTACAAAAGCTTTCTTTCTTTATTTTTAATAAACTTTGTGTAAAAGTGCCCCATATGCACTTTCACTTTAATGTCGGCCGCGCCCCTTTCTTTAGACGCTGCACCCACACGCGTGGTCTGGTTCCTGGCGCACATAACCTTGGCTGCAGCGCACAGAGACCTTACACTGCTGCACACAGAGGAAAAAAATTAGAGGGAACATTGACCTGTACCCTCACCACTGGTAGTGTGCACCCAGCTAGAGGGGTGGCTGACCTATGCCAGGGCAGTGGGTTGTAGGCATGGCAGACAGGGATGTGTGCCATGTCGACTCTTCACTTTGTTCTACACTAAAACGTGTGTGTGTGTGTGTGTGTGTGTGTGTGTGTGTGTGTGTGTGTGTGTGTGTGTGTGTGTGTGTGTGTGTGTGTGTGTGTGTGTGTGTGTGTGTGTGTGTGTGTGTGTGTGTGTGTGTGTGTGTGTGTGTGTGTGTGTGTGTGTGTGTGTGTGTGTGTGTGTGTGTGTGTGTGTGTGTGTGTGTGTGTGTGTGTGTGTGTCGGTGTGTGTGTGTCGGTGTGTGTCGGTGTGTGTGTGTCGGTGTGTGTGTGTCGGTGGGTGTGTGTGTGGGTGTGTGTGTGTGTGTGTGTGTGTGTGTCGGTGTGTGTGTCGGTGTGTCGGTCGCGTCGGTCGCGCGCCTCTAAGGGTGGCACAATAAGTGCTGCAGCCCTTAGAGGCCTTCCCTGGCCACAGTACCTTTTACAAGGGACTGACATTTGGCCAGAGGTGCCAATTGGGGGTACAAGGTACAATTTTGGGAAAGAACACAGGCCCTGGTAACCTGATTGGCAGGGACCCAGGGCACATCAAGTCAAAGTGCATCAGTAGTCTGGCAAAAAGTGGGGGGGTTACTGCAACAGAAACCCAGCTTCCTACACCCTTACTTTAAGAAGGTAATTAGAAGTAGGTGTTGCTAAACAAGTCTACTTTATTCTGCAGTATGAATATATGCTAGATAAACATGCTATCCATAATTCCAGTGGCTGGGTCTGTCTGGTATTAATCATTTGTATCTGATAGACATCTAGCCGCAGATTCCTTAACTTGGAATATCCCCCAGGCGCCAGTCTGGATCCGGAGACTCTTCAGCAGTACCTCTGCGCGCTGGGGGACGGCGTTGCATGGCTCCGCCCTGACGTCGTCCACAGATTTGACGTCAGTGAAGCCATATAAGTCCCTCCCGGCGCGCTGATGTCAGTTTCCTTTTCCGTGTCTACAACGTGGATCCAGGAGTAGTGGTTCCTCTGGCCTGTTTTGGATGTTAGGCCTTACCGATGCCTTTTCGCGTTTGGGAACAGTGTGTGATGCCTTCGGGCTTCAAGTCGTGCGAGACCTGTGCGCGGCAGATGTCAGCGACGGATCCGCCGGCAATCTGTATGTGGTGCTTGGGAGAGCACCACGACTCCGAGGAGGGCTACGCCTGTCGGCAGCCGAAGCCGAAGTCCCTGCGGGAACGTCGGATGAAATTGTGGTCTGCCTGGTTGTCCCGTTCTGAGTCCAAGCGTCGTCGGTCTCCATATCGAGCTGGGGCTCCTGTTCGGGGCAGGTCACGGAGTCGTTCCCGCGGACATTACTCACCTTCCACAGGTAAGCACAAGAAAGTCAGAGGTAGTCGGCCTCACGTAGCCGTGATGTAGGTGCCCACTGCTCCCGGTCTTCACCAGACACGGCCCCTCAGAAGTTGACCTCCACCTACTCACCATTTTCTGGGGCTGGGGCGACTAGGACCCAGATGGAAGCCTATTTTCAGGCTTTGCAGGCCATCTTTGGGTCACCCCCGCTCCCTGGCGCGTCTTCAGGCCCCACAGAGGGGGTAGGGACTCAGACTGGGAATTCGCTGGCGGGTTCGCCCTCGGCGGCCCTCGAGTACCCTTACTCCGGTTCTGGAGTTGCTGCGACGTTGGGAAACGGCCCGGCGGGGCTTCCCAGTCAGACGTGCTGCATCGGAGCACAGTCCTGTGGGGCTCCCTGCGATAACGTCTGTTGTGGCTGCAGCGGGGAGCTTGACTCCGAGTCGACGCCGTTCCACTCCGCAGTCTCCCATTGTGGTGGATGTCGAGTCAACGCTGGCCCGGTGCCGGTTGGTGGAGTCTCCTTCGGCATTAATCGATGCGCCACTGTCTCGACGTCGTTTGCCGGTGACTTCCTTTGATGCTCCTTTGCGTGTGGAAGATGAGGCCCCTGTGGGTTCACTCCCCCCAGGGTTGATTACAGGTTCCTCAATGTGTGCCTGTGGAGCACGGGCAGGGCCTTGGTCGCCTCTGCCTGCAGAGTCTCTGCAGTTTGGTGGACGGGTTAGCCTGCAGCCGTCCCCGACTGATGACCTGCTGTCGCCACCTATAATTGCCACGGAGGCTAGTGCAGCGTTTGCGAGAACTGTTTGCAAAGCTTACCGGCTCAGCCTCCATCAGTCTCTCTGCCTTCTGATCCCTTGCTGGATCTGCTCCACCAGGGCCCCGTGGATGTGGAGCCCTTGCTGCCTTTTGGCGAGTCGTTGTACAACATTCTTCTCGGGACTTGGGCGAGGCCCTCATCGGGAGACCCTGTGGATCGTGCTATCTCACATCGTCCTCGCCCGGCCCCGGATGAGCCTTTCTGTTTGGCTGGTCGTCCAGGCTGCCTCTGCTTCGCTGTCCTCCTCCTCCTCGCCTCCGTTACTTCCACCCACTAGGGAGTCTCAATGGTTGGAGAAGTGTGTGGAGAATTTGCTTCCACGAGCTCGGGCCTCCGGTCTTTGAACACGTCCTGTGTGTTAGCGTGAGCTACTTTCGCCCTCTGGGACTCGGTTGAGCGCCTCCTCCCGTCTCTTCCGGAAGGCCCTCGGGCTGACCTGGTTCGGATTCTCCACGATGGTCGTGAACTGGTACAGTTTACCATCTGGTCAGCCGTGGACACCACTGACACTGTGGGTCGGGCTATGGCCAGATCAGTGGCTCTGCATTGCCACGCTGTGTGATGGCAGTTTCCCTGCAAATGTTCAGGAGTGTCTTCGAGATTTGCCCTTTGATGGGGCGCACCTTTTTGACGGTCATGCACACTCTGCGGTCCAGCGTCTCATGTCTGGTTTTCCTTGATTACGTTCTTCCTAGTCCTTGTTGCGGAGTTCTGCTCTCGTTGTATTGATTGCAGTATTGTCACTTCTTTTTCTTAGTATCCGTCTCTGGGTTCAAGCGGTTATTTCCCAGACTGACTGTACGACTGGCCAGCTGTTTCTGCCCTATTTTTCGACTCCTCTGTCTAGGAGCTAGTCTTGAGGTATTCCCTTACTTTTTGTAGGGATGTGACATACCCTGTGTGGGGTATTCGTTGGTTATTGTATAACCGTTCTGCCTTGCCACAGGAAGTGTTCTTCCTGAGTCGATGCTCCAGGTCTGTTCTTCCTGAATGTCAGGAAGTGCTCTTCCTAGGTGGTGTGTTCGATGCTACAGGTCTGTTTTTCCTGGATGGTGTAGGCCCTTTCTGAGGATCCCGCGAGGTCCTCTTGGGGTTCTCTTATTTCCCTGTAGTGAATTTTCCTACAATTCATGCTGTAGGCTTCTTGTGTTACGGCTGCCTAAAGTTGTGGGACTTCTCCTCTGGCAAGACCCACAAGGGTGACATAGCTCTTTCAGGAGCTTCAATGTTTGTATTTTACGGTTACTCCGTCCTTCTCTCCTGCCTCTGCGGATGCAGATTTCTCCAGCGTATTGGTTGTTTTTCGCAACGTCTGGCGCGCCCCGGCTTGCTCCAGTCTTCATTTTCTTGCCTTATGCCCTCCTACCTATTTTGGTTGTCTTGGCCTTCAGCCAATGTCTCTTGTGAGCATGTTCCGTTCCACTCCTGGAACAGTCTCTTTTCTGGATTCAGTTCTGATACGGTATGTGGGTACACTTGCCTATACAGGTACGGTTGCCTGCTGATCTGCACTGAGCCACAGTGTTTGCTGCGTTCAATTCCACATCTTTCATCTCTGGTGGTGAGAATGCTTTTGCCCGTGGTCTTTCCTCATGGCTCAGACTCTTTCTGGGTTTGTCCGTGTTGGCAGTTGATCCTATGCCAGGCGTGTTTCTGCACATTGTCTTGCCCCCACCCCCCCCTTTTTTCCTACGCACTTCCCAGTCAGGGACTCGGGTCCCTCTGCCCCTTCCCAGTCAGGGACTCGGGTCCCTCTGCTCCTTGGCCCGGCAGGGGCTCTGGTCCTCTGCTCCTGGCCTCTGCCGATGTCATCCTTAGCAGTTTCCCTGTGCAGAGATGCTCATGGTCATTGATGCAGTGTCTGTATAAGGTTCCATATACAGGTTTCTGACTATATGTATATGCCTTACTCTGTTTTGAAGTGATATGTCCTGCTGTGGTCCACATCGGTGCAGTTGGTACCCAATTGTGCGGGCTTCTGTATTTGTCTTGGGCATGCTCTTCGACTATCTTTGTTTAAAAAAACACTCTACACACTCTACACACTCTACACACTCTACACACTCTACACACTCTACACACTCTACACACTCTACACACTCTACACACTCTACACACTCTACACACTCTACACACTCTACACACTCTACACACTCTACACACTCTACACACTCTACACACTCTACACACTCTACACACTCTACACACTCTACACACTCTACACACACACACACACACACACACACACACACACACACACACACCACCACCCCCCCCCCCCCACCACCACCCACCCCTACCCTCGTGGAAAGCCGGAGGGTTGGCTTGCCGCCGAGTGCTTCCTGGAAGCTCGAGGGCATTTGTTGATTCACATGTTGCAACGCGGCCTCCTCGCCGTGTCAGGAGTGCACCATCTTCATGATGACAAGTACGAAGAGGCTGGGGATCGAAACTTGTTCGAAACCTCTCAGCGCAGCGAGCCAGATATAATTCACTTTCCAGAACTTCTTGGATCCTACTATAGGATTGATAATGGATGTGACTGTGAACCTACTCAAGGGAAATTAAAGGCTCTTTTCTTTTCTTTTTAGAATAATACAATTCCCAGAATGCAACAGATTGGAACACGAACTGAGTGTAGCCCACTGAGGGCTGGGAACCAATGAGAAATGTGCATGAACTGATTAAAAAGAGCCCGTCACACTCACAACTTGTAACAGCCTATGATTAAGGGGCGGAATGCACTGAAACGCGTCAGGCAACATAACTCACCTAAGAAGTGACGGAAAGTTACATCGTGGAAAGCTGGAGGGTTGGCTTGCCGCCGAGTGCTTCCTGGAAGCTCGAGGGCATTTGTTGATTCATATATATATGGCGGTGGTGCAGGGCGTTCACTGAAACAATAAACATCAATTTGCACCATATTTGGGTCTGCGTTCGCCAGTTTTTTGGATACGGGAGTGTTGCCAGGCGAAGTAATCGGCATATATATATATATATATCTCATTCCATCTTTCCAGGTTGCAGTATCCTGGGCTTCTTAGCCCCAGATTCTCTCTCTACTTATAAGACCGAGCCTTAGGTATGTGCCAGTTTTATGCCGGTGTCCCTACACTCTGAACCTCTGGGTATAGTTAGCCAGTATGACTACAGGTGATCAGTCGGCGGGCAGCCTCCGATTGTGTGGTTTTATCAATTCTACTTTAGGTGGACTTGGCATATGTGTGGTGTGGCTTCCACGGTCCACACTGTCTGTTTGTGTATCCCTTTTATCCACATATATGCATCTCCTTGTAGTCATGGTTTTTTTGTACATCTCTACAGGGGTGCCATCTGTCTCTACCCCTGTCATTTCTGGCATCCGCTGTGGTGCATGCTCATTTTGTACAATGACTGTCTTGCTGTTTTGTCCTTCTCTGGGACTCTTTGGTTTTGCAGATCCATGGGATCTGCATACAGTTCACTGTTCATTCTGATTACAGCAGCCTCCTGGATGAGGGACGTCTCGTACTGTCCTCTGACGGACTTGGTACCATTGCCTTTCCTTGTTACTGCTCCCTTGCAGAGCTTCATGGGTCTAGTGCCAGCCTTGCGTGCCCCACCAGTTTTCGTCAATCTTTTGATGGATTAGTTCTCTTTGGAACTTGGTGGGTTTCAGTCGCAGACCCTCCTCCAAGGGGGTATAGCTTTATTCTCAGTTAAGGAATCTGCAGCTAGATGTCTCTATCAGATGAACAAGTTACTTACCTTCGGTAACGATGTATCTGGTAGAGACACAGTCTAGCTGCAGATTCCTTAACGCCCACCCATCCTCCCTACTCTGCGAGGACCTTTTCAGGTTGGGTTCTTACCCACTGGTCTTTCTGCCAGTGATCTGTCCTCCTGCGTGTTAGAATGCTTCACATGCATTGTGATGTTTCTTGTCATTGTTTCAAAGATTTTTAATCTTTTTTGGCACACTGTTCCCACACTCATAGATTTCGAGTGACTCCGCGTTGTGGCGCGGAAAGGTTTCACAGTAGAAAACTGACGTCAGCGCGCCGGTAGGGACTTGTATGGCTCCACTGACGTCATATCCGTAGACGACGTCAGGGCAGAGCCATGCGACGCTGTCCCCCGGCGTGCAGAGGTACTGCTGAAGAGTCTCCGGATCCACACTGGCGCCTGGGGGATATTCTAAGTTAAGGAATCTGCGGCTAGACTGTCTCTACCAGATACAATGTTACCGAATTTAAGTAACTTGTTCGTTGAACCACCATCCGTTATGTATGCTTTGTTTAATATAGAGATTATAGCTCTGAAAGTTGATTAGCATGTGCATTTTTGAAACTAAAAACACTGTACATTAGGGAAAAACAAAGGTTAGGACTTTGGTTAAAAATACATGTCGAAACAAGCAAATGTTCCAAACAAAAGCATGTACCTTGGGTTTTCGAATGGGCTTTCTGAAAGATGAGGAGTTGGACTCTGATGTGGAATAGATCGACATGCACCATGTGAAAGTCATCGTCCAACTTCCAGATCATACAGAAAAGCCCTACGACTCTAGGTCCTCGGTGCCTCAAGGTGATTGCTGTTTGGAGCTGAGAAAAACGGTATCCAAAACTAAAGAGTAGCGCTCTATGTAGAAACTCTCCCCAGTTGAGAGTTCATAAATCATGAATACAAAGTGCCTTCTGTGTCAAAACACAACACTAGCATGGAAGTGTCTAAATACATGGAAACGACATCAAAGCAGAATTTGTATTGAATACCTGCTACAGAGCCGAACTCGCTGAAAGGAACATTTCCTGCCAAGGACCATCCAACCTAAAAGCAGGTCTAAGGATGTCCTAACAGAAAGCGCTTTGGTGGCTTTAGACACTAAATTGAAAATGTCTCTCGATGCAGAGATTAACTGTTTTAATGAAGAAAAAACTTGCATTTGCTGATGTCTTGAAAGAACTGAGAGCCAAAGTCTAGAGAACTAAAGAAAAATAGAGAAGACACAAACAACAAACAGATGGAAAAATGTAGGCCTCTTACTCCAAACATAGAAGATGGGTTTCTGTGGGAGTAAAAAGCCTAGCTAAGCAGAAGTTCGATTTACAAAGCAATTTAAACAACCGTGACACTTTCTTTCAAGAAGATAATGGCCTGTTACCAAGCAGTTTAGAGGAGGATGACTACTTTCAAGAAGATTACCTAAAATGACAAGATGTAGAAATAGGTAGAATTGTCCATATACAGCATCTATGCCAGATCAGCAAAATGATCTATCGTGATATAATTAAGGCTCACTTTTTTTCAGTTTTTACTGATTTTTACAGTTAAATGGACCGAAAACCATTTATATTCCTGTCTGCATTTGTTTTTAAATGTGGATAAAAATGGAAATTGGGTTGTTTTTGAGTGATTCTAAATGCTGTCAATCATGACTGCCAGGCAAATAGCTGCACATATTGACAGGTAAGGGGATTAAAAAAATATAGGGATTTTAGTAACGAGCCTTAAACCGCAGTACACAACCACGATACTAAAATTTGCATATTTTACCTTCCGAGTGTGTGTATATTATTGAAACCCCTCGGGCGTTCAGGCACAAGTGCACATTAACTGGTTAAATAAATTCAGAAATATACACATTTCAGCTTCATTTTTTCACAAAACCTAAAATAAATATGGATAATACAGGTAAAATTAGCAAAAAATAAATATCGATAAATACAGACGGAAATGACAAATATAAATTCCATAAAACCGGGAGCCCTAGATATAATTAAAAGGACTGCTGAAACTTATTGAGTGCAATTGGAGAAGAAAGAAGCTTAATTGTTCCTTTTTTTTTTACTAGAACCCCCAGCCCCATACAGACAAAACATTGTTTTTGCCTGTGCTGACCGCATAATACAAGAAAGTATTCTTAAACCAAAAAAATGCCAAAGCAGCAACACCTCCTATACAGGAAAAAATCTAAGCCATTACCATAAGATCCCATATATGTTAATTATAAGCAGACTCTTTATAATAAGCTCTGCAGGAAAAATATCTATTGATTTCTTCCACAGGACCACCTCCTGATATTTTGCAAAAGGCTAGAAGCAGTAGAAGGAACAGTGGAGAGAACAGCAGCAAAGGAAGGGCACATAGAGAATACAAATGCTCTACTCAACAGACATGCCCAACAGCCATGAGAAGAAGTAGACCACCTATTATGACATCTACATGAGGGATACAAGCTAGCAAAGGCAGTTATGTAGGAAGGTAAAACTATTCCAAAGCTATGTTTAAAGTCCTTGGACTCAGCAGACAAGGCAAGTAGACAATCTATAGATACTATTGTATGCTGACATTCATAGTTTAGAATCTCAGGTTTCTACCCTGTAGTTAAATCTAATGAAATTGTGGTGTAGTTATTGAGGCCTACTTTGCAGCCACAAAACCTGGACAACTCGCAATCTGAGTCTGCCATAAATTCATTTTTATACTAGGCTTTCTAGAGCAAAATGTGAGACCATTTGTCCTACAAGTAAAGCTAAGCTGAAAGTCAATCATGCAACAGGACAGTGATCCAAAATGCACCCTTAAATCAGGATTTTAAAACTTCCATTTCACAGTCCAGACCTCAGCTCCACTGAGGTACGGTGGTGGGCCCTAGATAGAACTGTGCATTAATGAGTGCCTTCGATCATTTCCGAACTTAAACAGTTTTGTACAGAAAAGTAGGCCGGAATTTGCCCCAGGTGATGACAGATCACATTTTTAGGACACACTTCATACTTCAAGGATTTGGAACTAAAGTGTGTTCCACACATTAGAGGTTGACCGTGTTCACTTACTGCTGTCTGATAGTTATGTTTACTAAATTTGATGGATACATATGTTCGAGGCATGTGTGCCTACAGCTCTACATGCCAAGAACAGATGCTTACTGGGTAAGTAACAATCCTTTCTGAAGATACCTCTACTTATGAGTACCCTTCCAGGTGCTAGACTGGTCTGGCAAAGTTCTCCCCACTAATAGCTCTTATGTGCCATGAGACAATAGCTGCAAAGTCACCTGACTTTGAAGTATATGAAGAGCCAAACAGCGCAATGGTACAAGTTACTTTCTGATAGTCCTGATTCCTCACCTTGTGAATTTCCCCAGGCACCAGACTGGATCTGGAAACTTTGGAAGCCATTCCATTGCGTGTCAGCAGATGGCTCCGTGTTATATCTGTCCTGTATGTGACATCCGGGTCCCCCTATATGCACCACCTCCGTGCCTGATGTCACTTCCTTTCTTCCCATGGTTTCCAGTACTGATCCAGAGCTTCGAGCCAGTCGTTCTGATGTCTCCGTGTTGTGACTGTCCTCATCAAATGTCGTTGACTGACACCCACTTGTGTATCGGGTGCCTCTGCTCCAAACACGACCCTGCCTTTTACAACTGCTGTTTAAAAAAGGAACCGTAAGGCTACCCGCGATCGCAAAGGTCACTATCACCGAACTTCGCAAGTTAAAGCTGAAGTAAAAACAATCCTGATTGAGGTTGAAGTCGATTTGAGCGGATGTGCTTTCGCTCCCAAGACCGCTCCTGTGACCGATCACCACTAGGTCATGGGGTTCTGATATGTTAAAATGGGAAACAAATAAAAACTACACCACTCACACAACTTGGAGTCGCGTGACGCCCCGGAGCCCACAGAGTTAGTCCTCCATGTCGAAACAGATTCTACAACTGGTCCCAATGTGCCCCGAATTCCCAGGCCACCGGCGATATCACTACAGCCCGAGAGCTGAAACGGGCCTTAAACACCATTGTTGGTGCCCTACTGGGTCCCTCTGGTTAGCCTTCTGGCCCCAAGGATCTGAGGGTGCATCTAGTCTGGTTACTGTCAGCGGATCCATCCCATATGCCAACTGTGCCCCTCGACTTTGATTTGAGGTCTGCCCATTACTCGAGCTCTGCTGACTCCAGTGCCACACCCGCCACCAGTTCAGACATCTTTTTCCCTGATGTCAGAAACCACACGATCGTCTTGCGAAACTCCGATCCATCCCCTTCCACCCAGATCTTGACAATATGCCCAATCAGCATCCGACACAACCCCTACTGTGTTGTAGGCCAATATGATGAAGGCAATATATTTGATAGCATTGAGGATGCCAGTGTAGTTACCTCGCATCCACGACCCATGCTATGGTAATGGAATAATCTTTCACCTTCGCCACAGTGGTCAAAAGGGCGAAGGAGGTTTTGACCTTGCTTTACCTACCACTCTGGTGAAAACTAACATAGTCAGAGTTCCTCAACCCTGGAAAAACAAGCCAAAAACTTCTATTACCTTTAAACGAGGGCCTTGCTGATGTTCTGATGGGCATCTTGGTGAAACCAGGATCTTGCCCCTCAGAGGATAGGCAGGTGATGAGGTGACACTGACCTGCTCCTAGAGATCCAGATTTTCTCTTCCAGCATCCTACTCCAGAGAGCTTATCCACCAGCAATTTATTCCTCATCACTCCCCCAGACAGAATCTAGACAGATGGACACATTCTCCCAATGAATGTTCTCCTCCGCAAGCCTCACCCTCGGGTCCGTAAATACTTGTTGCCTCCTGGGCAAGTAATCACGTGCATTGTGGGACAGTGTCAGACAATTTGCTAGCAGTCCTAGAGGAAATGCAATCAATGTTACGTTTGATTTTGGATGGCCAAGACTCGATGACTCCATTAGCTCGGACTTGTATGCCACTGACTAACTGGATAAGACAGTCAGGACCAGATTAGTTCTTCGACTCCACCCTTGATTCGCTCAATTAGCTTTTCCTTAGATGTCCAACAGTCCTTGATGGACATGCCCTTCGGCTCTAGGCTGTTTGGAGCAAAGGTTGACTCTGTTAGAAAACGCAGCAACTTTGCCCCTTTCAAGGCTTTGGCAAGGGATACCTGCAGAGGTAACACCAATACGTACCCCGGCAGCAACAGGCCTCTCAGTCCTTTTCAGGGAAAAGGCTGGGGGAATAGGCTGATCATGTCTAGGCCCCCAGAGGTAACTTGTTAGCCAGACTCCAACCACCCTCTGCAGCTACAACAAAACCAATTTAATTTGCCCTCTGCTGTACAGGATCGCTGGTTCGGAGGTCGCATCACCTTTCACACCCACGGACAGAGGAGAATAATGTTTGATCAATTGGATCTCCAGAGCATGCAACAGAGCTACGCCCTACATTGCCGGTCCCTTACCCCAGATATGCCTCCAGCACCACAGCACCTTCTGGAAGAACGCTTGTCCATACTCCGCAGAGGTGTTCAGGCTTCCTTAGCAAAGGGAATGATCGACCGGATGCCAGCACTAGGGTTTGGGAATGGTTGTTACTCCCAGTATTTCTTGATGCCAAAGAAGGATGGAGGCTTTCACCCCATCCTAGAATTTCACCCTCTGAACGCCTTCCTTTGGCAGGACCAGTTCAAAATGCTCACCCTGGCCCTAGATCCAGGAGACGAGATGACTTTCGATTTGCAGGACTCCTATTCCGCAATCCCATCCAGAAATCCCACTGGCACTACCAGCGGTTTCAGGTAAGCCAATTCCAATCTCAATTTTCTGTTCTCCCCTTTGGCCTTACCAGTGACCTTTGGGTGTTCACAAAGGTGATGATGGTGGCTGCTAACGATCTGCAGAGGTTGAAATTGGCAGTATTCTCATACATCGCCGACTGCTCCTGAATGTTGGCTCATCTGTAGCAGTTGTAAGCCACCTTCAGACGACTACTGACCTGTAGACATCATTGGTATTTTCCTTCAACGTGCCAAAGTCACACCAAACCCATTCACACTGGCTCTCCTTTTGAGCCCAGCTGGATACAGTGCTCTTTCGACCCTTTCCTCCACCTCAGTGAGCCCAGGATATTCTGTCTATAAATCTGATATTTCATCCCTTGACCTGGGTCTCGGTGAGAGGCTCTTAGGCTTCTGGACCTCTAGACATTCTACATCTTGCTTGTGGACCACTCTAGGTGGCACATGCGGGCTCTGGAGTGGGATCTGAAGTCACAGTGGGCTCAGCACCAAGCAGACTTGTCAGTCAATCCAGGTGTCAAAGGAGACTGCTCCCCTTTGGTCGCACCAGCGGCCCTCTGGTGATTGCAAAAGTGAAGGCCGTGGTGGCAGCACACCTTTGGAGGTTGAGGATACCAGTCTTCCCCTACCTTGACAACTAGCAGTTGAAGGTGGGCTCCCCACAGTCAGTTGTCTTGATCAACGTACCAAAGTCACACCTGACCATTAAAGAGGCTCCACATCATCGAAGCCATCCGCTACAGTTTCAAGCATACCTCTGGTTCAATGAGCCCAGGGCGTTCGGTCTGTGACCCTGAGGTTTCAGCCTTGGTTCCTGGCCTCCGAGAGTGGCTCGGACACCGTGGCTCCTGCATTCTACTTGTTGGTTACGCCAGATAGCACATGTGGGCTCTGCAGTGGAATCTCAAGTCTCAGTGGGCTTAGCACCAAGGGAGCCTGTCTGATTCCATCCAGGTGCCAGGAGACTGTAAAAGAAGTGCAGTAGTGGCTTCTCGAGTGCAGTTGGACTGGTGCTAGATCCCTTTGCGCTTTGCTCTGGCTGAATACCCGGGCCATCTCGCCTAGCAAATGACAAAGGGCAGTTGCACTCAGAAGTGCATAGGACGTCTTCCGACAATCGGACGAGCCCTGGTTTGATCTCCTAGAATGCGCAGTGTCAACACTTTTATGCATTAGAAGTTGTAAGAAGACGGACTATAGGAGATGCATTCCGATAAGAGTGTATCTCAGGGTTCCTGTATGCCTTCCTGCCATTACCTCTCCTGCCCAGAGTTCAGAAGAAGATCGAGAACAACCAAGCCCAAGTTATAATAGTGGCCCCCGATTGGGCCAGGAGAGTGTGGTAGCTGGAATTTCTGGGCATTAGCATCTGTCCTTCAAGCTCCGCTGTATCAGCACCAGGGAATTGTTTAACCCAGACCTGTGCAGGCTACACCTCCATATGTGGAGATTGGGAAAGAGATCTAATGCCGTTGACAGCTGCTGCTCAAAATAGCAGATGCCATTCTGGCAGCCAGACGTCCTTCTATAAAATATATGTACGAAGCATGTGTGGCTGTAGATACACATGCTTTGCATACTCCTGCCATGTAGTGTTGGGTCCGGATGTGTGCAAGTTGTTTTTCTTCTAGACGTTTTTGGAGTTACGAGGTAAGGTGGTGACTCCTCTTTGTAATAGTGCGCATGAGCATTGACTCCTTGTTAGATTGTTTTCTTTCCGCCATCAGGTTTGGATGTTGTAGGAAGCTGGCTCTGTATATACTATACCAAAGTAAGGTATAGTGTGCACAGTCCAGTGAATCCCCAGAGTTATAGCAGAGGCTAAAGTAGATAATACCTTACTCTCGTGTGGTAGTGTGGGCGAGCAGTCCGGCTTATCAGAGGGTAGTGTTAAGCATTTGTTGTACACACTCTGGCAAGAAATTATGTAATACACTCAGACTGAATCCAGACGAGTTGTTTGTATAAAAAGTTGTCAGTTATTTTTATTACTAGAACCAAGATTTATTTAGTAGCAGGTAAGTGAAACTTTCAATACAATAATACTTTTCAAGATGGTGTGTACTGGTTTTGTAGAAGCATACAAGTTACTTTGCAGTATAGAAAAGGGGGTGACCCCTTGAACAGAGGCTGCAGGCGTCGAGGAGGGGTATTGGACAGTTCAGCCACCATTGCAGACTAGGTCAGAATCGCCGGGGAGACGTTATAGGGTAAGTGGTTCACTTGAACTCGGGCCGTGGGTTTTGGGTTCAGAGTTGTGCAGTGTCGCAGATCTTACTGGATCAGTAGACTGGTATTGGTTTCTTTGCTGGACAAATCCTGTGTCCACAGGAGACTGTAGTCTTTGTTGATGACACCACAGGTCCTCCGGTGCTCTTGAGGTTGCAGGCTGCGGGCCACGCCGATTTCTGGGAGCAGGGTCGCTGGACGAGGTGACAGGACGTTGGGGGTTGGGGCCAAGTCAGTTGTCTTCTCCACTGCTGCACGACTCTACGCTCCTCCTTATTCTTACTAAATACTAGATTTAGGGGCGTTACAGGGGTGTACAGTTCAGGACCAATGTGTCCCTTCCCTGGTGTGTCTACACGCCCTATTATGCCACCCTCCAGTGGGAGGGAGGGGGGCATAGGCCTTTTCCTGATTGGGTGAGTCCCCTCATCTTCAAGATGGAGGGGACTGAGATGTGTGCTTCACTTCGCCTCCCCCACCTGAGGGGTTGGGGTTGGCAAAGGTGGGCACACCTACTTTCCTGGCTAGGTTTATCCGCCGATTCTCCTTCCAAAAGTGGGGGTCAGAACTGGTGGGGACCAGTTGCTGATAGCAGCAAAAGCCTGGAGGTAGCTAACAAATGCGTCGGGCCTTTGAAGCTTCCCCTTCGTGGACCTTCCCTGTCGTTGGGGAGGAGGCATGATGACACTGCCCAGGATGGGCTTTGTTTGAGGACCCATAGAGCAGAGGCTTTCTGCCCAGGGGTCCAGAAATCTGTCTGGTGGTGGCAGATGTCTGGTAGCCAGTCAGGAACCACACCAGGGCTGGTCGTTTTTCAGGGGGCATCTCTAAGATGCCCTCTGAGTATATTTTACATTAAATCCCACACTGGCATCCGTGTGGGTTTAATGTGCTGAGAAGTTTGGTACCAAACCTCCCAGTTTTCAGTGGAGCCATTCTGGGGCTATGGAGTTCGTAATGACAAACTCCCAGCCCCTATACTCAAAATGGCTTTACACTGCACTTATTATTATTATTATTATGGAGTTTTATATAGCGCTGGCCAGACCCGAGGGTATTGGAGCGCTTTACAGCAGTCTTACTGCGAAAATCACAGAATACAGTAATAGTATAGATCTTGGTATGGAAGTCCCAGCACGCTGTGTAACATTGGGGCAAGGAGGTCCTGCAATGTCTAAGATGAGTGCACGTTGTCTTGGGCTGAGCTCCTCTTTCAGGGAGGCGGGAACGAGGTAGGGGTCAGGGAGGTGGAGGAGGTAGAGGTCTTGAGGTCCCAGTGTCGGAGTGCTGCTATGTGCAGGCTTAAGCACTTCGGCGGCTCCTATCGGTTCGAGAGGGAACGATTGAGGAGGAGGTCTTTGAGCAGTCTTTGAATTTTACAAAGGAGGGGATAGTCCTGATGTGTAAAGGAATGGAGTTCCAGATTTTGGGCGCGTTTCCAGCGATGGACCCGGCAGCTGTTTTTTGTTAGCGTGTTATCAGCGGGATGAGTAGTAGTGTTGGAGCTCCTGAGGTTCCTGGTCTGACCGGCCTTTTTGAGTTTGAAGCCAGGTATTCCGGTTTACCTGTGTGAAGGGCTTTGTGCGTGAGGCAGGCTGTTCTGAAGCTAGCACGCATTTCAACTGGGAGCCATTTTAGTTCTGAGTGCGGGTGAAATGTGATCATATTTCTTAACTCCGGTGACCATTCTGGCTGCTGCATTGAGAGTTGTTTTGAGGGGAGCAAGGTGTAATTTTGCTGTACCTGAGCGAACTGCATTCCCGTAGTCTAGTCTAGACAGCACCAATGCTTGAGTGGCTTGTTTGAGGTCCTTGGGCGGGATAAAGGGTTTTATTTTGTTGAGTAGCCCCAAGTTGAGGAAGGCGCTCTTTGCGGAGTTCTTAATGTGTTTGGTCATGTCAAGTTTAGGGTCTAGGGTGATACCTAGTGATTTTACAGAGTCCGCCAGGGTGAGGTTGCCGTTGAGCGCATCAATAGCTTTTAGCCGTTCTACAATTTGGGTGTTCTCTTCTTTGTTGGAAATGAGGAGGATTTCCGTTTTGTCTTGATTGAGTTTTAGGTGGTTTCTTGATAGCCAGTGTTGGACTTCTCTTAGCGTGTCGTTGAGTCCCTGAATGTCATCAATGGAGGAGGTTTCTAGATAGATCTGTGTGTCGTCTGCATATAGGTGGAAGGGGATGTTGGCTTTTTTGAGTAAAGTAGTGACGGGTTCCATGTAGATGTTGAAAAGTTGCTGGGAGAGCACTGAGCCTTGGGGGACACCCCTGCTGACTGGGTGTAGGTCGGACGCAAAGTTTTTGATTTTTATTCTTTGGGTGCGGTTGTGAAGGAAGGAGGAGAACCAGTGTAGGACCACCTCCTTTAGTCCTACCCTTTCCTGAAGGACCTTAATGAGAAGTTTATGATCGACCGTGTCAACGGCTGCCAATAAGTCTAGGAGAATGAGTAGGCAGCATTGTTCCGAATCAAGTGACTTGTGGATATCGTCTATGACGTTGAGGATCGCGGTTTCAGTGCTGCAGCCTTTTCTGAAGCCCGATTGGTGGGGATCTAGAAGGTCGATGCTGTCCATGTGTTGAGTCCGTTGTAGGAGAACGCATCTTTCCAGGATTTTGGATAAAAGAGGGCGGTTAGAGACAGGTCTGAAGTTATTCAGATCACTTGTGTCCAGGTCTGGTTTTTTCAGTAGTGGTGTGACTTGTCCGACTTTGAGGCAGTCTGGTATGACTCCTGTTCTCAGGGAGCTGTTTATGATCTTGCACCAGAACGGGGCTAAGGAGTTTCAGCTTTTTGGTCAGTTGGGAAGGTAAAGGATCTAGGACGTGGGATGAGGTGGAGATCAGTTTGACTATCTCAGCTTCCCTAATTGGGTTGAAGGATTTCCAGGGTTTAGTGGGGGGCTTGGATGCGCTGTCTTCAGTCCCAGGTGGCGGGCTCTTGTCTGGGGAATGTGATTGTTGTCCAGTGAGAGCTCAATCTTGGTGATTTTGTCGTTAAAGAAGTTGGCGAAGTTATCGCACAGGTCATTGGAAGCCCGAACTGAGGGTGCCGCGGGTTTGGAAGTTTGTTGCCTAATGATGTTAAAGAGATCCTTGGGCCTGTTTTTGCGTTGTCCAGCGCAGTGCAGAAAAACGAAGTTTTTTCGTTCTTGATGTGTTTTTTGTACTTCCTGCGAGCTGCTTTGAGTTGCTCGCGGAGGATAACGGAAGGGTTGTTCCTCCAGAGTCTTTCTGTAGCTCTTAGTTGTCTCCTTTCGGAGTTAATGTCAGTGTTAAACCATTATCTGGATGGAATGTTCCTGTTTTTTTTTTAGTTTCAGGGGGGCTAGTTGATCTAGAATGGACGTCATAGCTGTGTTGTAGTGAGAGGTGAGTTCTGTTGTGGAGAGTATCAGTAGCGATGGGGAGGAGCGAGCTTATCCTTTCTTCTAGGTCGGCCAGGGGAATCTGAGTTAGGTTTCTCATCCATTGGGGGGGGTCTTGCGAGGGGGGTTGGAATAGGACTGTTTGGTTGATGTGGAATAGGATGATGTGGTGATCGGACCAGTCCACGGGGATGATGTGGTCAATCGTGACTGTCACACGTTGGGCAATAATGGCATCAAGGATTGCTCCTCTGTTATGCCTTTCCTCTGAGCAGTGTTGGGTAAGATTGTTGTCGTGTAGAAGATCATTCAGGGTTTGAATTAGCGAGTTGTTTACTTCATTCCAGCGTAGGTTGAGTTCACCAAGAATTAAGTTGTTTGAGTCTCGGAGTGAGCAGTGAGCAATCAAGTTGGAAAAGTGTTCACCGAATGCGGTGGTGTTGCCTGGGGGATGATATAGAAGATGGCAGAGTATTGCTCTGTTGTCGCTTGTCTTGATGTTGGCGGTAAGACATTCAGAGGTGCTGTACTTGAAGGTGTCAATTTCCACAATGGAGATGTTGTTCTTGTGTATGATTGCTATACCCCCTCCTCTTTGATCTTTTCTGTCTTTGTTGATAGTAAAACCTGGGGGCATAAGCATATCCATGATTGGGGAGGAGAACTCATTTAACCATGTCTCAGTGATGAACGCGATGTCTGTGTCATGGGAGAGGATGGATTCTGCTAGTTCTGTTGCATGTTTGGTGGCTGATCTACAGTTTATGAGCATGCAGTTGGTGGAGGACCCCTCCTTTTTGTGTTTCTTTATTGGGGGGGCCCTGGGGATGTTAGTGAGGAGGGCCGGCTGTCTTGGGGATTTCGAAGGGGGGTATTCTCTTCTGATTCCAGTGATCACCTGGATCTTGGATTTTGGGGTGACAATGGGGAGAGAGTCGTACGTTGATGCTAGATCTGCCGCTTCACTTGAGGACATTGCGGCTTTAGTTCTTATGGGTCTCTGTATCAGGTTCGCGAGGGTGGTTGGGATCCCACTAGGGCGCAGAACCTTGGCAGGCCTTAGTTGGGTGGAGCTAGACAGAGTGGGATTCCGGGGAGGGAGTTGACCAGGCTTTCGGACCGTCGCAAGGTTAGTTAAGATTTCATTCAGGCCCAGGATTATAGTTTCTAGCTGGCTTTCCAGTAGGGCGAGACGATACGCCATGTTTTCCGAGGTGGGTTGGGGGTGTCCTGGGCAGGGTCGTCCCGAGAGGTGGTGGGCATGTCATTGCTGTGATGCCTATTGGTGATTGTGCTGTCCGTGTTGACTGTCTGGGGCCGTGGGCATGGGGTGTGGTGGGTCGTGTCGTGGTTTCAACGTCTTCTTGCATGCGGGTGGAGTGATGTAGTTGGGGGTCCATGATTGCAGGTAGGGGTCGTTCCTGGTTTGTTGCTGGAGGTGATATGGGGAGGGTGAGGGTGACGCTCGGCGGGGGGTTGGAGAGCCTTATTCGTAGGGGCGGAGGTGCGGGTGGTGTCTCGTGGAGAGAGGATGGTGGTTTTGGCATAGGGCGCGGGAATGGTTAGCTCCTGGCGAGACAGGCTGTCCGTGGGTATGGAGTGGGTCGGGCGAGGGAGAAATGTGTGCGAGGGGGCGTTTCGTAGTGAGGGGAAGAGGGAGTCGAATGCCTCTAGGTTGTCATTGTTGGCTTGGATCAGGACTGTGCAGTTCGAGTAAATGGTCACAGAGGTGTTGCCAATCCGCATCCGGCGGTTAGGGAGTGAGGTCGTCAGTTTGCAGCTATGAGGAGTGTTAGTAGTTTTGGAGATGTGGAGCTGTGTTCTGAACGTGGCGTTCCAGTTTTCGGGTCTTTCCGTGTGGAAAATGAGATCCATTTTTATCTGCCCTTTGGAGGAGCAGTGGTATATGTCCGCGAATAGTGTTTCTGGGTGCTGTCTAATCAGTCTGTTTGAAGTTTCTTTTCGCTTTAAGTGAGAGGTTGTGGGGTAAACTGATCGCGAAGGAGTTCGGGCCGCGTGGTTTCAAGTAGTTCGGTGCGGAGGGGCTAGTGAAGAATGGCGTGGCAGGTGACATTTTTATCTTGGTTGGATGAGAGGATGGATCCCTTAGGGGTAGGTTTGTTACGTTTCCGTGGGAGGAGACCGGGGTGTGGGATTAAAAATGGTCAGGAGCTGCCATCAAGGGGATAGGGATCTCGTGGTGAGAAGGGGAGGCGAGTGATGGGCCTTTTATAGTTATGGGTCCGTGCGTCTGTGCTTAGCTGTTACCCTAAGCGGAGGTACGGTGGGTCCGCGCGTCTGTGATTAGCTGTTGCCCTGGTCGGAGGGACGGTGAGGTCAGTGGGGTATTGACTGGGGAGGAGGGCATTGATCTGCTTCGAGAATGGTTACTGTGGGATGGAGACAGCTATTTTGAGGTCAGGCATTCTGACTTGATGAGCTGCCTTTTAAGTTGGCAGATCTGCTCTGGGTAAAAGATCAGGCTTTATAAATTACACAAATTACTCTAAGTGGTGTTGTGGTGCGGGGCGCTTCAGCGGTAAGTGGTCAGGATGTGCCGCCCTCTTTGGGTCAGGAAGACAGGGATTACTGACCTGGTGTGCGGCCCCTTATCTTCCTAGTACCCCAATGGTTTCAGGCTGCGGGCGATGCTAGGGCAGTTGTTCGCAGAAATGGACAGTTTAATTTTGCAAAATTGATGCGAGGTCCGGGTGCGGGGTAACGTGGTACAGTGCTGCTCCTCGCGCTATCAAACTGTTCATCGGTGGTGACGGAGATCACGGAGCCGCCATTTTGGGATCAGGCCTCCGGGTTAATTCTCCGCTGGCCTGTGACTCCTTGTTGCCGAGACCGGCGGGTCGGGGGCGAGTTTCTGCAAGGGACTCTTGAGGAGCTTCTTCTCTTAGGTTAACAGGGTCTCAACGGCAGAGTTAAGACAGCCGGAGGAGTTCCGAGAATAGGCCGTGGGCGGCCATTTTGGTGACAGGCCTCTGAGTATTTTATCCGCGGGCCTGTGACTCCTTGTTGCCGTGACCGGCGAATCGGGGGCGAGTTGTTGCGAGGGTCTCTTGAGGAGCTCCTTCTCAAGTTATCTGGGTCTCAACGGCGCAGTTTAGACAACCAGAGGAGTTCCATGAATAGGCCATGGGTGGCCATGATGCGGTCAAGCAGTAGCGCTGATGGCATTGGTTTTTAAGTATGGTCTGCGTTTCTTTGATCTGCCCGGCGGGTCCGTGGCGAGTGGTTGTGCTGGTCTATAGAGAAGACTGCTTCTTTTGGGCAATCCAGTATTCACCAGCGCAGCATATTTGTCCGAGAGTTAACTCTTGACGACCATCATAAGGTCAGGCAGTGGCGTAGATGTAGGGTTTCGCGTCCCTACGTTTCCATGACCGGAGTATCGGCGGCGAACAAGATATCCCCTGATTGATTTAGAGGGATGAAGAATCTTCTACTGTAATATTATGAAGAAGAGGAAGAGATGTCCTTTTTATATGGTACTATCTCTTCTAAAATTACGTTTGTAGGCGCCACCGATAGATTTGTAGCAGATTAAAAACACATAAAAAATCAGTATCCTTTCATTGCAAGCAGATAAGCCGAGGTTTTATTTGACAATATATGTAGCAATCTCGGGTGAGGGATTACTGGATATCGTTGCTTTATAGATATTGCAACGTTGCGAGGAAGGTGAATACAAGAGTTTCGGCCTCCCTGCAGCCTACGAACGTCCTCACGAGTCAGGATATATGGGGATATCTTGTTGAAACTCCAATAGAAAACTCTGTCCTGAAGAAGGTGGATGATCCTAGTCTCACCGGAACGCCGCTTCGACTTTTTTGTGTAGTTTTCTTGCCTAAATTTTAACCTTGTTTTTATCTATTTTTATTTTATGATCAAAGCTGCTGTGAAATGTATGTAGAATTGTTTTAATAATATGATGAATAAAATTTGATTTTATCCATTTTCTATGACATTGTTGGCATTATTATATTGGGTCCTGTGATACTAGCATAAAAAAAGTGTGTTGCCCTGCACAAATTGATATACGTTATGTTAATTGCTGCTGTGTCTAACTAAATGTGCTTTACAACCCCACTAAGAGTGTACATGTTGACAGAACACTGTATCCACATTTTAGCCAGGGACTCTCTTCTTTCTTTACACAGGCACTGTAGGTGCACAGTGCTCATGCAGCTATGCCCTCACCGGTGGTATGATGCACCCTGACTTTAGGGCTGTAAGGCCTGCTAGAGGGGTGACTTACCCATGCTATAGGCAGTGTTGGGTGGGGCATGGCACCCAGGGATGGGTGCCAAGTCAACTTTTCAGTTTAGTCTGCACCAGAACACTCAGCCTGCAGTGCGTGGGTGTTCAGGTGATGGGTCTCTGGGGGTGGCATAATGCATGCTGCAGCCCTCAGATCCCTCTCTGGTCACAAGGCCCTTGGTACCTGGGGTACCTTTTACAAGGGACTTACAGGTGGCCCAGAGGTGTGGCAATTGTGGAGACAAAGGTACAGTTTCGGGAAAAATCATAGACCCTGGTAACCTGATTGGCAGGGACCCAGGGCACACGCAGTCAAGTTGGCATCAGATATCTGGCAAAAAGGTTAGGCTGTAACCATGCAAAAAGGGACACTTTCCTACAGACGTGTATTACAGTGCTCCAGTTCGAGACAGTTTCCGGGAGCCTTTCGGTGCATAACCCACTCCACCCTTGTCAGTGTTGTTTTCGAACGCTTTTCCATCCCTTGCTTTTCGAAATTCAGAAAACTTTCACTCATTGGGTTGGAACACTATGATTGCAGCCTTCGGGCCTCTCCTGTTCGGGCTACCTTACACTTCGACTATATAAATGATACTCTGCTGATGTAACTGACTCCTTTTCGATTCTGCCATGCCAAGTACCTGCGAACCGACCTTCACGAGGTCTGCAATCTGTGCCTATCCCCCAAGTTCAAAAAAGATTGTGAGGCCTGTCGCTCATTTTGATCCAAAAAGACCTTGCGGACTATGTGGCACGACGCAGAGACGTGACAATGAGCACAAGCCTGATATCTTCAGCCAACAAGATGTCAAACCAGAAGAGGAAGATCTCGTAGCTTCAGCATCCGAAGAGGATGGGGCCTTTTTAGTTCAAGATTCAGGCTCTGAGTTTGAAATGGATTTGGAGTCACATGATCTTCCACTGGGTGAAGGTGAAGTGAGTACTCTAATCCCTCACCTGCCCACACAAAACCTTTGGTTTCTACCAAACAGAAGGCAGGCCGCCACTACCATCTGGCCATGGTAGGCATCAAGAATCTGCTTCAGCTGGCCCGCCCTCCTGATTGGCACGGAAAGCACATACGAAGCCTATCGGCTCTGCACCGAGCGAGATCACACCTCTCTGCTCCCTCCTCTCCAGTTCTGAAAGTAAAAACCGTTTCGGTTCCGAAACCTTCAGCTCCGAAATAGAAATCTGCTCCCTCTACACTCAAGAGCCAATTTTACAGACAATGCAGGAAAGATTTGATCTGAACCAGAAACTGATCCATATACACCCACAGTCTTACCGCATCATTACAAAGACTGTTTCAGGGCCTTCAACTAAGACAGACCTCTTTCCAACAGGACATTGATTTCCCAATACCTATGAAGAAGAAGAAAAGGGACAAGGCTACCAGTCCTCTGTACCCCATTCCTTCTCCATCTCCTATACCACCATCTCCATCACCTGTACCTCATTCACCACACAATCCTTTAAACATTACGCCTCTGGGATCTCCACACACAGACCCAGATTCACGTGCAGACGTGGATGATCACCACCACTGCCTCGCCCATGCCCTGCCTCGCCCTCCCCTCCTGACAGTACTTCATCAAATCAGGAGCTTAAAGCCACACATAAAACATCTCAATCTCTTCCAATGTTAAAAGGCATGATGCGCCATGCAGATTATATTTTTAAGGGCCCTACACATGCTTGCATCAGTTCTCCTAGAGTAGATACAAAAAGTATAAGGCTGCACCATCTGGCCCAATTTTTATTTTATTCCACCAGACTCCCTAATAGTTCCAAATGTTCGTAAAAGAGCAAATTCCCAAACCTCCTGATAAGGACTCAAAACTTATTTATGCATCAGGCAAAAGGGTTGCTGCACAATCTGCCAATCATTGGGATTTACAAATACACAGGGACTCTTGGCCAGGTATGACCGCTCACTGAGGTGAGATAGAGGAACTCCTTCAATATCTCCCAGAGTAGCATAAAAAGAAAGGGCAAGAGCTAGTTAAAGAAGGAAAATTAATTTCCAATTCCTCTATTGAATGCTCACTAGACTCTGCTGATATCCCCACCAAAGGCATCAGTACAAGTGCCCTCCTATGGAGGCATGCCTGGCTACCTATCTGTGGATTTAAGTCAGAGGTCCAGCAAACTTTATTAAACGTTCCTTTTAATATGGAGCATCTCTTCCGTCCACAAGTTGATGAGGCCTTAGAAAAAATTAATGAAGATGTAGAAGTTGCCAAATCCATGGGGGCGCTTCAAACATCCAACACTCTAGGCTCCTATCGTTGCTCCTCTTATAGAGCTGGTTCAAAACCGACTCCACAGATGCCTACGCATTTTCCTACAGGTCACAAACTCAATCCTCTCCATCTAAAGGATATTTCAGAGGCAATTACAGGGGTAACATCTCCAAAGGTCAAGGCAAAGGTACACCAACCCTTAATGCCCAATCCGGCACAAACAGTGACTCTAGTATTAGCCCGATCATCCTACACCTCTCGGGTCGATTACAGCAGTTTCTTCCTACCTAGCAGTCAATAACCTCAGACAGGTGGGTGTTGGACATTATCCAACATGGTTATTGCCTGGAGCTCATCCGCAATCCTCCCAATATTCCACCTCACACTCATTTTCTCTGGAACATCAAGTGTTCAAACAGGAAGTGCAAGCTCTTACTCAAAGGAGCTTTAGAGCCAGTTCTTCTACAACATTAAGGGTTAGGGGTTTACTCCCTGTACTTCCTAATTCCAAAAGGGACTGCTTTCTATGGCCCATTTTAGATCTATTGCCTCTGAATCACTACATATCAGAACACTTCCATATAGTCACACTTCAACAAGTGCTTCCCCTTCTACATCAAGGCAACTTCATGTCAGCACTAGACTTGAAGGATGCTTACTTTCCCATCCCCATTTACCCAACACATTGCAAATACTTCAGATTTGTGATAGCAGGAAAACCTTATCAATTCAAAGTCCTTCCATTCGGAGTCATCATTACGCCCAGACTGCTCACCAAATGCTTAGCAGTAGTAGCAGCCCATTTCTGCAGACAGAACATTCACATCTTCCCATATCTATATGACTGGCTTATCAAATCCAATACACACCTTTTATGTCGACACACTCAGATTACCATAAATCTTCTACATCAGCTGGGATTCACTATCAATATTCAAAAATCCCCTCTACAACCTTCACAGCTGCAACCATATCTAGAGGCTATGCTCAACACTCAATTAGGTCTAGCGTATCCAAATACAGCCAGGATTTTACATTTTCAAACACTGCTACCACAATTTGAAGCCAATCATTACTGAACAGTCAAAACTTTCATGCGTCTTCTGGTGATGGCATCATGCATTGCCATAGTGCCTCATGCAAGACTACACATGCGTCCACTGCAGGAATGTTTAGCCCTTCTTTGTCACTGGTTGGACATCCCTCGCATAGGGATCAGCAAGCAGCTGGGCTGAGATATCGGAGTGTAGTAACTTCGCAACAATGGCAAGTGCCCAAACCCGGAAATGCTTGTTTATAACAAGCATCCTTGTCTCAAGCCGAGGCATTAGGTAGGCCAACATTGTTATGATCTATTGATAGCTGTGTCGTCTTATGGATGAAGGCAAATAACTACATTTGCACAACGTGTGTTGAGTACTTTTGACATGATGTTCAAAGTGTCATGACAATGTTCCTACTGAGTGCAATTTGTAAGCAGTGTAGTTTCAGAGAAACTAATCTTACATTGTCATGCATGAAAATGTGCGTCAAGTCATCGTGCGAAAGAGAAGGCAACTTAGGAAACGTGAAAATGGCTGCGTTTCTCCCCGGGCCTAACACCCATGACACCCACTCCTCAGATAGAAGTCGACTAATAAGCTATCTAATATTAAGAAGGCTATGATAAGTGTCACACTATGTGCATACAAAGGTGAGTGGAAAATGTATTTAAAAATGTAAAAAGGCAATCCTACAGTTTGAGAGCCGAAGCACAGAGAAAGCAATTATTTAAAAATATAAAAACATAAAAGCCAAATTTAAAATCAACCTAAGATTTTAAAATCAGGCCAAACGGAATAGCCAATTGTTTGTGTTCCGAGTGGTAGACAAAACATTTGCTTGCAGCAGCCGCAGACTATGATCCCAGAGGCACACCTTGAAGCAGGGTTATGGACCAAATGTGGTCCTATCCAGCTTGCACAGCAGCTGCTTAGGGAGTGACCACAGCCAATGGAAGGTCCGCCAATCCAGAGCCAAGATCCAATTCACTAGGAGCAGGAGCATCCTAGGAGGGCTTGTAAAATGTGATCAGAAGTAATGGCATACGCAGTGGACAGCGAGACAAATGGGCCTTAAAAGGGTCCACCAGTACATTTATGTACAAAGACTTAACCAGTTGCGTTCCTAAGCACAAGTCCAAGTATTACTCGAAAGTGCACAGAAGAATACGGGCTGCACGCCTTGTAGCCAAACAGGCTGAAATGATAGGAACCATTGTTCATTCCGTTCCTGAAGCAAAGGTGCGCCGATACAATGTATCATGTGTTCACGTCACAGCAGCACATGTGGTGGTGCCTGTTCCATTCGTTTTTAAAATGGGACGTCCATTGCTGAGCAGGAAAATTAAAATCACAGTCCCGGCAATCGGGAGCAAGACCAGAGAAAGACCTCCAAAAATGATGGAATAACTCAGACAATGGTCTGGAAGATGCTAACCAACTTACAGCTTAGATGTTTAGAAAAGTGCGCTACTACCACTGTATTGGACCTATTAAAAATACGGTGTACCAGCTCTCCAAAATGTAATCGGAAGGTAGTGCGGAGAAGCGACTATCTCCGAAGAGGACCTTGCAACTTTGAGATCCAACATCTCTTTTGCACATGTTAAGGCCGCATCTTTCTGAAGCAATAAGGCTTTCATTTTGCTCGTGACATCAAACTGCACGTTTGAGAGATTTATTGAAAGCCATAAGGTTGCCGCCCTAGCTGTACTGGCAGGTGGAAACGGCTCTTGGGTACAAGTGACTATGGAAGAAACTGTCACTAGATAGGCTATGCCAGGTTTAATTCCACAGCAACCTTGATCGTTAAGCATCAAGTAACTCCCATTAGAGCATAATCTGAAAGCCGGACGGATCAGGGATGCTGGGGAACCTTTCAGGTAGCAAGATAAGTTTGCCATGGAGGCATTACAAGCCCAGTGAAGTGAAACATTCTTGCAGACTAAGGATCCACTTTAAGTATTCTCGCTTTCTGAACCGCTGAGAAAAACCTGATTCCCTATTTCTACACAGAAATTTGAAAGGTAGTTCCCAATTCTAGTGTGCAAACCCTTCCCCCAACACTTCATATCTGCCCACTTGGTGGTATTGTAGACCGTAATGAAAATGGAATGTTGAAATCGAGAAGGTGATCTACCCGTGGGTTACCCAGTGAGAGGATGGTGTTTCACAACTGTGAAAGGTAATTTCTAGTTTTTCTATGTGTAACATAGTGTACCTTGCATCTTTTCGTGCGATGAGTATTTGCAGTTTTGTAAGGTGGTAAACGGAAAACAGACTTGTGGCATTAATATGTCACCACAGCATGTGGCCAGAACATAATGTTTGGAGTGTCCAGCTCAATAGAAAAATAGACCTCAACTATGACTGCCTATGTTGTAATACAGACAAATCTTTGTTGTATGATGTCTATTGCTGACAACACTGTTTTTCAAAGAATGTTATTCTAGAGTATAAGGTGGGTATAGCTTTTTCTAATTGGACCTATCAATTTCACACAGTCTTTCAACAGCTTCCTGCTGAGAAACTTTCCATATTTCGTTGTTTATTGCATACAAGAAGCTTTTTTGACATGGTCTTTTAGGACCTATTAAAAAATCCCTGTGTTCCAGGTCATCAGATAAAAGGTACAAGTGTTGCTTCACCTGAGACAGTGTTGAGGTTTTTAGCCAATCAAGGCACAACTTCCCAGCTCCAAGTTGTCACCACCCCAGAGTGTTCAGACAACACATTACGTAGGTCAGGCATGCTTATCTTAAAATCCTTGGTGTCACCTAGGAATTGTGCCTGACATCCGATAGTGTCTGTAGGAAGCTGGCTCTGTATAGGATATTGCCACTAGATGGTAATACCGTGCACAGAGTCCAGAGGTTCCGCAAAAGTGTACGAGGCTCAATGTAAAACCCAAAGTGCTCTATTTGTGGTAGTGCGGGCGAGCAGCCTGAGGCCTAACAGAGGAGTGTAAGACATTTATTGCACAACAGTGATCAATAATGGACGCACGACTCAAGAAGGAGATCCAGACCAATTTTGGAAATAATGTTTTTACATTTTATTTTATGACCAAGATCTTCATAATAGGGTAAGTATGTTTTTAGTTAAAAATGCTTTTCACTTTGAATAATCGAAAAAGATTCCAATCTCCTGTGGACAGCGGACCTCTCCTGAAGAAACCTACTCCAATGACTACGGATTCTCGTCTCCTGCCCACTCTGCACCCGATGCCAACATCGGAGTTCGGCCCAATGCTTTCCAATGGCGACAGGGGGTGCCTGGGCCCCCACTGCTTGCAGGGAAGTAATTACATTGCCCAATGCTTTTCAATGGGGATTCTCTTTTCGGCAAAGAGGCTGCAGGCGTGGTACCGGAGGTTGCAGGAGGAAATCTTTGGGAGGACTGCTGCCTTCGAAAAATCGACACTTGGAACTTTTTCAACACAGTCCAATGTTATTGTGTGGGGAAAACAATATTGTGGTTAAACAGGTAAGTACTGCAGTTACAATACCAGTCTTCGAAGCCAAAAGTCAGCAAGGGCCAGGGGTCAGGTGAGTACCAAAACTGCACCACCAGAGGCACAGGGGCGACCGGGTGCAGAGGTCAAAATCGGACTGCACGTAACCTTGGCATCATATTGGACTCATCGCTCACTATGAACCGCCAGATCAACGCCGTATCCTCTGCCTGCTTCAACACCCTCCGCATACTCCGTAAGACATTCAGATGGATCCCCTCCGAATCCAGAAAAACGATAACGCACGCCCTCATCACCAGCAGACTGGACTACGGAAATGCCCTCTACGCCGAAATCGACAAACTCTTCCGCAAGCTCCAGACCGTCCAGAACGCTGCAGCAAGACTAATCCTCTACATCCCCTGGCACAACCACATCACCCAACACCTCTGCCATCTCCACTGGCTCTCGTGGAAAGAAGAATAACTTTCAAATTGCTCACGCACGCATACAAGGCCCTTCACAACATCGGACCACAATACCTCAACAACCATCTCTCCTTCCATGCCCCCAAGAGAAACCTCCGTTCAGCCGACCTCTCCCTGGCCACCATCCCTCGCATCTACAGGAACAGAGCGGGTGGAAAGTCCTTCTCCTACCTTGCAGCCAATACTTGGAACAACCTCCCCCCTCCACCTCTGGCAAAGCCCCACACTGCTCCAGTTCAGGAAAGACCTTAAGACCTAGCTCTTGAGATGACCCCAACGGATCTTGCCCCATAGCACCTTGGGACCCTAACGGGTAAGTAGCGCGCTGTAAAAACCCCTGATTGATTGATTGAGGTAAGTAGAGGTCTCTGAGAATGCATGAGAGAACTACTCCGGCAAGCCATTAAATAAGACTCCAGTCTACCAACGTTGGGAACCATGCCGTGTAGTTCCCCCACTTTCCAGTAGGAGCTGCACTTTGTTGGGCAACAAACGTAGGGATGGTGCCAGAATGATTCCGTGCACCCCTGCAGGATGTCAACCTAGACACCAGCTAGCTCACAGTGCCACCATAAGCACCCTAGACAGGTAGCAAACGGTTTTTAGCAACCACAGAACATGACAGCCCTGACACCCCCCCCCCCTCAATATTTATTGAACCATTGTGATTCTTGAATAAAATATTTGTGCTGCAATAAGCAGTAGACTGAAGCAGATGAAAGTAATTAGCAATATAAGGACAGTGAACAGAATGATCAGTTCACCATCTTGCTAAGAGAATGTATATATGCAAGCATAAAACTATACTCCCATTATGCACTCCCTAATCTAGATGCCTATGATGTATTTGTGTTCTGCCAAGAATCCCCCATCGGATGATCCAACCCCCATTACCTGAAGGGAAAGAATATAAGTCCCCGTCTTGGTCATATGTTGGACATCCCTCGCATAAGGATCAGTAAGCAGCTGGGATGAGATGTCGTTGTGTAGTCACCTTGCAATGACAGCAAGTGCTCCTCTGCCCAAAACCTAAAATGCTTTATAACAAAAAGCATCCTTGCTCTCGAGCCAAGGCTTTAGGTAGACTGACATTGTTATGATCTTTTGATAGTTGTGTTGCCTTATGGATGAAAACAAATAACATTTGCACAATGTGTCGAGTCCTTGTACGTACGTGATGTTCGTGTTGTGATAATGTTCCTACTGAGTTGAATTTGTAAGCCGGGTAGTAGTTTCAGAGAAACTAATCCTACATTGTCACACAAGCAAATGTGTCAAAAGTCATCGTGCGAAAGAGAAGGCAACGTGTAAATGGCAGCATTTCTCCCGGGCCGAACTAAGACACATGGCACTGGGACAATTTTGTGGATAGGTATTGCACCTGTAGCACTGACCCATTGTAAGCCAAACTCCGATTTATTGTTATCTGTTCTCTCATTTGCATGACAAGGACTTGTACTGGGCATTGTTGAACGTTACTAGTCAGGCCTTTTTGCGTGTACCGGGCCAGCTGTCATTGTTTAAATCACCTAATGCAGTGCGTTTTCTCAAAGGTTTGTTCTACATGTTTCCCCAAAACCATTTGTAATTACACAGTGGGGCTTTAACTTGGTCCTTTTCTTATGTGTGCTCCCTTTGAGCCATAACACAGCTGACCCCAAAGGCAATTTTGTTTCCTCATGATAACATCAGCACGTCATGTGAGTAAACTTCAAGCTTCGTCAGTCCAGCTACCTAATGGCACCTTCTTTACAGATGAGTTTGTGTGGAGGACTAGAGTGGCTTTTCGTCTGAAGGTTGTGACTTCTGTTCACGTCACAGTCCATCACTCTTCCTATGTTCTTGACACTCCTCTTTCGAGACGTGGGGATGGAGGCTTTCTTCCTGTGGACCCCAAAAGAGTGCTGTTTTTACATTGATCCGAGTGGACAATGAGCTCTTTGTGGGGTTCTCTGGTCATCGAAAAGCAAGGTAGTGCAAAAGAGGACTTTATCCAGGTGGATAGTCTTCTGCATCAACATCGGTTACACAATGGCAAAGAAGCAGCTTTCAAAAGGGGTGAGAGGCCATTCCACCAGGGTATAAGCTGAGATACCACGTTTGAACGCGAGGTACCGGTCTTGATTATTTGTCAGGCAGCTATGTGGGCATCAGTGCGCACGTTCACAAAACCCTACTTCCTTGAAAGCCAGGTTGAACAGTAAGGGAATTTTGGCTGTTCGGTCTTGCAAGACTTTGGATTGGCTCATTCTACAGACCCTCTAGCTGGGGAAAGTACTACTTTAGTATCTCTTCTAAAGTTGAGTAATATGTAGTTAGAAGTATCCATCAGATAAACCAGTTTCTAAACCTTCTGTAATGCTTTTTCTGGTGAATACCATAACTACGATTCCTCCCTGCCTATCTGCCCCTCCGTTTGTTGCAATGGACTCTTTTCCATCTAAAAAGATCTCAAATTGGAGATCTGCACACAAACCATTAGTTTTTGGACTTTGCATTATAGAGCATGGACAATGTCGAGAAAGAAACCAAACAAATAGCAGCTAGCTCCGGATCCGCATACGAAAGTGCGGAAAGAAAGGAACCAATGTCTGAACGCTTGGGTTGCACCTTGTGACGAAGAGAGTGTAAACGACTCATTCCCTTGGCCCTTTCCCTCTCTATACATCACAAACTGCACTTTTCATTTTGCAGGCTGCCTGGGAGTCTTGCACCTTTAAGACCGCTACACTAGAACCAGCAGAAGGAAGGTTTGAACTTTGCCCCGGGAGAAAGGATCAGGATTGGGCCCATCTTAAAAACATAGAATGTAAAATGTCAGATGACAAATGCCGAGAAGGAAGCGGAGAGCCGTCAACAGACGTAAGCCGAAACCTTCCCTGGGACGCAATGAGCTGTAACTGAGACTGCCTGTGTCGCACTGTGGAAGAACGAGACTGCGGAAGAAGTTGCAGGAGAGTCTGGGTCGGGAGGCCACCAGCAACGCAGGATGCCCAGTCATGTTCCTGGAGGAGCTTAGCTGGCCGAGATATGTGCTCGCTTGCTGGGATGAAGCAGGAGGCCAAAAGTCAGGCGGACGACTGGGTATTCGCAGTAGAGGGCTTTCCCATCTAAAAAGAGGGTGTGGAAGTACTTTTCTACTGGAGTTTACCCACTCCGCTATTTTTTCCCCTCTAATAATAATAATATAAGCGATTTCATTTCCTGCAAGGCTAAGGAACAGGCACTGCTTGGTTTTCTTTCTTTGCGTGTCGTCATTAAAAACGTATATAAAAAAGTATTCTGACTGGGTGAGGAACACAGCGGTCACAAGTTCCGTTCTTTAGTATTCGTTATAAATCACATGCTGATTGGCTAGCGCTATAATTAGACGAGTTCCCTCACATATCCTCTTCCCGTTGGAACCAATATATCTATAAGTGAGCACCTACCTTTGCCCTATCTTCTTACTCCAAGGGGTATACTTCCTCTGCGGTGGCCTGGGACCTTCTGAACCTGAAAAAAAGACGAGATACCTTTTTGCCTTCTTACAGAAACTGAAATAAAAAAAACCTCTACCTAGAAATTAGTGTCTACGCCTACTATATTAACAGAGCACATCAACCCAACAATATCAAGGAACTAAAAACTGATATGCCTATATACAGGTCCAGTCATCACTTCTGGACGTGGAGCCACACAACGCCACCTGTTGGTGCACAGGGGCTGTGCTGAAAAATTTTCAAGCTCCGGTTGGGCGCCTGGGGATATTCTAAAGGTAAGTAACTTGTTCTTTTCCAAGAAAATGTGTTTTGCGGTCACCTGCATCAGCCTAAAACCATCTTGTTTGAGGATCAATAATTTAGCAGCCTATAAAAACGGGCTATATTTGTGAATTCCATTTATTTAAAATCAATCATTCACAAACCTTTATGGAGATGAATGGAAGAAACGAGGGCAGTGTAGGCAGATAGTCTGCAGTGAAAAAATCAATACTGCGGATTTAGGGTCTACTAGCCTTTAGTATGCCATTATGCTCTCTGCCAGTTGCTTGATTTCTTTTCCCGGCTCCTGGTGACTGGATTCTGGAGCCTTGTTTGAGCTTTTCACTTTAGATTCTTTCCATATCTTCTTTAAACAACTTTCACTCAGCATCTTTTAAGATTGGGAATTTTCCTGCTCTTTTTTGACAGAAAAAAATAATTTTCTTCACAAAAATGGCATCTTTTTGTGAACTGCCAGGCTCGTGGCAGAAAAGTCAATAGCAGATCTCCATGACCTTTGTATGTGTTGCCTACTGGACTCCCACATATCTGACGAGTACAAACACTGCAGGGTTTTTGCCTGGAACGTCCTGAAGGACCGTGAGAAAATTTGCATTTATGGACAGGAAGAATAGCCAAGGCAGCAGAAGTCACACGTAGGACAAAGGAGATCAGAGGAGAGGGTGTTTCCTCTGCCAGATGCCATCTCTGATGACTTCTCCAGGTGGAAAGAGACTTGAGTAACATCAGCACAGTACTCATTACTTTCGGTCGGGGTACACTAGCTTTAGTCTCTAGGACCAGTTAAGGTAGATGGCCCTAGACACGTGGTATGGTTCCTTGCATTTAGTCATTTAGAACATTTATATCTTGAATATTGAGTACACGTAATTAATATTGAATGCAGAATCTGAAAGAAACATGTTAGTTATAGATTCCTTACCTTAGAATTACCCCCAGGCGTCAGACTGGATCCTGAAAGTTTTTTCGGCAGCAGTACCTCTGCGCGTCGGAAGGTGGCGTTGGTCGGCTCCGCGTCAGTCTTTGGCGTCATGGTCACTGGGATGACGTCGCGGTCACTGGGATGACGTCGCGCTAGCTACTTAGACGCCGCCCTCACGCGCTGACGTCAGTTCTTTCTTTTTCCGCGCCAGCCAGCGCAGATCCGGAGAGAGCGGTACCTCCAGTCATTTTTTGACTGAACTTTTTGAGCGACTTTTGTCGACGTCTTTTTGCGTCTACGACTCCTGGTGCACGGAGGGATGCCCGGCTTCAAGGCCTGCAGTTCCTGTACCCGACTGATGTCGGTTACGGATCCGCACCGCGTGTGCCTCTTTTGCCTGGAGCGCGACCACGACCCAAAGTCGTGCTCCGACTGCCGGTCCATGGCTCCGAAGGCTTTGCAGGAGCGGTCCCGAAAGCTTCTTGAGCGCCGGCAGTCGGCTCTGCGCCGTTTGAGGTCCTGGTCGCGAGGGAGGTCGAGGGACCGGTCGCGGATAAATCACCATTCGTCCAAGTCTTCGAAGTCTTCGCACTCTGGGTCAGGTAAGTCGAAGCACAAGAAGAAGTCGAAGAAGCATCGTCGCTCTTCGACTTCTCGTCGGTTGGCTGATGCGACGAGGGATGCGGGCGGTGCCCCCCCCCCCCGAGGAGCCCCAAGAGTTGACTCCACGTTTCCCCTCCCTGGGACCCGGAGTGACTCCTGCACAGCTTCGTACTTTTTATGAGGCGATGCACACCATCTTTGGTCAGCCCGACTCCTCCGGCGCGCCTTCGGGCCCCACGGACTCGGTTGGGGGGGCCTAGGCCTTCTCCGCCGGCGGCTCCGGACCCGCAGGCCCCCCTTGGATCCAGGCCTGGATCCGGATCGGCGCCGGTTGACCTTAATACGCCTCCACCGGCGCCGATTCTGCTGCCGACGCCGGTCGTGCCCCCGGCCGCCGTCTACCCCGGCCTCCATCCTGATGTGGACCCGGAGCCGGACCGGCGTCGAGAGGGGTTTTTGTGCCCCTATTCACTCCTGGCGTCCCTTTTCGGCCAGATTGGCACCCAGAAGAGGAGGAGGACTGGGAGGGGTCAGGTGACCCTTTAACTCACCAGCTCGACTCTGAGCAGGACTGGAGAGAGGAACTGGGGGATGCCAGTGTTCAAGACACCTCCCCTGACCGTGGCATGTTGTCTCCTCCTACCGTGGCTACGGAGGAGGGAGCGTCATACGCAGTGGTGATGCGTAGGGCGGCCGAGGCTCTCAACCTCGAGCTCCCTACATTGGCAGTCAGGACTAACCTCCTGACAGAGGTGCTTCAGCCAGCAGCGAGCTCTTCGGAGTCCCTGCTGCCGTTTAATGAGGCCCTCACCGATGTCCTTTTGGGCACCTGGTCCAATCCCAACACGGGGGCTCCCGCGGATAGGATGATTGCCCGATGCCACCGCCCGGCTCCGGGCGACCCCACTTTCCTCTCCCAACACCCCATCCCTGAGAGTTTTGTGGTCCAAGCCTCAGCTTCCAAGAGCGCATTCCCTACCGCTCCACCGGAAAGGGAATCCAAGAAGCTGGACCATCTTGGGAAGAAGATTTTTTTCTTCCGCCAGCTTGGGACTGCGGTCACTAAACACTGCATGTCTATTGGGCCGTTATTCCCACTGTGTGGGACACGGTTGCGCAGGTGCTGCCTCAGTGTCCGGAGGAAGCCTGGACAGTGCTCTCCCAGACTGTTGCCGCCAGGAGGGATGCGGCAAAGTTTACCATCCGTTGTGGGCTGGATACCGCCGACTCTCTAGGCAGGGCGATTTCCACGTCGGTAGGCCTTCGACGCTACGCCTGGATGAGGTCGACTGGCTTTTCTGGGGATGTCCAGAACACCCTCATGGACATGCCTTTTAATGGCCATCGCCTTTTTGGCGACAAAGCGGACAACGCTCTAGAGCGTTTCAAGGACTCACGGGCTACGGCCAAGTCCTTGGGCCTCTCCAGCCACCCAGCGCAGTCTGCTTTTCGCCCCTTTCGTGACTACAGAAGGGGTGCCCCACTACGTCCCGCCCAGAGCCACAGACCGCAGCAAGTTTCCCAATCTTTGCGCGGGCGGGGACGTGGGAACCACCACTGGAGTCAAGCTATCCTGCCTGATGAGGGCTGAAAGCCCGAAACCGGTCCTAGGATGCTTGTTTCCAGTTCAGGGAGGACCTGGCCTGGCAGTTCGGGCTGGACTGTTCCCATTGGGTGCAGGGTCAAGACTGATTTGCATATGGCTGGGTCCAAACTGGAATGGCATGGTGAGCAAAAAAATGATGGATTTAGGCCCAGATCTCTGTACTGGGGTGAATGTACGACATTGTTCTGCATTCTGTCCAATTGTTGTTTTTGCAGTGGTTCAGGGGGCCAGCGGGCAGGCCAGTCCACCAATTGCCCCCCCCCCCCCACCCTCCTCCTCTGCTGCAGCCTCCAAGCCTTCCTAGTCCGACTTTTCAGGCCCATCAAACGCCAGTGGGCGGCAGGATCCGCCATCACCTCCCCCACTGGCGCACCATCACGTCGGACAGGTGGGTTTTGCAGATAGTCTGAAGGGGCTACTCCCTCCCCTTCGAGGCTACCCCTCCTGCCATGCCACCTCAGTACCACCGTATGTCGGAGGATCATCTGGGCCTTCTTCAACGGGATGTTACGGCTCTCTTGGCCAAGGGAACCCTCGAGCGTGTTCCTGCCCCAGAAGTAGGTCGTGGTTGTTACTCCCACTACTTTCTGGTGCCCAAGAAGGACAAGGGCCTGCGTCCTATCTTGGATCTCAGGAACGTCAACCGCTTCCTCCGGAAGGAGAAGTTCAAGATGTTGATGCTCGCTCAGGTCTTGTCTGCCCTCGACCCGGAGACTGGTTGGTAGCGGTGGACTTGCAGGACGCTTATTTCCACATTCCCGTCCTGCCAGCCCACCGGCGTTACCTGCGGTTCACGGTAGGCCACGAGCATTTTCAGTTTACCGTGCTCCCCTTTGGCCTTACCAGCGCCCCTCGGGTGTTCACGAAAGTGATGGCGGTGGTCGCAGCTCATCTGCGCAGATCAGGGGTTCCAGTCTTCCCCTATCTCTACGACTGGCTGTTGAAGGCGGGCTCGCCCCAGACTGTCGTCTCCCACCTCCAGACTACGGCCGACCTCCTGCATTCGCTGGGGTTCACCATCAATGTGCTGAAGTCACACCTGATTCACTCTCAGAAGCTCCTTCATCGGAGCGGTTCTGGACACGACGCAGTTTCGGGTTTATCCTCCCGAACAGCGAGTCCGGGATATTCGGGCTATGATTCTGATCTTTTAGCCCTAATCCCGGGTTTCGGTCAGAATGACCCTGAGGCTGCTGGGCCTCATGGCCTACTGCATCCTGCTGGTCGATCATGCCAGGTGGCATATGCGGGCTCTGCAGTGGGACCTGAAGTTCCAGTGGGCGCAGCATCAGGGGAATCTGTCCGATTGCGTCCAGATCTCAGAGGGCACTGCACGTCAACTGCAGTGGTGGCTCACGAACCAGGATTGGGTCAACGGCAGATCCCTCTCCCTTCCCCAACCAGAACACAGTGGTGACGGACGCATCCCTTCTGGGATGGGGTGGCCACAGGGGAGAGGCGGATATCAGAGGCCTCTGGTCTCCGGCGGAGTCCGAGCTCCACATCAACCTACTGGAGCTTCGGGCGATCCGTCTTGCACTGAAGGCATTCCTTCCCTCTGTTCGGGGAAGAGTAGTGCAGGTGTTCACGGACAACACCACCGCCATGTGGTACTGCAACAAACAGGGTGGGGCGGGGTCGTGGACCCTATGTCAGGAGGCCCTCCGCCTCTGGACATGACTGGAACATCAGGGCATATCCCTTGTGGTTCAACACCTGGCAGGTTCGCTGAACGCCAGGGCGGACGAACTCAGCCGCAGGTGCATGATGGATCACGAATGGCGTCTCCACTCGGAGGTGGTGCAAGGTCTCTTTCAGCAGTGGGGAGAGCCTTGGTTAGATCTATTCGCCATCGAAGAGAACGCGCAAAGTCAGAAATTCTGCTCGTTGGAATTTCCAAGGCGGCACTTGCTTGGCGACGCTTTTCGTCGCGAGTGGAGTTGCGGTCTGTTGTACGCCTTTCCGCCTATACCACTTCTGCCCAGAGTGCTGAAGATCAGGCGCGACCAGGCCCAAGTCAGTCAGAATAACTTTATTTCGCCATCTCAATGAAGGCATAAAAAGTATACTACACATAAAACATTTCAATATTGCAATAAACTTAGAATACAAAAATTACAAATTTCCAGCATCAAATACATGTTAAAATACAATAGTCTCATTAAAAGGTAGAAAAATACAATTCATAAACACGCACAGTTATTGGATCATTTCGGTAGTTCGGATCTTATGTTAAATATAAAATTCATCGGATTAAACGTCTTTTTTAAAGCAGATTAAAAGAAAAGACGCCACTGAAAAACATGTAAGAGGGTCGGATAATGACTGCAAAAAGTAGAGGGCTACACGACACTGTTTAAAATTCATTTTGCGCAACAGGGGGACAATAAAACTTTTTCTCATCACAGTAATATTTACAAAAAAACAGGAAGTGCAAATCATTCTGTATAGATCGATCACATGCACAGAATGGGAGATCGGAAGCTACATAAGTATTTTGTGGAAGGCCCAACATCAAAGGGATGTAGTTTAACCGGAATCTCACCAATATATACCTGTGTTGTAAATTAGTGACGAACGATAAATAAGTTAAATTCATAACCATTTGCATAATGCTCGGGGCCGTCCGGAATGCTCTGTCGATAACTTGCTATTTGTAAAATTCCTTCTTGATTGCAGACTAGACAATAAGTGAGTTTTTAAATCTTTTTTAGAAATAGATTGGCACAATATAGGGTCAACAAAAAGATGGTGTAACCCTGACGCTTTTAGAGTAGATTCAACATAACGTAGCCAACTGACCTTACCCACACAATCTAGTTTCAAAACATCATTTATAATATCTCTTGTGAGAGAGAGAGAGAGTCTCCTTCCGCCATACTGAGTGCCACATTAAAATTGGTGCCATACAAATTTTGTCAGTGATGTAAGGGACACCAAGTTCCATGTAGCAGTTAAAATTGGAGCATGACTTAGGTAATGAGACTAACTTTAAAAAAAAAAATTGTCTTCTGTACACTGTAGTTGAGAGCAGTCTCTAATGCCCCAGACGGCCGCTCCATAAGTGGCAGCAGATACCGTTTTTGCCTCATAAACTGTCTTTATTGCTTCAATGGTTTTTGAGCCAGTCTTTTTTTATAAATTTGAATAGTGCCCCAATATTCTTTTCCATCTGCAACCCCTTATTTACAACCATACTTAGCCAATTGTTTTGGCGGTCAAACATAATCCCTAGATAATTAAGAGTCCGCAACTCCCAGCTTGCCTCCTTCAACATTAATTTGTGGTCGTTTCCGCTGCTTCGTACCTGCCACTAGGACAAAGGACTTTGCGTAATTAATTTTCATGTCCATCTTGTTCATGAATTGGGTATATTCCATGACTAGGCGGCGCAGCGTATTGCTGGTACGGGCTAAAATCACTGTCTTCCGCATATAGTAGTATTGGCACTTGTAATGAATTAATATAGGGAACATCCGGAGTAGTTCCCAGAAGAGCGGCTTCAACATTATTAGTGTATAATGCAAATAAAAAGGGTGCCAAAATGCACCCCTGTCTCACCCCTCTGGCAATTTTAAAGTGCGTAGTGCATTCACCTCCCTTTCCATAACTAACACAGGCTGAGGCGCCTGAGTACAGATCGCGAATAATGTTAATCATCTGTAAATCAATCCCCATTGCCTCCATGATCTGCCAGAGCTTCGACTGTGCCACGCAGTCAAAGGCTGCTGACAGATCCATAAAGGCAAGATACAAATGACCATTTTTGGCTGCAGTATATTTTGCTATTAAACTTGGGTTCAGGCACTGATCAACAGTGCCTTTCCCTTTTCTGAAGCCAAACTGACATGGGATTATAATATTTTTTTCCAGGGCCCATTCCTCAAGCCTATTTAAAAGCAGACGTCCCATTAGTTTTGCAGTGGAATCCATTAAAGATATAGGTCTATAATTTTTCGGAATCGACCTATCCCCCTTTTTATAAATGGGGACAATTACTGTCGTTTTCCATGATGGGGGAGCACCTGTTTGGGCAATTTTATTAAACATTTGTTAAAAGTGGGGCCCAGAGATCCTGATTATCCAAAAACAGATCAATTGGGACACCATCCGGTCCCGGTGCCTTTGCACGTTTACACTGGTTTAAAGCATACTTAGTTACTTCCAGTGTAAAACTAACCTTGTTGCCCATTCCAGTTAAGGTAGCAAAGGTAGGATGGGAAATTATCTTCTCATTAGATCCAAACACGCTTTCAAAATGTGTAACCCATTCCTCCTGCTCAACATGGGTATCTGTAGAGCTAGTGTTCATCTTTTAAGAAAGGTGCATTAATAACCGACCAAAAGGCTTGCGAACTTTTTAATAAAGCAGCCTTTTTCAGGTTTTCCCACCACTCTTCCTTTAGGGATTTCATCCTTAGTAACCGCGCTTTTTTATATGCCTATCGCAATTGCTTAACCAAAAGTAAGTTACGAGGTTTGAATTTCAAGGCAATGTGGAGATTTCTTAGTGATTTATTGCAGTCCTCATCAAACCAACTACATTTCTTCCGATGACCATTGCGTATAACACAAATTAAGTTTTTTTTTTTTTGCTTCTGCTAAAATCAGCTCAAAAGCTGAGATCATGTTATTGTTAGCAATAGAATCTAAACAAACCATTATCTCCTCAAGTCGACTGGAAACTAGGTTCACCAAAAACCTCCCAGTATCTACTTTCTCCCACTTTAGTGCAATTCCATTCTCCCTTGCGATTACTGGGTTTACATGAAGTTTGAAAGTAGATTCTTTTTTCATTAGGGAGGGGATAAGGAAAGTTATTGCAGCATGGTCACTAAAAGCATAAAAATTGATCTCAAAATGAGAAAATAGTCCTCTTATTGGATCAGAAACAGTCAAGGGTAGAGGAAACAGAACTATTTAAAAAAAAGTATATCCTAACTGACCAGTTAAAGTTTCAGAGACATTTAAAAATACAAGATTATTTAGCATTAATAATCTGTTTAGGGCATTACCATACTCCGAGTGACTAAAATGGGGTACACTCTCTCCATCGTTGCCCAAGTCATTCTGGTGGCTCCGGATTGGGCACGAAGTGTCTGGTATCCTGAGCTGCTCAACATGGCCATCGATCCTCCGATCCGACTGCCTTTTCGGGAGGATCTTCTGTTGCAGCAGCAGGGGACGGTCCTCCACCCGAACCTGTCCAGCCTCCACCTCCTTGCGTGGAGATTGAGCGGCGGCAGTTGACATCTTTTGACTTGTCTCCCGAAGTTTGTGATGTAATCTTGGCAGCCAGGCGTCCCTCCACTAAGACGGTATACGCCTGCCGGTGGAACAAATTTGTGGCATGGTGCACAGCAAAGGCTGTGGATCCCCTTTCTGCCCCTCTTGAGGTTCTTTTGTTTCTCCTCTCTTTGGCCCGGCAGGGCTCAGCTCTGGGCACTATCAAGGGCTATCTTTCGGCCATCTCTTCCTTCCTTCGGCTTCCTGATCAGCCTTCTCGCCAAGTCCCCGGTTGTAAATCGTTTCTTAAAAGGCATAACTCATCTCTTTCCTCCTATTCCTTTCATTATGCCTCAGAGGGACTTGAATCTAGTTTTAACCTATTTAATGTGCGCTCCCTTTGAGCCGCTTCACAACTGTCCTTTGAGGCTTTTAACTCTTAAGACTGCATTCCTGGTGGCCATCACATCTGCCAGAAGAGTGAGTGAGCTCCAGGCTCTGTCATCCAAGCCTCCTTTTCTGTCTGTACATCTGGACAAGGTGGTTCTCAGGACTCGTCCATCCTTTCTTCCCAAAGTTGTCACTGCCTTTCACATTGGGCAGACCATCACTTTGCCCACCTTCTTTCCGCCTCCGCATCCTTTGAAAGAGGAAGAGAGGCTCCACCGTCTGGACCCAAAACGTGCACTTTCTCTTTATCTGGACCGCACAAAACAGTTCCGGGTGGATGACCAGCTCTTTGTTGGCTACGTGGGTGCCAAAAAAGGTTGGGCCGTACACAAGAGGACTATCTCCAGATGGGTCGTCTTGTGTATCAAAGCCTGTTATTCTCTGGCGAAGAAGGATCCTCCAGTGGGGCTACGCACCCACTCCACCAGGGTGACGGCAGCCACTACTGCTTTGGGACGAGGGGTCCCTCTGAATGACATCTGTCAGGCAGTTACGTGGGCATCGTTGCACACATTTACGCAACACTACTGCCTCGACAGCCAAGTCCGGAGAGACAGCTTCTTTGGCCGTTCTGTTCTCCAGGATTTTCTGGTGTGATCTTGGTTCGCAGACCCACCTCCGGGGTTGGTATTGCTGGGGTATCTATTCTAAGGTAAGGAATCTATAACTAACATGTTTCTTTCAGATGAACAAGTTACTTACCTTCGGTAACGATATATCTGTAAGAAACATAGGTTAGTTATAGATTCCTTACCGCCCCACCCATCCTCCCCGTTCTGCGAACTGATTTCTAGGGTTAAGGACAGCCTTTCAGGGCCCTAGTTTTGTGCACCAGTGGTCAGTGTCTTGCATGGCTCTGCGTTTCTGGCGCGGAAAGTCGTGTACAGAACTGATGTCAGCGCGCGAGGGCGGCGTCTAAGTAGCTACCGCGACGCCAACGACGGACGCGGAGCTGACCGGCGCCACCTTCCGACGCGCAGAGGTACTGTTGACGAAAAAACTTTCCGGATCCAGTCTGACGCCTGGAGGTAATTTTAAGGTAAGGAATCTATAACTAACCTATGTTTCTTACAGATATATCGTTACCAAAGGTAAGTAATTTAAGTAATATTCTGTGCTTCTAAGATGGAAGTTGAAAAGGTGAGTTTGTATCTTTTCCCAAACCAGGATTGTGTCCACGTAGTGAGTCTCATTCCAAACTAGAACAAATGTTAATTAGAATTTGACTGCAGTCTTTGAACTGTAGTATATCAAGGTGTTAATCCTGGAGAACCTTGCTACCCAATGGCTGTTTTTGTCTGCTCAGGTCTTGCTCAGTTTCTGAAGACCGAATTGTGCTACAATTTTATTTGGAATATCTTCTTTATGGTATAGTAGAATTTCTTCAGTGGAAGTTATTGTTTGAGTGCCACCATCTGTGCGAGTACGGACTTGGATGGTTTCTTCAAAGGAGGTTTTGTTTCAATACAAATTCCATTGAGCTAAAGTTATACTTTTGTTTGGAGTCATGCCTTCTATTTCTTCTAAAGACTTTGAAACAATACTTTGTTTTTCTGAACATATAAACTACACTTGATATTCAAGGTAGTTAAGAGATTGGGTTCTGCATTCATACAACACACCACAGTGTAGGCAGACATTAGACTAACATTTGCAGGCAATCCATTTATATTCACAAGCACACGTCTGCAGAGTACTACCCAACTCTGGAATATCATACACGGGTTTTTAGATAGAGAGCTCAGTTCATAAAACTGTATAGTAGATGTTCTCTTCTGGATTCGAATGTATGAAACTAATCTATATGAAGTCGATGAGAGGGATCTAAGCAGTGATAAGTGTCTTTCCGAATTCCCCTTTCCCCTCGGTTTTCAGGAGTGACTTTTTAGCCTTCTTGGGGTACAGGGTGGGTGAGGTGAAACAGCAGCAGTGTCGAGACTTCTCTTCAGCGGAACCATGAGTTTGACAGGCACCACAGCGAAAAACGGTACCTTTGAGGACTGATGTCCACTTAAGATATTGTACCTACATGTTTGTTGAGGAGGCAGTGACTTTCGACAAAGGGAATCTGTAATGCTAAAGCACAACTTGACGTCAAAGTTTATGGAATTGTCTGTTTCTTTATAAAAGGGTGTAGAGTGACTCAGGAAAAACAATGGTACAGAAGCTACCTTCTACCTCAGACTCAGTTTTCAAGAGCCTGTGCACTATCCAGGCCTTTGTCACCACGAGTGGGAACACCGGATATGTCCTTTCCTGGACCACAGACATAATCTCCGCTGCCGCCGCCTCCACCAGCACCTGCCAGTAGTACTAGCAGACCCTTCTCTACCCAGATGTCCTCCACTAGTGCCCATGGGGGCTCAGCTCTTACTATTCCCGGCACCCATCACTATTCCATGGGGAGATCAAGAACAAGATCCAGGCTGTGCCCGTCAAGGCTTTCTAGATGTTCTAGGCATACCTCCAACTCCAGACGTTCTTCAAGACTAAGACGTCCATTTTGTTTATGTTCACTTTCTTCATGGTCTTAGCTTCTAGTCCGAGAATAAGACTTTTTCCCAACCTTGACAGATTCACCTCCTGCAAGGATCTCTCCAATTGATGCGGGTACCTTTGAGGAAGTTTTCATCAGAGGTGGAAACAAACCATCTTCCCTTGTCGGCAACAACCCTCCACCAGAAGACATCTATGAGATGCTCCCATTAGTTCCAGGTCAGCAGTGTAACTTTTTCTTATCCCAAGTGCTGCAAAGACTAAAAGGAAAATAAAATACCAACCACCTAAGCAGGATCCACTAACACATCTAATGGATCATCCCCCGCCTCCAACCTCAATTCAGTAATAATCTCAGCGGCTAAGAAATATCATACCACTGCTCATTCGCCTTCTGGTTTTCCGGACAAGGACAGTAAGAAGCTTGTCTAAGTTTGAAGAAGCGTGCCACACGTCCGCCACTACAATGAAAACTGTGAGCCTCATGGCTCTATTAGGCAGATATGACAGGAGTCTCTAGAACTCCCTCCAACAATTTAATAAAGACCTGCCTAGGGATTACAGTGAAGATGTCCTAGAAGTATTTAACAAAGTTATCTTGGTACTAACGATTCGAGGCATGTGAGCTGTAGATCACATGCTTTGCATACTCCTTCCATCTAGTGTTGGGTCTGGATGTTTGCAAGTTGTTTTAGTTCGAAGAAGACTTTCCAGTCATAAGGTAGGTGACTCCTCGTTTCGGTGATTGTTAGATTGTTTTTTTTCCTCCATCGGGTTCGGACGGGTATTGCTCCGCTTCGGAATTGATCCTCTGGTTCCCCCTCGGTGCTTACTCGCTCTACCTCGACGGTTTTGTTTTCGAACTAGTTTTCTCTTTCCACGGTTCGATTCGAATTTCAAGAAACTTCGACCGGAAGATCTGCGGGCAGCCTTCCGGCCCATCCACGTCCATTCGGCTCCTCGTCGATGGAACGGACTCCATTTAAATTCTGTCCCCTTTGCCACGCAAAGTATCCGCGTACGGACTCTCATCTGGTGTGTAATTTGTGCTTGTCCCCTGAGCACAAAGAGCAAGACTGCGACGCGTGCTGATCCTTCAGGTCGAAGAAAACTCTCCGTGATCTTCGGGCTGACGTCGAGAAATGCAGCGCCAGCAGTTGGATGTCACACCGGACCTCTTTGGCGAAGACTCCGAACAAGAAGAGGTATCCGCGGCGGAGTAGGAGATTGCTTCAGTTGCATCGGACTCCGGACAGACTTGCAGATCGACTTCAAGGACGATGATCTGCCGCAGGGACAAGGGGACGCGAGTACTGAAGAGACACCCCCCCCCCCCCTCTCCCTAAGAAATGTAAGGCTTCGGCACCACCTCAGCCTCAAGGCCAAGGTCGGCACCGAGAAGAAGTTTCCAATGCTCCGCCTCATGGCTCGGCACCGAAACTCTCTGAAAAGCCTTCCGGCTCGGGACCGAGCCGACCAAAGCCCACTTCCGAGCTGAAATCTTCCAGCTCGAAATCCAAGTTGGGTTCTCATCCGAAACCTTCGGAACCGAAACCTTCGACAACGAAAATCAAGAAGATTCACTCTGAGTCGAAACCCTCTGCACCGAAAGGACATTCCGGCTCCACTCCGAAAACTTCGGTGCCGAAAAGCAAAAACTTGCCTACAACACAACCGGATCCAAACATAGACACTGTGCCTCCTAAACTGGATCCAAAACAGAAAAAAAACTGAATATTCTCCCTGACACAGGGCATATCCATGCTAAACCACCATCTAAGCACAAGCTTTCTGAGGATAACCCATGCAACAGTCTTCTGTGTAGGCACTAGTCCTTTCCATACACTTCCATCTCCTCCACCACCACAGCTTGATCCACTACAGATTACACCGAGTCGGTCTCCTCTACCTCATTTTCACACAGGTGACACTGACGATGCACATTTACCAGATCCTTGGATGGACTACACAACTGATCCTCCACAGGACCCAGACCCAGATCTTTATCCTGCCAGGCCATCTCCACCTGATGACAATCTATCTTACCAGCAGCTTCTTGCTAGAGCAGCAGAATACCATGGGGTGGAGCTACATAAAGAGTCTTTAGAGGAAGATTTTCTCTTTGACACTCGTACCCCATAAGTCTAGTCAGACACAGCCTATGCTCAAGGGTATGTTAAGGCACACCGACTATTTTTAAAGATCCTGTCCATGCCAGAAACTTTCCTCCTAGAGTAGCTAAAAAAATATAAATGTTCCCCCACAGATCCTATTTTTATTAAGAGTCGGTTACCACTTGACTCTTTAGTGGTATCAAATACTAGAAAGAGGGCTAACTCTCAAGCATCTGGGGATGCCCCTCCCCCAGATGAAGAATCAAAGCTTATCGATGCTTCAGGTAAACGGGTGGCTGCGCAAGCACCTAACCAATGGCGTATTGCTAATATGCAGGGCTTACTAGCAAGATACGATAGAGCCCACTGGGACGAAATGGAACAATTACTTCAGTTTCTCCCAGAGGAGCATAAGGCAAAGCTCAGGATTTAGTCCAAGAAGGCAAACTAATTTCGAATGGCTCTATCAGATGCGCTCTAGATGCAGCTGACACCGCTGCTGGAGAAGTAAATGCTAGCATCTTACTACGACATGCATGGTTGCGGATATCAGGGTTCAAACCTGAAGTCCAACAATCCATCATGGCTATACCCTTTGATAAAAAAACACCTTTTTGGCCCTGAAGTCGATTTAGTGCTCGAAAAAATGAAAAAGGACACAGATGTAGCAAAATCGATGGGAGCGCTTCAATCTCCCTCAAATAGAGGTTCCTTTCGATGTTCTTTTTATTGGGGAGGGTCCAAATCCACAGGCACTGACCAGAATACTTCCTCTTACGAAGGTAATTCCCAATCCTCTTTTACAAGAGGATTTTTCATAGGAGGTTATAGGGGAAACGGTCCCAGGGGGTAGAGGTAAAAACACACCTCGCACTTCCCCTTTGTAAGGAAGTGGATTTCTGTTGCAGTAACCCCCCCACTTTTTGCCAGATCACTGATGCACATTGACTTGATGTGCCCTGGGTCCCTGCCAATCAGGTTCCCAGGGCCTGTGTTCTTTTCCCAAAACTAACCCAATTGGCATCTCTAGCCACAGGTCAGCCCCCTGGTAAATGGTACCCAGGGCACTGTGACCAGAGAAGGCCCCTAAGGGCTGCAGCACTTATTGTGCCACCCTTAGAGGCCCTGTACCTTTTCTCACACACACTGCCTTTGCAGGCTGCGTGTTTTGGTGCAGAACAAAGTGAAGTCGACATGGCACACAACTCTGTGTGCCATGCCTACAACCCACTGCCCTGGCATAGGCCAGTCACCCCTCTAGCTGGGTGCCCTATGCCATTGGTGAGGGTACAGGTGCATGAGCCCTGTACCCCTACAGTGTCTAAGTCCATTCTTAGACATTGTAAGTGCAGTGCTGCCATTAAGAGTATATGGTGCTGGGAGCTTGTCATTACGAACTCCACAGCACCATAATGGCTTTACTGAAAACTGGGAAGTTTGGTATCAAACTTCTCAGCACATTAAACCCACACTGATGCCAGTGTGGGATTTAATGAAAAATGCACACAGAGGGCATCTTTGAGATGCCTCCTGAAAAACGACCAGCCTCTGGTGGGTTCCCTGACTGGTACACACCAGCCTGCCACCACAAGACCTGTTTCTGGACCCCTAGGGTGGGAGCCTACGCTCCCTGAGCCCAGAGCCTTTCCTGGGCGGAGGTGTTCACACCTCCCCCAGGCCAGGAAGAGCCATCTGTGGCAGGGGAGCTTCAAAGGCCTGGCAGCCTTTGTAATGCGACCCCCAGCCTCTCCTGCTATCAGGAGCAGGCCCCCTTCCTGTCTCCCCTCCCTTTCGGCGGGAAGACAGGCGGGAAAAACTAGCCAGCCCAGGAGGTGTGCCCACCTCTGCCAACTCCACCCCTCAGGTGGGGGAGGCGAGGTGAAGCCCACTCTCCAGTGCTCGCCATCTTGCAGATGGCAGGCACTCCCCAATCAGGACTAGGGATTGTGCTCACTCCCCCACGTGGGGTGAGCACACCAAGGGTGTAGTCACCCTAAGGTCTGTAGCCCATTGGCTGCTGACCTCAAGACCCCTAAAACGCCCCCTAAATACAGTATTTAGGGAGCAGCCCTGAACCAAGAACTCAGATCCAGCTTACCTACAAGAAGAAAAGGACGAAGAGCCGTTCAGAGCTAACGAGGACGACGCCCACTGACTTGGCCCCAGCCCTACAGGCCTGTCTCCCCTCGAATCTGCTTCTGCGAAATCCCAGCGTGTCTAGCAGCCAGCAACCTCACAAACCCCGGAGGACCTGCCTGCCTTCACTTCCAAGACTGTTTCTCCCGTGAACACCGGTCGTGTTTAAATTGCAGCTTCTGGCTCTGGCCGGACACCGCAAATCCAGCCCACTCTGCACCCGCCGAACCCGGCCCGAGCTAGAGTGGAAAAACACCACGAGGTCACCCCGGCGATCCTGACCCGAGATCCGGCGACTCCTGACCTGCCTCCAGACGACACCTGCAGCCTCAATCCAGAGGCTCCCCTCTACCGCGACCAGAGCGGGTAAGAAAATCCGACCTTAAAAGGCACCCCTGCACGAGACTCCCCACGGCCTTGTGTGCCCAAACCAACGGTGCCTAACCAACCCAAGACATCCCAACTTACCCCTCGAAGTGGTCACACCCAGAAGGTCCTCGTCCCCGAGCCTGCAGTGCTTCTTCAAACTGGAGGTTCTCCATAGAAAACAGGGCGTCCGACGCCGAAACGGCACTCTGCACCCGGCCGCCCCCAGTGCCGCTGTGGGTGCACTTTGTGCCAACTTGTTTCCCCAATTGCCCTGACCTAAACCCTAGGAGCTTTGCTCCCACAACCCAGTGGCCTGCTTAACAGCAGCCACCAACCGGAGACCCCCTATCCTCCATAGGATAACATTGGGCCTCAACACTCTGAACACGGCTGCCCTAGTGCCGCTGAGGGTGCAACAACAGTGCATCACTGACCCTGGGGGAACCCTTGTTCTAACCCCAGAACCTTAACTCCCACAGTCGATAACTTACCTATGAACCGATAACCTACTTTCCTCCATAGGATAACATTGACACTTTTTCTACCAAAAACGACTAAGTGTGGAGTTTTGAAATCTGAGAATATTCTTTAAAAATCATACAAATAACCAAAACGTAATTGCTTACCTGTTTGCAGGAAATGTCCCAGTGCTGAATTTAGGTATCCAGCACTGAGTTAGAAAAGTAACTTGAAAAGTAACTTACCTGCAATTTACTGAAAAAGCCTATTCATTCCAATGTACTGCATTTGCTAAGTGTTGCAAATTACTGCTCCCCTGTAAATCAAACAAAGTACAATTTCCATTGCATTTTCAAACTGTTCGACATTCAGTAACTTATTACTACAAAGTATTTTATGCTTACCTGTGCCAGGCGTGCTTGGTTCTAAAATAAAACAATATATTTTTATACAAAAACAATTGGCCTAGAGTTCAGTTCTTGAGTGTGAATTTATTTGCTGACTGAGTGTGTACATCAAATGCTTAACACTATCCTCTGATACTGCCTTACTGCTCGACCAAGCTACCACTATTGGAGAGTAAGGTTCTATCTAACTTTAACCTCTGTCTACCTCTGGAGTCACCTGGACCCTATACACACTATACCTCATTTTGGTGTAGTATATATAGAGCCAGTTTCTTACACCCTTCCTCAAGCAAACAGTGACTTCCCAGCACTTTCCTCCGACTATTCCACACCTGTTGGAGGAAGACTTCAACACTTTCTCCCCATTTGGAAATCAATAACAGACAAATGGGTGCTTGGAATTATCCAACATGGTTATTGCCTGGAGCTTATCAGCAATCCTCCAAACATTCCTCCTTGGTCTGTCAAAATATCACCAGACCATCAGCACTTGCTTCATCAAGAAGTGCAATCTGTATTACTCAGTGGGGCTGTAGAACCAGTCCCACTTCAGTACCAAAGGTCGGGGGTTTATTCCCTTTAATTTCTCATTCCCTAAGAGGATGGCTCCTTGAGACCTATTTTAGATCTCGGAGAGTTAAACAAATACATATTGTCAAAGCACTGTCACATGGTAACTCTTAAAACAAGTACTTCCTCTCTTGCAGCAGGGCGACTTTGTCTACTCTAGATCTAAAGGACACCTACTTTCATATTCCATTTCATCCCGATCATCGCAAATACCTCAGGTTTGTGATAGCAGGCAAAAATTACCACTTCAAGGTACTTCATTTGGCATCACCACAGCCCCCAGAGTGTTCACCTAATGTCTTGCAGTGTTAGTTGTTCATCTCGGAATACAATGTATACATGTCTTCCCTTACCTGGACGACTGGCTTATCAAAGCGGTCACTTACCAGAACTGTATACTACACTGTCTGACAACAGTGCACCTACTTCACCAGTTAGGTTTTACAATAAATGCACAAAAATCTCACCTGTGTCCGGCACAAGTGCAATCTTATCTGGGAGCTTCCCTCAACACTCTCAAAGCTCTAGCTGCTCCCAATTTGACCAGAATTCACAATATTCAGGCCACACTATTCCAATTCCAACCCAACCAATCATTACCAGCCAGAGTCTTCATGCAACTGCTGGGAATGATTGCATCCTGCATTGCAATCGTACCTCATGCAAGGCTCCACATGCGTCCTTTGCAAGAATGTCTAGCGCGTCAGTGGAATCAATCACAGGGTCTATTAACCGATCTAGTGTTGGTAGACGGCAGCACTCATCGCTCTCTGTGGTGGAACCCTCAACTTCGCAAAAGGGCGGCCTTTCATAGACCTGATTCCACAGATCATACTGACAGCAGATGCATCATTAACAGGTTGGGGTGCCCATCTTCAACATTACACAGTACAGTGACTGTGGTCGGACAATCACAAACGTCTCCACATCAACTACCTGGAACTTCTAGCAGTGTTCCTAGCACTCAAAGCTTTTCTCACCCAACTTGTAGGCAAGACTCTTAGCTCGCACAAACAACATGACCGCAATGTACTACCTACAGAAACAGGGAGGGACTCATTCTCTCCATCTGTAGCGCCTTACACAAAGCATTTGGAATTGGCGAGTCACCACAAAATCTATCTCCTAGCAGAACACCTTCCATGAGTAGACAATCAGATTGCAGACCTGCTCAGCAGACACAGGCAGCAAGTACACGAGTGGGAACTTCACCCCCAGGTTCTTCCCTACTTTCAGAAATTGGGTTTTCCACAGATAGATATGTTTGCCACAGTATACAACGCAAAATGCCCAAGCTTCTCATCCAGGTTCCCACACCCAGCATCCAAGGCCAATGCTCTATGGATGAATTGGTCAGGGATATTTGCTTACGCTTTTCCGCCTCTCACTAATTCCATTACTGGTTCGGAGGCTCAGACAAATGTCCGTCACACTGATCTTAGTATCCCCCACATGGGCTCGTCAACCTTGGTTAGAACGCTCAGTGGTTCCACATCAAAAGCTACATCTCACACCCGGTCTCCTCACTGATCCATGGAGAAATCAGACATCCAAATCCCAGAGAACTCAGCCTAGCGATTTGGCTCCTGAAGTCATAGTTTGGTTATTTACAACTGCCACGACTGTGAATATTCTCAAAGAGGCTAGAAAGCCTACTACTAGAGCATATTATGCAACAAAATGGAAACGGTTTGTTGTCTATTGTAACAACAATATCAATCCACTTGATCCTGCCGTACAGAACATAATTTGTTATCTGTTGCATTTACAGCAATGTGGACTAGCTTACACATCCATTCGTTTACATCTAGCAGCAGTAGCTGCATACTTGCAAAATAGACAACACTTATCTCTGTTCAAAGTACAAGTGATTAAAGCCTTCATGGAAGGATTACAAAAGGTGATGCCACCAAGAATTCCCCCTGCTCCAGAGTGGAACTTAAACATAGTCCTTGTTATGTTATGTTATGTTATAAAGCTTATAGAGCGCACAGCTGCTCCAGCAAAGGGGCGTCCCGGCGCTAAGACAGGAGGAGAGGACCACCAAGAGGCAAGAAACCTACAGTGGAGGGAAAAGATAAGTCTTGGTGGCCTTACGGAATGCCAGATAATTGTTTAGGCGACGAATGGACAGTGGGAGAGAGTTCCAAAGTTTGGCCGCCAGTGTGCAGAAAGCACGTCCCCCAGCCCGTGCTCTCCTCACCCTCGGAACCACCGCCAGATTTTGGCCCATCGAGCGAAGTTGGTGGGGGGGGGGATGTAGGGTGAGAGTAGGGTGGCCAAAATGGCTGGGGGGGAGGATTTCAAGATCTTAAAAGCAATGCACAGATTTGAATTCCACACGTCTGGCCACCGGCAACCAATGTAGTCGGCGAATGGCAGCAGAGGTGGAACAAGTCCTTGGAAGGCCAAGGAGGATTCTGGCCGCCGCATTCTGGACTCTCTGTAATCTTAGGATCTCTGACTTGTTAGAACCCAAGTAAAGCGAGTTGGCGTAATCCAATCTCGACAGAATGGCAGCCTGAATGATAACTTGCCGAGTGGACAGGTCAAAATAACCTAGCAGTGGTTTGAGCCCACGCAGAATGCCCATACAGGTCCCCGCCACTTTCTTGGTTTGGGCCTGAAAACTGAGAGCGGAGTCCACCCAGACACCTAGATTCTTTACTATCTGTTTGGGGGTGGGGACACAGCCCAGGGTGGTGGGCCACCAATGTTCACTCCACAGCTCACCGTCCCGCCCGACCAGCAGGATTTCAGTCTTGCTTGCATTAAGCTGCAGACAGTTGGCAGACATCCACTCAGAAATGGCCATAAGATTGCTCCGAAACATACAGGCATCCTGCGCTGAATTGCCAGAAAGTGCCACTACCAACTGAGTATCGTCGGCGTACGATACCAGTGTCAGACCTCTGCTCCTAGCCACCGCTGCCAAAGGTTGAACATACAGATTGAACAGCGTAGGGCTCAGTGCTGAGCCCTGTGGCACCCCTTGATGAATATTATGGCTCTGAGAGGAAAACGGGGGAGCAGACACCTGAAAGGTCCTCTCAGAGAGGAAGGAGGCGAACCAGTCAAGGGCTAAGCCCGAGATCCCCGCTTCCTCCAGCCGTTGCAGCAGAATCTGGTGAGAGACCGTATCAAACGTGGCACTGAGGTCTAATAAAATCAGTGCCGACGTACGTCCCTCATCCAATGCGGCCCTCAGATGTTCAGTCACTACTAGGAGGGCTGACTCCGAGCTGTGGCTAGGGCGAAAGCCATTCTGAGAGATGTCTAAGATGTTATTGTTCTCCAGGTAGCCTGTCAGAATGGAATTGACATGGGACTCCGCAATCTTAGATATCCATGGCAGGAGAGAAATGGGACACAAGTTCTCCAATTTGGTTGTGTCCAGAGAAGGCTTTTTTAACAGGGGAGTCACCCTCGCTTGCTTCCATGTTCTAGGGACAACAGCTCTGGACAGGGACAGGTTGATCACCTGACACAGAGGAGACAGGAGCATGGATAAGGAGTTCATAAAATGCTCCGGTTTAAGAGGGTCGGCAGGGGAGCCTGATTTCACCTTGCTGCAAAGCACACGCAGCTCGTCCTGAGTGACTGATGGAAAAGACGCAAGAGTGTAGGAGGTACAGGGACTGAGTGCTGAGCCCAAAGCTAAAGGAGCTGGTGAGAAAGAGTGGTAGATATTTTCCACCTTTTCCACTAAAAAGGTGGCCAGAGCCTCACATTGCTAGTCAGATGTAATACCGGGTGTAGCCCTGCCTGTTTAAGATCTTTGAGTATACCAAAGATACATTTAGTGGGGTTTTTACTGCCCTTGATCTCAGCTGCGTAGTAGGCTGCCCGCTCTAACTGGATAGCCCTGTGGTAATCCTTAATAGCTGCCTGATACAGCCCCTTGGAGAAAGAATCATAGTCACGTCTCCACACCCGTTCCAACTTTTTGCAGATTTTACGCATGCTGGCAAGCTTGTCACTGTACCATGGACTGGACTTAGTGTTACGGCACTTAGACCACCTAGCTGGAATGAGCACATCTAGGGACTGTCTGATCCAGTCCGACAGTGCTTTGTCAGCCTTATCCGGCTCATCTGGTAGATTAAGGGCATTTATAGATAGAAGGGCATGAAATTGTTCGGTCTTTAATTTGTGCCAAGGGCGCCTGAAGGAGGAGTGTTGAGCCATCTTCTGAAAGGGCTCTACCCCCGTGAGAGTCATAGATATCAGGTGGTGATCCGACCAACACACCGGGACTGGGGATTAACTGTGAGGGAGCAGAGATTCGAAAAACTGGATCCAACAAATGGCCAGCACAGTGAGTGGGGCCATGGACCAGTTGAACCAACTGACAGGCCTCAAAGTCCGCCAAAAAGCTACCTATCTCCGAATCGAGAGGACTATCCAAATGCAAATTCAGGTCACCAATGATAGTGAAGTTGGCTGCTCTCGTAACCAACGAACTAACTGATTCTACGAGAGCTGTCCTGAACTCTTTAGAGGGGCCTGGGGGCCGGTAGATCAATAGTCCCGACATGGTGAAGCCTGCATTAAAAGAGATCCCAAAGCGTGCACACTTACAGCCTGCCACAGCCATTTTGGCAAAGGTACAAGTATAGTGGGATTTAAAAACTACTGCAATCCCGCCCCCCCTAGAGTCTCTGTTAAGAGTCATGATATTAAAGCCATTGGGGAGCGCCAGACCGGGCTCAGCTACCGTATCGGCTGACAACCAGGTTTCCGTTAAAAAGAGAGCATCTGGGTCTTCGTCCTGCAGCAGCTCCTAGACATCGAGAAAATGTTTCACTAACGAGCGACAGTTCAGACTGCAAATCTTAATATTGTGCCCCACCGAAAAGGATCTCGTAGAAGGCAGGTTAATGGCCCAGGAGTCAAAGCCGCAGTATATACAACAAAAAGGACCCTCAGGCACCTTTCCCAGAGAGTGAGCACAAGGTTTCACTACCTCCCTAATAGCCAACAGATCGCCACTGGTATACGTGGGCTTGTCTCTGCCCTGATTGTCAGCTGTCTGGCGGCGGCCAGGCGCAGACGGGCTTGCCTTAGGCGCGCCTTTGGTGCGCCAGCGGCGCGCCCGTTGTGCGCGTCCGCCGCCCCACCATATTAAATAAGGTGAACGCTGATGGCCAGTACCGCCCCCTGTCCCCTGCAACTCGGAAATGCGTCACCCTGAAGGGAGGCACAGAAACCAGTTAACGCCCTCCACAACAAACTGCACCCAGCCGCGGTGGAACGGGGCGAATGTCGGCAGTAAAGTAAGTTAAAAAAAAATAGAATTGATGATTATTAAATTTAAAAGAAGCTAAAAGTGCAAAGCAGACACATAGGAGCAACGCGCTAAACGATGCAAGTCCCGAAGGGTTTAAAAAACACCAAGCACACAAACAGGGTAATTGCCAGCAAGCGAGTGGAGAGCTAGTGGCCTCACCATAGACCGCTCAAGGCTATTGGTCAACCTTTTGAATCAATGCACAAATGTCATTTATAATTCCTATCATTGAAAGTTGCTTTCCTCATAGCGATAACCTCACTAAGAAGAGTTGGTGAACTTCGGGCATTAACTATACAGGAGCCTTTCTTTCAACTTCACAAAGTGGTTTTTCATACCAATCCTACATTTCTCCCTAAAGTAATTTCTGCTTTTCATATCAATCAGTTGAGTTACCTGTGTTCTTTCCTCCACCTGATTCTGTAGCAAAACGAGCTTTACACACACTTGATGTTAGACGTGCTATACTTTACTACATAGAAACAACCAAAGAATTTAGGAAAACAAACTACTATTTGTTGCTTTTTCTCCACCTCACAACGGCAATCCTGTGTCTAAATCGGGTATTGCAAGATGGATTGTAAAATGTATCCAAACATGTTATGTTAAAGCAAAGAGAACTTTGTTAGTACCCCCTAGAGCGCATTCTACTCACAAAATAGGGGCTACTATGGCCTTCTTAGGAAATATTCCCATAGCTGATATTTGTATGGCAGCAACATGGTCTACACCACACACATTCACCAAACACTATTGTGTAGATGTGTTAGCAAGACAACAGGCAAATGTAGGCCAAGCAGTACTTAAAACTCTGCTTCAAACAACGACAACTACTACAGGTTAGCCACCGCTTTGGGAGTTTACTGCTATATAGTCTATGCGAAGCATGTGATCTACAGCTCACATGCCTCGAACGGATAATGTTACTTACCCAGTAAGCATCTGTTCTTGGCTTGTAGAGCTGTAGATTTACATGCGCCCACCCACCTCCCCGGTATCCTGAAGTTGTAGTTCTTAATTCACATTCATATGCATGGACATCTCTATTCTACACATACTAACTCCATTCTCACCCTCTGCGGGAAAACAATCTAACAATGGAGTCCATGCCCATGCGCACTCACCGAAAGGAGGAGTCACCTACCTCGTGACTGGAAAGACTTCTTTGAACAAAAACAACTTGCAAACATCCGGACCCAACACTAGATGACAGGAGTATGCAAAGCATGTGAATCTACAGCTCTACATGCCAAGAACAGATGCTTACTGGGTAAGTAACATTAGCCTTATAAGTGCCGCTCTATCGCATGTAAAAAAAAAAAAACTAGTGTTTGTTTATCCATATCTGGACGCCTGGCTGATCCAAGCCTTCAGCATTGCAAAAGGCATAGCTGCGTTCCCAGCACAACAGTTGCCACTGTCAATCAACTGGGATTTCATGTCAGTCAAGAAAAATCCATATCCACCGCAGTTCAGGCATTACACTGTCTGGTAGCAGTTCTAGACATCTTAGAAGTGTATTCGTTCGGAGGAGAGACTATTATCTAACCGTTTGGAGTGTTGCAATCTTCTCAAAACAATCCACCTAACAGCGAGAAAAGCTCACCACATCTGGGTTTGATTACACCACGCACTTTTTTGGTACTTAATGCTTGCCTCCACTTGAAGCCATTGCAACAGTATTAAGACTAGTGGTACCATCTCTCAGGCACATGGAAAGGCAAACTTGAACACACACACACACACACACACACACACACACACACACACACACACACACACACACACACACACACACACACACACACACACACACACACACACACACACACACACACACACACACACACACACACACACACACACACACACACACACACACACACACACACACACACACACACACACACACACACACACACACACACACACACACACACACACACACACACACATCTCTCTCTCTCTCTCTCTCTCTCTCTCTCTCTCTCTCTCTCTCTCTCTCTCTCTCTCTCTCTCTCTCTCTCTCTCTCTCTCTCTCTCTCTCTCTCTCTCTCTCTCTCTCTCTCTCTCTCTCTCTCTCTCTCTCTCTCTCTCTCTCTCTCTCTCTCTCTCTCTCTCTCTCTCTCTCTCTCTCTCTCTCTCTCTCTCTCTCTCTCTCTCTCTCTCTCTCTCTCTCTCTCTCTCTCTCTCTCTCTCTCTCTCTCTCTCTCTCTCTCTCTCTCTCTCTCTCTCTCTCTCTCTCTCTCTCTCTCTCTCTCTCTCTCTCTCTCTCTCTCTCTCTCTCTCTCTCTCTCTCTCTCTCTCTCTCTCTCTCTCTCTCTCTCTCTCTCTCTCTCTCTCTCTCTCTCTCTCTCTCTCTCTCTCTCTCTCTCTCTCTCTCTCTCTCTCTCTCTCTCTCTCTCTCTCTCTCTCTTCCCCCTCCCCCCCCCTGCTTTCCTTACCGCTTTTAAGACTGACTCCCTATTTGTTCAGAGGGACAATACAACAACCGTACATTACCTGAACACGTGCAGAGGGATGAGATTCGGAGCCTTATCTCAAGAGGCTCAAATCATCTGGCCTTGTTCTCCTATGAACCATAGACTGTAAGAAAGTGCCCTCTTTCTGCAAGGTTGCCCCCCACTTTTTGCTGAATTGCTGATGTACTTTGACTGAGTGTGCCCTGGGCTCCTGCTAATCAGGTACCCAGGGCCTATGTTCTTTCCCTAAAACTGCATTGAAGCCTAAACCCAATTGGCATCTCTGGCCACAGGTCAGCCCCTGGTAAATGGTACCCAGGGCGCTGTGACCAGAGAAGGCCCCTAACTACACTGACTCACTGCCTTTGCAGGCTGTGTGTTTTGGTGCAGAACAAAGTGAAGAGTCGACATGGCACACATCCCTGTGTGCCATGCCTACAACCCACTGCCCTTGCATAGAATAGTCACCCCTCTAGCTGGGTGCACTATACCAGTGGTGAGGGTACAGGTGCATGAGCCCTGCACCCCTACAGTGTCTAAGTCCATTCTTAGACATTGTAAGTGCAGTGATGCCATTAAGAGTATATGGTGCTGGGAGTTTGTCATTACGAACTCCACAGCACCATAATGGCTACACTGAAAACTGAGAAGTTTGGTATCAAACTTCTCAGCACATTAAACCCACACTGATGCCAGTGTGGGATTTAATGTAAAATGCACACAGAGGGCATCTTAGAAGATGCCCCCTGAAACCTAATCCACCTCTAGTGTCCAGGCTGAGTGGCTGCTTTCAGCTGCCACCACCAGACATGTTTCTGGACCCCTGGGTCAAGAGCCGCCTGCTCTCTGGGGCCTGAAACAATGCACATCCTGGACGAGGTGCCAAGCCTCCTCCCCCAGGATGGGCAGGGTTCACGAAGGGGAAGCTTCAAAGGCTTGCCGCCTTTGTGAGCTTCCCCAGGCCACTTGCTGTACTCAGCAACTGGTCCCCACTGGTTCTGACCCCCACTTTGGGCGGGAGAACCGGCGGGAAAAACAAGTGAGGAATGGAGGTGTGCCCACCTCTGCCAACTCCACCCCTCAGGTGGGCGAGGCGAAGCACAACTCCCAGTCCCTGCCATCTTGAAGATGGTGGGACCCAGCCAACCAGGGACAGGCGCCTGCCCCCCTCCCACTGGAGGGTGGCACAATAGGGGGTGTACCCACCCCAGGGAAGGGACCCATTGGTCGCTGACCTCTACCTACCTGTAACGCCCCTAAATCTAGTATTTAGGGGCACCCCTGAACCTTGCTTCCTCCGATCCAGACAAGAAACAATAAGAAAAGGAGGACCGAATAACCGTGCAGCAGCTAACAAGAGGAAGACGCCCACTGACTTGGCCCCAGCCCTACCGGCGTGTCTCACCCCTCGAACTTGCTCCTGCGAAACACCGGTGTGTCCTGCTGCCAGCAACCTCAAAAACCCCGGAGGACCTGCCTGTCTTCACTTCCAAAGCCTGCTTCTCCCGTGAACACTGGATTTGTTCAACTGCAGCCTCTGGCAGTAGCCGGAGACCGCGGATCCGCCCCACTCTGCACCCGCTGTCCACGGCCCGAGCTCGAGTGGGCAAACACCACGTGGAGGTCACCCCGGCAATCCTGAACCGAGATCCGGCGACACCTGACCTGCCTCAAGCCTCCAGCCGACGCCTGCAGTCGAAATCCAGAAGGCCCCCCTAACCGCAACCAGGAGCTGGTAAGAAGATCCGACCCCAAAAGGCACCCCTGCACCCAACGCCCCACGTCCTTGTGTGCCCAAACAGACTGTGCCTAACTAACCCCTAACTTCCCAACTTACCTCGAAGTGGTGGTCGCACCCAGAATTCCTTTGTCTCCCTGCCTGCAGTGCTTTTGCCAACCGGAGGTTCTCCATTGGAAACATCCGTGCATCAGACCTCGAAACAGCACCCTGCACCTGGCTGCCCTAGTGCCGCTGAGGGTGCACCTTTGGTGCTAATTTGTTTCCCCATTTGCCCTGAGCTAGGAAGCTGGCTCTGTATATACTATACCAAAGTGAGGTATAGTGTGCACAGAGTCCAATGGAACCCCAAAGGTAGGCAGAGGTAAAAGTAGATAGCACCTTACTCTCTCTTTGTGGTAGTGTGGGGGAGCAGTAAGGCTTTATCAAAGGGTAGTGTTAAGCATTTGTTGTACACACTGAATCTAAAAATGATGTCACATACTCAAAGACTGAACTCAGACCAATTTTGTTTGTATAAAAAAATTGTTGTTTTATTTCTAGAACCAGCTCTGCGTCCTTCCACCAAGACGAAATAATCGGCTGTTGAAGCAAGTTTGTGGCATAGAGGTTTCCCCCCTTTCGTAAATTCAGTTTTTATCCTTACCCTGGCCCAGTAGGACTCTGCATTGGGCACATTGAAGTATTATTTATCTGCGCTATCTGCCTTTCTGGCGCTGCCACTGCAGCCCTCCTTCAAGTCGCCTATTGTACATAGGGTCCTTAAAGTCTCCAACACGTTTCTTCCATCTTCCTTTGTTAAGCCTCAATGGGACCATAACTTGGTTCTTAGCTTTCGAATGTGCGCTCCCTTTGAGCTGCTTCACACCTGCCCTCTTGGGCTTCTCACCATCAAGGCGGCCTTTCTGGTGACTATTGCATCTGCCCAGAGGGCCAGTGAACTGCAGGCAATGTCAGCTCAGCCTCCGTACATCTCTTGTTTCCGAGACAAACTGGTGCTTCAGACTAGAGCATCCTTTTTGCCGAAGGTAGTTACCCCATTCCATGTAAGCCAGTCCATCACTTTGCCTACCTTTTTACACTCCGCCTAATCCCTCTAAGGAAGAGGAGAGACTCCTTTGGCTGGACCCAAAAAAAGCATTGTCATTCTACCTTGACCACAGAAAACCATTCCGGGTGGACGATCAACTCTCCATGGGGTATATTGGAGCCAAGAAAGGGAAAAGCGGTGCAGAATCTAACAATCTCCCGACTGATTGCACTCTGCATTAAGATCTTCTACACATTGGCCAAGAAGCAACCCCCAGAGGGTTTGTGTGCTCTCTCCACCAGAGCAAAGCCTACGACCACTGCATTAGCACACGGAATTCCCGTCCTGGACACCTGCCAGGCAGCAACATGGGCCTTGCAGCACACATTCACCAAGCACTACTCCCTGGACAGTCGGGTCTGTCGGGACAAGCACTTTGACCTTTTGGTCTGCAGTTCTTTCTTGTCTAAATTCGGTTCGCTGACCCTACTCCGTGGAGGTATTTTTGGAGGTAATTCTTGAGTAGCTAGTTTAAGCTAACAAATCTGCGGCTAGAAGTCTCTATCAGATTAACAAGTTGCCTTCTGTAATGCCTTATCTTGTATAGACACTGTCTAGCTGCAGATTCCTTACCGACCCACCTATCCTCCTTGCTATGCTAACAGATTTCTAGGTACAGGGCTATTCCCTTTTCAGGGCCCTAGTTTCACACACCAGTGGTCAGTGTTCTTCGTAGCTCTGCGCTCTTGGCATGGAAAGTCGCGAAAAGAAACAGACACCGTGTTGGGTTGGCGCCTATAAAGGCACCTTGCATGTCACTGTGTGGCTGACTCCACATGGAGTTGAATGATGCCACCAATATCTGCGCTGGGGTACTTCTCACAAAATATTTCCAGATCCAGCCTGGAGATATTGCTACGGTAAGGAATATGCGGCTAGATAGTCTCTACCAGATAAGGTGTTACCGAGGGTAAGTAACTTGTTCTTTAGGCTGTCTGAAAAAGGCAATGCACAACATGTATTTTCTTGGAAAGCCTATTCCGGGGAACTATAATGTGCTTATATCACTGGAGACTTCTGCTGATGGAGAACTAGGATTACTGATATGGAAATATTATTTCTGTTACAAATAATTGTAGGTTTAAGCTCACGTTCATTTGGCTTTATTCCCATAACTGTTAATATTGCTTGGTTATATGCTAGCTGTTTTCATCTGTTTACTGTGAATAGTGCTTCTGTGAAATCTAATTTTGGAGTTCCAGGATAGAAAGCCAATTTTAATAGGTCTTATTTACTTCTGGTGGGCTGAGGCCACCTTACTATTGGACTTTGGACTGATCACCAACTACATACCTTTAGCACTTGACTCCCAAGGTTGGGAGGTACAGCTGTCCAGGGGCTGTTCAGGAAATTCTCTGTCCAGTCTGCGTTTTACTTTAATTAAAAGCAAAAGTATTCTTGATTATCCACAAGGCTGAGTACAGTACATGAAATGAATACACAAAGGTAAAGCCTCTCTAGCCTCCTCTTAGCTAGAGATCTCTGTTCAGTTGCCTTTCTAGTGCGCATGTGTCAAAATCTTGATAGTGGTAACCCACTGTCAGGGTCTCTTAAAGAAAATGCCAAGCACAAATGGGATCCACACTCACTTCTGGTGACATTACCATGCTCCATTCTCCTTTAGACATGGCTTAGTGGTAACACAATAGTTTTATTTAGCTTCAAAGGGTATGTAGAAGTGTGTGTTCATGAAGTCTCAGCTGGCAGTTGGTCACAGCTCCTCTGTGCTTGTTCAGAGGCCACCTGGGGTTTGAATTATAGTCCACCCAGGTTCAAATTTTAGCCCACCAATAAAAATGACCAGAAAACCTCACATAGAAAAGAAGTTCCAGCACAAAAGGAATTGACGGGGCAATGTTAAGATGTCTGGTACCTTGGACAGCACACCACCAACGTGTGCCTGTGCCCGCACACTACGATACTCACATTTCAAAGGGCTATCACAGCAAGACCAATACATTGGTAACTGCTCTGTGCAGTTAAAGGCTTTCATTGCCAAAGGTGATACCGCATCATTGTTTTATCTAAACAACCGTAGAGTACAGTTGGTTTATTCCTGCACCAGAAGTTCTTGCAGCACTAGGAACGTGAGCTGGGAACAAAGACACTGCACAAGTCTGGGGTTCAACCGCTGACGTCTCTGCAGCTGCACAATCGATTCACACATAGTTTGCAGTGCTGAGAACAGCAGTTACCAGTGGTTTAGACAGTTGGCAAGCTTTCGTTATTCAACTTTTGTGTACTTAATGTAATATTGCGAGTGGCCAACGGTATGCCCAGAGGTGGGTACCTTGCTCACTACGCTACACTATCCGAGCTTTAACTAGTTGATTAGGGCTAATGACGCCAAGAACGGTTTTGGCCTGCTGTTCCCTTCAGGAGGGGGCCTTGCCTATCAGTTCAGGCTAGACTGTTCTCATGAGTAGTACAGTCCTTATTGATTTGCATAAGGCAGGCCTCTGTCTACAGCAGCACAGTGTACAAAAAATGATGGGTTGAAATGCCACCCAGAGCGATTTCCAGTGGTGTAGGCTATTTGCAAGCATTTATCCTATCACCTTTTGTGTATTTTAATAAGCAGAGCCTCACCTAGCTAAATCTTAGACCTACCTCAGGTCAAGAGAAGAACCTGAAGTGATCTTAAATGTCTGTTACAGGTTGGCTCACCACAAGTTGCTTTAGGCACCATTGTTGATGCTTAGCAGCTGGACAATCTCTTCTCCTAAGGGTGGTGCAAACCTCACCGCAGCTCCCAGATATCCTCAGGCAGCTGTTAATGAACTCCTTTCAGAGGCTCTTAAAGGGGCAGTCCAACAGGTAGGGCACAGATGTCTTCAGGCAGTCCAACATGGCCTCCAGTCAGAATCTTGACTCGTGCTTTCAGCCTGATATGAAGGCAGGCATCAGACAGGCCTTAACTCTTGATTTTGATATTTTCTTAACTACATTGATTGGCAGTGTGAAAGTGTGGAGACTTGAATTGGCATGGGAGACCAGGTCTTACCCACAGAGCTGACTGGTAAGCCATGGTGCATTGATCAAACTCGAGGCTTCTCCAGTGAGATGCTGCATAGCTGGGTGAGGGTCATTAGGAGCCCTTCCTGATCTGGTTTTACCTGCCCAGGTATGTATGCCTATTGAAGCCAGACAGTCAAGTCAAATCTTTTGTGACACAGATGAGGTCGGACGAGGAGGCAGGGCTAAAAGTGTTCTGGCAGGAGAACTGCAGGCTAATGTATAGTGGGCAAACAGAATCTCACACTCCCACCCACAGGATAGTCTAACCCTTTACGTAAAGACACTGGGGGAAAGTATAGAATGCAAAGAAAAATTCTTTCAGGTCAACAGGGACCTGGGCAGCCTTGCTTAATGCCCTCATCCATCTTGCGCTTTCACCCGCAAGCCAAAATTCCTGTACTCAGCCAAATATAAACATAAGCTCCATGCTCATCCTGCGCGCCACAAACAATGCACCTTTACCTTTCGTCCACAACCCACACAGATGTGAGTAAAAGACCCCTATCTGATAAACAGTTAGTTATAGATTCCTTACCTTAGAATTACCCCCCGGCGTCAGACTGGATCCGGAAAGTTTTTAGTCAGCAGTACCCCTGCGCGTTGGAAGGTGGCGTCGGTCGACTCCACGTTGGTCGGCGGCATCGTGGTCGCCGGGATGAGGTTGCGGTAGCTACATAGACGCCGCCCTCGCGCGCTGACTTCAGTTCTTTCTTTTTCCGCGCCAGCAAGCGCAGATCCGGAGAGAGTGGTATCCCCAGTCATTTTTTGACTGAGCTTTTTCTCGACTTTTTTTCGTCTTCGTTGGTTTTTGAGTCTATCGACTTCTGGTGCACGAGGGATGCCCGGCTTTAAGGCTTGCAGTTCCTGTAACCGACTGATGTCGGTGACGGATCCGCACCGCGTGTGCCTCTACTGCCTGGAGCGCGACCACGACCCCAAGTCGTACTCCGACTGCCGGACCATGGCCCCAAAGTCTTTGCGGGAGAGGTCCCTAAAGCTACTCGAGGCCCGGCAGTCTGCTCCGCGTCGCTCGAGGTCTCGGTTGCGGAGGAGGTCGAGGGACCGATCGCGGAGCCAACACCATTCTTCGTCGAAGTCTTCGCACTCTGGGTCAGGTAAGTCGAAGCACAAAAAGAAGTCGAAGAAGCATCGTCACTCTTCGACTTCTCCCCGTCCGTTGGCCGACGTGACGAGGGATACGGGTTGTGTCCCTCCCGCAGCTCCCAGTGTGGAGCCTGTAGGGTCGACTCCGGGTCCCCCCCCCCCCCCTGAACGGGAGCGACCACTGCCTAGCTTAGTCAGTTCTACGAAGCGATGCACGCCATCTTTGGGCAGCTTGACTCCGCCGGCGCGTTCGGGCCCCGCGGACTCGGCTGAGGGCCCTGGACCTTTGGCGGCTTTGGCGCCGCAGGGTCCCCTTGGATCCAGGCCTGATCGGTGCCGGTCGACCTTGTTATGCCTGCCCTGGCGCCGATTCCACCGGCACCACGTCCGCCACCGGCATCGGCTGTGTCCCCAGCTGACGTCGACCCCGGCCTCCACCTCGAGTCGGACCGACGTCGACCGACGCCAGCGGGTACTTTTGTGCCCCTGTTCTACCCTGGCTCTTTGAGACCAGATTGGCAGCCAGAGGAGGGTGAGGAGGACTGGGAGGGGTCTGGGGACCCTTTGAACGGCCAGTTGGTGTACGAACAGGACTGGCGAGAAGAACTGGGGGAAGCCAGTTGTCTGGATACCTCACCAGACCTTGGCATGTTGTCTCCTCCTACCGTGGCTACGGAGGAGGGAGCGTTATACGCAGTGGTGTTGCGTAGGGCGGCCAAGGCTCTCCTCCTCGAGCTACCTACAGTGGCAGTCAGGACTAACCTCCTGACAGAGGTCCTTCAACCGGCAGCGAGCTCTTCCGAGCCCCTGCTGCTGTTTAATGAAGCCCTCTTGGACATCCTTTTGGGCACGTGGTCCAGGCCCAACACAGGGGCTCCTGTGGGCAGGATGATTGCCCGACACCACAGCCCGGCCCCGGGCGACCCCACTTTCCTCTCCCAACACCCAACCCCTGAGAGCTTGGTGGTCCAAGCCTCCACTTCTAAAGATGCCTTCCCTACCGCACCACCGGATAGGGAATCCAAAAAGCTGGACCACCTTGGGAAGAAAATGTTTTCTTCCGCCAGCTTGGGACTGCTGTCGTTAAACATCGCATCTCTGTTGGGCCGTTACACCCACTCTGTGTGGGATATGGTGGCGCAGGTGCTGCCCCAGTGCCCGGAGGAGGCCCGGGCCGAACTCTCCCGTGCAGTTGCCGAGGGGAGAGACGCAGCAAAGTTTACCATTCGCTGTGGGCTGGATACCGCCGACTCACTTGGCAGGATGATTTCCACGTCAGTAGCCCTTCGACGCTCCGCCTCATTGCGTTCGACTGGTTTTTCCGGGGATGTCCAATCCACCCTTATGGACATGCCCTTTGATGGCCGTCGCCTTTTCGGCGACAAGGCAGCCAATGCGCTAGAGCGCTTTAAGGACTCTCGGGCTACGGCCAGGTGCTTGGGCCTCTCCACCATCCGCCCTGCGCAGTCTGCCTTTCGCCCCTTTCGTGGCTACGGAAGGGGTGCCCCGCTACGTCCCGCCCAGAGCCACAGGCCGGCGCAAACTGTTCAGCCCCAGAGTGGCCGGGGACATGGGAACCACCACCGTGGTTCTGGGGGTCAGCGAGCAGGCCAGTCCACCCCCGCCCCCTTTGCAGCAGCCTCCAAACCTTCCTAGTCAGACCTTTCAGGGCCACCAAACGCCAGTGGGCGGCAGGATCCGCCATCACCTTCCCCACTGGCGCACCATCACGTCGGACAGGTGGGTTTTGCAAATAGTCTGAAGGGGCTACTCCCTCCCCTTCGAGACTACCCCTCCCTCCATGCCACCTCAGTACCATCGCATGTCGGAGGATCACCTGGCCCTTCTCCAACAATAAGTTTCGGCACTCTTGGCCAAGGGTGCCATCGAGCGCGTTCCTGCCCCAGAAGTAGGTCGTGGTTGTCCATTCACTGGCAACCCTACTGCCACCACTGCCAGTCCCAAAAGACCAATGTAGAGAGGGCTGTAGACACTCTCTCAAAGGAGTGCACTTTGGGCACCTTTGGCTTTTTGCATATCAGCACTTTTAACAGGGAGGCCGACAAGTCAACATGCATGATTGTGGGTCTAGGTGAAGCGAAAAAATGTAAAAACTACCTAAAGAGGGAAAATAATGGCATTGTGTAGGAAGCTGGCTCTGTATATACTATACCAAAGTGAGGTAGTGTGCGCACAGAGTCCAGTGGAACCCCAAAGGTAGGCAGAGGTAAAGTTAGATAGCACCTCACTCTCTCTATTTGTGGTAGTGTGGTCGAGCAGTAAGGCAGTATCAGAGGGCAGTGTTAAGCATTTGTTGTACACACTCAGTCAGCAAATTAATTCACACACACAAACTGAACTTCAGACCAATTGTTTTAGTATAAAAAAAATATTCTTTTAGTTGTTTTATTTTCTAGAACCAAGTAGGCCTGGCACAGGTAAGCAATAAATACTGTACAGTAGTAATGCAGTTTGTAAACAGTTTGAATTGAATGGTATATGCACTTTGTTTTGACTTGCAGTATGGTTGCAGAGAAATGCAATACTTTGTAAATACAGTACATAGACTTGAATGGGTTTTTCAGTAAAATACCAGGTAAGTTACTTTTTGGATTACTTTTCTTACTCAGAGTTGTATACCTGGACACTACTCTTGGGCATTTCCTGTAAACAGGTAAGTAAAATCGTTTTGGTTAAATAGTTCAATTTTAAAGAATTTCTTTAGGTTTTCAAACTCCACATTTAGAAAATTTTTCCAAGAAAAACAGTCAATGTTATCCTATGGAGGAAAATAGTGTTATCGGTTTTGAAGTATTTGGTAGTAGGAGTTGAGGTTTTGGGGGTAGACTCGGGGATTCCCCAGGGTCAAGGATGCACTCTAGTTACACCCTCAGCGGCACTAGGGCGGCCGGGTGCAGAGTGCTAAGTCCCAATGTTATCCAATGGGGAATAGGGGGCCTCCGGTTGGTGGCTACTGGCAAGCAGGCCACTTGGTTGTGGGAGCAAAGCTCCTGGACTTTAGCTCAGGGCAAATGGAGAAACAAAGTAGCACCAAAGGTGCACCCTCAGCGGCACTAGGGCGGCCAGGTGCAGGGTGCTGTTTTGACGTCGGGCGCCCTGTTTGCAATGGGGAACCTCCGGTTTGCAAAGGCACTGCAGGCTTGGGGACGAAGGTCTTCTGGGTGCGACCACCACTTCGAGAGGTAAGTTGGGAAGTTAGGGGTTGGTTAGGCACTGTCGGTTTGGCCACCCAAGGCAGTGGGGCGTTGGGTGCAGGGGTGCCTTTTGGGGTCGGATCTTCTTACCAGCTCCTGGTCGCGGTTGGGGGGACCTTCCGGATTTAGGCTGCAGTCGTCGGCTGGAGGCTTAAGGCAGGTCAGGGGTTGCCGGATCTCGGGTTAGGATCGCCGGGGGGACCTCCTCATGGTGTTTGCCCACTCGAGCACGGGCCGTGGACGGCGGGTGCAGAGTGGTGCGGATCCGCGGTGTCCGGCCGGAACCAGAGGTTGCAGACGAACAAATCCGGTGTTCACGGGAGACAGTCTTTGAGGTTGAAGGCAGGCCGGTCCTCCGGGGTTTTCGAGGTTGCTGGCTGCAGGACACACCGGGATGCTCATCCTGGGGGAGGAGGCTTGGCACCTCGTCCCAGGATGTGCATTGTTTCAGGTCCCAGAGAGCAGCAGGCTCTTGACCCAGGGGTCCAGAAACTGGTCTGGTGGTGGCAGCTGAAAGCAGCCACTCAGCCTGGACACTAGTGGTAGGTTAGTTTTCAGGAGGCATCTCTAAGATGCTCTGTGTGCATTTTTCATTAAATCCCACACTGGCATCAGTGTGGGTTTAATGTGCTGAGAAGTTTGATACCAAACTTCTCAGTTTTCAGTGTAGCCATTATGGTGCTGTGGTGTTCGTAATGACAAACTCCCAGCATCATATACTCTTAATGTCAGCACTGCACTTACAATGTCTAAGAATTGACTTAGACACTGTAGGGGTACAGGGCTCATGCACCTGTACCCTCACAACTGGTATAGTGCACCCAGCTAGAGGGGTGGCTAATCTATGCCAGGGCAGTGGGTTGTAGGCATGGCACACAGGGATGTGTGCCATGTCGACTCTTCACTTTGCCTGCAAGGGCAGTGTGAGAGTGTAATGGTACAGGACCTCTAAGTGTTGCACAAGTGCTGCAGCCCTTAGAGGCCTTCTCTGGTCACAGCGCCCTGGGTACCTGTGGTACCATTTACCAGGGGCTGACCTGTGGCCAGAGATGCCAATTGGGTTTAGGCTTAAATGCAGTTTTAGTGAAAGAACATAGGCCCTGGGTACCTGATTAGCAGGAGCCCAGGGCACACTCAGTCAAAGCACATCAGCAATTCAGCAAAAAGTGGGGGCAACCATGCAGAAAGAGGGCACTTTCTCACACATTGCTGCACAGTCCCCAGAGCCGTGCAAGGGTCGTTTCTGTCACAACAGCCTCCCTTTTGCTTTTAGTGCCTAGCAGTTAGTGATGCACTTTAGTGTAGCACATTTTTTGTTGTTGAATCTACTGGTTTGATTTTAGCCTCTGAATCAGATTGAAGTCCAGGCATGGCTTTAGAAACTCACCTGTTAACAACTGTTGTCTTTGTGTCACATGTGGCGTTCAATGTTGCTTCTCCTTCATTGTTTAAAATAATGTTCTATAGCTTTCTTAATGTTCTCCCTCAAACGGTACTCTTTGCTTTTGAACTGCTCTGTTTAGTATACACAGTTAAACAGAAAGCACAGTTCTCTCTAATGTCCAGTTACCCAAGATGTCTAGCCTTCAGTAGTTCTTGCACATGTGAGAAATGTATAAAGCAGTGGACTGCCAAGTCTCTTCTTGATTGACTCTTGCTCATCTTCTGCTGTGCACCTAACTTTTATCTCCGATACTGAGAATCTTTGCCTCCACACTTTGTTGTTGAGAGACATTCTCCTTTTTAAAGTGGAATCTCATCACAATTGATCTTTTCCTACAGAGGAGTTAAAACTTTCATGTTGCTCCTTTGTCAAAATATGATGAGGCTTGATCATGGTACAAGGTTTGCTTTCTCAAAATGTGAAAGGAGACCTTGCAGATGTTTTGCATAATGTGCTCTGTGGACTCTGGCAAGGACCTATGGGGGTATCTTCCTCCTCTGTTTAACTGTGTTCTTTCCATCTCTATATTCGACATTGTTTATAACTCAGTGGACTAATGCATTCTTTGTAAAGAGCTTTGTATAACATCAGTGTTTCATGTCCACTCAGCCTTTCATTTGTCTCAGGCCTATAAAATGAATACTTTTAACAGATGTTGATAGCAGAGCTTCGTAACGAAGCAAATCGTGCAGTATTGCATATTAGTATTGTCATTATCTTGTAGATTTTTTATGAACAGATCTTGCACATTTGTTGGTAGCTCTTTGTAATCTGATAGGCTTCTAGCTGCAGATTCCTTACCTTTGAATTTCCCAGGCGTCAGGCTGAATCCGGAAACTTTTGCTGAGCAATACCCCTTGCGCGCGACATGGGGTGGCTCCATTCAGCTCCGCATGACGTCTGTGTCGGTAACGTCGTTTATGACATCGCGGTGCCTATATAGACGCCACCCTGGCGCGCGGACGTCAGTTCTTTTCTTTCTGCGCCAGTTAAGCGCCGATCCGGGAAGAGCTACCCCTCTGCGTGCCTGTTTTGGCAGGCTTTTTCTCGACTTTTGTCTATTTTTGGAATTCGACTTCGTGTGCGATGGATGTCTTAGAGGAAGACAGGTTTCAAACCATGCGGGACTTGTTCCCCGCATGATGTCTGTCACCAATCCCCACCGCGTATGTCTGTGGTGTCTTGAACGCGACCACGATTCGAAGTCTTGTTCAGACTGTCGGGCGATGCCCCGAAGACCTTGAGGGAGCGAGATGAAGTTGCTTGCGGCCCTGCAGTCGACACTGTCAAGCGAGACTCCGAGGAGGTCACTGTCCTGTTCGAAGAAGAGGAGGTCGAGGGACCGCTCACAGAGCCCTAAGTCCTCTTCCTCCCATTCAAAGTCTTCTGGACACTTGGGGAAGAGGTAGAAGAAGGCTAAGCGGTCTTCGACTTCGCCTCAACTGACGTCCGTCGTTGAGAAAGGTAGGGAGCTCTGACGCTCTAGGCACGGTTCTGCTGAGCCTGAGTCGACTTCGCGCCTTCCACCCTTTCCGGGAGCCGGAGCGACTCCCGCTCAAATAAGAGTCTTACGAGGCCATGCGCTGCATATTTGAGCGGAATGACTCCGTTGGTGAGCCCTTGGGCCCTGCGGGGTCGGATGGGGCCCCATCGGGTTCGACGCTGCCAGCTCCGGCCACGGCGCCGGTGGGGCCTCAGCGATCCGATCCTGGATCCGGGTCGACGCCGGTCGTGCCAACGCAACCTTCCCCGGCATCGAATCCGAAGTCGGTGCCTACGACTTCGCCGATGCCAGTCGGTGGCGCAAGCCCCATCCTCATCCCCGACGACATGGAGCCGGAACGGCGTCGAGCGATGCCTATGTCGACAGAACCCAGGGGTTCTGTGTTGTCGCCAGAGCACTTTGAACGTGCTGGCTCAGGAGAGGAATGGGAGGAGTCTGGAGACCCTCTTGAGAACCAGGATGTCTCCAAGGAGACAATGGACTGGTATGGGGAACTTGGGGAAGCCAGTGGTCTGGATACTTCCCCAGACACTGGCATGCTCTCTCCGCCTGCAGTGGCTACGGAGGAGGGGGCGTCCTATGCCATGGTGGTTAAGAGGGCAGCTGAGGTCCTAGAACTGGAGCTGCCCTCAGTGCAGGTCAGGGCTAATCTCCTGACCGAAGTGATTCAGCCTGGGGCTTCCACTTCTGAACCCCTGTTGCCCTTTAATGAGGCACTTACAGACTTCCTTCTAGGAACATGGTCCAAGCCTAGCACAGGGGCTCCTGTGAACAGGACGATTACACGCCGCCATCGCCCAGCTCCGGGCGACCCAAGGTTCCTCAGCCAACACCCCACCCCAGAAAGTCTGGTGGTTCAGGCCTCTACGTCCCAAGGCGCATTCCCTTCCGCCCCTCTGGATAGGGAATCCAAGAGACTGGACTCATTTGGGAAGATGTTTTCTTCCTCCAGTCTGGCATTGCGGTCGGTGAATACTGCTTGCTTATTGGGCTGTTTCTCCCACTCTTTGGCAGACGGTTGCGCAGGTGCTGCCACAAGTCCCGGAGGAGGCCCGGGCTGTGCTCTCCCAAGCTGTCGAGGATGGGAGGGATGCAGCAAAATTCACCATACGGTGTGGATTAGATACGACCGATTCGCTGGGCAGGTCGATTTTCAACGATGGTGGCCTTGAGACGCCACGCCTGGCTTATACAACTGGCTTCTCTGGGGATGCCCAAGCCAATTTGATGGACATGCCCTTTGATGGAACCTGCCTTTTTGGGGAAAAGGCAGACTCTGCCCTGGTCAGGTTCAAGGACTCTCGAGCTACAGCCAGATCCTTGGTCCTCTCCTCCACTCCACGTTGCAGTCTTCCTTTCGCCCCTTTCATGGCAGCGGAAGAGGTTTCCAGCCGTGTCAGCCCTATCCTAGCCACCGTCCCGCTCAGGCTACCCAAGCTGTGCATGGACGTGGACGCGGTACATTCCGTCCTCGGAATGGAGGCAAGAAGTAGTCTACCACACTGCCCCCAGCAGCCGCAGCCTCCAAGCACCTCTAGGCTGATTCTGCAGGATCACACTACTCCAGTGGGGGGGAGAATTCGTCATCTCCCCCGCTGGAGATCTATAACAACAGACAAGTGGGTCTTGCAGATCGTCGAGGAGGGCTATTCTCTTCCTTTCCTTTCCTCCTCCTATTCCGCCAAGTCAGGAACGGCTGGCTGAGGATCATTTAAAGTTGCTCCAAGAGGAAGTTACAGCTCTTTTGGCCAAAGGAGCTATAGAAAGGATCCCAGCTTCAGAAGTAGGCAGTGGCTGTTATTCCTGCTATTTTCTTATTCCGAAGAAGGGGCTTCGGCCCATTTTGGATCTTCGGACCGTCAATCTCTTCCTCAAAAAGGAGAAATTCAAAATGCTCACTTTGGCTCAGGTCTTGTCTGGCCTAGACCAAGGAGATTGGATGGTGGTGTTGGACTTGCAGGATGCATATTTTCACATTCCCATCCTGCCGGGCCACAGGCGTTACCTGCGGTTCAAGGTAGGCCGCGAGCACTTTCAGTTTACCGTGCTCCCCTTCGGTCTTACCAGTGCCCCTCGGGTGTTTACCAATGTGATGGCGGTGGTTGCAGCTCATCTGCGTAGGTTAGGGGTGTCAGTCTTCCCCTACCTCGACAACTGGCTGTTGAAGGCGTCCTTGCCCCAGGCAGTCGTCTACCACCTTCAGACTATGGCGAACCTCCTGCATTCGCTGGGGTTCTCTATAAACGTGCCGAAGTCACACCGGACTCCTTCTCAGACGCTCCTTTTCATCGGAGCTGTTCTGGACACAGTGCAGTTTCGAGCTTATCCTCCCGTGCAGCGCGTCAAGGATATTTAGGTTATGATTCTGCTATTTCAGCCTCCATCCTGGATTTCGGTGAGGTTGACTCTGAGGCTGTTGGGTTTCATGGCCTCCTGCATCCTGTTGGTAAGACACGCCAGGTGGCGTATGCGGGCTCTGCAGTGGGACTTGAAGTTCCAATGGGCACAGCATCAGGGAAATCTCACCAACGTGGTTCAGATCTCGGAAGGAACTGCGAAGGATCTGCAGTGCTAGTTAACGAACCGCGATTGGGTCAACGGCAGACCTCTCTCCCTTCCCCAACCAGATTTCACAGTCGTGACGGATGCGTCACTTCTGGGATGGGGCGGCCACATGGGAGAGGTGGAGATCAGGGGTCACTGTTCTCCGGCGGAGACGTGGCTCCACATAAACTTGTTGGAGATCCGAGTGATTCAGTTGGCATTGAAAGCATTTCTTCCCTCTGTCAAGGGGAGGCTGGTGCAGGTGTTCACGGACAACACCACTGCCATGTGGTACTGCAACAAGCAGGGCGGGGTGGGGTCGTGGACCCTTTGTTGAGGCCCTGCGTCTCTGGACATGGCTGGAACAGCAGGGCATATCCCTGGTGGTTCAACACCTGGCAGGTTCTCTGAACGCCAGGGCGGACGATCTCAGCCGTCGATGCCTTCAGGATCACAAATGGCGTCTCCAGTCGGAGGTGGCGCAAGGTCTCTTTGGGTAGTGGGGAGAACCTTGGTTAGATTTGTTCGCCTCCGAAGAGAACGCGCAATGTCAGCAGTACTGCGCGCTGGAGTTTCCAAGGCAGCTATCGCTCGGCGACCCGTTTCGTCGCGAGTGGATCGCAGGCCTGTTGTACCCCTTTCCCGCCCATACCACTCCTCCCCAGGGTTCTGAAGAAGATGGGGAGCGACCGGGCCCAAGTCATCCTTGTGACACCGGACTGGGCAAGGAGAGTCTGGTATCCAGAGCTTCTGAGCATAAGTGTCGATCCTCCGATCAGGCTGCCCCTTCGGGAGGATCTTCTCTCGCAGCAGCAGAGGAGGGTTCTCCACCCGAACCTGTCAACTCTGTGCCTCCATGCGTGGAGATTGAGCGGCGACAGTTGATAACTTTTGACCTTCCTCCCGAAGTCTGTAATGTTATTCTGGCGGCCAGGCGGCCCTCCACTAAGACGGTATATGCCTGCCGTTGGCAGAAATTTGTATTATACTGTACAGAAAGGGCCATTGACCCTCTTTCTGCTTCTCTATCTACTGTCCTTTTATTCATTTTAACTCTAGCCTAGCAGGGTTCTGCTTTGGGTACTCTCAAAGGTTACCTCTCTGCTTTTTTTGCGGCTGCCAGACCAACCTTCTCTCTTTAAATCTCCTATTGTAAATAGATATCTGAAAGGGCTGGGCCACTTATTTCCACTTACGCCCTTTGTTATGCCACAGTGGGACCTTAATTTGGTCCTCATTTACCTGATGTGCGCTCATTTCGATCCTTTGCACAATTGTCCCCTCTGGCTGACCATCAAAACAGCCTCCTTGGTGGCGATTACATCTGCCCGGAGGGTGAGTGAATTGCAGGCATTATCCAGCTCGCCTCCTTATCTTATGTCCTTTCCGGACAAGGTGGTGCTTCGCACCAGGGCATCTTTTTTTCCAAAGGTTGTGACACCATTCCATCTGGATGAGTCCAAAACTTTGCCCACCTTCTTCGCTCACCCACATCCCTCTAAGGAAAAGGAGCGCCTCCACCGACTGGACCCAAAAAGAGCGTCGTTCTACCTTGACCGCACAAAAGAGTTCCGGGTGGATGACTAACTCTTTGTGGGCTATGTGGGAGCGAAGAAGGGAAGAGCAGTGCAGAAAAGGACGACTCTCGCGTCGTTCTCTGCATTAAAATCTGTTATGCCTTGGCGAAGAAGCAGGTCCCTGAGGGATTAAGGGCCCACTCCACCAGGGGAAAGGCTGCGACTACGGCCTTGGCTCTAGGTGTCCCAGTCCAAGACATCCGTCAGGCAGCAACGTGGGCATCATTGCACACATTCGCAAAACATTTTTGCCTTGATCGTCAAGTGCGCAGGGACGGGCACTTTGCCCGTTCAGTCCTGCAAGACTTCTTAGTCTAGATCATGAGTCCACAACCCACCGCCGGGAGGGGTATGGCTCGGGTATCTGATTCAAAGGTAATGAATCTGCAGCTAGCAGTCTCTCTCAGATGAACAAGTTACTTACTTTCTGTAACGCATTATCTGGTAGAGACTCTAGCTGCATATTCCTTACAGCCCCACCCATGCCTCCCCGCTTTGCGGACTGATGTAGTAGGGCTAGGGTTGTTTCCCCTTTCAGGGCCCTAGTTTTTGCACACGACTACGTCAGTTACCTCGTGGCTCTGCGCTTCTGGCGTGCAAAATACGAAAAGTACTGACGTCCGCGCGCCTGGGTGGCATCTATATAGGCACCGCGAGGCATAACCGACGTTGCCGACAACGTCACCCGGAGCCGAATGGAGCCACCCGACGTCACGCTCAATGGGTATTGCTCAGCAAAAGTTTCCGGATCCAGCCTGACGCCTGGAAAATTCAAAGGTAAGGAATCTGCAGCTAGATAGTCTCTACCAGATAATGCGTTACTGAAGGTAAGTAACTTGTTCATCATGGCTGAGGTGTTTCTCGTCTGGATGTAGTACTTGTGTAATCTGTTATCTGCATCTTCTTTAGCCAGCATTTTCTTGTGTCTCTACATTATTCAGCATGTCCTTAATATTGATGTCCTGCTGATCATTTCAACTATCTGCCACTGTGAAACCAGTGCAGAGCATTCGTTTTCCAATTTGCGGTACCATCTTCAGCAGCGTTAGATCATGACTGTGTGCATCCCTGTATTTCATTACTTTTGTTGCGGTTATCAAATAACACCCTCATACAACAGCATAATTGCTGGTGCAGTAGCCTGATAATGATTTGCCATTAACGTTCTACAATGAAGAATGCTCCTAGATTATTCACAAATTGTGCCCCCGCCCCAAAATTCTTTCTCTTGGTACTTCTCACCAGAAACATACATTGCCTGAGCCATTCAGGAAAGTAAAGTGCTCCCTTTCATTTGAAATTTGGGTTCCTTTTCAATATTAATGATTTGCCTTTGTCTATTTTTTCATATTAAACATGCTTTTGTTCATTATTTTAGTCATGAATCTAGTTTATTTTTGATGAGACTATTGTATTTTAATCCTTAGTTCATTACGGTTTTATGTAGGACCACCAGTTTCTTGGACTCCTAACCCCCGTCCCGCCCTCCCCCTTTTTATTTTTGTATTTGTTTTTGGCATACATCCTCTTCACAACTGAAAAGGCTGCCATAGCATCCATACTTTGTTCCACTGTTAAGCACCCGCTGCCATGCCACTACCACTGCCTACTTGGACATTACACACTCCAGCTGCCGTAACAACGCTCCTCCTAGCACAAGACCACATCTTGCATGGGCAGATTTAGCAACCACTGGTAGGACAGCTTTCAGTGGTATGATGTCTCCAGGACTTGCTGAGCAGTAGGAAAGCCATATATGCTGATCTTTTCAGCAAGATTCCTTCTGGGCAACATGGTTGTCAATATTCTTACAGGCCAGGGAGGAGGGAAGGCTTAAAACTCAGATCAGATTTAATCAATCTACCTGGCAACCTTCCCCTCTCCACACTTCTGCTGAATTCTCAGATTGTGCCTCAGCTGCTTTCCCTGTGCAACATGGCCACCGAAAGAGAATCCTAATCAAGGATTTATTTTGAGTGCATGTTCCAGAGAAGAAACATTTTAAGATGGTCAAGACACACGAGAGAACCATACTTTCTCCATAAAGGTCCTGTCTGAAATAAACATTTTTTTCTAATCCCTCTGAGCAAATATTGGCTTTGGCCAATGATATCTGTAATATCAATGGGGGATTAAAAAAAAAAGCCCAGTCCATAACTTGCAAAAAAGCCATGCGAACTGTAACAGTCACACTGGATGCAATGCTCATGATCGCTCCCTTAATGTAATAGATGTAATTACAAATATCAAATTATTTTACAAGTCAGATTACATTAATATGAACACTTGCAATGAGATGACTTATAGCATAACATTTTGTATTGGCTTGAATATGTTATTTAATGAAGTTGTGCTTTTAAGTGTTACTTATTAGTGTAAATAGTCGGGTTGTAAGCGATGTATTTAATTTGGGATTTGTGGTTTGCATGACTTGCGTAAGTTATGGATTACAGCGCTCCCAACAACTATACTTTAACTGTGGTTTTTAACTGCATTTCCTTTTTTTTTTTTTTTAAACCTAGGTTAAGACCTCATAACCTGCCCTAATCATACAGTCACTTAAACTTTAGTTTTTTCCACTGAATTTCTAATCTGATCTAAGCTTCTTCGAGGCCCTGCACCCAACCTGCCATGGAATGGGGTATAATGCTGCTGTATGTGGCCGCTGCACAGTAAAGCAACTAGATGTTGAAGGGATTTTCCCCAGTTTTATGCAGAATCTCTTCAAGAACACTTAACTTTTCCTGTTCCCTGGGTAGGTGGTGATTTTTTTGGTTGTCCATGAATTGTGCTCCCCTTTAGTATTTAGGTGGCGTCTCATTGTCTGAATGCCAAAGAAGGGGGTAGGTAATTGTTAGCTAGGGAGAAGTTCTGAGGGGCCTGGAGGATTATTGTCCCTCTTTCAACGACCTTTGGCTCACAATTTGTGGCAGAGGTGCATGGGGTGGTTGACTCGAGTATGCCATTAGTATAGATGAGGGCTCAGGAAGGATACTTGACTAGGGCTGGTTTGTTCCATTTACAGATGGTAATGTTCACAGACTGACACCATAGGTCTGCACTCTTTCTGCTGTTAGAATGAAATTTCTCAGCTGCTGGTTTGGAGTTTTTTTTAATATATAGGCCTTGCTGTGGTGGTCTTTTTATCTGACATGCTGAAGTTTGTTTTCCTCTTTCAGTGGCACCTGACACGATCAACAATCATGTGAAGACTTGCCGAGAGGAGCAGAAGAACCTTCATTTCTTTGCACCAGAGTATGGAGGTGGGTTAGAACACATTACTTTGTGTACTAACTATGCACTTGATGACATATTGCTAGTAGCAAAAGACGGTTCTTCATCTACTGCTCACATTGCGTATTGCAGCAGTATGGATATCTCTACAAATATACAAACATCTTTCACCAATTATTCTGTACATGCGTTCAAAGAGCATTGTTCTGTTGATGGCTCCACTCCTGGTCTACCCACCCAGAGCCATGAGCAAGAGTCTGCAGCTGCTTTGTGTATTGCTGAGCCTTCAGCATGTTAACAATTATCAACTAGGGCGCTTTATCAGTCAATCTTAGATTTTCCTCTGCTTTGTCTACTTTTCTGTAATAACTTGTAGCAAATATGTTGAAACTTATTACACTGATATCGTGCAAGTATAAGCTGTATGTTTTTTCCAGGTACCCAATCATCAGACTTACACATTGCCTGTTGCAGTGTTTTTTTGTTTGTTGTCTACATGTTGTGTTGTCATTCTTGTGACTTGTATTCACCAAGCTTTCTGTAAACTGCGGCACCATAAAGTTGGTATGAGTTTACTATTTAAAAGATGCAGATTTTGATGGATTGAAGGGCAAAGTCGGTGCGGTGTTCTCCAAGTCAAGAAACCTCTTAAAACATAGCCACCACCCTTGAATCTCCGCATTCTAAATTCAAAGTAATACTGTGGATTTATTAAGATTAATTTGGGCTAGAAAATATCAAATCAAGTGGTCTTTGAACTCAGCCTGACACTAGTGGCACTTAAGTGTGTGAAGGCATTTCAAGTACAGCTTTACCAGTTTAGTGAATTATTGCTGGTGTCTGGTCTGTGATAGATAAATAGCAGCAGATCTGTTTTGTGAAGTTAGCCGTTTGTTTAGTGTCCTGCAAAAATTAAGGTCTTTTTATACTTGGATGTTGTTCAGTAGAGTTCCAAAACCTAATATCTTAGTGAGCATGCTCAACTGCTTGTATTATCTTTCTTTGACAAATGGCATTCATAAGAATATGTGAAGACTGTGGATTAACTATCCCCTGCCATACCACCTTTACCTGTGTACCCTAATTGCATTAACACGATAAAGTGTTGAGGGAAATACTCGATGCTGTAAAAGTTTACCAAGCAAGTGAAATCCTAGATTACCCCATATACGGACATCTCTTCCCAAAATGTGATGGCAAGCGGACTATAAACTAGTGTAAGGAAATGTGCTCACGAGTGCTGTCATTCAAGGTATTAATCTGTACTTGCACTGTGACTAAAGAACCAGTCACATCTTTGCCTTATTGTTTGATGAGAAGATGTTCTCAGAAGGATGATTTTTTACTCCTACCTACAGCAGTGTAAAGTCTTTCAGAAAAAATGCTGTGGTCAAAGAAAATGAACTACAATCCACAAAAAAAGCCATTACACTTTTTTTTGTAATAACTGGGAACAATAGCACCCAGAATGCTGATGCCCAAGACTAGTTATCCAGCGATGGAATGATAATGTTTAGGCAAGCTTGCCCTTTTAAGAGGAAGATTTCTTGTCTGGAAAACCTCTCAAAAAGCTGTGGTCCTGGCCAAAGATGAGTTGATGAAATAGAATAGTCTGGAACAATTTTATATTTAAAATTGCCAGTGTGGCACCATCCTATATATAGTTACTATATAGGCCAGTTTGTAAATACCAGGGGTAGTTTTCCTGTATTAACTTTAGAGATAATGAATCTGCCTGCTATTTTCTTAGCATTGTCATAGAATTTTTTAGTTAGGCATACAGTAGCTTAGTTACAACTTTTGAATATTGTATCAAAACAAGGTTTGCTAGGAGTGAAATATAAAGTAAAAATTACGTGATATAATTCATATTCTCTAAAGCGGCTTAGACTTTAACCTACTGCTCCCCATCGCACACTGTAGTCTTCAGAGCCTATGTAGGTGTGGGCTTTATGGTTGCTGATGGCTGAGAGCTGAGACAGATTTTCCTTTGTTTCAGAGGTTGCCAATGTGACGACTGCAGTGGACATTTACTCCTTTGGAATGTGTGCTCTGGAGGTGAGCTGGCTGCATATACTATGAGCTGTGAACCCTATGATTTTGGGTGGGAGATGGATCTGCACTGGGCGAAGGAGGGCGTGATTAGGCCAAACCTCTCCAGCATGATGTTTTTGTGATTGTGTCCTACCAGATGGCTGTGCTGGAGATTCAGGGAAATGGAGAATCTTCGTATGTACCCCAAGAGGCAATCAACAATGCAATTCAGTCACTAGAAGATATCTTGCAAAGAGTGAGTATGAGACCAGGAGCTTTTTTACATAGATGCACATTGCTTGAAGTCACCTGAAAAGATTGAAAACTAGAGAGAGTGTATTTGCTCATGAGTATAGCTCAGGCTATGGGTCTAATAACTGAGGTACATGAATCTCCTTTGTTTTAATTTTAAAAGACACTTCTGGTGAGCATATGAATAATCAATGTTAACTGTTTCTTGAGCACACACTCTATATTTGCCCCTGTTCATACTTTGACATTTCCATGCAGTCAATATCCCTTTCCCTCGAGCCCACAGGGATCGACCTCTGGCTGTGGTCAGTAGATTATAGGCATGTACTATCTCGATGTAGGGTTTTTAATAAGATCGGAAGCTTGGTGCTCAGGCTGGTATGCGTAATGTATGAAATGTGGAGAGTAAGCACGGTGCTACCAGGTCGTGGGAAATACCCTGTAACCCCCGTGGATGTGAGAGTCGTGAAACCCACCCCAGTAAATGAGAACAAAGTCCTGGGCACACGTTATGAGGATATAACACTGGTAGAAATGTCTCGTATTATATTTTAGTGGTCGACACCAGTGTGTTTGTTTGAAAGTATTTAATGATGCAACAACAAAGAAACAACCAGCCGACACGTGTTTCGTCACACGAGGGAAGTATCCTTGTGACTCTTCAGGGCTGTGTGGCGGTGAGGAAAAACGGCAGAATCACGGGGCCGGTGGAGGATGTAGACCGGCCTGGGGGTCCGATGGACCAAGCGGTCAACGTCTAGATTCTTGTGTGGGGGCGGCTTTGAATAATGCGATGCCCAAAGAAACCAGGAGTGCCTTCAATGGGTTCGAGACACGTCTCAATGTGACGTGAAGGGAAGGAGGTGAATTCCCCGCGGGGTTAGAGACGCCTTGGGAGAAGTGTGTGCTTCTGGAAATCACGTGGAAGAGGAGGCAATCGGGCGGGTGTGCCGTATGCACAGCAGAGCAAGGCGCCAGAAAGGACCGTGTATGGACAGTCCAGTGTCTGGAGTGGGCGGAGGGCGGGTACGCCGGCCACCTTAAGTCAGTCGGAGAAGAAAGTCAAACACTGGGTCCGTGACGAAATCCGGATTCCCTCGTGTGACGAAACACGTGTCGGCTGGTTGTTTCTTTGTTGTTGCATCATTAAATACTTTCAAACAAACACACTGTTGTCGACCACTAAAATATAATACGAGACATTTCTACCAGTGTTATATCCTCATAACGTGTGCCCAGGACTTTGTTCTCAGATTATAGGCATGTGACCAGACTTTGTGCTTAGCAACATTTCCCGTTGAGACTTTTGGGATGAATTTTTGGCCTGCCCAACAGGCTATTTGAAAAGGACTTGTACTCAGCAACTCCTAAACGTGAGCCTGCAGTATGGCCGTTTGCCATGCCCAGGTAATAAAATCATCGCAATATAATTGAGGATGCAGCAGCCTTCTCTCTTATTTTTGCGTCATAGCCAAACTAAAATGTTCTCTTGATATTTTGTTATGCACATTACACATTTTACTGAATTGCCAAAAGTATAATGTCAGAAGGTTAACAAAAAGCTAGTGTCACAAGATATGGGGAATGCATGTTGGAGAAGCTTAATTTTGTTAATTTAACTTTTCATTTGTGACATAGCTGAATTATTTTCTGCATCATAGCTAGAGGACACCTTGGCTTGATTATCTGCTAAATGTGTTATCACAGTACAACTGGTATAGATGATTTTGATATGGCTTTTTGAATACATTATTGTAATACTTGCAAAATTGATGCATCTTTCTGGATGCAGTTTATCACCTGGGATTGGAGCACACATCCTAGGTCATAAAATAAAGACAGGAGTTCTGTTGTGCCATAGAACTTGGGTGTTTGCCATATTGAATGGAAATGAAGTAAAAACCAACCAAAAAGAAAACCGTAGAAGTGCTCTTGCCTACATAATCTCAAAAAGCTGATAAACTCCTTGTTTAGTATTTATGAAGTACCTCAACATACTTTTGTTTGTTCATGGTATAGTTTGCATAAAGACATGTGCATCACAAAAGTAGTTACCTGTTATTGGCACAAATTATTGCTAGAATCAGATGTGGTAAAATGTGGCATTTCAACTGAAGTCTAAAAAAAGATGTCATTAAACCTGTGTGGCAACCTCTGCAGACCCTCTTCTGCTCTTGGGAGAAGCAGTCCCTAGAGTACCATGAGGTTATTTGGTTGGTGCAGCGATAAACATTAAACAAGCTTACAGTAATTTGTGGATGCTTGCTTTTCAGGAGTTTATTCAGAAGTGTTTGGAAACTGATCCCAACAAACGCCCAACAGCCAGAGAGCTGCTCTTCCATCAAGCCTTGTTTGAAGTGCCCTCACTAAAGTTATTAGCAGCCCACTGCATTGTGGGTCATCAGCGTGAGTAGACTGGCAGTGGGTGAACCCTGTCAGCTTTAGTGTCTTCATAATACCAGTAATCTGGGGGGACTTTGTACTGCAGAATTTGGATATGCCCTGAGCTGTTATCCAAAGCCAGTAAAGAAGTGAAGTAATTTAATATTGTGGCTGCAAAGTTCTGTCGTCTAGGTTTCTGTTCTTGGTCAGTGGGTGGGTTGCCAGTCTGAAGAATCGGGTTTGTGTTTTGAGTGGTTACAATTGGCAAAGGTGTTGTGAGTCCTGTGTCTAAGGTATGTAGCACAGTCCCATTAGCAAAGATTTCCTGAGGCACCAGCTATTTTGAGACCCTCCTTCTTTGTTTAGATATGATCCCAGAAAATGCCTTAGAAGAAATGACCAAAAACTTGGACATGAGTGCGGTCCTGGCAGAAATTGTGCATCCTGGCAGGGAAGGAGTGCGCATGATGTAAGTGTTTGCTTTCTTATTTTATTTTTGTGGGGAGGGGGCGTTGGGGCGACGGGGGATCATCTGGGAGATTGGCTTGTGTATTATGACTTTATGTGCATTAGATTGATAGTTAATGCTTCCCAGCTTCACTGTATTCAGTTTGGCTTTTCAACAGATTTCAATGACTAATTTCACCAGCAGGATAAATCAAAGTATGGTAGAAGACTTATTGATCCATCAAACTGCCATTGTGCCAGTTGGTTATTTCTGTACCTGCTGCATAATATCTTTATATGTATTTGTAGTGCTTATGTGCTCTAAATCTGTTGTAAGGTGTTAATATTGACATGAAGTAAAGCGAACGAAATGTGTATCTCTCTTGCAAGGAGTTGACACTAGTGTTTAATTTTCAACTCTCTTCTGTAGCGCCTGTTTTGGAATAGTTAGATTGTTCATTGCATACGTAGGCCTTTGTAGGCCCTCTAGTGTGCTCTTGTTGTCCATGTTAAGTTTTGGTAGTATTGGCAGACAGCTCTAAAGTCAATTGGACACCATGTTTCTTTCCCTGAGCTTCCCTTTTAAACATTGTGATTAGGTGAGTCTACCTTTTTGGTCCTATTTCTGCACACCAAAAATTAGAAGCTTAGTTAAGTCCTGACCATTGTAATTGTTGGGTTGTCTGGCCATGAGATCTTTTTGTCAAGCTATATTAGACATTCATAGGTAATGGTGTTGAGGTCCTTGATCTCTGGGTATAGTCGATGCTTGCTTGAGGGTTACCCGTTTACCAGGAAGTGGGAGCTAGTGTGTGTCCATAATGTGGTTTTCTGTGTATAAGTGAGATGAAGGGTACTTGTGCAGTTTAAAGCTGCCTTTGAGTGTTAGTTGTACGCAAGTTGTATACTATGCAAAGTCTTCACAAAATGTAGCACAGTTAGTGGGCTGCAAACATAAGTGAACAGTGAGTATTTTCCAGCATTAAATACCGGAGTTGGGTGTTCAGAGGGGGGATAAGTAAGGCTCCAGTTTGGAAGCCCCAGCATGAAATAAGAGCTTTTTTTAGTGCTGCTGGTGTTTCTGAAAAGTACGTTTTTCATGCAGTGCATTTCTGCATATAAAAGTTCTTTGGTATGACCTTGACCTCTTTCTCCCTCCTCTCCCCGTTGGGGACAGGGTCTCTTTCCGTCCCAGTCCCTTTCCATTATTGCACATGTAGGTCTTCCTCCACTCTCCACTAGTGCCAGGCTGTATTCTACCTCTAAAGGCCACGGTCTCTTTGTAGTCCACTCATCTGCATTAATAGCATCATGGCCTTTTATTGTCTCCAACCTCCCCTCGATCAATGTCTGCCAATGAGTTTCAAGGCCCTCCTACACCCCGATACCACATCCTCCCCATCTCTGGTCATCTCCTATTATAACTAAGGTTTGGTTTCCATGATCTCTCAATTTGGCGCATGGTCACTTTACTGTTTCCATTAGTACTGGGGTCTTTGCCGTTCATTAGTTCCATTGTACTTTCCTACTCTTCCCTCCATGAATGTCACGGTCTCTGCTCATCCATATCCTATTAGAACCGTAGTCCTCCACCCCCAGCTCTGTTAGGCAGACTCTCTCCTCATTCTTGTCCATCAAGACTGGGATCTTTCTCCCCTGTTCATTATATATTAGCCAGTTTCTCCCCTCCATCCTCTCGTTACAAAAAGGGTGTAAAGACTAGTGTGCTCATTGTTAATGAGCGCACCCTCTAAAGACTATAAAGTTTGAGATTTTTCCGAAATGTGTTCTAATGAAAAAATAATTACCTATTCAAAACTACATTGCAGCACACTGAGGACTACATTGCTATCTAAGTGTGTGTGCAATGGAGGTAACGCGGCCTGATGGACATCACATAAAGATTTGAGTGTCCTGTGCGTTTGAGAAGTCTAGAGGCTTCTAGTCCCAGACTGTCTTTGATAGGCAGTTGCCAGCTGGTTCTTTTCAGGCTTGAAAGAATTGGAACTTGGAAGACTGTGGCATTATTTAATCTATTTTTCCAGTTTAGTCTGTCAGGAATACATTTTTCATCTTTGTTCAACCTTTTTCCGTCTCCAAGAAGTATTTTTGCCAGATGCTTTGCGCAGCAGTACAGTCCTTCTTCCAGTCCACTTGTGATCTGAGAGCCCCTTTATACCCGGGAAAATTCCCTCTGGATAGGATGCAATTGGTAGCAAATGGACTACCAGGTTCCCTTGTTCCTGATGACCACTTCCAGTGAAGTGTCTCCTGGCTATCCCAAGATGCATTATTCTCTCTGCTTCAAATATTGCAGAATCCCTCTCTCGCCGTCCAAAGATTCCTAGTCCAACCCAGGGTGTGGCTACCAAGGGGGCTACACCGGCCGAGAAACTGGTTTGGCAACTGGTTTTCAGATCCTCACCCAAGCATTACCCATTTGCCCTTCAAAGGCGCTTCTCTTTTGAAGCTCGCTTTGTGGGCTAGCTCCTGTGTGGCTTCCTACAGGAGGGAGCCAACACCTCTCCAGTACAGACTTCTATTGTCTCTTTTCCTAGGAGTTGTTAGCATGTCTCCCCAAATTGGCCGAAGCTGTCTTGGGGACAGGCACCTTGTGCAACCATTCAGGGCACAGAAGACTAAAGGTAACAAAGTGGCAACTTCGTTAAAGTGGTACACCGCAACCTGTTAAAATAATTTTGACTAGAGAATCTAGTCAGACTCAATGTAACAAGTAATTTGATACCTGGGGGCATCAACTTTGGTCACACTGTTAAGGAGTTAACACGGGTGAGGAAGGTGTAACCCTGTACTCTCCAATGGGGCGACTAAGTCTTTCTACAGTAAAAATGGTCTTGTCATTCAGAAAATATTCCTCCAAAGCAAGCGGTATTATAATGTTTAAATTGATGGTTCTTAAGAACACATGCATTACAGATTACATTTAAATGACATCCTTTCTTCCCAAATATTGGTCTTTGGTTCATGTGGAAATGCTGAGCTGTGTGCATAGTTAGTCTTATAGTGATTTTTATTTATATATATTTTTTTATCTGTCACAGCTTTTCTCAGTCCCCTGCTTTGGAGCTGGACAAGTTTCTCGAAGATGTGAGGTAAGAGTAAAGTTTACATACAGGTTTGAAAACTGTGTACTGGTTGTATAGAAAGGCAATATTTCAGTCTTCTGCTTTTTGAGTAAATCACGCTGGTTATGGCTTTGTCACTGATAATTTTAAGCTAATGATTGTTGGACATGGTTTTAAAACACACTAACAATTTTAAACAACAAATATCACTATGCCTGCTTGAAGTAGCATTGAATGATTGGTAGAATATTTTGATCACTGGCTACCATTCGCCCACAGTAAGTACCAGAATTGACGAGCTTGAGAATGGTAACTTGGAAATAGTTAAAGAATAATATGTTCATAGCGTGTGTGGCTGTAGATAAACATGCTCTGCATACTTCTACCAACTAGTGATTGCAGCAAGAAGTCTTGAGTCACATGGTCTTGGTGACTCCTCCTTTGGTCTTGGATGCGTATGGGCACCGAATCCATTGCTAGATTATTTTTCTCTGCCATCTGGTTCAGACGTGATTCAGTGCGCTCCCAGTCTAGACGAGTGTCCGTTTCTGTCGTGGCTTCGGCCTACGTTGCTTTCCACCCCCTCGCAAATACTTCTTTACCGCGTTCTGTTAACTGTAACTGTTCCATTCCTCCTGTCCATCATTGGCGAGCGACCAGGCCTTTCCGTCAGGCAGGCTGCCGTGTGCTCCAGGCTTTGCAGCGTGAATCCTTTTCTGGATTCACATGCTGTGCATTATTCCGCCATCTAGTGGTTGGGTCTGGAATTGTCCTTTTTTTTTTTTTTCTTGTTTTGGTCGCTGTTGACCACCATTTGGTGCCAGGTACGTCCCCTGAGTGACGTCAGACGGTATCCTGGAGGTCGACATGCGTGGTGGCCATCTTCAGATTCTTTTTTTCCGCCGTTGGATCTGGAAGCAACACGAGAAGCTCCAAAGAAAGTTTTTCGTTTTTCCCAGAAAAGACTTAAAAGAAGACTAGCATCGAAGGATCATCGAAGAGAAACCAAACAATCGACGCCGCACCCGAAGACCGGAGCAGGGCGTCCGTTTAAACACCAAAGGATCAATCCGGTCCACAAATGGCGAGGTAGGGGTCATGGAAAATACCCCTTTCAAGTTCTGCCCCAAGTGCCACCACAAGCACGCACAGCGCGACCCACACGACGTGTGCAATCTGTGCCTGCCGAAGGACCATCAAGACCAGGATTGCGAGGCCTGCGCAGGGTTCCAGGCGAAACCGCTCGGGACACGTCGAAACCAAAGACCGGCCCACTACGCCACAATGTCGCAACCGTCGAAGAAACCTTCCATGAGGGACATGGGTTTCTCCAGCGATGAAGAGGAGCATGGGGCTCCAGCTGAATCGCCACACTAAGGATCGGACGTCGAATACTGGAAAAGGACTCCGAAAAAATTCACGCCGAAAAGAGGGTGAAGGAGTCGAAAAAGACGGAGAAGGTAAGGCCACGAACATAACGCCCAAGGCAGCCCCGACGCCGAGCAAGAAGGCGATCGAGGGTCAGCCGCGATCAAAGGAATCCCACGGAAACCATCCAAGGGTTACCGAAGAGGAAAGATCGCAAAAGGCACCGAAGCCAAGGGTCGACACCGAACCCACAAAAAAGGGCTCAACATCGCCGAAAAGTAACGTCGATGCCGAAAAGAAGAGAAAGTCCCCGGCCTCAGACGCCGAGAGGGCCCTCGAGGTCAAAGAAGAGAAGGCTCGAGGAGGAAATGGCTCTGCTCCTACAAAAGAAAAAAGAATTTGACGCATCATTAAAGGATTTTCGAATCCCGAAAGCACCTGCCGTCAAACCAGAGCCGGAAAACGTCGACGCCGAAGAAGCGGAAGACGCCGAGCGTGAGGAAGAAGGGATCTTCGACTCACCACCAACGTTGGAACCTCGAGGCGAAGACCCCGAGGAATACGGAGATGTCCTGGAGGAAGAGAAACTCAGAAAACTTCGAGGACACATGGAACGATCTCGACACCGAGAGCCCAGAAGAAGAGATCTGCAGCTACCCTTCGAAAGCATCACCCCCAGATGACCTTGCTTTCTACAATGAGGTAGTAAAAAGGGCAGCAAACCAATTTGGGGTTCCCCTGGAAGAAGAAAAAGGGGACACATGTTTCCTGCTGGAAACACTAGCACCTGCTAGTAAAGGGACACAATACCTACCCATGTTACCAAGTATCCTGGATCATGGCAAAGAAGCCTTTAAAGAGCCAGCCTCAAACAAGGGAGAACTCCCAGTGTGGAGAAAAAAATATAAGCCCTCTTCAAAGGACCCAAAATACATACAAGGAAGTACTATACCTGACTCCATCATTGTAACCACGGCCAGAAGGAGAGAAAACGCAGTCTGCAACACCGGGCCTCCACCAGAGAAGGAAAGTAAAAGGATGGATATGGTGGGGAGAAGGATGGAAAAAGAAGCTTCAACCCAGTGGCGCATTGCCAACTCAAACGCCCTGTTAAACAGATATGGCCACCAACAGTGGGATGAAATTGAAGAGCCCTTAAACTCCCAGAAGAGGACAGAAAGAGCAAAATCTATCGTCCAGGAAGGAAAAAATGTGGCTAACACATGCCTAAAGTCAGCCCTAGATGCAGCAGACACTGCAAGCAGGCAAATGTGCACTGGAACAATCCTCAGACGGCATGCCTGGCTCAGAATATCTGGTTTTAAACAAGAGGTCCAAACATCAATCAACAGACCTTTTAACGGAGAAGCTCTATTTGGGAAGGAAGTAGACGAATCCCTTCAACAAATTAAAAAGGACAATGAAACAGCAAGGGCAATGGGGGCCCTACAACAAAGAGATTCTTTTAAAAGAGGAGGCTTCTCTAACAGGAAAACCACAGGTTGAGGGGGCTTTGGTCAAGGACAACAAATGCCACAGCAATCGCAAGGACAAAACCAGCAGTTGGGACAACAGTCTAGCTACCAAGGGTGGCAGCAACAGCAGAAGCAGCCCTTTCGAGGGAGAGGGAATGGCAGAGGAAGAGGCCACTCCTCTAGAGGCAGAGGAAATGGCACTGTGAGAAAGTGCCATCTTTCTTGCATGGTATGCCCCCCACTTTTTGCTGAATTGCTGATGTACTTCAACTGAGTGTGCCCTGGGCTCCTGCCAATCAGGTGCCCAGGGCCGGTGTTCCTTCCCTAAAACTGCATTACAGCCTAAACCCAATTGGCACCTCTGGCCACATGTCAGTCCCTGGTAAATGGTACCCTAGGTACCCAGGGCATTGTGACCAGAGGAGGCCCCTAAGGGCTGCAGCACTTATTGTGCCACCCTTAGAGGCCCTGTACCCCGACACCCACACCCTGCCTTTGCAGGCTGAGTGTCTTGGTGCAGAACTAAACAGTCGACATGGCACACATCCCTGTGTGCCATGCCCACAAACACACTGTCCTGGCATACCTCAGTCACCCCTCTAGCTGGGTGCACTATGCCAGTGGTGTGGGCACAGGTGCCTGAGCCCTGTGCCCCTACAGTACCCAGGGCCATTCCTGGGCACTGTAAGTGCAGTGATGCCATTAAGAGTATATGGTGCTGGGAGGTTGTCATTACGAACTCCACAGCACCATAATGGCTACACTGAAAACTGAGAAGTTTGGTATCAAACTTCTCAGCACATTAAACCCACACTGATGCCAGTGTGGGATTTAATGTAAGATGCATGACAGAGGGCAACTTAGAGTTGCCCCCTGAACCTAACCTACAATCCACGTCCTGTCTGAGGGGCTGCCTAGGCTGCCACCCAGCAGGCATGTTGCTGGACCCTTGGGTAGAAAGCCATCCGCTCTCCCGGGCCTGCAACAATGCACGTCCTGGGCGAGGTGCTAGGCCCCCTCCCCCTAGGATGGACAGGGGGAAGCTTCAAAGGCATTCCGCCTTTGTGAGCTTCCCCAGACCACTTGCTGTACTCAGCAACTGGTCCCCACTGGTTCTAGCCCCCACTCTGGCGGGAAGACTGGCGGGAAACACCAAGGGAGGAGAGGGGGTGTGCCAGCCTCTGCCAACCCCACCCCTCAGGTGGGGGAGGCGAGGTGAAGCATCTCCGGGCTCTCGCCATCTTGAAGATGGGGAGCCCTGCCTAATCAGGACTAGGCTCCTGCCCCCCTCCCACTGGAGAGTGGCAGGATAGGGGGTGGACCCACCCCAGGGAAGGGACCCATTGGTCCCTGCCCTTTACCTACCTGTAACACCCCTAAATCTAGTATTTAGGGGCACCCTGAACCTTCCTTCCTTCCTTAGTTCCAGATTCCGAAACAAGAAAGAAGAACAAGAAACAAGACCTGCCGTGCAGCTGCTCACAAGAGGAAGACACCAACTGATTTGGCCCCAGCCCTACCGGCCTGTCAACCCTCGAACCTGCTCCTGCTAAACCCCGACGTCTCCAGTGGTCAGCAACCTCACAAACCCCGGAGGACCGGACTGCCTTGTGACTCTAACTACCTGGGACTCCCAAGAGCAGTGGTACTGCTCAAAGCAAGCAACAACCCCTGGTGCCAACCGGGAACCGCGAATCCTGCACCCTCTGCACCCGCCGAGCCCGGCCTGTGCCTGAGTGGGCAAATACCACGAGGACGTCCCCCCGGCGGCTGTGACCCAGAATCCAGCACCCAAGGACCCTCCTCGACGCTCCTGACGACGCCTGCAGCCTCAGAACCAGGGACCCCTCCAACCGCGACCAGCCGAGGGTAAGATTTCCGACGCCTAAAGACACCCCTGCACCCGACGGCCCACGGCCTCCGGTGCCCAACTCCTGGGTGCCTACCCTTCCCACAGCTTCCCAACTTACCTCTCGAAGTGGTGGTCGCACCTGAAGAATCACCGTCCCCGAGCTTGCAGTCTTTGTTCGTCACGCAGCTTTCCCATTGAAAACCATTGGGCGCCCGACGGCCCAAAAGCCCACTGCACCCGGCCGCCCCAGTGCCGCTGAGGGTGCACCAACTACCCTGTTCGACTTCCCCACTTGCCCTGAGTAAGTGACCAGGAGCTTTGCTCCCACAGCCGAGTGGCCTGCTAGCCAGCAGCCACCAACCAAAGGCCCCCTGCCGTCCATAGGATAACATTGGGCCTACTCACTCTGCACCCGGCCGCCCCTGTGCCCGCTGAGGGTGTAACATCTGTACTTACCTGACCCTGGGGGACCCCTGAGTCTATGCCCAGAACCTTAACTCTGCCAGTCGAATACTTACCCAAAAGCGATAACTCCCTTTTCTTCCATAGGGTAACATTGACTGGTTTCACTTGAAAATTCTTCAAATTGTGGAGTTTTGAAACTTTAAAATATTCATCTAAAACCAACCGAATTACGAAAACGAATTTACTCACCTGTTATCAGGAGAGATCCCAGTGCTGGATCTTGGTGCCCAGCACTGACCCTGAAAAGTAATCATAACTGTACTTACCGGTAACTTGAATTTCCTTCCATAGGATAACATTGCCTGGTTTTTGCCGAAAAAGTTTCTAAGTGTCGATTTTGCAAACTTACAAATATTCGTTAAAAATCGCCTGTGTGACGTAAACGCATTCTTTCAATTGTTTACAGGAGATGCACCAGTGCTGGATCCAGGATCCAACACAGAGTAAGAAAAAGTAACGATAACACTACTTACCTGCTACGTGAATTTCCTCCCATAGGATTACATTGGTGATTCCATGTGAAAAAGTTTCTAAGTGCCAACTTTTAAAATACAATAATATTCCTTAAAAATCACAACTGTAACCAAAACGTTTTTACTCAACTGTTTACAGGAGATGTCCCAGGACTGAATCTAGGATCGAGTCCTGTGGTAAGAGAAGTAGTCCAAAAAGTAATCCATTGCATTTAACCGGAAATTCCCATTGAGCTCAATGTTAAATTGTGTTTGAAATTGTGTTGCCTATTGCAACAACTGTAACCATTGCATTCAAAAGTCTATTGCCTATTGAAAGTATCTCTCTGGTATCTCATTCTGAGAAAGTATATTTTGATACCTATTGTTGGTTCTAAAATAATACAAGCATATATTTTTATATACAAACCATTGGCCTAGAGTTCAGTTCTTGAGTGTGTGAGACCATTTGCTGACTAGGTGTGTACAACAAATGCTTTACACTGTCCTCTGATACTGCCTTACTGCTCGACCAAGCTACCACTTTAGAGAGTAAGGTTATATCTAACTTTAGCCTCTGCCAAACCTCTGGGGACTGTGGACTCTGTGCACACTGAACCTTACTTTGGTTCAGTATATACAGAGCCACTTTCTTACAGGCACAAACTGACTTAATCACAGGGAAAGACCCACACAAAACACCAGTGGGGGGGGGGGGGGGAAAGAATATCCTTTTTCCACAGAGAATGGGAAAGGATTACAACAGACAATTGGATTTTAAATCTAGTAAAATACGGATATTGCATGGAACTCACAAGAACCCCACCTGCAAATCCACCAAAGAAGAGAAAATTAACCAAATCAGAACAAACACTACTAAACGCAGAAATCGAGGACCTATACCTCATACAGGCAATAGAAAAGGTACCAACACATCAGTGTTACAAAGGAAACTACTCCCTTACTTTCTAGTTCCAAAACAGGATCTAACCCGAAGGCCAATCTTGGACTTAAGATTCACAAACAAGTTCATACTAACACAACACTTCAAAATGTGTACACTTCAAGAAATACTCCCGCAAATCCAAAAGGGGGATTATTTGGCAACAATAGATCTAAGGGACGCCTATTTACATATCCCTATGAACAAAAAGCACAGAAAATACCTGTGGTTCCTGCACAACAAGACACACTACCAATTCAAGGTACTTCTGTTCGGCATAAAGTCAGCCCCATGGATGTTCACAAAGTGTCTAGCCGCAGTGGCAGCACATCTGAGAAGAAGCGAGATCCACGTCTACCCCTACCTAGACGATTGGCTAATAAGGGGACGCACAAGACAAACCTGTCTCAATCATGTTCAAAAGACAATCCAAACTCTACAAAGACTGGGGTTTTCAATCAACCACAAAAAATCGTCAACACCAGAAAGAGAGAAGACCTTCCTGGGAGCAAGGCTAAACACATTGAACGCCAGGGCTTATCCCACACAAGCCAGGATACAAGCTAGCCATCACGAAACAGCCCTCTACCAGAGGGGACAGTCTCTGACAGTGAGGAGGGTTAGGAAACTAATGGGCATGATGGCATCATGTATCCCACTTATCCCTCACGCACGCCTACGCATGCGCCCGTTTCAGGAATGGCTCAACAGCTGGTCACATGCCACAGGAAGTTGGGAGAATCTAATGGTTGTTAAACAAAGGGTGCAAGCAGAGACACAATGGTGGGCATCCAACAACATAGCACAGGGGAGACCTTTCAGGGACCCAACTCCATCTGTGACACACTACAGATGCATCCCTCAACGGATGGGGAGCACATCTCAACCAGCTAAAAGTACATGGCCAATGGAGCAAACAGGACTCCACCAAACATCAATTTCCTAGAGATGAAAACAGTTTTTCTGGCACTCAAGGCATTCCAGAAACCTATTCAGAGGAAGACAATTCTAATACAGACAATACAACCACAATGTTCTACCTCAACAAACAAGGTGGAACAAGGTCTTTTCCACTGAGCAAACTGGCACAAAAAAGTTGGCATTGGGCAATAGCCCAAAAGATCCATCTACAGACAGTACATCTACCAGGAGTAGACAACATCACAGCAGACCAACTGAGCAGACAGAACAATTGGTCTCACGAATGGAAGCTGAAACGGACAATAATTCAGTACCTATTCAACATCTGGGGAACACCAGTGTTGGACCTGTTTGCGACAATATAGAACAAGAAATGCCAATACTTTACCTCCAGGTTTCCACACCACCTGTCAAGGGGAAATGCACTTTCACTGAATTGGTCTCAGACATTTGTTTACGCCTTTCCACCAATACCCCTGATGCAAAGGGTGCTTCTAAAGGCAAAGGAGCAAGGAACAAATATGATTCTCATTGCCCCTCATTGGCCAAGGCAAACATGGTTCTCCACTCTACTAGAACTATCCAAGGGAGAAATGATCAGGATCAAAACAGAAAAATACCTGCTGACAATGCAACAGGGCCAAATCTTTCACCCGGAACCAGCAACACTGCAACTAGCAGCTTGGCGCCTGAATACATAGAATTTGGTCATCTCAATCTACCGTTCAGAACCATGGAAATACTCGGAGGCAAGGAAAAAATCCACAAGGAAATGCTATACAGCAAAATGGAAACGATACACCACATGGTGCATCGCAAACAGGACCAGTTCCATAAAGACACAAGAATCTTATCCCATATCTTACTTACCTCTTGGACAGCAACATCAATTTTTCAAGCCTTAAGGTGCACCTTGCTGCAATAGTGGCATACACAAGAGGAAAATCATGCAAAAGCTTTTTTACTAGACCAGTCATAAAAAGATTCCTAGAAGGAGCCAAAAGAATAGCTCCACCAAGAGCTGCACCTGTACCAACATGGAGCTTAAATACAGTACTCTCACAAATGATGAAGAAACCCTTTGAGCCCATGCATGCAGCAGACATCAAACATATCACCCTAAAGACAGCCTTTCTCATTGCTATAACATCACTACGCAGAGTAAGTGAATTACAGGCTTTAACAATACAAGAACCCTATTTACAGATCCACAAGGATAAAGTGATCTTGAAAACGAACCCACAATTCTTGCCAAAGGTGGTATCGAAGTATCACTTAAATCAAAACATCCTGCTACCGGTTTTCTTTCAAAACCCAGAAACTAAAGCAGAAAGAAGCCTCCATACCCTGGATGTTAGGAGAGCTTTACTATATTACTTGCAAAAAACAGAAAAAATAAGAAAAACAAAACAATTGTTTGTTGCACACACTCATACCAACACAGGATCTGCGGTCACAAAGGCAACTATTGCAAGATGGATAGTACAAGCTATCCAGGTATGCTATGACCAGGCCAAAAAGGAACTAACAATGCAACCAACAGCGCACTCCACTAGAAAGAAAGGAGTAAAGGTAGCATTTATGGCCAATGTACCCATTGATTCCATCTGCGCAGCAGCAACATGGGCATCACCACACACCTTCACAAAACATTACTGTGTGGACGTACAGATTAATAAGGAAGCTCAAATTGGACAGAGGGTGCTTCAACACCTGTTTGCAAAGTCTTCCTTTCACCACAGCCTCCCCAAGACGGGAGAAACCGCTACATAATCTAATGCACAGCATGTGAATCCAGAAAAGGATTCACGCTGCAAAACGAAATGGTTACTTACCAGTAGGAGTAGTTTTGCAGCTTGAAGAATTTTCTGGATTCACATGCGACCCACCCGGCCTCCCCTACAAGGACAACAAACAGGTGGGGAAGTAAAGGACTACATCACTGTTTATTAAAACCATCTCCAGGATTACAAACCAAAGAAAGAAACAGAAAAAAGAATCCAAAGATGGCCACCACGCACGTCGACCTCCAGGATACCGTCTGACGTCACTCCGGAGACGTACCTGGCACCAAATGGTGGTCGACAGCGACCAAAACAAGAAGAAAAAAAAAGACAGACAATTCCGGACCCAACCACTAGATGGCGGAATAATGCACAGCATGTGAATCCAGAAAATTCTTCAAGACGCAAAACTACTCCTACTGGTAAGTAACCATTTCGTTACCCTTTGGAGAATGAGGCACTGAGGTAATAGAACGGACGCCTTTCAAGAGATGCCCCCAATGTCACTCTAAATACACCTGAGACAATCTCCACGCCGTCTGCAATCTTTGCCTCTCGCTGGAGCACGACGGGAGTTGCTGTGACTATTGCTCAACGTTTCTCAGGGATGAGACTGTATGGCATCTACGAGTCCAACGTTGGGACCACAGCCAGGTAGTACAATTTTCTACAGAAACACTAGTGAACTTCCGCTCTAACCTTCCCTCCCCCGATCAACCCTTCAAGACGACGACTCGATTAAGTACTATTGACACCCTAACTTATCCGAGCACTGCCCCTTGGGGAAGAGGGGTGGCGTGTGCCGAAACCACTGCTGAACCCTGGTCAACACTGTAGCAGCTCCTCCGAGCCACAAAAAGGCCTTTCCAAGGGCCTTGATTCTTGACTGGCCCCGAGTCAGTCTTTCAGCTCCGCCATCAAAGCCGAAACAATCACAGGCACCAAAACATTCACCGTAGAATCTCAAGCCCTCTGCTTTAGATGTCCAGGAACGGCCTAGCCTCGAGAGGGTGCAGCAGGAGCTGGACAAACGGCAGAGGAGGCTCTTCCACCCACACACAGGAAAGATCTGTTTCAGAGGAGGAGTCCGTACACAAGAAACGGAGGCTTGCCGTAGACTCCTAACTCCAGACATTCCTGTGCCCCTTTAGCCTCCTAAGAGGTCTAAGGACAAACCACCTCCTGGGGGGGGGGTCCCCAAAGTCTTACTCCGATACTGGCAGTCGTAGCCCTTTTTCTTCAACCGAGGACTTTCCCAATCTATCCTGGTATCTCAGAAGATCCCTGGGTGGACTACAGTGTAGTCCCTCAGATCCAGACCTTGAGCACTTTCAAGTCCCGGCTTCCCCGTCATACGACACCATGGAATTCCACAGCATTATCCAGTGTGTGGCTGCCTACCATAAGGAGGAGATGTATTCTTGGTGGAGAGGCTTTCGATTACCAATTCCTCAGTCCTGAAATTTTAAAGGGCTCGGTTGAATTTCGCATGGTCACACCACACATCGGAAAAAATACAAACCAGCACCTTCTCAACCTCTGCATCCGAGGTCCTGTCCCGCAGACTCTATTAGTTACTACTGCTAGGAAAAAGACAGCATTCCAGGCCCATTGAGATGCTCCACCTCTTGATAAGGAGAGCCAGCAAATAGATGCTGCAGGAAAGAGAGGGGCGATCGATTCAGCCATGCATTGGCGCATCACCAGTTCTGTAGGCCTCCTCTCTAGGTTGTGATAGAGGTCACTGGGAGGGGCTCTTGCAACACCTCCCAAACCAGTATCGCAAGCGGGAGGGAAGAGCATGTGGAGGAAGGTAAGTCCATTTCGAACGCAACTCTTAGGTCTGCTTTGTATGCAGCAGATGCATCAGACAGGGAAGTGAACATCTGTCGTCCTGTGGTGCCATTCTTGGCTCGAAGTGTTTGGCTTCAAGGCAGAGGTGCAACAGCACGTCCTCCAACTACTGTTCGGTGGGGAACAATTATTTGTACCACAGGATGACACCATGCTTGGAAAAATCAAGAAGGGCACGGAGACCGCTAAGGCGATGGGTGCCCTACAAGTTCCCTCTGTCAGGGGCACCTTTACAGTATACTAGAAGTCCATCCTAATCATTCCCACAAAGCAACAGGATTTGGCTCATTACAATGTCCAAAAACGTAATTGAAATGATTTAGAAAATGGCGTGATAATACCAGCTTCGATCAAACACGTAATTGAAGCTGTCGGCCTAATGGCTTTCGTTCTGGAGTCATACATTGTAGGAAGCTGGATTTGTTGCAGTAACCCCCTCCTACCCCCTTTGCCCCCACACTGTTTGGCAGATTTCTGATGCACTTTGGCTTGATGTACCCTGGGTCCCTGCCAATCTGGTTCAGAGGGCTTGTGTTCTTTTCCAAAACTGTACCTTTGTTCCCCCAATTGGCACCTCTCTGGCCACACGCAAGTCCCTTGTAAAAGGTACCATGGGTACCAAGGGCACTATGACCAGGGGAGGCCTCTAAGGGCTGCATCACATATTGTGCCACCCTTAGAGTTCCTGTACCTTAACACACACATTGCCTTTGTTGGGTGCGTGTTTTGGTGCAGAGAAAAGTGAAGTAGACGTGCCACACATTCTTGTGTGCCATGCCTGCAACCCACTGCCTAGGGTATAGGTAAGACACCCCTCTAGCTGGGTGCACTATACCACTGGTGAGGGTACAGTTGCATGAGCACTCTACCCCTACAGTGTCTAAGTCCATTCTTAGACATTGTAAGTGCAGTAAAGCCATAAAGAGTATATGGTCTGTGAGTTTGTCATTACGAACTCCACAGCCCTAATAATAGTTTACTGAATACTGGGAAGTTTGGTAGCTCCGAGCCTGAAACCAAAACCGGCATCCTCTTTGGAAAACAACAGGGCACCCGACGCCAAAACAGCACCCTGAACCCAGCCGCCACTGTGGGTGCACCTTGTGTGCTAACTCTGATCCTCCTTTGCCCTGAGCTTAAGTCCAGGAACTTTGCTCTCACAACCTTGTGGCCTGCTTGTGGGCAGCCACCAACCAGAGCCCTCCTATCCCCCATTGGATAACATTGGGCCTCAGCACCAGGCCGCCCTAGTGCCGCTGAGGGTGCTTCTAGAGTGCATTCTCAACCCTGGGGGAACCCTGGTTCTAACCCCAGAATACCAACTCCAAAAAGTAAGTACTTACCGATAAACTGGTAACACTGTTTTCTCCCATAGGACTGCATTGACTGCTTTTCTGTGGAGTTAGTTTGTATGAAAACCCTAAGAAACTGCAAATGTACAAACACTGAATTACTTACCTTTTCGCTAGGAAATGTCCCAGTGTGATATCTAGGCATATCACACTTAGTAGAAAAAATAACTTAAAGTAATCTGAAAAGTAACGTACAAAGTAATCTCAAAAGTAACTGTAAAGTAATTTTGACTGACTTACCTGTAAGCAAACCAACTGCATTTCAATTGTACTTCAACGGCAGTATACCTGCAAAGTATTATTTCACTTACCTGCACCAGGCCTGGCTTGGTTCTAGAAAATAAAATAACTAAATATTTTTATACAAACAAATTGGTCTGAGTTCAGTCTTTGAGTTTGTGACATCATTTCTTGCCTGAGTGTGTACAATAAATGTTTAACACTACCCTCTGATAAAGCCTTACTGCTCGCCCACACTACCACAAATAGAATGCAAGGTATCTACTTTTACCTCTGCCTACCTTTGGGGTTCCACTGGACTCTGTGCACACTATACCTTACTTTGGTATAGTATATACAGAGCCAGCTTCCTACATGCATTCACCCACAACACCGGTCGGGGGGGGGGTGGGGGAGAGACTTAAAGGGCTCATTCCCTGTTGGGAAGAGATCACTACAGACATATGGGTCATATCCATCATCCGGCACGACTACTGTCTAGTGCTGATCTGAACCCCACCAAACATTCCACCCCGCATCAGCCCAGACATCTCATTGCTTCAAGAGGAGGTTGTCGCTCCTACTCAAAGGAGCCTTTGAGTCAGTGCTCCACCCCATCCACACCTGGAAAAAGCTGTTGATTCCCTAAACTTTCTCATTTCCAAGAAGGATGGATCCCTCAGACCAATGCTCAATCTCTGTCCTCTACCGATGTATACTGTCAGAACACTTCAAAATGGTCACCTTACAGGATGTCATCCTCCAACTGCAGCAAGGCAACTTCATGGCCACACTGGGCCTGAAGGACGCCTACTTTCACATCCTGATCCATCCAGCTCATCAACGCTACCTGCGCTTCATGGTAAGTGGTCAACACTACCAGTTCGAGGTACTGCCATTTGGCGTCACTAAAGCCCCTAGGATCTTTACCAAGTGTTTAGCGGTGGTAGCCACTATCCTCAGGAGGGGAGGAATTTGCGTCGTTCCCTACCTTTACTTTTGACTGATCAAGAGCTCAAGCAGACTGAAATCCCTAAACCATGGCTATTTTTTTTTACTTTTTATTTGATTTTCAGCACTTTTATGAAAGAAACAAAAAAAGATACATCATTGTCAATTGAAATGATCACATATACAGATGCATGCTGCAGGTTTCACATTTGCAGTATCACTGGCATGGTTTATTGCGATCAGACATCTTGTTGGTACTGAAGTTATATTACGTACAGCATGGCCCATTACGTATGCGTGTCTGCCTTTCCGTGGTGCCATTACACATGGATGTGCATGGTAGGCATGAGGTATATAGGGGGAATAACTCCTATTGAACGTGGGTAATTGGTTGTGAACTGGGGGTACACTGAGGAGGTACGTGGTAAGGATAGTGTAGATGGGCGGATGGGTACGATTCTAATGGGTTTGTGCTTATGGGGAAGCGAGTGTAGCTAGAGGGTCTTTTGTCTGTGCCTCGGGAGAGGCTGCCTAGGGTGGTTCTTCAGTTTGACTCTGTGTATTCTAGTGAGGAAGGGTGCTTTGCGTATCTGTAAAGGGGGGGAGGGGTGTCAATCGGTGTTTCGGGTGCTCGTGGTGATAGAAAGGGGGACGGGCATTTTCGGTGATGTGCTTGAAGTCTTGGAGGAGCGCTGCCCATTGCATGGAGTTGCGTCATTTGTGCATTCCCCGGGCCTCTTCGTACCGGAGTGCGTCTTCATCGGACGCTCCCCGCTTGTTGACCAGGCTGCTAATGGAAGTCTGTTTGGTGCTCGACAGTGCATGGCGATCCCACATTTTGCTAATACAAGGGTAAGGGATGCAAATCGTGTCTGGACTTTGTGGTGTTTACGACGTCGAATCATACCGAGCGCGCAGGCGTTCCCATGTAGTTATGTTGGTGAGCCCTGTTAACTCTCGTATTGTTATGAATTGTGTTCCAGTAAAGTTATAGCATAGGGCAGCTCCAGAACATGTGGAGGAATGTTGCGCCGGGAGCTTGGCAGCGGGGGCAAGCGTACTGTGAATTTGGTCTCCTCCACAAGATCATCAAATGGAAGGAGCTGACAGTCTGCAAAGAGGGATCCTACCTCTAAGAGCGATTGGTCCGTCCAGATTTGGAGGGTGCTTGTGGTGTATCGCTTGCGACCTCTGGGTAGACCCGCAAGGGGTAGCAAAGGGGAATATAATGGGGTCTCTCTCGATAATTAATGGATACGTAACATACAGGACCACGCTATTCTCACTTGCAATGAGAAAGTAGACGTTGGTTGGGAGTCTGGTAGGAGCAGACGTCGGATCACTGGTAAAGGTCCCGTATCTGCAGCCGTCTCTCCCAGTGTGTGTCCCGCCATCCAGTGCGATAACCACTGGTTGGGCCGCCAGAAAATATGCTTCGAATGACGGGGCTCCCAGCCCACCCTCATCTGTTGGTAATTGCATTTTAGTCAGGGCGACTCGTCTGCGCCTGTTACCACATATAAGGGTGCATAGCAGTGTCTAGTTCTTGGAAGAACAAGCGGGGGGAATGACCGGGAGGTTTGATAGGGGTGGGACCAAGACCATTTTGGCCAGTGCGATTTTACCTAGGGGAGTCGGGCGGTGGGGGGGGGGGGTTTCCTCCAGAAGCTGATGGAGGTGCGAAGGCCTGCAAGTGCTTTACAATGATTGCCCTCGTATACATCCTGTGGGGTGCAGTAAAGTCCTATGCCTTGGTAACTAGGGGCATGGGTGTTCCAAGCAAGACTAGCGCCTCCGATACATATCGCTTGTGGGGCGAGGTCGACATTAAGTGGGTATGCAGCGGACTTAGTCCAGTTAACGTTTAGGCCGGCTACTGCAGCGAAGTCTGTTAGGGTGGTGAAGATGGGTATGAGCTACATCGTAATGTCGCGTATATAGAGAAGTAGGTCATCTGCATATAGGGATACGCTATGAGTGACTCCTGCTAGTGGAATGCCCCATTCCCTGCCCTCGTCCTGAAGACGAACCGCCAAAGGTTCCACCGCCAGATCAAAGAGCAGGGGGGAGAGCAGACAGCCTTGCCGCGTGCCTCTAGATACTGTAAATGAGGGTGGTATGTGACGTCCAAGTCAGACTCTGGATGTAGGGTTTGTGTATATTAATCTTGTGTATGCTTGTAGTGTTGGACCCACACCCATATGATGGAGTACAGGGAAGAGATATGGCCTGGATAGGGTATCGAAGTCCTTTTCCAGATCCAGGATCATGCACACTGCATGGGGGAAGCGGTCCCGCACCTGATCCTGAACGTGGAACAGCCGACGGATGTTTTGGGAGGTGCATCTGCCCGGGACAAACCCAGATTGGTCCGGGTGTACCAGTGTTGGAAGGATTGGAGCGTAGCTATCTGCTAATTTTACCGAAGATTTTATAATCTGCCGATAACAGTATGATTGGTATGTAGGATCCTAGTTGTCGTGTCGTACTATTAGTGATTCAAGGAGAGTTTCCGGGAGCTCCCGCCCTCCAGCTGTGCCCTGTACATGTCTGCTAACCGAGGCGCCACAAGAGTGGAGAAGGTGTGGTAATATCCCAGTGGTAGTCCATCGAGACTCTGGGCTTAATTTCTGGCTAGTGCCCGTGTCGCCTGTCGCGTCTGTAGCTGTGATTGCCGCGTTGAGGGTGGTTCTGTCGGGTGAGGAAATGTGAGGCAATGAATGGGTGTCCAGGAATCTGTTCACCAACATGGGATCTGCCTGTTTGGGGGCTCTGTATACCTTTGTGTAATAATCAAAGAAGGCTTGGTGGATGTCTGCTTGGGAGCAGACTGTCATTCTTGTGGGGGTAATTATTTCAGTTATAGGGCGTGCGCTGGTGTCTTGTCGTATGAGCCATGCTAATAATGTTTCCGCTCTATCCCCCTCTCTATGTACCCATGGCTGCATGTGCCCTAAAGTTGTATCGCCTTAGGTCTGCTAGCACTGTTGCATATGTAGTTTTTGCGTCTGCTACTTGAGTTGGCGGTAATCTGCCCGTGTCTACTGCCTGAGTCAGGGCTGCTAGTTTGCGCTCTTCCTCCATTACCCTTTCTAGCATTGTGCGTATCCCTGATATTTGCCGGATACACGCCCCTCTTATGACGACTTAAATGCGTCCCACTCTAGCATTCTTGTAGTTGCCATATTGTTGTTTTCAGTGAAGTAACTTATAATACTTTTATCTTGCCCATTTCTGAATACTTGGTCTTCTAGGCATTCGCGCGGTAGCCACCAAGTGGGCACTGGGGGTGGAGGGGTCACCATGCAAGGGAAATCTAGTGTGCATCA